>CAWUFW010002751.1:0-1200000 GCA_963921515.1 Calotriton arnoldi | reverse complement strand
GTTTTTTATGAAGATATGCCTTTTGTGTGGAGAGGGTCGGACTCCTTTTGTTCCACCCATAAAACGCTAACCCCAGACTCCCACTCCTATTCAGCAGTATAGGAGGAGAAAAAATAACTCCAATGCGAGCTCACTCAGAAAAGCTAAGATGGCCACCAAATAGATCTCTCATAAATCCTCAGTCAGCCTTAGCGCCCTCACACAGCTTCATACCTCGGTGCTCTGAGGAGAAAACATGCACTGTAACCCAAACTGAGGTAAACTGGATGCGTCAGATCATAGTCAATGCCATTAGTGAATAATCACTCCGCAATTGCCACCATTTAGTAGAGCAAAATAAGGAAGATTATTTTCTGTGAGGGCTCCTCAAAAAGACCTAAAATGGCCGCCAAACATAAAAAATCGCAAACTTCCTGCAATTCTTGACGTTTTCCTATAAACTTTTACCCCATTAAAGTGAAGAGGTGTCAAACATCTTCTAGGCGTTATGGAATGGTATGAAGTACTTAATGAGGGGTCCAGCCTGAAGTGCAGGAATGCCGCGATCGCGGTAAAAATTCAAAATGGCGGCCGCGATAAATCGCGGCCGAAATTTAGCAGAAAATGCAAAAAGAGTTACTTGCTGGTGACATTCAGGTGCTGCAAGGGTCCCATGGTGCTCCTTCCATCTTCCGCCACTTGTATTTGCCCTCCGTTAGTCCCCGTTTAGTCTAGAAGTGCAGTTCCTCAGAGACACACCGGGGAGCTTCACCCGTGTGCTGCCATCTCCGTTGGGCGCCAAGCCACGCCCCCAAAGTATCTAATAACCTGCCAATAATGACATGCCTTTATGTACTATAACATTCCATAACACAAAATTTCATAGCATGCAATACTACACCATACCAAAGCTTACCATAACGTATACTTGGGTTTACAGACAAGCCCTGTATATGAGTGGCAATATTGTCTTTATTTAATCCTTATCTTTCTCCCAACCTTCCTCTCCTACAAGCCTATCCATGCCGCCTCCCAGTTTGTTCATCCTCCTTATCTATTAATCGAGTTAGATAGTTGTTATTTGATCTCTCATATAAATTGTTGTTCCCTGTAAGTTGAATCATACATCACACAGTATAATGACAGCGTGCTGACAAATGCGGGTTGAGAGTGCTCCATCAGAATAAATAAAAATAAAATTGAACCAGGGCCAGGCAGGTCGTTTTATCCCACAGGGCACTTTTATTCCGGTGGGCTGGTGCTCTTGGATGCTGGTTTTGAAAGTCGAGGGCCACTCCTGTGGCCTCTGTTACTTCCCCAGCTCCCTAGGGTCGATGTAGCAGGCACAGGGGACAGTGCTTAATTTGTATTAAAAAAAAGAAGTGCCAGGGATCTCTTTGGGAGGCCACTACAGCTTGCACCACACATTGCCCCTGCCATGCTGCCAGTGATAGTATCAACACAACTACTAACCTCACACTCCTACAAGTGTGACAGTTCACATTATTCCCGGCCCTCAGAGCTAAAAGAATGGCTTGGGCGGAAGCAGCAGTCATTATTAATGTATATTTAATTAATAATTAACTGTTGTTGTGGTCTTTTTTAAATTAGCCAGATATTGCTACCTTGTGGCAGACTGTCACAACTTCACAAGCACTGGTGTTGACAATTAAGTTCTGGTGCCTGAGCACCGGAAACCACCGGCTCAAATTAAGCACTGACAGCGGGGTTCAAGAGAGAGAGAAAGAGAAGGAGGGGGGAGAGGGGAGATAGACAGAAAGCGATCAGAGAAGGAGAAGAGAGTGGATGGAAGGAGAGCGAGAGAAAGAATGGACAGATGGAAAGAGAGAGATTGCACGAGGAGACAAAATGAGAGGGTCTGCTTTGAGAATTTTTGCCAGGGCTGCTTCCCACTCTGGCCATGAATTGAACCCGTGCATGTAAACCCCTATTTGTAGACTGTCAGGCGCGCAACGCCCATAGAGCTCAAAGGGCTTCAGCCCCCCCTCGCCCCCACCGTCGTGTGCGTCAGCCCGGGCTGAGACAGCTTCCCCACACACACACACAGACAGTTCTTGAGCTTCTGGCATCTTATCGCAGCCGCACCCGAGTATTTCACAGGTCTTTAAAAAACCATTTACTTGAAAACGAGGCTTTGTAGTTTTTTCACCCGTTCCTAGAGCCCCTGCTTCTCCACTCTGCTTATTCCTTAAAGTTGCAAATTACTTTTGCTGCCACAGTGTGAGAATGTATTTCCTGAAAAGTAACCTTAGGCTTTGTTTTTTTGCAGTTTTTTACAGCTCGAACTCCACCCGAAGGTATTGAGGCACTTTTGCATGAGCACCAGTTACATTATACAAGGACACATTGCTGGAAGTATTAGCGCCTCCCCCACCCCCTCCGAAATTTGGCTCTACATTACTGGAAGTATTAGCCACCCCCCCCACCTCCGAAATTTGGCTCTACATTGCTGGAAGTGGAGAAGTGTGGCTCAATGGTTAGAGCGGCAGACCCTGATGCAGAGATCTGGCCCGGGACCAGGGTTCAATTCCCGCCTCGGCGGGTCTTGGGCTCAACTTCCTCGGACCTGATAATTCTCGCCTCGGTGCCTATTCTAATCATGGGTCCCACTCTGCAACTCTGGGCAATAGCTTGCTTAATCTCCACAACGGCCCCACCAGCGCTGGGATGCCTGGCTTCACCTTGGGGGTGCCCAGGAGTGGACATTTCACAGGGAAAAGCCAGGAAGGGTTCCACAGCGGTATGCGTTCAGCGCCAGGATGCCTCAGGGTAGCAGTGCGCTTTACAAGTACGAATTCATTCATTCATTCAAGTATTAACGCCCCCCCCCCCGAAATTTGGCTCTAGTTGCGCCCCTGTAGACTGTCATGCTTAAAATGTCACATATTCTAAAAAGCTGCTCCGCCTGCTTTATTTCCAGCGATTCCTGACATAAAAGTTCAGCACCCGTTCTCTCAGCAGCTTTCATCTCTTTGCAAATGCTCTCTCCATAAACGATGCAAAATGATCACCAAATGTTTTTGCTTTACTTTAAAGATTGCTGATGGTGCCTAAAAATCAGCCAATTCACAAGTGCCGCCGCATATTATCAACACATTCACCCTAAAAGCGAAACCCACAAAGCTGACAACGTGGCCGTATTTCACTTACTCTGAAGACTTTTAATATCTCACCCTTCGTGTTCCACTTCGAGATATTAGTCACACATCAATAATGTCCTTTCTTGCTCCCTTCCTCCGGCCATCGCTCCATTTCTCCATTCCCTCTTTTCCTTGCTCTCTTTCGCCCTTCCTATAGTTATTTTGTCTCCTATTCCTTTCCAGGCACCCTCTCACATCTCTCCCCCCTCCGTCCCTCCCCTTTCTTTACCTTCAGTGCTTTAAATGGGCCGGTACTCACCGGTACCGAGTACCGGCACTTCTGAATTTTCTGGCCGTCAGTACCGGCACTTTTCTTAGGTGAGGGAGAGTACCGGTACCCTCATTGAGAGCACAGCAGGCTCACGTTACTTATCTCCTCCAGCTCAGGGCAGATGCCGCCCTGCTTCCGAGGACCTTGCAAGTCACTGAGCCCCTCAGTGGCCTTTTGCACAATCGCTGCTGGAGATTCCAGCAGCTCTCACTTGAATGTCTCCAGACTGCAGGGGGTTGAGAGGGCTTGCCTTGCGTCATGCTGTGATCAGCAGGCCAGGGTCTAGACAGACCCTGCACTGTTGATCAGGTGCGCAATGGCTATTAGGCTTAAAGTGCTTAAGGCTCCTCCACCCCCTTCCTCCATCAGGCCTGTGAAATGGGCTGGGGCTGCCAGTCAGTAATCCTGTCCCATTTAAGGAACTATACTGGCCGTACTAAAGTGAGCGGCAGCGACAGACAATCCTCTACCTTCCCCAAAGCCGATTTTTTTCGCCATCTTTTTATTCAGCACAGAGGCTGCTTTCCTTTGTGTGCCCCTCTGTTGAAGCAGGAAACGAAGATGTAAAGTGAATAAATGATGTTTACTAAACGCATTTCTCATGCGTTTTGATATGTGCTGTAACTGGTACAGAGGTCATTATGTATCATCATATCTTACCCTTAGCCCCGCCCTCTGTTGCCTGTCCTTGGTTGCTAAGTGGAAGAAGAAATCTGCACAATAGTCGTATTTCCCAGGGCTTCAGTCCCTTGCTGGATGCTGTTTTCATTAAAACGCGCGAGTGATGCTGGCGGTGTATTTCCACGGGTGCGCACGGCGCATCAGCTTAGTCGCGACTACAGCAAAGTTCGGCTGTACCTTACGTAGATCATGTACGTTCAGCAGAGTTAATCAAAATGCTAGCTTCGTACAAGAAAATAATCTATCTTATACATTTGAATATGCGATAGTAAGAACACAATACATAGCAGGTGGCAACAATAACACTTACCATCCATATGATCTTAGCTTGCATTAAATGATCGCGTTTTTGTAAATATTTCTATTAAATTGTCGCTTTTTTTAAAAATGTGTTTGCATCCGCAGAACAGATACTAAGACCTTTCTGACATGCCTTTCCAAGTGTTGGCTTCTAAACATCACTGTGTACACGGTAGCAGGTCGCCATGAGTCTGCGAAGTCTCAACAGGGTGAGGAGCAAGCGCAAAAAAGAGCTTTTAAGCGTTTTAAGAGCCCCTGGGAGTGTAGCAGGTTTTTTCACGCCAGCAGGTTAGTTTAAGCGGTTTTCTCTGAAGAATTGAAGATATCTGGAGGATTCTAAGCTAATAATTCTAATCATTATTTTGGAGAACATTTTTTTCGAAGCAAATACTTTGAATGGAATGTGAAAGAAACACTGTGTTTGCATTGTAAATGTAGTTTCGAATGTTTGCTTCAATCCTTGTATTATTCGACCACTTCGGGGCATCAGTTAAAAAAATTAAATAAAAAGAGAGAGTATTTCAGTGAACAGCATTTCATGTATTAAAATAGTATTATAAAGACTAACAGTCTCATGTGGGGATGGGTGGGTAGTTACCTAACATCCATTAAAAGCTGACAGGTGTTCTGTCAACCCGCTCCGATACCCCCCCTCCCCTATCCCCAATCCTCGGTTCCACTGCCTCCATCAGAGGTAGAGAAGCCGCTGTATTTCCGAATATGGAGCCTCGGGGAGTTTCACCATCAGAAACACTGTGACTGCTGTACATGCAGCTGGATGAAGGGTCACTTAAAGCCTTGCCCTATTTAAGGTGGGGCTTTGAGCGCCATTTCTGCTGTGCCCCCTGTCCTCTTGGACAACATTCCAAGTCTCTGTTGGGCATTGTTTTTTTTGTTTTTTCAGAAAACCAGGTTTGGAGGTTTGTTGATGAGTAGATTTCAGGGAAGTGCTCCCACTGTGTAGGCAGCTTTTTGGCCAACATTGTGCCCTCCCCAGTTACAATAACTCTCAATTGTGTGGGTCTGCCACTGCTGGGCGGGTGAAGGTGGTACCTCAACTACACCAGCCTCTTGGCGCGGAGCCCACCAAACAGAAAAGGGACTGCAGAAAAGACAAGGAAGCAATTTTACATCCACACAGAATTAAAGGAGGATATCGGTCGCTGAGGGCAAGGAGTAAGTGATGTAAACTGATCTTAAGTGATTTGAAGTGAGTGTTAGCTTTCTTTCAATAAACATTTTCATTTTCCTTTGGTTGGCAGCATTTAGTTTCTTCATCCAACATGAATACGTGCAGAGGCCTACAGTGGCTGCACCTCTCCAAGCAACTTATTTTTGCATTGCCCTATTTACCAACTGGTCTGTCCTTATAACAGCAGAAATCATTTCCATGACAGCAATATGACATGCCTCAGATAAACGGAGATGTATATTTTTCAGAGAATCTTTATATGGTCTCCAGACAGCTTGGCTCTTTTTGTGCTGTCCACAAATCTGCAAAAAGAACAATCAATGGACAGAATCAGAACAATGTCATACATTCACCTCAGTGCAGAGATCTGGGCCTAAATTCTTCGTTTTTTCCCCCCCATGCCATTCCAGTTTAGACCCAGCCATATGCAGATCAGTCGTGACCCTGTTCCCCATGGGAACAGTTCAGCCCGAACTGCCAGGCCAGGACCTCCCTGAACTGAAAACAAGCATCCTAGGACCGGTTTCGGGGTATCACCCCGCATCAGCCAGGCTAGCTTGACTCTAGTGGCTTGGAAAGCAAGGGACTCACGTCTGGGCAGACCCGTCCCACTCGGGGTGACAAATGCAAAAAGAACAATTGATGGACAGAATGCAGAACAATGTCACACATTCACCCCAGTGCAGAGATCTGGGCCCAAATCCATCGTTTTTTTGCTCCCCATGCCATTCCAGTTTAGACCCAGCCATTTGCAAATCTGTCTTGACCCTTTTCCCCATGGGAACAGTCCAGCCCGAACTGCCAGGCCAGGTCCTCCCTGGACTGAAAACAAGCGTCCTGGGACCGGTTTTGGGGTATCATCCCTCATCAGACAGGCTAGCTTGACTCCAGTGGCATGGAGAGCATGGGACCCACGTCTGGGCGTACTCGTTCCACTCATGTTGTGACAAATGTAAAAATAACAACTGATGGACAGAATTCAGAACAATGTCATACATTCACCCCAGTGCAGAGATTTGGGCCTAAATCCACTGTTTTTATACTCCCCATGCCATTCCAGTTTAGACCCAGCCATATGCAAATCAGTCTTGACCCTGTTCCCCATGGGAACAGTCCAGCCCGAACTGCCAGGCCAGGTCCTCCCTGGACTGAAAACAAGCGTCCTGGGACCGGTTTTGGGGTATCATCCCTCATCAGACAGGCTAGCTTGACTCCAGTGGCATGGAGAGAATGGGACCCACGTCTGGGCGTACTCTTCCACTCATGTTGTGACAAATGCAAAAATAACAACTGATGGACAGAATGCAGAACAATGTCATACATTCACCCCAGTGCAGAGATTTGGGCCTAAATCCACAGTTTTTATACTCCCCATGCCATTCCAGTTTAGACCCAGCCATATGCAAATCAGTCTTGACCCTGTTCCCCATGGGAACAGTTAAAACTTTATTTACCATTTTGTCATAAAACAAACAACCATCTGGTACATGTCTACACTGCATCATTTGTAAAAGGCACAGTATAATATATATTTGACCTTCTATTCTCATTATTAATACACTTCATCAAGCCCCATATACATCTGGACCACCGCTTTTTCTCGAGCTATCTGTCATACATTGCTTATTCAACCAGCCGTGAAAAATAGGGGAAAACTCAACCCACTCCGGTAGGGACTATCCCAGGCGGTGGCTGCGAAGAGGAGGTCGGCACAGTCTCTAGCAAGTAAGTTTTCAAGGGGCCCCATATATCCTTGGACCTGGATGTCACTGGCAATGTGGTGGCAAACAGGTCACTATTTGTGTTACAATAAATAATACTATTTAACCAGGCCTTAGTAGTAGGAATACACTTGTTCCCCCAAGAGATAGCTATTTCCCTTTTGGCTAATAGAAGCGCAATAGAAGTGTATTGGCGCAACTGCTTAGGGATGTTCTGAACGTACCCCAGGAGGGCTACCTGTGGGGTGGCATGTAGGTCCAGCCCGGTCATAAGGCCTAGAATAACATATACCGCTCTCCAATAGCCGGCTACTTTCACACAATTCCAGGTCATATGTGCAAAGTCCGCATAGGCGCCCCGCATTTGGGGCATACATGCGGTCTCGAGGGATCTATGGGGTGAAGTTTCGCCGGCGACATATATGCCCTCCACAGAAACTTGAAATGAAGCAACTTATATCGACTATTCAGAGAGACCTCTTTATTCTGTGCACAGCAGAAGGACCAATGAGAGTCCTCGATAGGGTGTCCCAGATCCCGATCCCGGGCCACCTGGATTTTGGCATCTTTAGCTGGAATCAGTGTCATAGAGGTTTTGTACAGTTTGGAAACTAGATGGTCCCCCCCAGCACTAGTAATCAGGGTCGTCAGTGGCAAATATGACTCTGGCTCTAGGGGAAATTCAGCGATTTGCGCTCTCAGCGTGCAGCGTAGTCTGTTGAGAGTGAATTTATCCATGAAGGATGTTTCGCTGAACCTCTCATCTTCTGCACTGTGAAATATATGTCTGCCCGGAAAAAGATCACCAAAGGTATCCAGAGAGTATGTAGTGAGTGTCTTCTGGACTATCTTTTCTTCAGTGATAGGTACCCATGGGTTGTTGGCAATTGGGATTGCCGATGAATATAATGTGCGCCCCCCAGTCACCAGAGCCAACTTCCGCCAAGCCCAGCTAGTTGTAGATACAGTTTGTGTATTACGAGGGTCTCTGGGAAATCCCTTGGGTAACACAGTGTTAAGAGGGGTCGGGCTCACTAGGTCAGCTTCAAGCTTGGAGTAGGGTATGCGCACATCGGGATGATACCAGGAGTGTGCAAAACTGCACTGTGCCACTAAATAATAGATTTGAAAGTGCGGAACCCCCAGTCCCCCCCTTTCGTATGGTAGGGTCAAAGTATCCCAGCTGACTTTTTCCCTACGCGAGTCTGATAAGGTGGGAGCGGAGAGTTTGAAAAAAACTGTTGGGGAGTAGAATGGGTATATTTTGGAACGAGTACAAAAACCTAGGGAGCACAATCATTTTAATAAGTCCCACCCTCCCAGCCAGCGAGAGAGGGAGCTTAATCCAGCGCTCTACCTGTTGTTCTAAGGTGTGTATCGCAGGACCGTAATTTAATCGTACTATCTGTTCCACTTCTATATGTAAATTAATCCCCAAGTACTTAGGGGTGCCACTACACCATGCAAGCGGGAAATCACAATCCCATCTAGTTGTACTGGGCGTCAACGGAAATATTTCCGATTTACTCCAGCTTATGGCCAGTCCGGAAAAACCTCAGAATCGAATAACCTCTCTAATTAGAGGATCTAAATTTTCTTGTGGCTTACAAACGTACAAAACTACGTCATCTGCATAAAGTGATATCAATAATGGCCCAGATTTAAATTGGAGTCCACGGTGTAGATGTCTCTCCTGTAGGTGCCTAACTAGGGGATCTAGTGCTATAATAACAAGCATTGGCATAGCCAATAGGTCTCGCCTTTGGGAACTTATGTGTTTAGCCACAGATATTCACTTTACCTATGTCTTTAAGCTGTGCTGTACAGAAGTCTGCAACATGCTGAAAAGTTATAATAAAGAAGTGTCAGAAGCATTTTTGTTACCTTAGATATGACCGAAAAAAGAATTATGTACAACTGAACGACCATATTAAAAAAGTATTAAAAATAATGTCTTGAGTTATTTTTGTCCTTTCAATGCTGGCAACTTGTACCTGCCTGTCCCAATGGTTGCTTGTTGTGTTTTGTTTTGTTATGGGGGGGGGGCATAAATAACAGGAGGGTGAAGGTCAGTCAGTCAGTCAGTTAGTCAGAGTGAGTGAGAGAGTCAGTCAGTGAGAGAGAGTCAGTCAGTGAGAAAGTGAGAGAGTCAGTCAGTCAGTGAGAGTCAGTCAGTCAGTGAGAGAGTGAGAGTCAGTCAGTCAGTGAGAGAGTGAGAGTCAGTGAGAGAGTCAGTCAGTGAGAGAGTCAGTCGGTCAGTGAGAGTGAGAGAGTCAGTCAGTCTGTGAGAGTGAGTCAGTCAGTGAGTGAGAGTGAGTCTGTCAGTCAGTGAGAGTGAGTGAGTGAGTCAGTCAGAGAGAGTGGGAGAGTTTGTCGGTGAGAGTTTGTCAGTCAGTGAGAGTGAGTCAGTCAGTCAGTAAGAGAGATTCTGTCAGTCATTGAGAGAGAGTCTGTCAGTCAGTGAAAGTGAGTCAGTCAGTCAGTGAGAGTGAGTGAGTCAGTCAGTCAGTGAGAGAGTGGCAGAGTCAGTCAGTGAGAGTCTGTCAGTGAGAGTGAGTCAGTCAGTGAGAGTCTGTTAGTGAGAGTGAGTGAGTCAGTCAATCAATCAATCAATCAGGTCTTTATTTCGATTTACAAAATCATAAAAGACAAAATACATCAGTAATTAAAAAACTTGGAATATGATATACGATCTACATTCGTCCAGGCTTATATAAAAAACACAGATGTATTTACATATGAGTTAAAAACATTGTTACATAAAATGACAAAGTTATAAAAATAAAAACACCTTTAAAAAGCCCATAAAAAAGCAATATACATACAAACACGAAAACTGAACAGGGCAGTTCTTTCCTATTATCAGCCCAAGATATAGGGACCAGATTTAGATAAAGGGTCAGCAAATAATCATCTCTTAAGTTGCCAGATCTCGGGATCTAGACAGAAATTTATTTTTCAACAGGCCCATTCCATACTATCTCAACCCTTGAGAATAAGAATGTCAAAATTAGTGTACCCTCATCTTATTAGCACGGATGACCCACATCCAGCTCAAAAATGTTGCCACTGCTATCACTATGGAGTCTTTGGTGTTTGTCCTTAGGATCCTTAAGGCATCTAGGGCCAATCTTGTGCCCAAATTCATACAAATAGGTTTGAGCCATTTGGTCCTAGGTAGATCATAGGCTGGGCATACGAACATAATGTGCGCTAATGTCTCAATTTGGGCCGGGCATGAGATACATTTGTCATCCGTTGGCAAGTGCCAACTACTAGTAAAAGCTCTTATTGGAAGTGAACCTACCCTGAACTGGTGATACAGTTTCCTGTCTATTGGCCTGGTAATGAGGTCCCAATATGTTTCAAACTTGGTCTCGTGCTTGATCTCCAAGAATTCTCTAGTCAGGGTAGGCCTCATAATAGATGAGAACCGCCTAGTTTTGACCATACTCCAGTAAGCTGCCTTAAGGTTCTTTTTAGATGGAAATAAAGTGGCAGCTGGGTCCTCCCACAGGGTGCTCATCCCCATATTAACCAGGGTGGTCTTGATGTTATTAAACCAGGGGATCTTGTTTAGACGGCCCAACCCCGAACTTCAAGGAGAGCTTTAGCATACAGAGAAAGCTCAGGTGTGGTCCAGAGCCTTCTCCAGAATGCTATAGGTCTGAAGCGTGCCAAGTCCTCAATACTATAGCAACCCAGATCAAGATAAAGAGGCGTAAGTAGAGTAGATTGCGGAAGGCCTAATAATGTTCTAACAAATTTGTTTTGGGCTAATACCAATGGTGTGAGATCCTCAAAGCCCCAAAGTTCAGCACCATATAATATAGAGGTACTGATTTTTGAGTTGTAAATCTTAAGGGCGGGGGCAATGGGTTTGGTCTGAGAAAGCCTCTGCTCCTTTATCAATACACCAGCTAATTGTGCATGTTTTAAAGCCAGCATATCGATCTGGGGTTTCCATTGTAGTTTCCTACCTAGTGTTATACCCAGATAGGTAAAAACATCAGTCTGTTCCAAGGGGACATTGTTCATATACACTCTCGCGGTTATAGCTTTGGATTTGTGGAGCACCATAAACTTTGTTTTCTCCACATTTACCACTAATTCATGGTCGTGGCAGAACACCTGGAAGCGGGACAGAGCGGCCTGCAAGCCCTGACGTGTCTTGGATATTATCAAGGTGTCGTCCGCGAACATGAGAAAGGGTATTTTCATACCCGCTAACACTGGAGCATCTGTGGGATGAGTAGAAAAGTACTGTACAACCCTGTTTATATACAAGGAAAACAGGGTTGGGGCTAGTACACACCCCTGACGCACCCCTTGGAAACCGAGAACCTCTCAGTAACATTTCCCTGCTTTCCCCAGCGGACTTGTGCATAATTTGAATCGTGCAGTTTCACTAAAATAGCCAACAATTCCGGTGGCATCCCCATATCCACAAAAGCGCTCCACATTTTTATACGGGGGACTAAATCAAATGCGGATTTTAAATCAATAAAAGCCGCATCGATTGCACCCCCTCCTATGATAACCACCCTCCAGTAGATAAGCACAAATCTAAGAACCTGATCTAAGGTACTAGTGTGTGGTCGAAACCCCGCCTGAAGAGGTGTCAGGATTTCTGTTTCATCCATCCAGGCCTGGATTCTGCCAAGAACTAGCCTGGCAACAATCTTCTGAATGGAATCAATAAGACTAATTGGCCGGTAATTACCTGGTAGTGAGCGGTCACCCTTTTTGTAGATAGGTATGATTTCGGCACCTAACCATGTTTCGGGAATGGAAGCACCGCTAGCTATAGCGTTAGCCAATAACTTTATATAAGATACCCAGTGGTCCTTATCATGTACAAACAAATCTGCGGGTATACGATCGGGGCCGGGGGCCCTACCTCTCGGGAACTTTTTTAGCACTGATTCAACCTCTAAACTAGTGAAACACAGGGTGGTTGTTGGGATAGGCCATAGCGGTAAATCAGCACTGCCATTAGTGGCAGAGAATTGAGCCTCATAGTGTAGAACCCATTGTTCGGGGGCAACATAATTAGTGGGTGTCTGATTTAATTCTCCACTGCCCCATTTAACAAGCTTCCAGAATTGGATCATATTTTTCTCCTTACTGGCAGAGACCAGAACTTGCCAGCGGTTCTCATCCCATTCCTTCTTCGCTTGTTGCTGGGCTTTCTTATACCTTACTCTAGCCTTTTTGATATCGCCCACAACTTTGGATCGAATAGCCCTGGATAGAATCTTATAGGCCTGTCTGCATGTACTATTGTACCAGGAAGCCGCCTTTACATAAGGTGTTTTACTTGGTTGACTAGTTTTAATAAAAAAATATTTCAGTTGTTTGAACAGGTCATTGTGGACCTGGGGGATAATAGAATTAATATCCTTCTGGGAATCACAGTTAAGAAGGGTGGCGGTCGAACAAGCAACCAGTTCCTTCATTTGTTCCAGGGCACCCTCATTTTCAATAATCCTAACCCATTGAACTCTCCTCATATCATTAGTGAGCATAGCCTCTGCCCCTGTCAGTCAGTTAGTGAGAGAGTCAGTCAGTGAGAGAGTGAGAAAGTGTCAGTGAGAGTCTGTCAGTGAGAGTCAGTCAGTGAGAGTCAGTCAGTGAGAGTCAGTCAGTGAGAGTCAGTCAGTCAGTGAGACTGAGTGAGTCAGTCAGTCAGTGAGAGTGAGTCAGTCACTGAGGGGAAACAACCTTTACAACGCAGTCATTACATCGCACACTTACAACGCAGTCATTACATCGCAGCATCCTTTACAACGCATACCATTACAACGCAGACATTACAACGCATACCATTACAACGCATATCATTACAACGCAGGCATTACAACACATACCATACCATTACAACGCAGAGTACCCCTACACTATCCAACACTTACCCTACTGTTGCACCCCCTGGAGTTAGAATAGTAATTTTTACCCCTACACTATCCAACACTTACCCTACTGTTGCACCCCCCTGGAGTTAGAATAGTAATTTTTACCCCTATACTATCCAATACTTACCTTACATGCGTTGTAATGGTATGCGTTGTAATGGTATGCGTTGTAAAGGTAGTATGCAATGTAATGTAATGTGTTGTAAAGGTAGTTTTTAAAGATGCTTTGTAATGGTATGCGATGTAAATGTGTGCGTTGTAAAGGGTGTTGCGATGTAAAAACTGCGTTGTAAAGCAACGCATTGTAAATGTATGCGTTGTAACGTCATACATTCGTCACTGAGTGAGAGTGAGTGGGAGAGTCAGTCAGTGAGTGAGAGTGAGTGGGAGAGTCAGTCAGTGAGTGAGAGAGAGTGGGAGAGTGAGTCAGTGAGAGAGAGAGAGTGGGAGAGTCTGTTAGTGAGAGAGGGGGAGAGTCAGTGAGAGTCTGTCAGTGAGAGTCAGTGAGAGGGAGTCAGTCAGTCAGTGAGAGTGAGTCAGTCAGTGAGTGAGAGTGAGTGAGTCAGTCAGTGAGTGAGAGAGAGTGGGAGAGTCTGTCAGTGAGAGTCTGTCAGTGAGAGTCTATCAGTGAGAGTCTGTCAGTGAGAGTGAGTGAGCCAGTCAGTCAGTGAGAGCAAGTGGGAGAGTTAGTTAGTGAGAGAGTGGGAGAGTTAGTCAGTGAGTGGAAGAGGATGGTACCCCCACATTCCCAAGTGGTCTGTTATTACAAGGGTTCACATTTGTGTTTACCTTTCCCATAAGAACGCATTTATGTCCTTAATTTCCCCTGATGCCTCGTTGGATTTAGAATTATTTCAAGGTTTGAAAGAGGTGTGCCAATGATACCTAATGTGGGCGTTTCGTTCAGAATGGGCCTTCTGGGTACCCTATAACAGGTGACCACGTACTCTTCCCACATTTCCGATTAATAAAGTGTTCAAATGAGCAACAGCTGTTTCCAAGGTCTCCAATTTCGACTGAAAACCTCTCATTGAACTTTTATTTAACTTCACAATGCGTTCTAGTAAAGTAGGGAGCAAGGGCTGCTACACTGTTTTAATATTACTTGCAAATGAGGCTAAATACATAGTTTCCCCTGAATCAGAGTTATTAGGGGGACCCCGTGGCTGCAGCGAATTGTTTTCCTTATTGATGATCGGGTTCCCTACATTAGTTCTGAACCTTTCTTCTTTTTCTTGGCTGGGGGGGGGCGGGGGTCCGGTCAAATGGTGGGGTACCGTGAGCCACATGAATCTCAGCTGTAATAGGCCCCCTTGTGGCAGGCTAAGACAGAACATAGATCCAGGCACCAAAATAAAAGTGGACCCCATTAGTGAATCAGATAGATAAAACAAAAAGTGGTACTCAATTGCAATTCAGGGTTGTTTTGAAGTTGTAATGGCACTCTGAATAGGTGTTTGGCAAGGTACAGGAGATTGCAGGCAGTTGTGCTTGCTGCAGATAATGTTTGTGGTAATATCAGAGACATCAACTGTAAAAAATGTTCCCAAACCAAAACGCAGGTTTACATACAACCAAAAAACAGTCCAAACACTGACCTATCAAACCAGGACTTCTGGCACTGCCAAGTTGCCGTATAAGACTGACCGACCCTGAACCAGGTAACACTAACATCAAAGCCTGTGAGCACCTTCGCTGACTCCAAAACCTACTTACTCATATAAACATGTATGTTTTCATTCTGCCGATTTTCAGCTGGTTGGTTCGATTTTATCACTAAGTGATACCATCACAACTGAGGCTTCTAAGAGCTACTGACTTTAACGTCTTTTCGTCCTTTTGAATATTTTTTTACCCCCGTTTTATGTTTCTCTCGAACTGGGCGATTCATCTGGTATAAGAAAATACACCTCTGTTGATACCAGGTGATGAAAGACACGCTTTTTCACGAACTATGCAAGCAGGGTGGCTGCGTGAGTTGGACACGTGTGACAGGCACCAGTTTGAGCTCTCACAAGAACAACTCAGCGTTCAGTCCTTCCAAGGTCGGCAAATTCAGTGCGATAAAGGAGGTCGTTGTTCTACCGGTTATTTATAGCGCTTGGAAATTGTTATCATTACTTGTACTGGTTATTGTTCTCCACTGTCCTTTTTGTACAGTGCTCTGTTGTTTCACAGCTAATTTCATGCTCAACGCCTACTCATACACAGAGGTGCTCATTAAATGCACCCTAAAAGTGCCTCCTGTCGGAAGACAGTCATCCTGTGTGAAACTTCCAACCTCTCCCCGTGTCCTGTTGAGTGCTGTATATTTAATGTTTAGGTTAAACGAACCCTCCATTACGAATGAATAATGCCTGTAACATAGGGTGTGGATGTAGCGCAGCGCCAGAGCAGCCGGGGATCCGGTTCGAGTCTTGGCGTCGGCACAACATCCCGTGATTCTGGGCAAATCACTTAATCTCCCCGTGAACATGGACAGCGCCTGGATACCCCAGAGGTGATTTGATAAGCTGCGTTATATAACTCTACAAACGTAACTCGTTCCCTCCGCGTATGGAGCAGCTCTGTGACCCCGGGGCCTCACCTCAAGGCACCGCCTGACTGAACAAGAGACTATGTGGCTGGGCATCCCGTTGAGCACTTCGATTGGTTAGAACATTGATGCCCCGGAGGAGACCACCTCTCCTACTGCACCGGAAGAGAAATTCCATCTGCTGCTCCGGAATGCATGCATCAGCAGCAAGTGAACCGGTGTTGTGTAATCATTGGTATTCCAAGAAAACGTGTTTAGTTTTCTCTTCGGCTCTTTTCGGAGCTCTTGCCCCATTGCACACCTCCGATGGCTCATCTGACAGACCGCCCGCACACCCAAGGAGAGGCAAACGAACCAAAGCCCTGCTTCGGTAGGTGGAGACAGAAGCAGCGCCCCAACAAGAAGACACCCCAACAAGGAGCACTGAACGGATTCCATTTACATACCGTTCCCGCAGCGCTGACTACAAGCACCGACGACATCGTGACACTCTCGCAAAAATAGATACATGTAAAATAAACAAAGAAAACAAACAGATCTGGAATGTGAAAGTAAAATATAAGGGTAAACGAGAGCGGAGGAGACAAGTGGACCGCGGGAGTGCTTCCTCCAGACCGACCCCTGCAGGCCTTTGCCTCTCCCAGAAGCATAGTCAGGCGGGTGATCTGTGGGTGGGGAGGATGGAGTGGAACCCGGCCGCGCTTCCCCTCGTCCTGCTTCACTGCTTCTGCTGTCTCTGCCTCCCTTTGTCTAGCATGCGCACGATGTAAGGCATCGCGCGCATGCGAGACAAAGAGTGCGAATTCGCCGACTAATGAGATGGCAAACAAGCACTGAAAATACAATAGGGCTCGTATTTACGCGAGCCCTATTGCATTTTACACAGAAGTGCGGTGGTAAAAGAAGGCACTAACGGGAGGAGGTGGGGGGGTGGTTGTGGTGTAAGAAGTTACAGACTACAGGAGGGAATGGGGAGAGGCAGGGGAACAAAACAGTTTTTCTAGTAAAGGGGCCGATAGCCTCGTAAGGATAAAAATGACGACATGGCCGTCAGGAGGCGGGATTAAGAAGCCAAGCACCAATGACAATGCAGGAATTATGATTCAAGCCAATGAAAAATAAGGCTGGAAAGTGGGCGGAGCTTCCCCCACTATACTGTATACAGCATCTCTCGACGAGACAGCGCATGCGCTGCCTAGCCGAGACCTAAAAAGTAGAGGTGATAGCGGGCGGCCTTGCCTGGTGCCGCGCATCAACTGAAACTGGGGGGAGAGCGTGCCGTTCAATCTAAGCCTAGCAGTGGGCAATATATAAAGTAGTGCAGTAAGCTCAATAAAGCCCTTCGGCATACCCATCTTCCTCATAACTGCCAAGAAAAAGGGCCATTCGAGGGAATCAAAGGCCTTTTCCGTGTCTAAAAGCACGGCAGCCGCCGGGGTCTTGGGATCTATCCTGTTTATAGTGGCAAATAATGTTCGGAGATTCAAAGCTGTGGACCGGTGTGGCACAAAACGAGATTATCCGATCGAGCAACAGTAGCAATCGCAGTGCTATCATCTTGGCCAGTATCTTATAATCTAGGTTCAACAACGACAGAGGCCGATAGGAGCCGCAAAGCAGCGGGTCCTTACCTGGTTTTGGGAGCAATATGATCACCGCCTCGCGCAGAGTGGGAGGCAGCATCCGCCTTTCTAGCGCCTCATTGTACACTTCCAAAGGATACGGGGCCAGTATAGTCTTATAGGCTTTATAAAAGTTAGCTGTGTACCCATCAAGGCCCGGAGCCGTAGAGCCATTCATGGTGTCAAAAGCGCTTATAATTTCCTCCTTAGAGAATGGTTCCGCCAAGAATTGTTGCATAGCTTTTTCTAGCCACACTACTGCCACTTCTGCCAGATATGCATTCTGTTCCTCATCACTGTGCGTTATACGTGATGTGTATAACTGAGAGTAGAAACTCAGAAACTCATCTCAGATATCTGGGGTGCCTGTAAGTAGCTGCGCCCGCGCAGAGCGAAGCGCCGCAATACAGGTCCGCCCCGCCGAGGGTCGCAGCAGCATCGCAAGTGTTCGACCCAGGTGCTCACCCTCGCCATATTGGCGCGCTGTAGTGTATTTGCTCAGAAAGTGGGATTCACACTCCGCAGTCTCTCTGAATTCAGTTAACAGCATCAATCTACGGCCTTGCCTCACCTGGTCAGGACTCTCCACCAGTTCCTGATCTAGGGAACACAGTTGGTGATCAATACGTTTGAGCGTGTTCCTCAAGTCTTGCAGGACCCCGCGTGCTTAGAAATGCACACATCTCTCATGTATGCCTTAAAGGCCTCCCAGAGTGTAGACCATGAGGTGACCAAGCCAGTGTTTTTGTCAAAGTATTCAATCATCGCTTCTCCGAGCTCATCTTGAAAGACGTCATCTAACAATGCCTGATTAGGGAACCTCCACTGTCTCTCGCACCCTTCCGGCCTCGGGACCCTAAGAGTCAAAACCACTGGTGAGTGGTCCGATAGAGTTCTGGGCAAGTGTTCAGCTGCCCTGTACCAAGCAGCCAATGCAGGGGATACCGGCCAGTAATCTAGCCGTGTCCAAGTGTGATGGGGAGCCGAATAGTGTGTGTATGCCAATTCACCAGGACGACAATGGCTCCAGACGTCTAACAGACCTAGATCGTCACATAGTTCTGCCAAGGCACGGCGAGCGAGGGGCTTTGCGTCCGCCACCATGGACTTTCCGTCCCTTGTCGGATCCAGTAGGAGATTTAAGTCCCCGCCCATGAAAATGTAATCTACGTCTAGCTGCAGAATTTGTGAATGAAGAGCATGAAAAAAGTTTGGATCGTCTACGTTCGGTGCATAGATGCAAACAAAGGCTATCATATGTCCCATAAGGTGCCCCACCATCATAACATAGCAGCCCTCCCTGTCAATGCGAGCCCCTGAAAACTGGAAGGGACGTCGTTTATGTATAAGCACAGCAGTACACCTGGCATACGAGCTATAATTAGCGAAGTATCTATGAGGGCCCCAGGAAGCAGCATAAAGCGTCGCCATAGATTTTGGCAAATGCGTTTCCTGAAGGAACGCAACATCGATATGATGCCTCTGCAGATAGTTCAGTACCTGCTTCCCTTTTCTAGTATTATTTAAACCCCTAACATTCCAGGTGAGGAGCATCAAATCGGAATAAGTTGCCAAGTTGTCACGTGCCATCATGAGTAGCGTCTGACAATGTACCTAAGCATGCAGTCTGTAGAACTATGTACCCGTTACTTAGGATAAATAAAAGGAGTAGCAATTCTTCAAAAAACAACAAACATACCCCTCCCCCACCCATCCCTGCATACCCAATTGCAGGGACATATCCCATTGCCTAATAGGAAAAATGCAACAGTAACAACCCCAGATAATGAGGAATAGAGAACAAAGGTATGCATTCTGAACCGTGTAACCAATCAGAGATGATAAACACCTGGGGGGGAGGCAACGCCTCGTCAAACCACCCGACCTTGCAACCATCTATTACAGAAAACATTTGTCAAATGGCTCTATGCCAAAGCAACTTAAAGAAATAATTTATCCCACCATTTCAAAGTTCAGTGAATCAGATCAGTCCAAGGTAAACAACTCCACACTGCCCCCGAACCACTGTGCGGAGGAGAGCCCCCAGCAGTGGGTCTACCCTGGGTACCCCCAGTTCTTTTATAGTCCCGGCAAAACTCTTGAGCTGTTGTAGGTGTATCAAACACACAGGACTTCCACTCTCAAACGGGCAGGGTAAATCATACCGTACTTGAGGCCAAGGTTTCTAAGTGTAGCCTTCACTACAGCAAACTTCCTCCGTGCCTCCTGGACCATCGCCGTGAAGTCCGGGAAAAGCGTTATCATGGATCCCTGCCAGGACAAGGTGCCCGCCTCACGTGCTAGCCTGGCTCCGTATCCCTGCCACGAAAGTTCAAGAGGCGGGCAATGATCGTCTAGGTGGGGTGCCCTGGTTGGGTCGGGGACCAAGCGAACGATGCGCCCTCTCAATCAGAAAGGTGGACTGTTGTATTCCGCTTTAGGTGTCCGTATATAGGTTTTCCTGAAACATGTCCTTATATAGGCACAATTCGCATTGCCCTTATATAGGCATAAGATCTTAGTCCTTATTTAGGCATTAGCCATGCTATCCAAATACAGGCATGGTCCCCTACATCCGTCCACCCTAACGCCACAACGAGTTCTTAGAAACCAGACCCTTAAGCTCTTGGGAGTTCCCCTAGCACAGGATTATTGATTTCTCCAAGAACTCATTTATTATGCATGAACCGCTATTCCTTAAGGGTTCATTCCTGACGTCTTCCTCTGCCCGACTTTACGTCAATGCTAACATTCCAAGGCACCTACCGGGTATAAATATACCTTCCCTTGCCCAAACAAGTAGGAGGAGACCTCGACTTTAGAGGAGCCCGTATCCCGGCCTGACGCACTGACAAGAGACGCTGTCATCCCTGCTCGCAGAGAATCCAGCTTCCAGTGTTCTGACTCCCTTCGCGGGGTGTTAGAGTTCGAGACCCGGAAAGAGATTCCCACCTCTCTCATTCTCAAGGTATGGACCTGACTAGAACCTAGAAGGACTCTTGGCATACTAGACTTGGCATACTAGACTTGGCATACTAGACTTGGCATACCAGACTTACCATACTATAGCATACCATACTATAGAATGCATCACCTACTTCTTACCTTGCACTACACTTAGGTTAGGTACACTGGGGTAGAACTAGTTAGAGAAGCATCTTATGAGTACTCGCATTTTTAGCTTATGTTATTTATGTATATGAATATATGTGTCATAGCTAAAAGATAATGCTAACGCAGTATTATTTCTTTCTACTGCTTACGCTGTACATCATATATCTCGCATACTGTCTTACGGTTGTAACAGCTCATATCTCTTACACGAGAAACAAGACTGTTCAATAAATCCTTTTATTGAAACGCCCGTCTATTATTTCTGTGTAACTCTGAAGAAACTAAGCATGCACGATTAGCTGAGTGAAACTGTTATCTGTTGTTTCCACGAATCTGAGAGTGTTCCGATTCTAAAGGGAAACAAAGTTGTCATGTTTATGCGGTTGCCAGAAACTACTCCCTTCTTGTTTACAAGGAGATTCTAGTGGCCTCTGAGTTAGCTGGTACAAAGTAAATTAAGTTTAATATACTCGATAGGGACATACTGACCTCAGTCCTATGTCAAATCTATAGGGTATATTATTCCAATGCGCAGAGCCTATTAGGGAAATAGGAACTACACTACATGGCGCCCAACGTTTGGTAAGGCACTAATTTAACGCTAGATACTGAGTAACTCAGTCGTGCTTTTCTCTCAGAGACCCCTACTCACATACTCCATAAGACGTCTGGAGTGGGTAGGGTTAAGTATCCGCCAAAGCTGAATAGGACAAAAATCCTATATATTAGCTGTTTGGTTTGTTCAACGTTGAAGGATACAGTGCTCCAAAATATTGTGCACCTTATCTTTGTTTCCTTGAAACTTGTTCTACATTTTTCAAAAAACAATGTCCCTGAACGGGGATACTAACACCGACAACGGTGTAGCTTCGGCTGATCCAGTCGTAACAGCTTTTAATTTTACAGGTTTAAATGAAACCGACGAGGGTGTTATTTATTTTATTTATTTATTTAAAAAGATTTTATATAGCGTGGCTGGACCCGAGGGCATCAGAGCGCTTTACATGGGTATTAATTGCAATATAACAAAATTACAATGAGGTAGTATTCAAAACCAATACAAACAGTAAAGAAAAGCTCAAATTCTACACTATCTAATTACATAAATTGCAATGGGCTCCAGCAAGTCCTGAGAGATTAGGCTAGCGTGGGAGGTAAAGGAAGGAGAAGAGGGAGGTAGGGAATAGGAATGGGGAGAGGCTGAGGAGGGGGAGGTTAAGGCCATACCATACCGCTTTACATGGGTATTAATTGCAATGTAATAGAATTACAATGAGGTAGTACTCAAAACCAATACAGACAGTAAAAACAGCTCAAATTTTACACAATCTAATTACATATATTGCAATGGGCTACAGCAAGTCCTGAGAGATTAGGCTAGCGTGGGAGGGAAATGATGGAGAAGAGGGGGGTAGGGTATAGGAATGGGGAGAGGCTGAGGAGGGGGGGAGGTTAAGGCAAAACCAAGTGGGACGAAGCAGGTCCTATGGGAAAGGTTAGTGGGAGAAGTTAGTGGGTGAAGGAAGATGTGAGAGGGGGAGGAGAGAGGGAGTCAGGGATCAAAAAAAGGGGGGGAGGACCTTAAACAGTAGGAGGTCGGGGTGGGATTAAGGACCCCAGTATTTGTTGAGAAGGAGGAGTTTGAGGTCTTTTTTTAAGCTGACGTAAGAGGGGTTACAACAAAGTTCTTTGGGGAGGGAGTTCCTGATGTTAGGCGCGTTTTCGGTAAAGGAGTGCGATTGTGTGGATTTCTTGTTTAACAGAGGAGGGACAAGAGCGAGAGTGTTGGAGCTCCTCAATGCTCTAGAGCAGCCAGCTTTGTGAAGTTTATCTGAGAGGTACTGCGGGGAGCGTTGATGCAGGGCTTTGTCCGTAATGCAAGCTGTCTTGTAGGAAGTTCTTCCTTCGACGGGAAGCCAATTGAGGGTTTTAAGGGCAGGGGAGATGTGATCGAACCGTTTGAGGCCAGGTTCAGAACAGATTTGACTAGGGCTAGGTGGACTTTAGGGGTTCCATAGAGGATGGCGTTACCATAGTCAATTTTCGACAAGACCAGCGATTGGACGACTAATTTAAAGTCATCTGCAGGAATGAAGGGTTTTATTTTCTTGAGGTGATGGAGAGTGAAGAGAGCGCTTTTGGCCGAATTTTTTATGTGGGGGATAAGAGTAAGGTTCTGGTCAATGTTAAATCCGAGGGATTTAACTGAGTTTGATATAGTGAGAGAGCAGTTGAGTGCGGTTAGGTCAGAGATCCAGGATAGAATGGGGAGCGAGTTGTTCTTAGGGGAGAAAAGAATGATTTCAGTCTTTTTTGGATTGAGTTTGAGGTGGTTGTAGTGGAACCAGGATTGAATCTTACTCAAGGCATCATTGAGGTGAAGAATGTCCGAGCGGGATTGAATCTTATAGTAAAGTTGGGTGTCATCTGCGTATAGGTGGTAATGGATTCCCGCTTGCTTAAGGATAAGGGTGAGTGGTTCCATGAAGAGGTTGAATAGAGAGGGGGAGAGTATAGAGCCCTGGGGGACCCCTAGGGAGACGGGCATAGGTTTGGAAAGGCAGTCGCAAATTTTAATTTGCTGGGTTCTGTGTTGGAAAAAGGAGGTGAACCATTTGAGGACTGAACCGTTGAGGCCAAAACGATCTTTAAGTGTGTTAAGTAGAATAGAGTGGTTAACAGTGTCGAAAGCAGCGGAGAGATCAAGGAGAATGAGAAGGGAGGACTCGCCTTTGTCGAGGGAGTGATGGATGTCATCAATTATATTTAGCATGGCCGTTTCCGTACTACAGCCCTTTCTGAAGCCTGATCGGAAAGAGTGTAAAAGATTGAATGAATCAATGTGACTATTTAGTTGGAGCAGGGCGCATTTTTCAAGGGCTTTTCAGAGAAGAGGAAGGTTAGAGATAGGACGACGGTTATTTAGGTCATTAGGGTCACCAGCAGGATTTTTGAGGATGGGAGTGATTTGTCCCAGTTGGAGGGAAGCAGGGACACAACCCAAGGTAAAGGAGGAGTTGATGATAGAGGTCCAATAGGGGGCAATGATATGTTTTATATCTTGGACAAGGTTGGAAGGGAGAGGGTCTTTGGTGTGAGATGACGGTTTAAGTCTGGTAATGACGTTACGAACATCAAGTTCAGTGACTGGATGGAAGTTGTGCCAAGAAGCATTATTTTTTTGCTCGAGTATGGTGGGGATGGGTTCAAGAATAGGGACGACAGGAGGAAGCGATGAGGAGTCATGAAGAGGCGTTGAGAGTGAAGGAGAATTGGAGGAAATGTCCAGGGAGGGAAGTAGGCTAAGAGGGAGTTGAGTTAAGGCGAAGGATTGATCAATTTTGGAGATTTTTTCTGAGAAGTAGTTGGCAATTTCTTCGCACTCTCGTTGGTGGCAATCACCTTGGGGGGTGCAGAGGAGGTTTGTTTTTTTACAATGCTGAATAGTTCCCTAGGTCTGTTTTTGGCCCGGTCGAGTTGGGAGCGGAAGAAGGATGTCTTAGCATTGAGAATGTGTTTTTTATAATTGGCCCTAGCGGATCTGAGGAGGGAGAGATTAGAGGGGGAAGGATTTTGCCTCCATATGCGTTCAGTCGATCTAAGTACGCGTCTCTCATTGTTGAGATCTGCATTGAGCCAGGATTTGGAGGAGGAGTTTTTCTGTAGTTTTAGTCTGGCTGGGGCAATTTGGTCAAGGACCTCAACGATGGATTTATTAAAGTGTTCGGTGAGGTCATTAGCATTTTGGGAGAGAGGAGAGAGTCGAAGTTGCGCTTTGACTTTGGTCTCCAGTTCGCCTGGGGGAATAAGATGAAGATTCCTAGTCAATTTCATCTGATGGTTTTGGGTGGAGGGGGTAGCACAGTGTTAGTGATCGTGAAAAGGATGAGGTGATGGTCTGACCAGTCGATGGGAACGATGGAGGAAAGGGAGGCCAGATCATTGCTTGTAATGATAGCGTCGAGAGTGGCTCCTTTGGTGTGAGTAGGAGAGTGGCAGAGTTGTTTGAGGTCATTGATATCAAGTAGATCAGTGAGGAGGTTAACCATAGGATCATCCTTTTGTTCCAATGAAGGTTAAAATCTCTGAGGAAGAGGTTTTTAGAATTGGAAAGTGAGGATTGGGTAAGAAGGTCGGACAATTCCTCTACAAAAGGAAGAAGGTCACCAGGAGGATGGTAGATATTGTGTAGTCGTATTGGAGGGGAGCCTTGCACTTTAAGTTCCGCTCCAAGGTATTCAAAAGTAGAATGATCGGAGTTCTGCACAGGTGAGAGTTGGAGTCCGTTTTGATAGATTATTGCTAGACTGCCTCCAATTCTGACAGGTCTATCTTTTCTGAGGATGGAGTAGCCAGGGGGAGAGAGCATATCAAGAATGGAAGAAGAGTGATCTTTAAGTCAAGTTTCAGTTAGAAAGGCGGTGTCAATGGTTTCGCTAAGGATGGTTTCCGAAATTTCAATCGCGTGTTGGACAGCCGAGCGACAGTTAACCAGCATGCAGGTAAGGGGTTTAGGGTTGGTTATAGGGAGGGGGCAGGAGTGGATAGTGGTAAATTGCGGGGGCAGTCTGTGTGAAGCTGGGGAAGCTGGAATTCTGCTAGTCCCAAGGATCACGGGGATGGGTGCCTGCAGGACCAGAGGGTCAGTAGTCAAAGAGTAGGGGGTAAGGCTTACAGGGGTCAGGGAGATCAGAGGCGGGGAGGTGGTTTGAGGCGCGGAATGTTCTAAGTGTGTCATTACAGAGGGGGGTAGTATCCCATTACTGGGGGAATGTAGTGTTGGTTTGTTCAGCACACAGGGAAATAGAATGATTGGGGCGGTTAAGTGAGGAGAGGGAGTTGACATCTTTTCTGAGTGAGGTGAGTTCAAACGACAGGTTAGCGAGTTGGAGTTCTATATTAAAAAGCGTCTGGGGTATAAGAGAGAAAGGGACGGAGGCTGGGAGGTCGGGGGGACTTGGAGGATGTTCCGTGTTAGTCAGGACGAGAGGTCTGGGGTGAGGATGGGGTGGGAGCCCAGGTGGGGGGTGGTGAGGGGTGTTCCGATTGATGGACGAAGGGAGGGAAGTGAGGTGGGACAGGGCATTCACTGGAGTCACAAGAGAGTCAAGAGAAGGAAAGGGTATGCGGGGAGAGTGAGGAGGGTTGACATCCTGGTTAAGGAGGGGAAGGTCAATTAGGGAGGAAGAAGTTGGAGTCAGTGATTGAGTCGTAGGGGGATCAAATTTAGGGGGCTCGGAGGAAGAAGAAGATAGAAGGGAGGAACAGGTGTGAGGTGTTGGAGCCTCAAGAGGAGGAGAGAGAGTATGGGTGGTTGAGTAGGCCATTGGTGAATCAGTAGGAGGGAAAGTTGTTAACGCAGGAGGGAGATAGAGAGTCTGTGCTGGGGAGACTTCTGTGGTGTTTTCAGTGTCTGTATGAGGAGGGGTTAGAGTAGGGGAAAGAGGGGGCAGAGGGTCAGACTGTGATTGGGAGGCTGAAGGGTCAGAGGAAGGTATCGAGAGTAGGTAGGATAAGGTGCTGAAATGGTGTTCAAAGATGGTGAGATGTTTTTCAGAGGCTTGAATGAGGATGTTTCCAGATTTAAAAATGGAGATGTCAATTTCACCAAGAAAAGTAGGGGAAGGGGTGGTAGATAGTTTCAAACCATATGGGATTTTGCATGACTTTGTGATAGGGAGGTGGTGGAGAAAGATGCTTTTCCATTTAGAGGGGCGCTTGGAGTAGAAGATGTAATTGTTTTTTACAATCGAGGTGAGACTGAGGTAGTTATCCACAAATAGCGTTTCTTGGTGACGAATTAGTAGTTTGTGTTTAAACAGGTTATAAACATGTTATAAACATCCATCCAAACTTAAGGAGAGCCATCACTCTAAAATTTATAAAACACGGTCTAACACCAAGAGGTGGTAGAGCAGTTTTCGTTATAGAGGCACACGAATCCTTTCAGACAGAGGTATTCTATTCATGGATAGTATTCCCAGAATCAAATCCAGTAACAAAAGTATTTCACTTCTTTAAAGAAGATGAACCACCAGAGGAATATATTCCTTTTGAGGATATTGAAATTCCACTCACATACCAGGAGCATGATCTCTGGTTAATAGGCGCCCTAAAACATCATAAAAACATTACCAGGCTCGGTCCACTAGGTAGACCAGGAGCAACATGGCCGATTCTAACCTCATCCTGACATCGGAGAAATGTCAGACGAGGAATTACTTACTCAACTACAAGAGTTAATAAAAATTTACAGACAATTAGTCCAATATGTCATGCAGACTTTCACAGTCCAACCACCTATAACAATTCCAAATCAGACCCCTCAACAGGGGAATATACTAAAAATTACTCCACAGACTTTACACGCAGTCATGGGTAAAATGCCCACAAAACGTGAACAAATTCCATTCTGGATAGCTCAAAAAATTACTCAAATCGAAGCAGTATTTCCAAATACTAGCCCTTATGAGAAACACAGAATCCTAACAATCTGTTTACCAATGGGGATCACACCACAACTGGAAGACTACACCACTTGGGGCACAGTCTTTGCTGCCATCTATACTAAAACACATGGTGTTCCGTCATTTGCAGTAATACCAGATGTCCTGAAACAAATTCAAAATGAATACGGGGCAGAGCCTGCTCTGAATTTAGGTATGAAATTACTGAAAAACTTCGACCAGGTCTCAACAATAATATTATCTAATATTAAAGGGGAGGCAGCATCAGTGGCGATCCGCCAACGCTTAAGGGAATTTGATGTAGCAGAACATCAACATGAACTACCCAGAATAATAGAACAATCTTATGCAGAATTAGGCAGAGATAGTTTGGGTGGAAAACCTTTGAAGCCAAAACTATCTGAAAGTCCTGAGAAGGACTCTATTAAACAAAATCCTACATCTTCTAAAAAGAAGTGGGAAACTAATAAACAAAATTCAAACGAGTCACGTTCTCAATCCCGAGGTAGGTCTCCTCAAAAGGAGCCCTCTGAAAGGAGGTATAACCTCAGGAATAGGGATAATTTAAGAAAACCTGACAGGTATCAAGATACTGATACACGTTCCTCTCGTATCTTTCAGATATCGTCACAAACATCAGAAAGAAGAGGACGGTCAGATCACAAAGAAGAACGCGTGCAATCCAAAGACGATAAACACGTTCAGAAAAATAAATCAAAACCTCAATTCACAAAAAAGAAGGTAGCAGGTCTGAAGATCAGACATGCCGAGAATACTGAGAACACAGCTCAAGAACAGAGAATGGGCTCAGAAAATGCTGGACAGTGCAGCAGAAGTAACAATAGCTCGCCAGAACCTGAAGGAACTTCTGGAGATAGTGGACTTGAATGAGTACATCACAGTAGAGACTGTTGACACCAGGGTTAGTACTCCACAAAAGTTATATGAAATAACACTCCGAATGGAGGGAGACATACCAAGAAAAGTGAAAATACTCTTTTGGGAGAAACTTTCAAGGGGTTATGATATACTTCTAGCAGAAAAGGACTGGCCACCAAACTTTGTCAGGGAGTGCCCACATGGCGAGGACATCATTATGCCAGCCTTCTCCAACCATATTCCAATTCACCTAAAATATACTTATGTCAGGAAATGGGCAGTTGCCCAGGCCCCAGCATTATACAAAAATCATGTAGGATGGGAGGAGGACTCACCTCACCACAAAATACAGCTAAAAAATCAACCTATTGCACAAAGGCAGTACCCAATAAAGCAAGAAGCTAAAAAAACAGGTCAGGGAGATCTTAGATCAACTTGAATACCAAGGGGTGATTGAAACATGCACCTCCTCAATGAACAATCCTTTGTTTCCTGTATCCAAACCAGACAATACATATCGTCTAGTTATAGATTACAGACACTTGAACACTTGTTCCAAAACATTTGCAGTGCAAAATGCACATAGTACAGCATTAATGAATAACATTGTGCGTAAAAAATATAAAACCACATTGGACATTTCAAATGGTTTCTTTTGTCAAAACATAGCACCTGAAAGCAGGTACTTAACAGCTCAATAATGGGGACCCAGCGTCAATTTTGTAGACTCCCACAAGGGTTCAAAAACAGCCCAGGGTTATTCTCAGCAAGAGTAACAGAGTTACTACAAATTTATGATAATGAGGCATTGTCATATGACATCTATCTGAGAGACGATGACCTGGATAGGCACTTGAACAGGGTGGGTACCATTATATTGGGCTTCACCTCTGAGGGCTATAAATTCAACTTTAAAAAATCCAGAATTGCCCATCTCAATGTCCTTTTCCTAGGATATGAGCTTTCAAGTGAAGGCAAGAGCCTGGCAGCTAACTTTCTAGAAAAGTGTGCACTGCTCCAACCTCCAAAAATGCTGAAAAATGTACAATCCATCTTGGGTTTCCAAAATTTTGGAAGAACTTACATTCTAAATTACGCAGAAAGTGTTAAACCTCTCTACGAATGAATCAAACCTGATTTTTCAACAAAACATTGGACACAGGAACACACAGAAATCCTGCGTTCACTCCAAGCTAACATGTTAGCAACAAATCACTTACAAACACGCGTAAATAAAAGCAATTTAGTGATCCGAATAATTTCGGGTCAATGCGGATTCACCTATTTAACATTTAATGAGGGTGAAAAAGTACCAATAGCATACAAATCACATTTGTATACACAAGCAGAAACGCGCTTCACTTCAACAGAAAAAATACTGACAGCAGTTCAAACCGCTGTAGCAAAAGAAAGAGCTCCAGCTCAAGGGAAACGCATTATTGTCGTAACTCCAGTACCAGCCTTAGAGGCAGTTACAAAAGCGAGCATTCCAAATGCAAAAGCTTTACATCCTAGATGGATACAATGGGTTAATTCTCTTGCTGCTACAGATGTTGAATATGTTTTTGATCCTGATTTAAAAACACAAGCGTTCCTGCAATATGAACTTGAATGTCGTCTGCCCACTGAAATTCTGCCTCTCGAGCAGTACGAATTTATAATTTATACTGACGGATCAGCACAACCCGCTACAGGGAGTAAGCAAGCTTACAGTGAAGCGTGCGCAATCATTAAAGGTCGCATGCGCGATGGTAACTTCAGACCAATGGTCACTAAAACTCAATCTCTAGGAGATTGTACAGCTCAGCGAGCTGAACTACAAGCATTCGAACTGGCACTTGAAAATACAGATCGCGAATTTCCCACACTTATAGTGTGCGATTCCTTTTACTGTGTTCAGTCATATAATGAATATATACAGAATTGGCTTCAAAACGGATTCAAAGATGCAAAAGATGGCACAATAAAGCATAAAACGCTTTGGGAACAAGTAGTTCAGTTAAGAAACGAACTACCAAAAGCTCACGTGATACACATGCTGAGTCATCAACGTGGTGGCGTTCACGTTGCAGGGAATTCATTGTCTGATGAAGCCGCAAAGGGGGCTATTCAGACGGCTTCCGTAGCTGCGATCACTTGTTCAAAAATGAAAATAGACAGTGAGATATTGTTGGCTGTCAATGCTTCAAGCAAAGGCAGTGGTGCAGCGTTACCAAAGAAATTTCCACTCAAGTACTCTTATGTAATTGATGCAAACAACGTTCCTTTTGCTCGAATCCCTAGAGTGGGGGATAGGGTCATTCCAAACATGGAACGTAGATTAGGACTGATCCTAGCAGCACATGAAGGGATAGCCTCTGCTCATGCAGGTGTTTCTGCAACAGTATCTTTACTAAAACAAAGATAAGGAAACAGACCAAAAACTATGTTTTGGAATGTGAAATATGCCAACAGATGAAAGTCTCCACAGTGAAACGTCCTGCGCAGACACCCCTGTTGATTTCAGACAAACCATTAGCTTGTGTTTACCTGGACCACTGCGGTCCCTTGCAAAGGGACGGTAACTATAAATATATAATGGTCGCAGTGGATTCGTGCTCAAGGTTCCTATGGATGTGGCCTCAGCGCTCGGCTGACGCTCGAACTGTTATAAAAGATTTGCGAGTCTTTATCGGCACATACGCAATTGGCACACTACATTCTGACCAGGGCCCTGCGTTTAGCTCTCGGGCTTGCAAAGAAGCCATGGCCAGTTTGGGCGTAGCATTGCGGTACTCCTCTCCATTTCATCCTGAGGGAAATTCTGTTGTTGAAAGGAAAACCGGGACATAAAGCAGTCTATAACAGCTAGAGTATTAGATTCGGGTGATGGGTGGGTCAAACATCTTTATGGGGTCCAACGCTCATTAAATAATTTGCCAAGAAGTTCTCTGGGGGGGGTCACTCCATATGAGGTCCTATTTGGGACAAGAATGTGGGTTCCTGATCTCGAATGTAAAGGCACAGTGGTGGAAAATAAACCCTTTGATATCAAAGATCGTTTGGCTGTTTTACAGGATCTAAATGAACTAAGATCGAAACAAAGCAACGTGTTCCTGAAGCCAACCACCACTGGGGAAAAACCGGCAGTCCCAGCAAGGCCTGTCTGGATCCCAAAAGTTGGGGATCTAGTCAGAGAGAAGATTGTGGACAAGAAGGAATTTGGACATTCTTACAGACAACCAGTAACTGTCCTAGCCGTCCACGGAACAAGAACAGTACTTCTGCCGCCCCTTGCTGGAAAAAGGAGAAAAGATTTGTGTCAATCGACCTCATCAAACCACAGTATGTGGCCAATACTAAATAGTATGCCTCGTGGACTCCGACCTAGTAGCAGACGCACTCCTCTCGCTACTATCCAAGAGGTTCAGACTGAAAGACTCATAACCATCGAGAATTCAGCAGTAAGAGATGAAGGACTAAGCAACAATGCTATGGAACTCGTCCCTCTTGAAACTCAAGTAACAGTTCGTCCAGATACACCTGTCTACACTAACGTAACACGTGATCAACTGGTTCCAGTGATTTCAACAAATCCTGATGCAATTCCAACAATTGACCAAACTGCTTCTGGCTACTTCTTCAACTTTGATACGTTTTCTGGGGATCCAGGTGAGCCTGAAACGACGCCAGCCCTAAAAACTTTCAAACAACAAGTACAAGACCTTTTTCATTTCCTGAAAGAGACTTATCTGGTTTTACCATGGATTGAACTATGGATTATTTCTGGAATATTTTTCTTTCTGCTTTGGCTAGCTTTGGTTATGACTCTTAGCGTGCTTATAAATGGCAGATACATTCGTATGGACACTGAAAGTAAAAATGTGAACTTACTTTTAAAACCACACAAATCATCCCATCGTGAAGCAAGAGACTTGTCAGCAGTGAACATCACAGCCGTTCCTATACAGGATGGTATAGTTTGGGGCAAAACCGATTTCGACATATTCGGCCCAACGGAACTTTTAAAGATTCCACATTTATTTAAAATTTCATTAAGTGACTTTATTACCTCCAGTACCTATTCTGATGATTGGAACTTTGAGACTGTTAATAATATGATGTCTGATCTCGAAAGGTCTGCTGCATTCTCTAACAATGAATACTTAGAGGGTTCATCAGACTACGAACAGCTTTATTGTTACAACCACTATGGTCATCATTTCTTGCATAAACTGCAACACCTAGAAATGTGTTTATGTTTAACCAATGGGAACATTGTCCTACACCACCAAGTGGTAGTTCAAAAACGTTTGCAAATAAGTTTCCATATTTTTCAGGGTACAATACATCTGATCCAGAAACATTTTACTATAAGACTGGAAACAAAACAGGACAGAAAATTATGTTAACTAATACAAAACAGATTTATTCTGCAGTCTTTATTACCCAACTGTCTAGACCAGGATTTGACTTTTGGAAAGACACAATCGACACAAAATCTGTCTGGGGTTCTAAAGATTGGCAAGTGCAGGGGATAGAAGCTTTGTTTAGAGCCTGTATCATCCCACAGCAAATAATGTTTTTGAATGACACTGTGCAACAAACTTCTTGCCTAGGTTTAGCCAAAATCAAAGACATGAACACACCTTCTGTACCAACACCTGCAAGTAATAGCACTACACAGGGAGCGGTCACAGTAGACACAATACTATAAAACAACAGAACAGATCCTGATTGGAAAAAATGGTTGCTCTGGCCCACAGACACAAACATCTGTCAAGAAAGATTCCTGAATAGAATACAGGGCTTTACTATCCATAGGCCAGACCCACGTTATGTTCAACGACAACATCCGGGGGTAGTAACAACATACAGTGTAGGAAAATTGTGCCTCGACTGGTTACAAAACTCTACACTCGAGGATGTGAAACAACACTTATCTTTACTTAAAGAAGACGCAGACCTTAGGGATTTCTTGCTAGGACCAAGAAAACCGTGTAAAAAGCGTTTCATATATGGCTGCATTTATGCGGCTTATAATGAAATATGGAAGGTTTTACAGGCAGAGGCCGCAGAAAGAATACGTGAGCTTGATCGTATTAACTTAGAGAAATCTCTCACTGTGGTCGACAATGGGTTAACAACTTTGTCATCCAGAATTTATTCACTGGACAACATTGTATCCTCTGCTATTGACATACTGGAACAAGATTTAGCCATGTTACAATAAGGCCAATTTCAGTTACGTTCTATTATGTTATTAGGCTGGACGCTGCAATCCATGCGTGCAGGCTATGTGCCTTGGCGTTTTATCAACACGTTGACTCTGTGTTCAGAATACAATCTAACGGATAAACAGATCAAACTGGCACAAAGGGGAGCAAAGTATACAGTGCTGAGCATTGAAAAACTTGAAAAATTACCATTTACGGTAGCAGAAAAACCAGCTACAGAATGGCTTATCCATGGCAAAATAACCCTGCCTGTCACTACTTTTCATTTTCAGTATTGCCTCAAACAAATGCAAGCAGACAAATATGAAAGGTTGGGTAAAGAATACATTAAGACATCCTGGGATTTACCTTACGAATACAGATGTTGGAGTGGGGATCGTGAAGTGTTTCTAAGCGGTACACACTGTGAAAATGCACTGAGCGGTTCACTCATATGTCAGGACATTTCTTTACACGGGGCTTGTAATGGTTCTGTGGCAAACTTGTCCTGTCACCTGCAGGGTACACCAGCTGCTGTGATTAATCCAACGTTTGGACAACTTTCTAACAGGAATTACCTTATGTTGAATGATCAGAGTTGCTGTGGCATGTTGCCAGGAATCCCATATCTGGTAACGGTTAGCTCCAGGGTTACTTGTTGTATGCAAGTATTGTTCCCCCCAATAGACACAGTCAGGGAGTCGCCTCTATGGCCTTCATTGAATGTTTCTTTTATACGTTTTGATACTTTAAGCAGAATGAAAGCCATGCTTTTACAACAAACCGTGCCTTTGACCTCGGCCAAAGAAATCTATGACCTACAAATTGCAAGGACTTCGGCTGAGATACAGGTTCTAATTCGTGCAAACTGCCCTATACATTTCGTAGAAATGAAGGGACGTATCTTAAACATGTCTGATACGAGCGGGATTGTACATGTATTTAAGACCATCTGTTCAGGACTGTTAACACCTTTTCAGGCAGCCCTCGGAATCATTCCAAACTTCGCACATTCGGTGTTTGGTGGTGTGCCATTAATTCTAGCACTCGTTGCAGGAATACTGTTTTTATTCGTACTACGACTACGCTATGGCAAGCCTATCAACCGGCGTCACTCCCAGCAATTTGGAGAAAGCTCTCCTAGAACGGAAGTGCCGTGAGCGCATAGTGCAACTTTTGGGCATACCTCGTCTACGGGAACTTAATACAACATGGTTTCTGTCATTTAGACCAATCTGGCAAGATTGCATCTTACCTGTTCTACGCTGCCTGCTTTGCGGTGAAGAATGCGTGCTAGACATCTGTCTAACACTCCCATCAGTCATGCCAACGGATATCGATGCTCTGCTGGACCCGATAACGGCCCATGCTCTGTGTTGTCCCCAGAGGCTACTGATCCTGATGACGGCATTCGTTGAGATCTCACAGACGCTTCCTGCTGCTGCTGATGTACGAGATGGATCAACAGGCACACAGGTAACAACGGACGCGAACATTTCTGCAGCATCCTATGCTGAGGGCGATGCTTCACATCTCTGTGCAGTTAATCTTCTAAACGAGGTGTTCCAACTGTCACAGACATCGGTAGACGATCTTTTGTCTACAGGAATAGATTATTTCATGTTTACGCCAGACCCATACACTGACTTTGATTCGGCTCACAGTGTACCGGGGAAGCAATGAATTTGGCCTCCATATTTTCAAAACAGAACAAAACTTGGAACTCTTCCTAAAAATTGAATTTTTTTTTTCTCTTCCATTTGAAAATACATGGCAATTCAATCTGCTTACAGTAGAACTATTCATATAGAACGGACTTCTTTGAATACTTCCAGGGACACATTGTCATCTTATGAAATGGCTTTGATTTCTGAAAACTTGTCAACCATTTCATCATATGTATGTATTTCTGTTTATTCAATCATGTTGCATTTTATTTCCGATATATGCTTAGAATGAAACAATGCTTTAAAATGTACAGTACCTATTGCATTACATGTTTAGCAATAGTTTTTTAAAAACAACTTCTTTTAATATGCTTTTAGAAATGCTTTTAGCAACATGTGGTACTCAGTTTAATGGTTAGCATTTAATGTTTAGCATTTAGTACTATCGTTCATTCGAAAGTGGAGTGGGTGTTGTATTCCGCTTTAGGTATCCGTATATAGGTTTTCCTGAAACATGTCCTTATATAGGCACAATTCGCATTGCCCTTATATAGGCATAAGATCCCAGTCCTTATTTAGGCATTAGCCATGCTATCCAAATACAGGCATGGTCCCCTACATCCGTCCACCCTAACGTCACAACGAGTTCTTAGAAACCAGACCCTTAAGCTCTTGGGAGTTCCCTAGCACAGGATTATTGATTTCTCCAAGAACTCATTTATTATGCATGAACCGCTATTCCTTAAGGGTTCATTCCTGACGTCTTCCTCTGCCCGACTTTACGTCAATGCTAACATTCCAAGGCACCTACCGGGTATAAATATACCTTCCCTTGCCCAAGCAAGTAGGAGGAGACCTCGACTTTAGAGGAGCCCGTATCCCGGCCTGACGCACTGACAAGAGAATCTGTCATCCCTGCTCGCAGAGAATCCAGCTTCCAGTGTTCTGACTCCCTTCGCGGGGTGTTAGAGTTCGAGACCCGGAAAGAGATTCCCACCTCTCTCATTCTCAAGGTATGGAGCTGACTAGAACCTAGAGGGACTCTTGGCATACTAGACTTGGCATACTAGACTTGGCATACCAGACTTACCATACTATAGCATACCATACTATAGAATGCATCACCTACTTCTTACCTTGCACTACACTTAGGTTAGGTACACTGGGGTAGAACTAGTTAGAGAAGCATCTTATGAGTACTCGCATTTTTAGCTTATGTTATTTATGTATATGAATATATGTGTCATAGCTAAAAGATAATGCTAACGCGGTATTATTTCTTTCTACTGCTTACACTGTACATCATATATCTCGCATACTGTCTTACGATTGTAACAGCTCATATCTCTTACATGAGAAACAAGACTGTTCAATAAATCCTTTTATTATAACGCCCGTCTATTATTTCTGTGTAACTCTGAAGAAACTAAGCATGCACGATTAGCTGAGTGAAACTGTTATCTGTTGTTTCCACGAATCTGAGAGTGTTCCGATTCTAAAGGGAAACAAAGTTGTCATGTTTATGCGGTTGCCAGAAACTACTCCCTTCTTGTTTACAAGGAGTTTCTATTGGCCTCTGAGTTGGCTGGTACAAAGTAAATTAAGTTTAATATACTCGATAGGGACATACTGACCTCAGTCCTATGTCAAATCTATAGGGTATATTATTCCAATGCGCAGAGCCTAGTAGGGAAATAGGAACTACACTACAGGACGTGAACGCATGCTTTCCAAACAAGTCAGTGAGTAATGTTTCAACAAAAAGATCCATTCTGCCAGTATTGGTGGACTCAGCAACACCCAAAATGCGTAAAGTATTCCGTCGGCTTCTCGCTTCTAAATCTTCGTTTTTCATTCCTACAGACTTCAGGATTTTCTCCATCCGGTCCAATCGTTTGACAGATTGTGCAGCCCCATCCTCCAGGTCCGAAACTCTGCCCTCCGCAGTGTCCAAACGGCGCTTGTGGACGTCCATTCTGGCTCCCATAGTGTCTAGCCTCTTCTCCAGTGAGTCGAAACGGCTGTCTAATGAGCGAAATCCTGCTCGCAGTTCTGCCATTATGGCGTCCGAGTTGGGGGGGGCATTCACTGTGTGGGTAGTCTCCACACCCCCCTCTGCCATATTGGGACCAGTTTCCGCCACGGGACTGCTGGATTTGGAGAACTGTAGTACTCTCTGCTTAGGGTCTTTCCGCACCATGACACGCACTGCGTCCCCCCAGTATGATTGCCGCTCCCCAATAAGTGTTTGTCAGTGAATAACTCCTGCGCGGGGACTATAACTGGCCTAGTTGTGCCACTGTAAGAGCAATGGGGACTTTAATCCCAGTTATGGGCAACCAATTCATGCAGTCTTTCTGGAGTCAGCAGGTCTCGCACCGTGCGTGGCTAAGAGTGCAAAGGGGAGGCCAAGCGTCACATGCAATGGAGTGGAATATGTAAAACTGCCGCGCGGCCCACAGATTCAAAGTAGCCGCAGTTCCACAGAGGCCTGGGCCGCACTCCAACACTGGGATCGATGCTCACAGCCTGCGAGCCCCCCACCCAGCAGGCACCAATATAATCACCACGCAGGCCCCCAGCCACACCCCGGTCTCCCCAAACACCCGCACTCCACCGGACCGCCCGGCCAGATGGCTGGCCCCCAGGCTCACCCGCGGCCCCTGCCGCCGCGTGGTCTCCGGGGGTAAAATGGACAGGTTTCCTGCGCAGGCGATAGGTCAACACAGGGGTGCAGCGGTCCTGGATCGCTCTCGCCGGCTTCCTCCTGCCGTCCGTGCTTCAAGGCAGGATCCACTCTCCAGCCGACTCTGGGTGCTCGGAGCAGTCCGCTGCGCCCGCTCCCGCTCTTCAGCGACGATGTACCTCCAGGTCTCGGGGCACTGGGGAACCGCTGGTTGTCTTCTGTATCAAGGCGCGAAGATGCGCCGACCACAATGTCTAGCCAACGCTCTTCCGGCAAGGGGCCGGCCGCGTCTGCTCAGAGGCAAGACCAGCCACGCCCAATCAGGCCGAGCAGCCGTGGACGACACACGCTGTATCTCGGTGTCCAACGGGCCTTTTAGTGTCAGAGTGCCCGCATTACAGAGGCGAGTCGTCTCCGGGCCAGTACCGGTGTCCAGCAGGCAGGATGATGCCGTATATGTACAGATAGAGCCAGGATGTCGGGTGATCCGGCGGAGCTTCAGCGCTACGCGGCCATCTTGGTCAGTAGCCTGGCCACGCCCCTCCCCCATGGGAACAGTTTAGCCCGAACTGCCAGGCCAGGTCCTCCCTGGACTGAAAACAATCATCCTAGGACAGGTTTCAGGGTATCACCCCTCAACAGCCAGGCTAGCTTGACTCAAATGACATGGAGAGCACAGGACCCACGTCTGGGCTATACCCGTCCCACTCGGGGTGACAAATGCAAAATGAACAATTGATGGACAGAATGCAGAACAATGTCATACTTTCACCCCAGTGCAGAGATCTGGGCCTAAATCCATCGTTTTTTTTGCTCCCCATGCCATTCAAGTTTAGACCCAGCCAAATGCAGATCAGTCTTGACCCTGATCCCCATGGGAACTGTCCAGTCCGAACTGCCAGGCCAGGTCCTCCCTGGACTGAAAACAAGCATCATAGGACCGGTTTCGGGGTATCACCCCTCATCAGCCAGGTTAGCTTGACTCCAGTGGCATGGAGAGCACGGGACCCATGTCTGGGCATGCCCGTCCCACTCGGGGTGACAAATGCAAAAAGAACAATTGATGGACAGAATGCAGAACAATGTCATACATTCACCCCAGTGCAGAGATCTGGGCCTAAATCCTTTGTTTTTGCCCCCCCCCATGCCATTCCAGTTTAGACCCAGCCATATGCAGATCAGTCGTGACCCTGTTCCCCATGGGTACAGTCCAGCCCGAACTGTCAGGCCAGGTCCTCCTTGAACTGAAAACAAGCATCCTAGGACCGGTTTCAGGGTATCACCCCTCATCAGCCAGGCTAGCTTGACTCCAGTGGCATGAAGAGCACGGGACCCACGTCTGGGCATACCCATCCCACTTGGGGTGACAAATGCAAAAAGAACAATTGATGGACAGAATGCAGAACAATTTCATACTTTCACCCCAGTGAAGAGATCTGGGCCTAAATCCATCGTTTTTTTGCTCCCCATGTCATTCCAGTTTAGACCCAGTCATATGTCCAGCATTCCGTCCATCATTTGTTTCTTTTGCATTTGTCACCCTAAGTGGGAATGGTGTGCCCAGTCGTGGGTCCCGTGCTCACTGCACCACTGGATTCAAGCTAGCCTGGCTGATAAGGGGTGATGCCCCGAAACCGGTCCCAGGATGCTTGTTTCCGGTCCAGGGAGGACCTGGCCTGGCTTGGCAGTTCGGGATGGACTGTTTTCATGAGGAACAGGGTCAAGACTGATTTGCATATGGCTCGGTCCAAACTGGGGTGGTATGGTGAGCAAAAGAATGATGGATGAAATCCAGATCCTTGTGACTGGGGGTGAATGTTTGCATTGTCCAGCATTCCGTCCATCAATTGTTTCTTTTGCATTTGTCGCCCTAAATGGGAAGGGTATGCCCAGACGTGGGTCCCGTGCTCACTGCACCACTGGATTCAAGCTAGCCTGGGTGATATGGGGTGATGCCCCGACACCCGTCCCAGGATGCTTGTTTCCGGTCCAGGGAGGACCTGACTTGGCAGTTCGGGCTGGCCTGTTCCCATAAGGAACAGGGTCAAGACTCATTTGCATATGACTGGGTCCAAATTGGGGTGGTGTGGTGAGCAAAAGAATGATGGATTAAACCCAGATCCTTGTGACTGGGGGTGAATGTTTGCATTGTCCAGCATTCCATCCATCAATTGTTTCTTTTGCATTTGTCCACAAATCTGCAGCACAGGGAAGGATGAAATGCATTTTTGCCTGCTAGATTGCTGGGATGTGATCAACCAGAATTGCTTCATATAGATACATGAATGGTTCCAGAGCTTTCATAAACACATCTGCCTTTTTTGCAGAGCTGAGTACATGATGGTCTTGGTACAATGGGCATAAAAGCCAAATGACCACGTAAGAGCAATTCTCAGATTTTTCCACTTGCAGATCCCAAAGAAAGAATTTCCTCACTTTATCTTTCCTAACCAAATGCCAATCTTGTTTATGCTAGTCCATTTATAACATATCTGGGATCTCAGATTTGTGGGATATTTAGGTGATGAATGATGCTACTGTTCCCATTCACACAAAAACTTAACACAGCATGTCCCTTTGTAATTCTGTTATGTTCCCATTGGCCAATGTTGATGGCATCATTCGCTCTTGCCTCTTTATAACCTCTTGTGCTGTTTTGTATTATGGGCCCACCCCTTTGCCTTCCTTGGAGGCTCCTAGTGATCTCCTGAGGCTGGCAATGTCATTGCAGGCACTACTGATATTCTGTGTTAAATCCTTTTAGCATAATCTAGGAAAATATGTCAGTCTCTTCAAATTGATTCTGTGTGGATTAATGTTGATGGGTGCTCATTGCTGAAATAGCCACTAGAATATTACTTCCTTGAGACGGTGCCCACCCTCATGTCTTGGCATTGTGAGATTTCTTTGCAACAAATGTGGGCCATTAATGTATCCATTTGTTTGAAAAATGGTCAAACCGCAGGCCTGGAGTTTTCAGAAACCGTATCAGGGTACTAAGGGACTTATTTAGAGTTTAGAAGATGGGATTAACCATCAAAATGTGATGGATATCCTATCCACCATATTACAAGTACCATAGGGTGTAATGAACTTGTACTACGACAAACAGAATTCAGGATTTTTAATATCTTGATGTATTTTCTCATAATGCATCCATGTCCCCACATGACCTCCTGCCATGCTCCATGGCTGAAGCCAGAGCCGGAGAGTGAGGCTGCTGGATGGATGTACGGCCAGGATCCGCTTAGAATCGCGCTGTGAGTGGCGCTGTGGCGTTGTGTGCAGTGCAGTTAGCCAAAAACTGAAACGGATACAGTTTAGGCTACCTTGGGGGTGGAAAAGAAGAAAAAGAAGCTACATTGTATCACCCCAGCCTGCAGAAAACGATATAGAAGCCTGCGGAAATGAGTGGAACTGAGAGGCTCGAGGAGGCGAGAGAGGAAGAGTAACGAGGCGGCTCCCACGCCGGAGGGCCTGAACATTTTCAGGTATTCTCTCATGTCCAGAAGAGCCACGGAGGGAGGGAGAATCGCGCCCAACATGCCCAACAGCCGACAGCCAACTAATTGTAAAAATTTAAGGGCAGCAGAGACATCTGCCCGATTTGCCCGATAGTCGAGAATAGTATATGTCCTGACGCTGTATAGCTCCGCCGAGTGCTCAAGATTAAAGGGCAGGAAGGTAAGCCTCTTGACTTTTGTTGGTCTTTTTTTTGTACTTTTGTCGGTCTCTCACCTCGCGGTGATTAAAGCAACAAGCAGCAAGTGTGCTAAGCTACCCCTCTGCTCTAAGAGGCCCCCAAGGCTTCTCCCTTTTTTTTTTTTTTTTTATTTATTTCTTTTGTGTTTTGCAACAAGGTCATTTAGAGGGGAGGTAAGGCGAGAGGAAGGAAGAAGAGGGAGAAAAGGAGGAAAGGAGGGGGTGCGAAAAAGGAGGGGGTGAGAGGAGAAGAGTGGAAGGAGAAAAAAAGGAAGCAAAGTAGAGAAGCAGAAGAAGCAAAGGAAATAAGGGAAAGGTGCTGCACTGCGACCTGCAGGGGGGCCAGCAGACCATAGGCACTCTGGAAAAAAAGATGGGGAAAAGGGAAGAAAAAAAAAGAAGGGAAATGTAAGAAATCTTGCCAGAATCAGGGATCAAGGTTCAAATACATTGGGAGTTTAAGCAGCCTGAGGCGGAGCATTAGGTTCTGTGCAGGCGGAGGGGGGAGTGGAGGTGTGGCGGAAGCGGTCAGCGTAGCACTGATGCGGCTTGCTGCATGTTGACTTCCTACTCCGGCATTTCCCCTTTGGTAACACCCCATTGGCAAAAACCTCCACCTCCGAGGAGCATCCCCCTCTCTCAGAGAGCTAGAAATCGGGATCCGACTTCCCTCCCACCCCACCGACTGCGATCTACCAGAGATTTACAGAAGAGAGCTCGCCTTCATCAGCTACTGGGCCCTACAATTGAAACACCTATCTAGGGACTCTTTGATGAAAACGCATTCACATAGTTAGTATCTCAAAGGGGACAAAGCACAGAAACGACAAATAAAGGAAGAGTGGCAAATCTCGAAGGAAGGGAACCCAATGCGATACATCCAGTGACAAATCTATGCATAAAATAGGGGACACAATGGACTCTGCCTCCAGTTCCGATACCTCCCCCCACACTGCTACCACATCGACCAGAGGGTGAGGTACCTCAGAAATTTGGTGGGAGACGAACAAATTGTCATATCCCCTCTTCATGTTGGAAGGAGTAAAAGGAGCAAAGGGAGGAGCGAAAGACACTAATGAGATAGCAGAGACCCTCGCTCCCATGAAATTGCAGGCAGCTCAACCTAACATCAATACGGGGTCTGGAGAGACAGCAGAGAAAGTAAATAATGAACCCGCCTTAGGCATGCAGGTTAACATACTCGCGAATCCCCAAGTTTCAGTTCTAAGCTCAGGCCAATCAGTATCAACTACCCATATAATAGAGATGACATTGAATCAGCTACTTCAAGAATTGCTAGAGATGAAGCTGTCTCAGGAAGAGGCCCATAGAACTAACAACGATCAGCTGGGTCAGATTAATGAAAATCAGCCGCAGCCGCTGCAGGTAAAAGCGGTGGGGCGGTGCGGCTGGCTGGGGGGGGGGGGATTTCAAGATACGACCACAAGGGAAAATTAAATAAATAATTAATTTTCCCTCGTGGTCATCTCTCCAAATCCCCCCCAGCCGGCTGACCACCACCCCACCGCTCTTACCTGCAGCGGCCGCGGCTGATGACAATATGCAACAACTGTTGTCTCATGTTTCACAGGCAGAACTAAAGGTTTCAGAGCTGGAGGATACCAACGTCAGACAGGATGAGGCCTTCCTGAGAATGCAAGCAGAACTAGAAGATCTACAGTTCAAGATAGAAGATGTTGAAAATAGAGCCAGATGCACCAATCTAAGACTCGGTACCAGAGGATCGTGAGGCAGGACAATCCACAGTAAATTTGGGTGACGGATCTGATGTGTAAATATGTTTTGCTTGATAAGCCAACAGAAGGAGGAGATTTAACCATCACGAGGGCTCACAGAGTTCCTGCAGTGGGACCCTCAAATACCAGATACCCCCATACCATCTTGGTTAATTTTGGGGATGTGAGAATTAAGGAGCAGATCCTATCCCAGGCTATCAAGTAAAAGACTTTCATTACAGAAGAGAATTTCTCCTTCCGAATATTCTCGGACATGTCAATCCTGGTGGCAAGACGACGAAGGGAATTTGTTGGTCTGATCAATGAGTTTAAATGCTTTGGAGCCCCTGCATGAATTATCCAAATGCCCAAACTCAAAGTACTTAATAAGGGTCGGACTCACATATTCCAAGCAGTAAACCGTGCAAATTACTTTTTGGCTTTAATAAGAGAAGAAGGTGGCCATAGAGAAAGCAATGGTGTTAGATAAAGGGAAAGGAAGAAACGAGAAGGAGGGGGAAGGCAAAGAAAAAAGAAAAAAAAGGAGGGGATGATGGGGAAGGAACTGAGGGCATGAGAAGTCGAGCTAGTGAATGTTTAATACTGGGCAGTCAAAATAATAGGGGACGCTAAATCTGATTTAACAGGGTAACATGTAAGCAGCGCCCTCCAGCGTAAAAGTTTACCATCCAGCGGCCGCTCTCTGGTGGTGGCTTAGAGAGTACCATAGCAAGGTATTCAAGTAGGGGAAGGGAGAGGGAGGTAGGTGGTAATAGGTTACTGACTCGCAAAATAGGGTTTGTACATGGGGCAGACAAATTTTGTGGTCGCAAATGGGCCAATTTCCCATTTGCGACCACAAAAAACGGTGGTACATCTGGCCCTTGGTGTTTTATTTAAATGCGGAAATAGCTAATCTCTCTAATGTAATGAATAAGATAGAAGTCTTCTCCAAAATGGGAGGATATAAAATAAATCATGCAAAATCCGAAGCTCTTCTTTTTAACTGCACATCAGAGGTACTACCTAATATGATGCAATTGTACTCCTAGCCAAATCGGCCCATAAGATATTTGGGGATCTTTGTCACTGGTAACGTAGGAGATCAATTCAGGCTAAATTATTTATCTACGCTCGACAAGATTCGTAGTCTGCTGAACAGATGGCAAAATGGCCCCATGACGATTATGGGACGGGTAGCTCTGGTGAAAATGAGTATTTTACCATTGCTGCTGTTCGTATTTAGCAATGTACAGACCAAAGTCCTGCAGTCTTTTTTTCAGTTAATTAATTCGGTTATCCGGCATTTTATTTGGCAGGGCAAAAAAACGAGATTCAAATTAGAGGCCATCAAGCTGGACTATGAAGACGGAGGACTCGCACTACCTAACATAAAGCGTTACTATCAGGCTGCCTTCATGAATTGGTTAGTGAGGTCTTACTCAAACGCTCCTAGCGACGCTAACTTTTATCTAGAACAAATGGTGAAGACATCAGAAATCAACCTTCCCCCTTTCTGTTAAAACCAAGACTCCCGAAAAAACAAGCTATAAGACACCTCGTTTTATTATGGAGAGATTTAACATGGTATGGGAATGTTGGGCAATACTGAGGCTCCATCCGTCTCTGAATATAGCCAAATGTAGGCTTTTAGGATTGCAATTATCTACGGATACATGTAGTAAGTGGTATAGAGCGGGATATAGGAGGATTCGAGATTTCTTTAGTAACAATGAATTCACGACCTGGCAGCAATTGTGTAACTCAAATCTTGGCATTAGCCCTTCGCTCTTTTTTAGCTTTCTCTCGATTAAAACTTTTTGCAAGGGCTGTACTATGGAGGAGGGGGTCCTTACCAAACCTGCTAGTTCGGCGTAGTTTGTATCCAAATCAGTTGGCATAAGGAATTGGTACAAATTGCTGCATTCCAAAGGCAAACACAGTAAAATATCTGAGGTATTACATTGGATTGAATACTCCACCGGGTGCAAAGTAGATATCTCACAGTGGAAGTTTTTTAATCATATTAGCGCTAAGGCGGTTAGAGCCGCCAATCTAAGAAGAATAACTTTCTATAGAAAATGGCTGCTGTATCATACCCCAGCGAAACTGCATAAATTCTAACCCAAAGTGGAGCCAAATTGTTTTATATGTAATGATAAGAACGGAGACTGGCTCCACACTAAATTCACTTGTAGCCTTCTAAGGGATTATTGGCAAGATATTTTTGCAGAAACTAGCTCTAAATTAGGGGTGAATATCATGCCAAATCCACAGGGAGCTCTTTTTGGGCTAGCAGTCTGGGAAGGAGACCTATCTATTAGGCAACAACAGCTTATCTTTATTTAAATGCTGGTGGCTAGATCGATGATCTTAGCAAACTGGAAATCGGATAAGATCCCCACCTTCCTACAGTGGACGAATAAGATGCATACAGTACATAGTTACGAAGTGCTGAACGGTAAACGTGCAGGATCTCTGCAAAAAATAGGTAACATTAAGAGGACAAGGGAGGCACCAACATCCTAAGTAAAAGAGGGTTGAGAGCAGAATGCGGAAATGGTGGTGAAAGATCAGTCGGCCATGGGGGCTTTTGCACGGTATATATATGTGTTTCTGTCTTCTCTTTGTATTCTTAATTTTTTATTTTTTATTCTGTATTCCATGTATGAATGTTTATATATCAATTAATTGGACTAAGCTGCATCGTTCTAAATAAATAAATACAAAAAAATGCTTCCATATCCTAAATCTCTTTGCAAGTCAACCAAAAGTTTAATCCTGCAGAGCTTGAGGGGACTCTTATGTGTGTTAGAATTGAAAATGTAATTGCCTTGTTGCTCATACTTCGTTCTGTATAAAGTTAGCATTCATTATGCCATTTTATTAATAGCTGCCATTTTGTTTCATGATCGGAGCTGATCTTCTGTCCCACATTGCTTGCTTCAGCAGAAAACTGCCTCAATGTCTCCTTAGCGGATATCTCTCCAAGGCCTGGTTTCGCTGCACTGATGAATGCCCTCTCTATTGTTGCATACCTTTGCTGTTAGATAGACCCGTCCCCACCTTCTAGAATGGCGGGCACGGACAGAGCAACCTTGGAACGGAGATAACATGTACCCGGTCTTAGGACCATAGCTCATCCCTTCCATGCCTCGAATCACTGACAGAATATCGAGAGTCAGAAAATCGACCTACAGAAATATCGATGCAAAAATATCGAAGTCAAGAATATCGACATCCTATCTACATTATGGTAAGTACAAAAATATCGAAAAAATAATATCAATGTCAAAAATATCGTTAAAAATATCGGGGTTTTTAAGTGACAAAAATAATGTAAAATAAAGTGAATAATACATATAATTAAAATAAACATAGTTAAAAATATTTTAAAATGTTTAAAAATTATAACTAATATATATAATGTAAAAATAAATTAAACATACATATAATATATATACTTAATATTTTTTAATAATTATTTTAATAACTTATAAATTGTTAAAAAATATCTTATAAATTACAAATACATCTCTACACATAAAACAATAATATCAATAAAAATTAAATAAATATATATAACAAATAAAAAAATTACAATTATTTTTAATATTTTTAAAATTAATTATATACTACATTAACTAAAATAATACAAAAAATATCAGATAGCGGAGGGAATAAAATTACTATTCCAACTCCAAACAGTGCAACAGTAGGGAAAATGTTGGATACCGTAGGGGTAAAAATTACTATTCCCACTCCAGTGAGTGCAACAGTAGGAAAAGTGTTGGATAGCGTAGGGGTAAAAATTACTATTCCCACTCCAGTGAGTGCAACAGTAGCGAAAGTGTTGGATAGCGTAGGGGTTAAAATTACTATTCCCACTCCAGTGAGTGCAACAGTAGGGAAAGTGTTGGATAGCGTAGGGGTAAAAATTACTATTCCCACTCCAGTGAGTGCAACAGTAGGGAAAGTGTTGGATAGCGTAGGGGTAAAAATTACTATTCCCACTCCAGTGAGTGCTACAATAGGGAAAGTGTTGGATAGCATAGGGGTTAAAATTACTATTCCCACTCCAGTGAGTGCAACAGTAGGGAAAGTGTTGGATAGCGTGGGGGTAAAAATTACTATTCCCACTCCAGTGAGTGCAACAGTAGGGAAAGTGTTGGATAGCGTAGGGGTAAAAATTACTATTCCCACTCCAGTGAGTGCAACAGTAGGGAAAGTGTTGGATAGCGTTAGGGTTAAAATTACTATTCCAACTCCAGTGAGTGTAACAGTGTGGAAAATGTAGGATAGCGTAGGGGTTAAATTAACATACTTATTAATTATTATTTTTTTTTAAAATAAATAACATATTAATAATTAATTAACAAAAATATTAATAATAAATACCAATAAAATTAAATAAATATTTACTTAAATAACATTAAATTACTTCCCACCCTATTCCCCTATAAACGCACAACCCACTACACATAAAAAATAACACATTTAATTTAATAATCAATTACTCAATTAATAAAAATTAATTACCAATTAATAATTAAATAACAATGATTTAATAATCAATACCAATTAATAAAAATTAAAATGTACTTAATTATAATAAATTACTTCCCACCCTAGTCCCCTAAAAACCCACAACCCGCTTCACATAAAATATAACACATTTAATTTAATTATCAATTAATAAAAATTAATTACCAATTAATAATTAAACAATAAATTAATTAACAATAACAATACATAAAATAAAAAATTAATTATAATTAATATAATTATAAAATAATTAATTAATAAAAATTAATTACCAATTAATTAATAAATAAATTAATTAACAATACCAATACAAAATAATAATTATAATTAATATAATTATAAAATAATCAAATAGAAATTAATTACCAATTGATCATTAATTAGCAATAAATTAGTAATCAATAAAAAATATTAATTAATTAATTATAATTAATTTACTTCCCACCCTATTCCCCTGTAAACCCACAACCCGCTCTAATACTAAAACGCAAAATTTACTTTAAAAAAATTACTAATTTCTAAACATTTAATACATATATTTAAAAATAATTTAAAAAAATTACAAAAAATGTTAAACACATACATATAAAATACATACTAAAATACATAACACTAATATAAATATCGATATTATTAACAACGATATTTTTGCTAACGATATTACTTACTTCGATATTACTTACTTCGATATAAAAAAAACGATATTACTTACCTTAAGGTCGACATTCTGGTCACCGATATTCTTGACTTCGATATTCTGTCCCTACGATATTTAAAACTCGATATTAGTGTAGGTCGATAATAAAAAAATCGATATTATATCTGCATACCCCTTGCCTGTTTGTTTGCTGTTGCCTGGACTGGAAATTTCCAGTCTGGGCGTGTACTTAGGGGATTGGAAAAGGTATAATTTTGGATGTTATGTTGGGGGGAGTCAGTCCCTCGGCAGCCATCTCGTGAGGCTGGTCAGACTGGGCTCCACTGCAGCGCAATACTAATAAATAACTGTGGTTTATATTCTCTACTGTCTGACTGACTCTTCATTTGTTTGGAAGGCCGAGAGGTGGTCGCGAGTGACCCGGGTGACCCTATTTGGGTCACTTCCTTCATTTTTTTTTGTTTGAATCTGTTTTTATTGTATTTTTACAGATGAACATAGGCATGAAAGGCAACAGACGATCGATATACATTTGTACTGATCTATCCCTCCGCCATACCTCAATACACAGATCTCCGGTTTAGGCGTGGAGTATTACATTACATGTTAATGATATCTGCAGGGCCTCTTAGCTAACAATAAGGCGGTCTAACATGTGCGGCCCAACGTGTATAGGTAGAGGTTAGTGGAGTAGTTCAGGTGTTAGTCGATATGTCGTTGTTTAAGTTCCTTTCAGTTCATATAGTGCGGCTGGTTAAACAGATAGCAAAGTCGATACAACATAAGCCTAATAAAAATAACAACAACAACAGCAGCATTGACCGACCCATGTGTAATGTTCCTCCTTAATGGTTCCCCCCCCCCTACCGGGATTACACAACCGCAGCTACCACACTGTCTGCGCCTCTCCTCATCAATCCTCACCTCAGACAATCCGCATATTCCAGTTTTGTAAGGAACAATACAGCAAGGTACTGCCATTGTGCTGGCCATCGTTCACTCCTTCTCTACATGGATGGGCTCCCTGCAAGGCCTTCCTCCCCGTTTTGCAGACTATGATATAATCCCTCCCAGTCTGTTGCTATGGGCTCCTTTCGTAACCCCAGTGTTTCCTCTCGCCGGAGGGCGATCCCTTCTGCCTTAGCCCACGCCATTAGTGAGTACCGCCATGCCTGTATATGTGGGGGGTCTCTCGCTTTCCAGCGTTTGGTCAGGAGTCGTTTAGCTACTACTAGTCCCAGGTCCAGGAACCGAGAGGTGACCTTTGTGGTTGGGGTTCGCTTGAAGTGATGGAGTAGGCTTACCGACCACTCAAATGGCAAATCACGGCCCGTGCACTTTTGCAAGAGCTCACGGATTTCGCGCCAGTATGTGAGTATGTTGGGACAGCTCCAGAGCATATGAATCAACCCGGCTCCAGGTTCGTCACATCTGGGGCACACTGCGTCCGTACGATGAAAGTACCTATTTATTAGTTCGGGTGTGAGATACGCTCTGTGTAGAATAAATAATTGTATTTGTCGAAATCGCATGTTCCTGGGTATGCATACCGGACTTCTAAGTATCTTTTCCCACTCCTTATCCGCTAATTGTCGCCCTAAGTCCAGTTCCCATTTTTGGCGGAGGGGATCCAATCTGACCGCCACATGTATTCGGAGCGACGACGCGAACCAGCGAACCAGGTGTCTACCTCTTCCCATAACATGGAGATACTGAATAGTGAGGTGTTGGGCCGGCTCCGTGTGCATATCTCCCCATCTGCCCGTAAGCATTGCCAGCAATGAACGATACATTAAAAACTGCCCTGGCGGCAACCCCTCTTCAACCACCAAGGATTCATATGACATAAGCGCACTGTCCCTGTATAAATCACCCAGGGTTTGTACATCCGCTGCCCGCCAGCTCGCGAGGGACACCGTCGACAGTACCCCCTGGCCGCTGGGGGAGCCCTCCAATGGTATCGCGGGTGCATAAGGGATGACGGCTCTTGTGAGATATAGACATCTACGGTAGCACCGGTACGCCACTGCCAGCAGTAGCGGCTCCGGTCGCGTGGCCTTAGCAGCTGGGTGGAAGAGGCTGGTTATGCGTGTTAACGAATACGGTGGTAGTGTGGTGGCGGTATCATCCCTGTTTCTGTCCGCTAGCCATCTGGCTATCCATTGTATCTGGGCTGCCAGATAATAATGCTCAAAGCAAGGTACCGCTAGCCCCCCTGGTCAGTTGGCAGGTACAGTTTTGTCAACGCCACCCTGTGTCTTGCAGCCCCCATATGAAATCCCGGAGCAATTTAGTAAACGTAGTGAAGAAGGCGGCCGGAACGTAGAGAGGTAAATTCACAAAGTAGTACAGGAGTCGAGGGAGAATCACCATTTTCGTCAGCGCCACTCTACCTGTAACCGTCAATGGGAGCGCGCCCCAGAAGCCCATTTGCGACCGAATGGCCGTCACTGCCTTCCCCAGGTTGCCATCCATCAGATCCTTGGGTTGGCGGTAGATCTGAATCCCCAGGTATCGAAACGTATTTTCTTGCCATTGTACCTGTGCACCGTTAAGCATATACCCTGGGTCCTGAAGTCCCTCCCGAATCGCGTAGAGACAGGATTTACCCACGTTTACCCGGAGCCCCGAGAGGACAGCGAAATCCTGAAGGATGATTGCCAGCTGTGGTGGTATATTATTTACGTCTCGCACGTAAACCAACAGGTCGTCCGCGTACAGGGACACATGGTGCACCGCGTCTCCCAGTGGAATGCCCCCTCCTGTCATATCTCGCAATCTGGCCGCCAGCGGCTCTATGGCCAGCGCAAATAATAAGGGTGACAAAGGGCATCCCTGTCTGGTGCCCCTGCCCACTGGTACGGCGTCCGAGATATACGGTCCCAGTCGCACGCGGACTGTGGGGGCTCTGTAGAGTAGGCCAACCATCTGAAGAAAGTCCGGGCCGAGCTCATATTTCGATAGCACGCTCGCTAGAAAGCTCCATTCCAGGCTGTCAAATGCCTTCTCTAAGTCTAACATGAGACACCCCGCCTTAGGCCAGGCGTGTACACTGTCTGTTGCCACCCTGAAATATCGTCGCAGGTTTAACGATGTGCTCCGCTTGGGGACAAATCCGTTCTGATCCGTGTGTATTAACCCCGGTACCACTAGTGCCAATCGGTCCGCCAGCATCTTGGCAAGGAGTTTGTAGTCCACGTTTAATAGCGCCAAGGGTCTGTAGGAACCAAGGGTAGTGGGATCCTTGCCTGGTTTCAATAAAGACACCAGGTAGGCTTCTCTCATCGAGGGGGCAGTGTATGTTCCTCCAGTGCTGTCATGTATAGCTTGTGGAGGGGCTGTACTAGGGACTCTCTGTAAGCCTTATAATATTCGGCCGGTAGCCCATCCGGGCCCGGCGTTTTCCCTGATGCCATAGCGCCGATTGCATCCCCAACTTCATCTAACGTAAGAGGGCCATTGAGTGCAGCCTGTTGGTTAGCTGACGCCGTGGGTAATTGGACCTGGTCTAAGAATCTTGCTAGGTCGCTGTCAGAACAGCATCCTCGGGAGCAGTACAGTTGTGCATAATGATCTGTCATTACCTTGTGTATCTCGCCTTGCGTGTGCACTAGCGTGCCGTCCGGCCTTCGTATTGCGCCAATCGGGGCCCGTTTATTTTCTTGCGTTATCAGCCAGGCCAGTAGGCGGCCCGCCCGGTCAGCGGTGGCGTGGGTGCGTGCTGTGTGAGCCGTGTAATTATGGCACCGCAGCTGCTCCAGGAGCTCCGCATGTTGAGCGCGTAATTCAGCCAGTTGGGTCGAGCATCCGCCCGCCTCCCCCTCTCACCTTCGTGTTGTAACAGCTGGGATTCTAGGCGGGCGAGGGAAAGTGATAGTCGCTTGCGTATATTCCATGTGGCCCCCAGACAATGACCCCTAACCGCTACCTTAAGGGCATCCCATTCCACTAGGGCGCTACTGGCCGTATCTTCGTTAAGTTCCAGGTAGGTAAGAATAGCCGTCCCTAGTGACGCGCGAAACTCCGGGTCTTCCAGTGCGGCCACCTGGAGTCGCCATGTGGGTATGGGCGGGCGGCCCGCCGCCCAGCCCAATTGTATCAACAATGGGTTATGATCCGAGTGTGTCCGCCCCATGTACTCGGATTTCATGACCAATGGCAACAGGGGTTGGGAGGCCACCACCCTATCCAACCTTACATGTAGGCCGTGCACTGCTGAGTAATGAGAGTAAATACGCGCACTTGGATTTAGGACGCGCCAGATGTCTGACATTGCCCATTGTGATAGCCAATCCTCCAGCGCCCGCGCGTTTGACGTGGCAGGTGTCTTGTGGAGGGGGGGGAAGGACCTATCCAATTGTACGTTGAGTACCGAATTGAAGTCCCCCCCTAGGAACCAAGGGAGCCCCACATAGGGAGTCAGGGCCGCTGATAGTCTTGTCAGGAAGGGTATCTGATCTACATTTGGGGCATATATTGATCCCATCAGTATTGGTTGACCATTAAGCTTCCCACGAACCAGAGTGTACCTGCCCTCTTGGTCTATTACCACCTCCTCACAGCTAAACGGGACCCCCGCCCTCACCCAGATCAACGTGCCCCTCGCATGCGCAGAGTATATAGTGCCATACATCTGTCCTCTCCAGCGCCTACGCAGCTTTTCGAGCTCCGTCTGTGTCATGTGCGTTTCCTGCAAGAGGGCGATGTTGGTCAAGTGTCGCTGAAGGTATGCGAATATGGAATAGCGTCGTGAGGGTGTATGCATTCCTCGTATGTTCCATGTGATTACATTAACTGTCGTCATCGTTGGAGTGAGTGTATCGCTGCACCAGCAGGCGCGCTATAGCTGCCAGCGTGTCCCGGCCAGGGGTGTGCAAGGATGTGTCGGTCTGCTGCAACAAAACCCGTGGGTCAACTTTAAACTTCATAACAGATAGGGCGGACTCCGCAAGGAAGTCCGTCCAAACTTTGCAATAGCCTGCAAATATGAACTAGTTCAGTATACTGCCTGATGGGGTCGCGTACCTAAGCATCTCTCCTCTGTAGCTACCCCCTTGTCGCGTGCAGTTAGAGCGCCACCTAAATAAGCATCGTGGACAGCAATTCGAGCCCGTCATAAGCAGGGGTCGCCCACCACTACTTCGCTGTTCAATCATTGTGGGCAAATACGCATCTCCGCCAAATATGTAGCGTATGCCTCTCCGGTCAGCCCCCAGTGCACGTACGGTGTCCACCGCCCCCCCATGCCTCTCACCCTCATTATCGCCCCATAAAGACATTATGTCCTGTAAACAACAGTGTACTTGCGCGGGCATCCTACAACAATGTCCAGTGTCTCGGCCTCCCATCAGATGATACCATCAGCAGTCTGTGGAGTTACTGCTGGCATGCAGAGATCCTCCGACGTCACCGTAGATGGAGACGTCGCGCCACTGGCCATCGAGGAATCGCGTCTCCCCGTTCCTCGGCGCTCCCCGCTGTGTGGGACTCCCAGGGTCGCAACCGCATCCAGGACTCCTCGTCGCTCCATTCTGCTGTTTTCCGGACTCGGGGCTGCCGTCCCCGCCCTGTTATAGCGTGATGCCCCGCGTCTGCTCCGCCGTCTCGGCCTTCTACCTGCGTGTCTGCCCTCATCTTGGCCGGAGGGTCGTTTTCCCGTCCAGAGGCCCTTCTCCTCCATCCAGTCCCATACCTCCGCCGGGGAGTCAAAGAAGCGGGTCTCTCCTTTTGCAACCACCCGCAGTCTAGCCGGGAACAGGAGAGAGTAGGGTAACTCCAGCTCCCGGAGCTGGCGCTTCACCGCCATGTAGTTGCTTCTGCGGCGCTGTACAAGGGCAGTGTAGTCGGGGAACATCATCACTTGGTTGCCGCTTACTTTGAGGTCACCCAGTTTCCGGGTTTCGCGGAGCACCGCATCCCTGTCCCGGTAGTTGAGGAGTCTTAAGAGGAAAGGGCGGGGTCTAGCGCCCGGCTGTGGTTTCAGTGCCGGTACACGGTGCGCCCTCTCCACCACGAACTGGGGCGACAACGTTCCCGGGGGCATCAGTTCCTTTAACCAGTGCTCTGTATATTGTTCCGGGTTTCTTCCTTCTTCCCCCTCCGGCAGGCCCACTACGCGTACGTTGTTGCGGCGGGAGCGCCCTTCCGCGTCTTCAACTCTATCCTCCAGTGCGTGCACTCGGTCGATCATGTCTTGCAACGCCGCCGCATGACTTTGGGTGATGGGCTGGAGCGTTTTGAGTGCCTGATCGTGAGCGGTCACCTTCTCGGCCAGTTTCCGATGGTCAGCATGTAGAAGTGTGAAGTCTGACGTCACCTTATCGATTCGGGCCTCCAGGGACGTCCTGGTGTTATCTAGTGCAGTCCCAAGTTTCTCCACCGCGGCCAGCACCGAGTCGAGCTTGGTGGCCACCGCCACAGATGCCAATTCCATCTCTCCCTCCTCTCGCATGTGGGCAGGGTCCGACCCCCCGCTCGTAGTGGTCCCTGTTGTAATTTCGCCCGCATTCGGCCCATCACAAGCTGGTGCGTAGTCAGTATTTACCTACAGGACCGCGGGGTGAGATCCCCTCCGTATTAGTGCCACCACTGTCCAGGCCCCCAACAGTGCGCCCTCGCTTCCCTCCTCGTGGGCCGGTGACCTATAACTTCCCCAGACAGTACAGTATCTCCCCTCGTATGACCACTATTTCTTGGCTGTTTGGTGTCCGCCTCCCCACTTCCACGGGCCGCCTCCACCGTGTGGATATTTGAGTTCCGTACTGTCGCGTTCAGATCAGTCTCTCAGCGACTGGGGAGCCAGGTCCGCGGCCGTCCCGTATTGCCAACTCACGGCTAGCTATTAGGCCGGGGGTCCTCCTTAGTGATTCACTGTCTTTACTCCCTGCCCCCACAGCGATGTCACCACTTCAGTGGGTCCCCACATCAGTTTCAGTCCACTGCACGTCTGTTCCGCCCTCTTTACATGTCGTTCCGGCTCACCGCCACGTCCTGGGGCCCCAGGCCTCTCCGCTGCCGCCTGTGTCCCAGGGCCGGGCGCAGCAACCTGGTTTAGGGTGCTCAACCGGGGGACCAGGTCTCAGGGTGCCCCACCGGGCATCTCCCGCTGCCGTTCAGCACCTCCGAACACCGCTACTCCGCAGTGTGGCGTATCCGTGCAGGTCGTATGCCACATGGGGGCCCCACAGCTTCACGCCCAGGGCCTCGCACCCGTACCTCGGCTCCCTTTATCTGTAGCCCTTCAGTTAAGGAGGCTCTCGTGGTCTCTGGGGGATCAGTTCCTGTTTTGCTCCACAGTCACCACTCCCGGCGCATTGGGCCCCGGGACCGGCAGGCGACAGCCGCAGTCTACCGCCCCTCCTCCACCTCAGGCAATCGTCTCGCCGCTCTCCGACTCCAGCAGCCCATGGGGGCCCAACGCGGACGAGGATCCACGCCGTCCGTAGCGGGCTCTCTCCGCTATCCCCTTGTCTCGGGTGCAATCGGCCGTTGCCTCCTTTTTTTCCCCGCGCGGAGCGGCTCTGAGCACTCCCCCCGGCAGAGGGCGATCGCAGGCCCCCACAGCAAGGGGCTAGTCAGGACGGGGGACCACCGCCGCCCCCGGATACTCGCCGTGTGGGTCCCACCGGGTGCACTTCTCCCTGCCGGGGCAGTCCGGTCCGATCACCTCTGCCACTTAGGTAGGCCGCAGCGCTGCGTTCCCTCTCTCCGGCGCTGTCGGCCCCTACCTCCAACTTATCGTATCAGTCTCCTATGGAGGCCTCAGCGCTCCCCACAGCGGTAGGCGATCACAGGCCCTCGCCTCAAGGTGGCCAGCCAGGCCGGAGAACCACCGCCGCCTCCACCGGCTCACCTCGCGGGCCTCATCGGGTGCGGGCTCTCTCCGCAATCCCCTTTCCTCGGGTGTAATCGGCCGTTGCCTCCGTCTCCGTGGAGCGGCCTCTCAGGTAGGCCGTAGCACTCCCCTCGGTGGGGGGCGGTCGCAGGCCCTCACAGCAAGGGGCCAGTCAGGACGGTGAATCACCGCCGCCCCTGGGCGCTCGCCGCGTGGGTCCCACCGGGTGCACTTCTCCCTGCCGGGGCAGTCCGGTCCGATCCCCTCTGTCACTCAGGTAGGCCGCAGCGCTGCGCTCCCTCTCTCCGGCGCTGTCGGCCCTTACCTCCAACTTCTCGTGGCAGTCTTCGATGGAGGCCTCAGCGCTCCCCACAGCGGCAGGCGATCACAGGTCCTCGCCTCAAGATGGCCAGCCAGGCCGGAGAACCACCGCCGCCGCCACCGGCTCACCTCACGGGCCTCACCGGGTGCACGTCACCCGTCCGGGGTTGCCAGGCCCGATCACCGCCGCCACTCAAGTAGGCCGCAGCGCCTCGCTCAGCATCAGTGGCGTCCCCAGCTTCTGCCTCTGCCCTCCGGTGGGTTCAGCAGTGTCAGCGACCCGTCACCGTCTCGGGCTCGTTCTTTGCCGGCTGTGGTGGCGCTACTTAAGGGTAAATATATCGGATAATTGGGGGATGCCGCCGGAGCTTTACAAGTCCGTGTCCACCATGTTGGCTGGTTAGCCACGCCCCCCTTTGGGTCACTTCCTTCATGTGGAATAGAAACTATGGAAGAATGAGATTTCTTGTGTCCTTGGAATTGTTTAAATATTTTGAACAGTTCAGATTATGAAGATTATTGCTGTTCTCAGGTAATTTTAAACACAAAATTCCATATTTAATGAGTGGTTTTATATTGAGTTCCTGCACTAAACGTTTTTAGTACACCTTGTAGAAAAACTGAAATTGAAGAGGTATATGTGCATTCTGTTGACCATCCCCTCCCTCTTAGTGGCTCATTTCGAAGTGCCACTGTATAGAAGTATGCTCCATGAGGTGATTTCTTATAGTAGAAAATGTTGGGACATTAAAGGTAGGGGTGGGCGTAACTCACTTAATTCATGCAAGCGTAATTGTTCATAATTACGGCAAAATTACTCGTAATTGTGTGAGAAGTGTAATCCAGCATTTAGTGCTAATGCATTCACGCATCCAAAATGGGCCAGAGGATGCATTTTACGCTAAGAAAATAGCACTGAATGCTACAGAACACTAAAAGCAGTAGCCATCAGCTGCTCACTCTCTTTAGTTTGTTATTCCTGTGCTCCTGTGGCAGGATTTCTGCCCCAAATTACTCTTAATTACTCAAGCTGGCATAATCATGTAATTTCAGTAATTTCACATCACAAGAGTAATGCGTAATTTTTAGATACATAAACAAAGGTGCTTGGTTGTTTAGATAAACAGGAAAGGTGGCAGGTTTTTAGATGTTTCTGGAACAAAAGTAATTTGGGTTTGGATGAGGTGAGAATTTAAATGCGGGTGTTCCCATATAGGGAGAGGTTTTCCTCCTGAGAACTCTTAGACCTCTTGAGATGATGAACAAGTTTGCAGGAAAAGGGGCTTGTTAAAATGAATAGCCATGTAGGTGAGACAGCAAACCTAGAATTTGGTATCCACTTCAATAAGAAAAAAATGTAGTTGCCTAAGGATGCATGAGATGTTGACATGTATTTTGCTATACATCTCTTTTAGTGCCCCCCTCCATATTGTTCATTTTGCTTAGCCCGTATATGTGCCAGGTGTTATTCTTTAGCAACAGCTATTGCGTTTATTTAATTGCTTTACAGCAATATGAATTAAATGCAATACATTGATCTTATATTTTGATAGCATTCTACAAGTTTATATATTCATGTATTTATTTGAAAAGATGGTGCTTAGGAAAAAGCAGAATAGCTTTAGGTTTTCACATGAGTGTGCAAGGGAATTTTCTCATTTTTTCTCTCACCTTAAACCACAATCACAGGTTTATTTTTCTCAAAATGAACGCTTGGAATGGTATATAATAGTTGCTCACAGCCCTTTCCGTGAGAGAACTCTGAACTTAGGCATTCAAGCCAGCTGAGTAGCAGGTCTCCGAGGTGAGCCGTCGAAGGGCAACTGAGGCTGTTTGCCTTATAACATATTTTTTAACAGTGACATACCTGGGACAAACCTACAAACTGGACAAACAAAATGTAAATACAGGTAGTAATTTAAGTGAAACACTGTTCCCATTATGACAATACCTTCCATGCTTTAAGTTTAGGTATGAAGGGATTCTTAAAATGCACTCTACATACTATGAGGTCGATTCCGATTCGGGCCGGAAAAAGCACCGACCGACTCGGAGCCGGAAAAATTACCGACCGACACGTACCAGTGGCGCCCGACACGCCAAGTACGATGCAAGCCGCGATAAATCCGACCGACACGTCAGGAAACCAAGCCGACCGACCGAGCCGCTCGGAAAATAGCAATCCGGCCGGAAAAACACGCGAATCCAACCGACCGACACGCACCCGGAACAAATCCGACCGAATCGTACCCGCCAACTCCAACCCGCAAAGTACGATGCAAGGCGCGAAAACACGACCGAGTCGGACGGAGGACAAGCCGTACGACCGACACGCATACAAAACCGAGCCGAAGCAACACAATACACCGCGACCGACGCGTACGCAGCATACAAAACTGCACAAACACAGCGTGAACGAAACGGAAAACACCGTACGAGACCAATGCAGGGTCCGACTCGGTCACAAGAACGTTTCCAACATACACAAACAGCACAAAGGAAAAATCAACCAAAAAAAGGCCAAACAAGCAATTACCAAGCCAATAAATACTGGGGGGTGGGGACAGAGAACAAAGACACACCCACAACTCCACCTATATAAAGGACACAAATCACTACCATGAGCCTTTGCAAATGCCATTCCACTGCCAGCACCCAAGAGAAAGCAACCACACACCCACAGCTCATCCCTCACACAAGCCACACACCAGCAGTACACCAACAAATACCTACCTCACATACACCCAGCACAACACACACCCACACACCCTCACCTGCACACCAACACACACATCACCCACCATCACCACCCATCACCATGCCCCCCAAGAAGAATCCCAAGTTCCTAGATAGTGAATTGGAAGTCATGGTAGACGAGATCCTCAGGGTGGAGCCACAGCTGTTTGGCACTCTGGTCCAACAGACCCCCATGTCGCAGAAAACCAAGATGTGGGAGAGGATCATCAACAGGGTGAACGCCCAATCACCATGTCGGCGCACAAAGACGGACATCCAGAACAGGTGGTATGACGTGCGCAGGAGGGTACGGGACCTGCTGAAGATAGACTACATCAACAGCCAACACACCGGCAGTGGCCCTCCTGCCAAGCCAATATACCTCAGGCCCTGGGAGGAGAAGGTGCGGGCCATCCTTCCGCCAGTGAGCGTATATGGACTAGAGAACATCCCAGAGCCTGGTGAGTACACAACAAATGTACACAATAAACTGCCACAAAACACACACATCACTGTCAAGGGGAGAGTCAAACCATGCACTCATAGCAATTACACAGCAACTAGAACAGAATCATCCCAAAATGTGTATGTCAGTCAGATAAACACAACACATGCCATCAAAAAAGTCACATCCAACTGTGCCAACACATGTACAAACACAACCACAACTACAGCTAGGCAGTGGCACAAATAGAACTAACACACACATCCACACATGTAGCCACCACAACAACACCAACACACAGTGAAGGCCACTCAAAGGAAGGAATTCTGTGTATGCTGGCCAAGTCAGTGTAGCCAATAGCATCATGGGAGTCGCAGTCACACATATTGCCCCCCCCACAACTGTCCCATCAACACCACCATGAACCATGCTCACATCACAGGGAGTGGAGAAGGACTCACAAGATGGCTGACACTGGCTACTGCTGTGAGGAGCACAAGGCCCTGCTGGCAACTGTGCACCAACAAACAGCAGGACACCACTGACTGACATCCTGAGAGACAACTTCCACTCCCTGCAATGCAAGCACGTTCCATGGTGGGATATCTGGCTGGCTGGGTGGGAAGGGGGACTTGCAGCACTGACCATAGTCACCAGCACCTCCCCTCACACCCCCCCCAACACAAACTCCACAGTACCCACCTGGTAGAATGCAATGCCCTCCATCCTAACACAAGATCCCACAAAGCACCACCACCCTGGGTTATGTTGTGTGAAGCACAGGGACACTCTTGGGACTCTTAGCCAAACAACTGCCAGGACAACACTCCCAGCCATCCTGTCAGCACAGCCAGCCCACCCCACAGGGAAGCAGAGTCAAAAGGAAGGAAGCATGGGCATGCTGGGAAGGGGGGTGGAGGCAATAGCATGATGGGAGTCGTAGTCACAGACATTGCTCAGCCTCACAACTGGCCCATCAACACCACCCTGAACCATGCTCACATCACAGGGAGTGGAGAAGGACTCACAAGATGGCTGACACTGGCTACTGCTGTGGGGAGCACAAGGCCCTGCTGGCAACTGTGCACCAACAAACAGCAGGACACCACTGACTGACATCCTGAGAGACAACTTACACTCCCTGCAATGCAAGCACGTTCCATGGTGGGATATCCGGCTAGCTGGGTGGGAAGGGGGACTTGCAGCACTGACCATAGTCACAAGCACCTCCCCTCCCCCCCCCACACAAACTCCACAGTACCCACCTGGTAGAATGCAATGCCCTCCATCCTAACACAAGATCCCACAAAGCACCACCACCCTGGGTTATGTTGTGTGAAGCACAGGGACACTCTTGGGACTCTTAGCCAAACAACTGCCAGGACAACACTCCCAGCCATCCTGTCAGCACAGCCAGCCCACCCCACAGGGAAGCAGAGTCAAAAGGAAGGAAGCATGGGCATGCTGGGAAGGGGGGTGGAGGCAATAGCATGATGGGAGTCGTAGTCACAGACATTGCTCAGCCTCACAACTGGCCCATCAACACCACCCTGAACCATGCTCACATCACAGGGAGTGGAGAAGGACTCACAAGATGGCTGACACTGGCTACTGCTGTGGGGAGCACAAGGCCCTGCTGCCAACTGTGCACCAACAAACAGCAGGACACCACTGACTGACATCCTGAGAGACAACTTACACTCCCTGCAATGCAAGCACGTTCCATGGTGGGATATCTGGCTGGCTGGGTGGGAAGGGGGACTTGCAGCACTGACCATAGTCACCAGCACCTCCCCTCACACCCCCCCCAACACAAACTCCACAGTACCCACCTGGTAGAATGCAATGCCCTCCATCCTAACACAAGATCCCACAAAGCACCACCACCCTGGGTTATGTTGTGTGAAGCACAGGGACACTCTTGGGACTCTTAGCCAAACAACTGCCAGGACAACACTCCCAGCCATCCTGTCAGCACAGCCAGCCCACCCCACAGGGAAGCAGAGTCAAAAGGAAGGAAGCATGGGCATGCTGGGAAGGGGGTTGGAGGCAATAGCATGATGGGAGTCGTAGTCACAGACATTGCTCAGCCTCACAACTGGCCCATCAACACCACCCTGAACCATGCTCACATCACAGGGAGTGGAGAAGGACTCACAAGATGGCTGACACTGGCTACTGCTGTGGGGAGCACAAGGCCCTGCTGGCAACTGTGCACCAACAAACAGCAGGACACCACTGACTGACATCCTGAGAGACAACTTACACTCCCTGCAATGCAAGCACGTTCCATGGTGGGATATCCGGCTAGCTGGGTGGGAAGGGGGACTTGCAGCACTGACCATAGTCACAAGCACCTCTCCTCACACCCCCCCCCACACAAACTCCACAGTACCCACCTGGTAGAATGCAATGCCCTCCATCCTAACACAAGATCCCACAAAGCACCACCACCCTGGGTTATGTTGTGTGAAGCACAGGGACACTCTTGGGACTCTTAGCCAAACAACTGCCAGGACAACACTCCCAGCCATCCTGTCAGCACAGCCAGCCCACCCCACAGGGAAGCAGAGTCAAAAGGAAGGAAGCATGGGCATGCTGGGAAGGGGGTGGAGGCAATAGCATGATGGGAGTCGTAGTCACAGACATTGCTCAGCCTCACAACTGGCCCATCAACACCACCCTGAACCATGCTCACATCACAGGGAGTGGAGAAGGACTCACAAGATGGCTGACACTGGCTACTGCTGTGGGGAGCACAAGGCCCTGCTGCCAACTGTGCACCAACAAACAGCAGGACACCACTGACTGACATCCTGAGAGACAACTTACACTCCCTGCAATGCAAGCACGTTCCATGGTGGGATATCTGGCTGGCTGGGTGGGAAGGGGGACTTGCAGCACTGACCATAGTCACCAGCACCTCCCCTCACACCCCCCCCAACACAAACTCCACAGTACCCACCTGGTAGAATGCAATGCCCTCCATCCTAACACAAGATCCCACAAAGCACCACCACCCTGGGTTATGTTGTGTGAAGCACAGGGACACTCTTGGGACTCTTAGCCAAACAACTGCCAGGACAACACTCCCAGCCATCCTGTCAGCACAGCCAGCCCACCCCACAGGGAAGCAGAGTCAAAAGGAAGGAAGCATGGGCATGCTGGGAAGGGGGTGGAGGCAATAGCATGATGGGAGTCGTAGTCACAGACATTGCTCAGCCTCACAACTGGCCCATCAACACCACCCTGAACCATGCTCACATCACAGGGAGTGGAGAAGGACTCACAAGATGGCTGACACTGGCTACTGCTGTGGGGAGCACAAGGCCCTGCTGCCAACTGTGCACCAACAAACAGCAGGACACCACTGACTGACATCCTGAGAGACAACTTCCACTCCCTGCAATGCAAGCACGTTCCATGGTGGGATAACTGACTGGGTGGGTGGGTGGGTGGGAAGGAGGTCTGGCTGTCAACCAAACACAATCAATGCAGACCATGTTCACACCCCAGAGAATACATAGAAATGCCCAAATAATGCAGGACAATGTGCCACACCAATATCAACCCCTGACTGTGACGACTTAGGACAATACAATGTACAGGCCCGCACCCCGAGGCACAGTCACAACTGTCAGGTGTGTCAACCACTGATGCCTGCAGAAACATGACATACATTGTTTGTGTCTCCCAAAAACAGGTGATGATAGGGACACAGCAGCAGACGCTGAGGAGTCCCAGTCCCAGGCTCAAGAGGATGCCGAGCTCACTGGCGTCGTACAGCCTCTGTCCTCCTCGGACGATGAAGAACAACCTGGCACATCCGGTGCAAGTCAACATGCTGCACCAGCAGGACCACCAGCTGCAGCACCAGCAGGTCCACCAGCTGCACCCCCTGCACCCACCCCTCCAACGACTGTCACCACGAATACCATCCCTGCCGACATGGACAGAATAAGGAACAACACCAGCGCAGTGACCCTGGACCAACCTGGGGCCATGGACACCACCACCACCACCAACCCCCAAGGTGGACCAGGGTTATCTGTGCGTGCAACTGCACACACTGCACATGTCAGCAGGGGTGGTGGGAGGGGTGGGAGACAGAGGTCGCTGCTTGCAGACGTTGCTGGTGTGCATGAAGACCCACAACTGGTACGCATAGCTGATGCGTACCAGTCCAGCACCGGAGAGCTCAGCCAGGTAGTGGGGCTCCTCAGAGACATCAAACAGCAGCAGGCTGCCCATCATGCCCGCTTGGACTCCCACATGTCCCACGTGGAGTCACACATGTCACGTGTGGACTCCCACATGTCCCGCGTGGAGTCCAAGTGGGATGTACTACATGAGATGACGGCGGTGCACAGGGACATTTTACAATGCCTCCGCCAGATGAACAGCAACCAGTCCACACCTCCCTGTGTGCCAACAACATCTGGTACCGAACAAACTGCAACTGCCACAGGGAGGGAGGAGGACTCTGGCGGAGAGTCCCCTGCACCGCAGCAGCCTGCACTTGAGGGCCCCCCCCCAAGAAGAGGGGTCGTCCGAGGAGGGGAAAGTGAGAGGCTGATGGCCAAGCGCAACTCCCAGGAAGCCTGAACCTGTTCTGGATTTTCGCCTTTGTGCACAGACTGTTCACCCTGTTGATGGCAACACTACTCCCACACATTGCATGGGGAGTACAAGTTGGAACAATGTGTCAGACAACTGTGGCCCCGATACTGGGGATCCTGTCTACCTGGACTTTCTATTCATCTAGGAACTTGGGATTGCAAGATTCATGTACAGCACAATCCATCCTATGCACTATTATCACAGATGTATCACAATAAACACAATAATACACCATACTTGCCTCTGTCGTGATTCCAACGTGGGTGCTGTTATGGGGATGATGAACAGCAAAATTACACTGTGTATGCGAACTGCAACAGCAAGGACAACACAGGCATGTGAGTACAGGCAACGTGACACATATGAGGGAGACACACCACCAGGGCTACACAACACATACACACCTAGGCCATCTGACTCATTGCCTACACTGATGTTGCCAGGGAAGACGGTGCAATGCACAGACACCACACCCATTCCCAGTTGTAGTCAAGTAGCCCACAGGTGCAGTAAGCAAATGGCAGTCAAATGTGTGACCACAGACAACGCACATCACTAAGTGAAGCACAGGTTTATTACACAGTAGCAACATGCCGTAACCACTACAGATGCAAGGTAACCCCACCTGGTAGCGGGCACACAGTCAACAACTGTAGACAGAAGGAAGTCCATGGGTGTGGCGCACATCACCTGTAGGGACACAACAGCTACCAGCCTGGATGTGCAATCACGTCGTCGGTGGACACAGTTGACCAAACGAATCTGAAAGTACCCTGTGAAGGACAGAAATGACACACAGTCAAAAGCAATGCAGTACAGGACAGAACAGCAAAACTCATGCACAATACATGTTACAAGATACCCACCCAGAACCAAGTTAGCATGTCAACACTGTTGGGGAGTACAGCCCACCTGTCACCACACATCGCAACACACATCCTGTCAAGTAGCCCATGGACACACTCCAACAGCACCAGAGCACCACCCACACATCATGCCAACTCACATCATTCACATGACACCTCAGGATACTCACATTCAGCTAAAGAAGTTGGTGATGAGCTGTGTGCGGACATCACCATCACCATCATCATCATCATCGTCACTGGCATCGTGGTCCAGGCCAGGATCCTCCACAGGTGGCGGATGTTGGTCATCGTCATCCTGGATGAGAGGCAACTCCTTCCGCACTGCCAGGTTGTGGAGCATGCAGCAGACGATGATAATCTTGCACACTTTCGCAGGGGCATATGGGAGGGACCCTCCGGTCTTGTCCAGGCAGCGGAAGCGGCTCTTCAGGAGACCAAAGGTCCGCTCAATCACTCTCCTGGTCCGACCATGTGCCTCATTGTAGCGCATCTGGGCAGGTGTCACAGGGTTCCTGAGGGGTGTCAGCAACCACGGCATGTTGGGGTATCCCGAGTCACCTACGGACAGACAAGTGCACATCAGCTGACTTGGAAAAGTGGGCGGAATACTACAGATCAGATCACACACAATGGCACAAAGTCAGTACACACCGACAAGCCAGGCACGCTGGTTCTGCATCTGTGCCATCAACCTGGGGATGCGACTACTCCTCATCACAAAGGCATCGTGTGCTGAACCAGGGAAACGGGCACACACGTGTGTGATGGTCATGTCTGCAAGACACACCACCAGTGCATTGACCGAGTGGTAGTGCTTGCGGTTCCTGTAGGCCTGCTCCTGGGCCTGTGGTGGTACCAAAGCCACATGTGTCCCATCAATGGAGCCAATGACATGCGGCATCCTCCCCAGGGCATAAAAGTCACTCTTCACGTCAGTGAGTCGTCGCAGTCTAGGGAAATATATGTACCGGTTCAGGAAGAGCAACATTGCCGCCAAGAAATCGCGGAGCACACGGCTGAACATGGTCTGTGACATCCCACCAGCAGACGCCACAGTATGTTGGAAGGTACCGGTGGCAAAGAAGTGTAGGGCTGCCATCACCTTCACCTTGGGGGTCAGCGCTGTAGGATACGGCCGGCCAGGCTGCAAATGTGGGGACAACTGCACTGCCAAATCCTCAATCAGCTGCCTGGTGAAGCGGTACCGTCGGATGCTGTCCCGTTCCACCATCGTTGCCAGGTCTGGGAATGGCCGATGGACAGCAGGAGCCCTGCAGTGCAGAGGAGAAGTAAGCAAGATCGTCAGTCACCCCACATATGCGGCATTGAACACACTCAAGATCCCAACATACATCATCATGAGGCACAACTACATGAAGTGTGCAGTACCGGAACGACATGTATGGTACATACATGGCCAACATCTGTCAACACGGTCCTACAGGTGGCATCAATTTGTCCCAGGTTGGCCCATTGGATATCATGATGCTGTGTCACAGTCACCCCCCAGTGACATGTGAGGACAGATGTGCCCCAGGCACCACAGCTCAACGACAGGCACATTCCCAGGGACCCTGTAATGCCACATGGACACTGGCATCACCTGGAGTATCATGTGTACACCACAACAAAACAAACATGACCCCCACAGGTAGTGGCCACACTTGCCATGGCAGGAGAGCCATGGACGTCTGTGACACACACGCACAACATCAGAGTCCATGCACACACAACGTGGATGTGGAGACTGTCTCCCATTGTGCACATGAAATCAGAGACATTGTAAACACTACATGCACAAAGACTGTGGAGGGCCATCACTATTGTGCCACTGGGACACCCTGGCTCAAACATACCGTCCCACATGGGACTCACGGGGTATGTGACATGACATACACAAACACCACTGTGAAATGTGACCATGGCACATGCACAGATATGAACAGTTGCACATCACAGTGGTCACGTACACGTAACACCCAGGATCCTGTCCCCATTAACACGTGCACAGCCTGGGGGTGGCTGCCCACAGGTGACACCCACAGGACAACATGTACACCAACATACACACAATAGGAAATGCAGCCTTACATGCCTTATGATAAGGTTTGGACAGGCTGTCGTGATGTAGGTGTGCCCCTCACTCCCTGGGAGCTATCTGTGGCTGGCATATGTCCATCTGAGACAGGCATGCTGACATATGCCAGTCACATGTACAGTGATGCGTTGAACAGCAATGGACCGATCGGTGTCTCAGGCCGGCCCATTGCTTTCAATGTGTGCGGGTACGCGTTGTACCCCTGTGCGCGTTGTACTGCAATGGACCGATCGGTGCCTCCGGCCGGCCCATTGCATTCAATGTGTGCGGGTACGCGTTGTACCCCTGTGCGCGTTGAACAGCAATGGACCGATCGGTGCCTCCGGCCGGCCCATTGCTTTCAATGTGTGCGGGTACGCGTTGTACCCCTGTGCGCGTTGTACTGCAATGGACCGATCGGTGCCTCCGGCCGGCCCATTGCATTCAATGTGTGCGGGTACGCGTTGTACCCCTGTGCGCGTTGAACAGCAATGGACCGATCGGTGCCTCCGGCCGGCCCATTGCTTTCAATGTGTGCGGGTACGCGTTGTACCCCTGTGCGCGTTGTACTGCAATGGACCGATCGGTGCCTCCGGCCGGCCCATTGCATTCAATGTGTGCGGGTACGCGTTGTACCCCTGTGCGCGTTGTACTGCAATGGACCGATCGGTGCCTCCGGCCGGCCCATTGCATTCAATGTGTGCGGGTACGCGTTGTACCCCTGTGCGCGTTGTACTGCAATGGACCGATCGGTGCCTCCGGCCGGCCCATTGCATTCAATGTGTGCGGGTACGCGTTGTACCCCTGTGCGCGTTGAACAGCAATGGACCGATCGGTGCCTCCGGCCGGCCCATTGCATTCAATGTGTGCGGGTACGCGTTGTACCCCTGTGCGCGTTGAACAGCAATGGACCGATCGGTGCCTCCGGCCGGCCCATTGCATTCAATGTGTGCGGGTACGCGTTGTACCCCTGTGCGCGTTGAACAGCAATGGACCGATCGGTGCCTCCGGCCGGCCCATTGCATTCAATGTGTGCGGGTACGCGTTGTACCCCTGTGCGCGTTGAACAGCAATGGACCGATCGGTGCCTCCGGCCGGCCCATTGCTTTCAATGTGTGCGGGTACGCGTTGTACCCCTGTGCGCGTTGAACAGCAATGGACCGATCGGTGCCTCCGGCCGGCCCATTGCTTTCAATGTGTGCGGGTACTCGTTGTACCCCTGTGCGCGTTGAACAGCAATGGACCGATCGGTGCCTCCGGCCGGCCCATTGCTTTCAATGTGTGCGGGTACGCGTTGTACCCCTGTGCGCGTTGAACAGCAATGGACCGATCGGTGCCTCCGGCCGGCCCATTGCTTTCAATGTGTGCGGGTACGCGTTGTACCCCTGTGCGCGTTGTACCTCAATGGACCGATCGGTGCGCACCCATTGACAATGGGCTTGCCTGGCAACGGACGCGTTTTCGAATATTCGAACGAGTCGGTTGCTGGAAAATCAGTTGGTCACCCACAACAATGTTGCAAAATCATGTATGTCATGAAGTTGAAATTTTGAAGGATGCTGTGGGCGTGTTTTGGTGCTGCTATTCCATGGATTGGCCAGATTCAGAAGATGCAAACGACTTGGACCTATCACTTTGGACACAAGGGACAGTATCTGCCTCTCCAGCACATATATATTGCTGCATGTTCCCCTGAGAGCCCACTTGCCTGCACTACATGCTCCAGGACGACATCTGCCACTGCACTGCTGCTGTCTCTGCCCCTCTGGACCCTGCAATGGCACGTACTGTGGAGAGAGCCCCAGCCTTCAGCCTTGAAGAGAACCAGGCCCTGCTGGACAGCCTACTTCCACAGTACAGCGAGCTGTATGGGACACCAGGGGAGCAGGTGAGTGTTCTGTGCACTGCCTTTCTGAATGTGCATTTTGTCTGACTAGCAAGGCTGAGAGTCAGCACACCACTGGCTAGCAGGCTCACTGAGTAGTTGTCACCCCCCATAGTGTGTAGTGACTTGCACTGGACAGGTATGGTGCAGTGACAGTGCTTCTGAACAGGGTTTTACTCCCCATGCAATGATACCATGTAGTGACTTCTGGAAAACTGTCCATGGGCAGCCGTGCACTGCCTGGGTACACCATGTGCCCCTGTGATTGCGACATGTATATGCAACTGTGTCATGCACGGATATGTTGCATGTGTAGTAATGGCCTTATCACTTTGTCATCCTGACAGGCTTCTGCCCATCGGAAGCATGAGATCTGGAAGGACATCGTCCGGGCTGTCCGGTCCGTGGGGGTCTACAAGCGCCGGATCCGCAACTGCCAAAAGAGGTGGCAGGACCTTCGGGGCTGGACCCGGAGGATTGCACGGGTCCAGCTGAAGCTGTCGCCTCCTCGCAGGAGGGGCGGAACACGGACCCTGACCCCCCACATGCTCAGGATCCTGGCGGTGGTCTTTCCAGACCTGGATGGGCAGCTGAAGGCCAGAGAGCAGCAAGGAGGGGGTGAGTCAAAGACTGCACTGTGTACTCTGTCTAACATGCTATGTGCCCTCCTCGGGCCAGGTTGAACTGCCACAGTACAGCAGTCATGTTGTCCAGGAGCCATGTCCCTCTATTGTGCACTGCCCACTCCTCATCTGATACCCAGGTGTGGCCCTTACATGCAGGGAATTCTGTCACTTAGGACTGTGTCCTTGCAGTTTGCTTGACTCAAGGTGGGAGACAGCATCTGTTTCCCTGACTCTGTGGTGGGCATCATGGGTGGGTCCATTGCTTACACAATGCCTGTATTCTGACATGTATTCAGCGTGTTACTTTGATCTGTGGTCCAATTGCTGAGCTGATCCACCACATGTGGCTGGGGTACCTGGCACACACCCATGCTGCGGGTGGGAACAATGTTTGGGCCCCAGGAGTATGTATATGACGTGTGTCACACATACTTAGCCAGCTGCCTACAGTCCAGGGCTCATCCCTCATTCATGTGGGGCTGGACAGTCATGCCTACTCCAGGCCATACAATACACTCTGTACTCCCACTCCCGTGTATCAGAGGACACATTGTGCACAGTGATTTGACCCCTCAGGTGTCTGCCTCTGTGTCAGTGTGCTGTGGATTAGTCGCCAGGACTGCTGTGGAGTTTCTTGGTAGGGGCTCAGCATGCCACTGGAGATGTGACCATAGGAGACGATACTTGTGTGACACATAGGTGTCTGATCAGCTGCCCATGCAGACTGGGGCATGTAAATGTGAAGTTCAGGCAGCTGTTCCCCATGCACAGCAGAGTGTGAGGGGCTCAGGTTCAGAGGGTAGTGTCACAGGTCTCCCATATGTCCAATAGGTATGACCTGGACAGATGAGGGTTAAGAGGATGTGTTGTGGGGGGATGTACATGTGCACTTGTGCAGCTCCAGGACTTGCATTCCCCATGACCTACTATTGTGACACAGTGCAGAGTGTTGTTGTCTGGCTGCAAAGTCATACATCACTGAGACAGTGATGTATGACTTTGCAGTCATGCCTCCGCCATGGCATGTGTCTACTGATTGGTGATCCTGCAGGGGAGTGACATGTGCTACATGCACACCATAGTGGCGCTGGCTATCAGGACATGGGTGCATCATGGTGTCTGTCGCTGGTATGCATCACATGCATTTCCTATTTGACTCTGGGCATCCCTTACATCCGTAAACCTGTACTGACTCAGTGGCAAGAGCTGTGATGTGTCCACACCGTGTCCTCTGCACTGTCCAACTACTGTGTACTTGGTGCATGTGTCAACACTGGGGTGTTGCAATCCAACAGACACCAGACAGATGGGTGCAAGGCCATGTGGGATGTGAGTGCCATGCTTGGCATCAGACTGACAATTGACTTCTCCTGTTCAATTAGTGCACTTTTAGCAATGTACAACTAATGATGCCAGGGCTTGCTCTGTGATGTGCTGTGCTCACAGTGGTGTGTGCGTTATGTGCAGGTGACTGATGTCTGTCTGTTTCCCCATTGTTTGCAGATACATCCACGGCCACGGAAGGGGACAGCTCCACGGACCAGGAGGAGCCGGAGAGCCAGACTGGGTCAGCAGCCGAGGAGTGGTCGGAGGGACCCAGTGGCACGGAGGGCGAGGGGAGCCACACCGAGGAGTCCTCAGCAGCATCCACCTCAGCTGAGGACCAGAGCAACTCGGAGGATGACTCCCTTGTGGAGGCGGGTGTCAGCAGCCACCACACCCCAGCTAGTGTTGCTGTCCCCGCCACCACCAGCACCACCACCGCCCTCCCATCGGCTCCCATTCCCCAGGTCCGTGGAGGCTCCCATGTCCGGGAGCGTGTCTCCTTTGGGCCAGGCACCGCACCCCCTGCCCCTGTGTCCCCTGCTGCCCTGAGTGAGGAGTCTGTGTACCTCCTTCGCCAGCTCCATGTAGGGCAGACAGCCATGCTGAGTGTCCTCCATGCGCACACCGCGCTGTTGACTCAGCTGGTGTCGTTCATGGAGGGCATCTCATCGGGCATGTCTGACCTACAGAGGGGCAATAGGTCCATGGACTCCTCCCTGACGGCAGCAGTGTCCCTCCTCAAACGGTCCCTCACCCCTCCTGCCTCTGCTCCATCCACACTCCCCAGCACCTTACCCATCCCAGGCACACACACACTGGCACAGGCACACACCAGCACACACACATCCAGCACACTGACACACACGCCAATGACAAAACGCACACGCACGCACATTCAGGGGACTGAAGCCAGACTCACAGGGGATGGGGCCCTGGAACACACACACGCATCCACATGCACTGCGCAGTCCTCAGTTCCCTCTCCCTCCAAAGCACCCTCCCTTGCCTCACCTGCAACCCCAAAGTCACAGCAGCTCTTCCTCTGTGACCTCGGCCTCTTCCCCACCGATGAAGCTGCTCCAGCATCCCGGGGGAAGAGGAAGCCCACCCACACGGAGCAGAGTGCCCCTCGCCCCCGGACACCCTCCCCCAGGCGCAGACGGACTGAGGCCCCCACCCGCAAGTCCCCCCGGAGTGCTAAGAGCAAGACCCCGCCACCGCCCTGCAGCTCAGGCACAAGGTCTCCGTCCTCCATCCCTCAGGCCCCCACTGCACAGGTGCCCCCACCACACCCTGCCCCAGGTTCCCCCACCCACAGATATACCATCCCCAAGATGCTCCGGCCTTCTCCCCCTGCCACTTGCTCTCCCAGCACCACACCCCCCGCTGCGCTTGTCTGTGCCACTGATGTGGTGAGGGTGTCCTCCCCCTCTGTCCAACCCACCTTGCCTGTTCCCCATTCTCCTCCCCTGGAGGTAGGCACTGCAGTGGAGTCCACTACCGCCCTGTCTGACTTGGGCACTGCAGTGGCGGACCTGTCCACCCCATCTGCAGGGTCCACTGCAGTTGTGCCGGCACCCACGACATCTGTGTCATGCCCCCAGTTGTGCCGGCACACACCATGTCAGACACCTCCACTGCAGTTGTCAGTGGCTCTCCAGCACCCACCACCCCTTCCCTGACTCCCCTGGTGAGCCCTGATCCTGTCCCTGCGGTGCCTGGCCTGCCCCCCGGTTGCCCCTCCTAGTGGATTGTCCCTGGTATTGTGCAGGCATGCGTAGGGTGACATCTGCCAGTGTCACCCTGTTTGAACTTTGACAATGGACTGGCCATTGGCCTTTGCTCTAATTTCTTCTGGACGTCGTTATCAAACAACACATATGCTGAATAAAGCAACTTTCTTTTCTCTAGTGCTCATGCTTCAGATGTACATGTTGTTGGTGCAGCTAACCATGCCCTTGCTGCAGTGATGGTGATATCTGGTCTCATGATTATGAAGTGTTACTGTGCAGGAACCCATGTGGTCCAGGGGGAATGTGTCCTATCATGTGGTGTATCCATGTCATCAATAGCAGCATCTGAGGGTGTCATGTGTTCAGTATTTGGCAATGGGTTTCCTACTTACATTGGCAATTTCATATCTGTGGCTTCCACCCCTGCACATCTGTTGTGCCTGCCATCGTTGCATTTGTCTACTTCCCTGACCGTGTTGCCATCTCCAGTGGACATGCAGGTTTGGGCATCAATGGGGAGGGACTCATCCGTGTAGTCAGTGCAACATTGCTATACAAGTGTGTTGGATCTGTGCTGATGATTCCGTTGGCACATCCATGACCAGGCTGATGTGATGGGAGCCCTCATTTGGTGCTAATTGTTGATTGTGTGACCAAGTGCTCAGCTGACATGATGGGGCCCTACTGAGGCAACATATGGCACAGCTTTCCTCACACAGGAGTGGAGTCCCCTCATGGCAGTGTGTACACGTGTGACATTGCCTGCGCCCAAGGTGTGTGTTGTATGTGCATGTCTGTGTGTTCACTTTCATTCATCTGCGCATGCTGTGATCCCTAGTGTTGTACCCTAGTGTTTGTGATGCTTGCTGACTTGAGCTATGTTCCCCCAAAGTCTTCTCCCTGTGTCCTCTGTGATGTGGGTGCATGGCACATTACTGGTCATCAGGGTGTCACCCATAGGTGTGTTTGCTGTCAGGGCAGAGTTTGTGTGCTGACGCAGATGGGTCACAGTCAGGTTTCCCTTTGGCACTTGTTGTTTGCCCCTGTCATGTGATTTCCAGTTTGTGTTATCTTTCAGTGATTGTGACACGTTGTGTGTGTGACTGCTGGCACTCCTTAGGGTCCGGGCTGCAATGTTGGTTGTTGTCTATGTGTGTTCTTTGTGGGTGACCTTGGCTTCTTCATTGGTGTGTGACTGTGGCTGGGATCCCATTGGTCGGTGTGGTATTGCCGTCATGTCCATGTACAGCGTAGTGTGCAGTGTGTCAGACATTCAGGAGTCTTGTTGAGTGTCCATGTGTGATGTGTTTCTACACCTTGGTTCCCACCCACCACCCTGGAATAGTCATGGGTGCATGTGCAATGTCACCAGTGCATGTGTACTTCACTGCTGCACATTGTTGGAGGTCGAGGGGTGTGGTCTTGAGTGTGTGCAGATGAGAGTTGTTGCCCGGCTAGTCCCCTGCCTCCATGTTGGCCTTGGCTTACTGGCCATGCTGATTGATTTGTGCTTGTGTAGGTGTGATGGTAGTTAGTTGCTCAGGACACCTGACTGTGGTTCACAGTGTGAACGACATTTAGCTTTGTCATCACAGTGGTATTTTTATTCAGCCCAGGGTCACCACATTGTGGGGGCCCTGGGGGTGGTGCTGTGGTGTGTCTGTGACTTGCTGTGTCAGTTGTTGTTCCTACGTGCCTGTGTGACATGTGTGTTTTGTGCTCCCTCTCACCTGTCAATGCCTGCTTGCCCACATAGGGGATTTGGATCCATGAGTTACCTTAGTGTGGCAGTGTATGCACATCTGTATGATTGGTATTCAGCTCTCCTCATGTGTTGTGTTGTTGCCTGGGGACACTGGCACCCCCACCCTCACCTGCTGTGTATGATGACAGTGTTGGTCTGCCTGTTTGTGTTTGTGCATCTGCACCACTGCATTGGCATATCTTGGGTGTGCCATTGGCTGTATGTTGTTTGGTGTGTTTCCCCTGCTGTCCCTGGGACTCCTAGGTCATCGGTCAGCACAGTGATCATGGTTTGTGTGTCCCATTGCTGCCATGGTATGGTATCTGTTCACCTCACATCTGCTGTCTCCACAGGGTATCTGCATTTGTGTGCCCATTGGTGCAAATATGTGGTTCTGCATTCTGATGGTCACTTCTGTCATTGTGTCATTGATGACTGTTGACGGTCTCAGCCCCCATGGGTGTTGTTTGTCTGCACATGGCCAAAGGAATGTTTCATTTGCACTGCAGTATTTGGCTCCCCCAATTTATGTTGCAATGGGACACATACACTACTTTGCCACAGATGAGTTTTTGGTTCTGTGACCAGGAATGATCCATGCAGTTTGGCAGTTGCAGCTCTTTCTTTGTCAACAATTACCTTTTGGTCACTGTGATGATGAGGGTGTAGACCCCATTGCCACAATGGTCAAAATGTGCTTCAGCTATGGACCCCACACTTACCTTTTGGTCACTGTGATGATGGGGGTTTAGACCCCATTGCCACAATGGTCAAAATGTGCTTCAGCTATGGACCCCACACTTGCCTTTTGGTCACTGTGATGATGGGGGTTTAGACCCCATTGCCACAATGGTCAAAATGTGCTTCAGCTATGGACCCCACACTTGCCTTTTGGTCACTGTGATGATGGGGGTTTAGACCCCATTGCCACAATGGTCAAAATGTGCTTCAGCTATGGACCCCACACTTGCCTTTTGGTCACTGTGATGATGGGGGTTTAGACCCCATTGCCACAATGGTCAAAATGTGCTTCAGCTATGGACCCCACACTTGCCTTTTGGTCACTGTGATGATGGGGGTTTAGGCCCCATTGCCACAATGGTCATGGGCTGCTTGCATTGTGGGTGCCACACACATATATGTGTGGCACATGTGCTAGGGGGTCACATTGTATGTTCAAAGTCATGTTCGGTGTTGTAGGCATTTGACACAGCCTGCTCACACGCTTGTCATGGTGGTGGGGGGATGTCTTAATCTTGCATTCCCTAGGTTGTGGTGTGCTTGTTGTGTCATGCATTGTCCATCCTATGAGTGGGGGTGGTAGTAGTGGTAGGCATCCAGCCCCCTGGCTAAGGGTGGTAGTAGTGGTAGGCTTCCTGCCCCCCTGGCTAAGGGTGGTAGTAGTGGTGGGCATCCTGCCCCCCTGGGTGAGGGTGGTAGTAGTGGTAGGCATCCTGCCCCCTGGCTAAGGGTGGTAGTAGTGGTAGGCATCCAGCCCCCTGGCTAAGGGTGGTAGTAGTGGTGGGCATCCTGCCCCCCTGGGTGAGGGTGGTAGTAGTGGTGGGCATCCTGCCCCCTGGCTAAGGGTGGTAGTAGTGGTGGGCATCCTGCCCCCCTGGGTGAGGGTGGTAGTAGTGGTAGGCATCCTGCCCCCTGGGTGAGGGTGGTAGTAGTGGTGGGCATCCTGCCCCCTGGCTAAGGGTGGTAGTAGTGGTGGGCATCCTGCCCCCCTGGGTGAGGGTGGTAGTAGTGGTAGGCATCCTGCCCCCGTGGGTGAGGGTGGTAGTAGTGGTAGGCATCCTGCCCCCTGGCTAAGGGTGGTAGTAGTGGTGGGCATCCTGCCCCCCCTGGGTGAGGGTGGTAGTAGTGGTAGGCATACTGCCCCACTGGCTAAGGGTGGTAGTAGTGGTGGGCATCCTGCCCCCCTGGGTGAGGGTGGTAGTAGTGGTAGGCATCCTGCCCCCGTGGGTGAGGGTGGTAGTAGTGGTAGGCATCCTGCCCCCTGGCTAAGGGTGGTAGTAGTGGTGGGCATCCTGCCCCCCTGGGTGAGGGTGGTAGTAGTGGTGGGCATCCTGCCCCCCTGGGTGAGGGTGGTAGTAGTGGTGGGCATCCTGCCCCCTGGCTAAGGGTGGTAGTAGTGGTAGGCATCCTGCCCCCCTGGCTAAGGGTGGTAGTAGTGGTAGGCATCCTGCCCCCCTGGCTAAGGGTGGTAGTAGTGGTAGGCATCCAGCCCCCTGGCTAAGGGTGGTAGTAGTGGTGGGCATCCTGCCCCCCTGGGTGAGGGTGGTAGTAGTGGTGGGCATCCTGCCCCCTGGCTAAGGGTGGTAGTAGTGGTAGGCATCCTGCCCCCTGGCTAAGGGTGGTAGTAGTGGTAGGCATCCTGCCACCCTGGCTAAGGGTGGTAGTAGTGGTAGGCATCCTGCCACCCTGGCTAAGGGTGGTAGTAGTGGTAGGCATCCTGCCCCCCTGGCTAAGGGTGGTAGTAGTGGTAGGCATCCTGCCCCCCTGGCTAAGGGTGGTAGTAGTGGTAGGCATCCTGCCACCCTGGCTAAGGGTGGTAGTAGTGGTAGGCATCCAGCCCCCTGGCTAAGGGTGGTAGTAGTGGTGGGCATCCTGCCCCCCTGGGTGAGGGTGGTAGTAGTGGTGGGCATCCTGCCCCCTGGCTAAGGGTGGTAGTAGTGGTAGGCATCCTGCCCCCTGGCTAAGGGTGGTAGTAGTGGTAGGCATCCTGCCACCCTGGCTAAGGGTGGTAGTAGTGGTAGGCATCCTGCCCCCGTGGGTGAGGGTGGTAGTAGTGGTAGGCATCCTGCCCCCTGGCTAAGGGTGGTAGTAGTGGTAGGCATCCTGCCCCCCGTGGGTGAGGGTGGTAGTAGTGGTAGGCATACTGCCCCCCTGGCTAAGGGTGGTAGTAGTGGTAGGCATCCAGCCCCCCTGGCTAAGGGTGGTAGTAGTGGTGGGCATCCTGCCCCCCCTGGGTGAGGGTGGTAGTAGTGGTGGACATCCTGCCCCCTGGCTAAGGGTGGTAGTAGTGGTAGGCATCCAGCCCCCTGGCTAAGGGTGGTAGTAGTGGTGGGCATCCTGCCCCCCTGGGTGAGGGTGGTAGTAGTGGTGGGCATCCTGCCCCCTGGCTAAGGGTGGTAGTAGTGGTAGGCATCCTGCCCCCCTGGCTAAGGGTGGTAGTAGTGGTAGGCATCCTGCCACCCTGGCTAAGGGTGGTAGTAGTGGTAGGCATCCTGCCCCCCGTGGGTGAGGGTGGTAGTAGTGGTAGGCATCCTGCCCCCTGGCTAAGGGTGGTAGTAGTGGTAGGCATCCTGCCCCCGTGGGTGAGGGTGGTAGTAGTGGTAGGCATACTGCCCCCTGGCTAAGGGTGGTAGTAGTGGTAGGCATCCAGCCCCCTGGCTAAGGGTGGTAGTAGTGGTGGGCATCCTGCCCCCCTGGGTGAGGGTGGTAGTAGTGGTGGGCATCCTGCCCCCTGGCTAAGGGTGGTAGTAGTGGTGGGCATCCTGCCCCCCTGGGTGAGGGTGGTAGTAGTGGTAGGCATCCTGCCCCCCGTGGGTGAGGGTGGTAGTAGTGGTAGGCATCCTGCCCCCTGGCTAAGGGTGGTAGTAGTGGTGGGCATCCTGCCCCCCTGGGTGAGGGTGGTAGTAGTGGTAGGCATCCTGCCCCCCGTGGGTGAGGGTGGTAGTAGTGGTAGGCATCCTGCCCCCTGGCTAAGGGTGGTAGTAGTGGTAGGCATCCTGCCCCCTGGCTAAGGGTGGTAGTAGTGGTAGGCATCCTGCCCCCTGGCTAAGGGTGGTAGTAGTGGTGGGCATCCTGCCCCCCTGGGTGAGGGTGGTAGTAGTGGTGGGCATCCTGCCCCCTGGCTAAGGGTGGTAGTAGTGGTAGGCATCCTGCCCCCGTGGGTGAGGGTGGTAGTAGTGGTGGGCATCCTGCCCCCCTGGGTGAGGGTGGTAGTAGTGGTGGGCATCCTGCCCCCTGGCTAAGGGTGGTAGTAGTGGTAGGCATCCTGCCCCCCTGGGTGAGGGTGGTAGTAGTGGTGGGCATCCTGCCCCCCTGGCTAAGGGTGGTAGTAGTGGTAGGCATCCTGCCCCCCGTGGGTGAGGGTGGTAGTAGTGGTAGGCATCCTGCCCCCCTGGCTAAGGGTGGTAGTAGTGGTAGGCATCCAGCCCCCCTGGGTTGGGGTGGTGGCGCGCATTCAGGCCCCTGTGTGCATATGTGGCATTGGTGATGGGCATCCCGCCCCTATGGTGCTGCTGTTGCTGGTGTAAGTATATTCAGATTCCCAGTGTATGTGTGTGATGTGTCGTGTACGTGTTGTATGTGTTTTGTGGTTGGTGTCTGACTTACCTTCTGCGCCGTACGCGTCCGTGCCTGTTCCGGTAGTAGATGTAGAATATTGGTATGATCGGGACGAAGGGATTCATGGTTGGTTCGTGTCGTTCGTCCTTCTCGTTGCTTCGCGTCGTCCTCGTCGCTTGGCTTCGTCCTCGTCGCTTCGCTTCGTCCTCGTCGCCTCGCGTCGTCCTCGTCTGTGCTGTGTTCGTCTCGTAGCCGTGGATCGTGTTGTGGCGCGATTCGGAGCTTATGTGCGCCTCTCCCGGATGCTTTGACGTGCCGTGCGTAGCGACGGGTTCGGCGCGTACGGAAAGCGCATCGTACTTGTCCGGCCGGACGGGGCTGCATTTTCCCTTCCGTGCGACTCGATTCGGCGTTTCCGGATTCGCCTCGGTCGGAGAACAGGACCTGGTTTGGGTGAGTACGGCTCGGCCGGAATTTTTGCTGTTGTGCGCATCGTACTTGCTCGTTCGGTGTGCTGTACGGATCGGTCGGGAAACTGGCTTTCGCATGGCTTTTTTCCCGACCGAATAGTATTGGGTGCGCCTCCGACCGAGATCGGAATCGGCCCCTATGTTTCAGATTTTTATATTTATGTGTCTAGCTTACGGTCTAGCTACAATTCTGCTGACTTCTACATTTTGTATCATTTATTATGCAAAAAACAAAGCTTATATTAAAGCCTTTAAAAACAACATTGTGGATTTCTTCTGTGTGTGCACTTGTGGTGACAGGTTGCTAGAACTCAAGTAACCTATACATAAATATATATCACAGTCTCAGGCATTGCTATGTGCCCAATATTCATTACCTCCTGGTAAATTGAGAACGTGCACAGGCCATAACTTGTCTGTTCCATGCATTCAGAACTGTCAAGTTGGTCCATACCTGTCCTTGCCAAAGAGTCAAGAAAGTATCTACCTGGTAGTATTTATATAATGCTTGTAAAAACATAGCAATGTGATTGGACTTGCTTGATGATGATAGTCTGGCCACTGAAGGAAAAATTACATTGTTGGGGGTGAGTGTAGAATGAGGTAGCCCAGCAAGGGCTGCATTGACAAAGTATAGTCCAGAGAGTCTAGCACATTGGCAGCTATTTTTGAAGTGTGAATGAGATAGAAATTGTTTGATTTTATCAAATGTATGCAGATAAAGGTTTGCTGATCCGATGACGCTATCGATGCGAGGAATAAGAGAGAGAGACAGTAGGTTCTAGAGTGCAATCCAAAGACCTAACAGATGTTGAGAGAGGAGCAAAACCAACCACTTTAAATTCATCAATAAGTCCATGGTCGAATTTGCTTCTATTTTTGTGCGATGCAATCTACGTTGTATGCCATCCAAGTCTTGAGTATCACAATGGTGTGGTGAAGGGTGAAAACATCATAAATGGATGAGATTTTGATGTATAATTGGGTTTTATTCCATCATACTGGGTAGCTATGCGCTTAATCCTGGGTAGCTATGCGCTTAATAAATGCTTTTTTCATTTATTTCATTTCATACAGCATGTGTGCCTCATCTGAGATGTAACAACCAATCTTGACCAGTTAATGACTACTGGCCACGTAACCCAATGCAGTTCTCCAAGGTTTGAATTAGCTTACTGGAGTCAATTATATTAAAGGCTGGTTGTAGGAAATTAGGTTACTGGTTGAGGTGGTGAAACCTTACTCAAGCAGCAACCACAGTCTCTGTCAGGGTGAAACACAAGCAAACCCCATATTAACCTATGCTTATTCCTCTGGTAGCTTGGCACAAAAGCAGTCAGGATTAACTTATAGGCAAGGTGTAAAATATTCATGCAGCACTTTAAACAATAATAAAGTGCAAACACAGCGCAAGAGAAATCCCACATTAAATTTAGAAAAACAGTAGAATCTAATAAATTATTTGAGACCAAAACGACAAAAATCAAATCAGTAGAATCGGAGATATGCAATTTTAAAGATTTAAGTGAAAATAGTGACTAGAAGCCCAAAGCGTTAACTTTGATTATTTGGTCGTGCCGGACCGGGCCAAAATCACAGCTTCAGGTGCAGGGACCAAGTTGAACAAAGTACCTTAAATCCAGGTTTGCGGAGAGCTGCGGGATCCCTCATTGAGGATTCGTTGAGCAGGGCAATTCCGAGGAAGCTGCTGAGCTATGATGCGAAGTCCTGCATCGTCATCGAGGATGCCGTCAATGAGGTGCTTGCAATGCGAAGGTCTGCATCGAGGATGTGTTGAGCAGCGGTGGTTCCGAGGAAGCTTTGGGTTGAGGTGTGAGGTCCTGCATCATGAATGCGTCACACAGCGATATTTCTGATGTGAGGAGATGCATCGCACTGCATCGGTTTTGCTCACGGGATCACAGTTGGGCTGGCAGATTACCTTTAGGCCCACTTCCAAGGGCCAGAACTGGGGTGGCACCACGGGGGGGGGGTGGCAACACTCACAGAAGACAGAATCCAGATGCTGGGTGCAGAGTGGTTGTAGCCTTTTCTGTCCCTGAGGCTCCGATCAGGAGGCTAGTCAACTACCCTTTGGAGTCACTCTGGTGGACCTGGGTTCAAGATGCAGGTCCAGTCAAGCAGCAGGGCAGCAGGGCAACAGAGTATCAGTCCTTCTTGCCGAGCAGCACAGGAATCCTTCTGAGTCTTCCACCGGTTCAGAGGTGTATTGAAGAGATTGGTCTGAGGGTCCATTATTTATACCTGGTGCCCACTTTGAAGCAGGAGAAGTTTCTAGAGGCTTCCACCCCTAGAGGTGCTTGGTATTTCCTGCCTCCCTGCTCCTTGCTTGTCTGGGGTCCGAAAAGACTATGGGGCCGATTCCGATTCGGGCCGGAAATCTCTCCGACCGAGCCGGACCCGGAGAGATTTCCGACCGAATCGGACCCGTGCAGCCCGACCAAACGAGTACGATGCGCACGTATGCCATCGGACTCGAGTCGGTCGGACTCCCATTCAATGGGAGCCTGTCGTACAACGCGTACGCAGGCTCCCATTGACTCAATGGGTGCGAGGCGGACAAGGGCGCCCCCTACAGCGTGTACGCGGCGAAGCGACTCGCGCCGTACACGCACAGGTAGGGGGGACCCATGGGTCCCCCCTGTGTGCGACTCGCGCGGGTACGCGTACAGGGGGGTCCGACACGGACCCCCAAAGTACGGCTCCAACTGCTCTTTGGAGCCGGAGTGCGCGGCTCAGTCGGACTGTTCGCGGCGCGCATCGTACTTACCCGGCCGGGGAACGTCTCCATTGCGCGGTGCGAGTCGAGTCCGAGCGAGTCGGTCGGTGCGGTTAGACCCGGGAACGAGTCGGTCGGTGCGGTCGGGATGCCCGGACGAGTCGGTCGGCGATTTCACATCGTACTCGCTCGGACGTGCGTACGAATCGGTCGGGCAATAGGGCTCCGAATCGGATCCGGTTAAGCCGAATCCGATTCGGAGCCCTACCGGCCGAGATCGGAATCGGCCCCTTCGTGATGTATAAGTGTGGTAGGTGACAGCTCCTCTCCTCATCAAGTCAGAGATTGCTCATCCTGTCAACACCTATCCCCCTTTGTCTCATGTCTGGGAGGAATACACAAAGACCAATTGCCAGCTACACTTAGTCATGTGACACAGAATACAATCAGCAGGCACCAAATGGTTAGGACAAGCAAATGTTAACTTTCTAAAAGTGACATTTTCAGAATTGTGACTTAAAATCCAACCTTAAAATTAAAGAGGGTTTTAAACTATAATTTTTTAGACATCAAACGCCATTCCCACCGGCTCTCAATTGAACGTTAGCACTTTCTAAATGTAATAAGGTAACCCACTGTTATCGTATGGGAAAGGTCAGCCTTGCAATAGTGAAAAAATGAATTTAAGAGGTTTTCACTACCTGGACATGTAATACTTAAAAGTACATGTCCAACTTTTTACATACATTGCACCCTGCCCTCTGGGCTGTATAGGGCCTACTACAGGGGTGATTTATGTGTTTTAAAATGAAGGTTTAGACCTGGCAAAAGGTTTATTTTGCCAGGTCGAAAGGACAGTTTATAATTGCACCCACAGGTTGCAATGGCAGGCCTAGGACATGTTTAAAGGGCTACTTAAATGTGTGGCACAAAGAGTGCTGCTGGCCCACTAGTAGCATTTAATTTATTGGCACTGGGTACACTTAATACCACTTTACTAGAGACTTACAAGTAAATTAAATGTGCCAATTGGGTGCAAGCCAAAATCACCATGTTTAAGGGAGAGAGCACAAGCACTTTAGTACTGGTAAACAGTGGTAAAATGAGCAGAGTCCAAAAAACCAACAAAAACGGGTTCAGAATACAAGAGGGTGAAGGCAAAAAGTTTGGAGATGGCCCTGTAGGAAGGGCCAAGTCCAACACTGGCGAAATATCAAAGAGATTGCTCATCAACCAGAACAATATGAACATCTTTTCACATTTTAATGTTCCAGTTCATTGTTATATCCTGCACAAAATCTTTACTGGTAACCATAAGCAGGTGTTCTTTGTTGATGTAGTGCACAAGTTGGTTGGAAGCATGCCTCCTGACTGCTTTGCTTTTCCAAGTCAGGTTGGAGATGGGACAGTAGTTAGTTTGGAGTTTGGATTTGGGTTCAAGGTCAGGGTATTCTACAGGATTTGAATGTGTCGATCCGGGAGTACCAGGCATGATAAAAAAAGGTAGAAGTTGTTTTTCAAAGTGCTAGCATGAACTGTGTCATTGTACCTGCTTCTCCCTGTTGATGGTGGAGAAGGTGGAGCGAGTAGTGTTGAGTTTAGGGATTAAAGGTAAGTTTCTTTCGGGGGAGGTTTGTGCTTGATAGATCGTTTTTTATCAGCAAAGAAAAGAATTGAGGAATTTGTTGCATCTGAAATCAGTCAGATGAACAGTTGGGGTAGAGGTGCGAGGAGTGTTATTGGATTTCACAAAATGAAATTAAGTTTTGAGTGGGTTGGGAGAGGAACCAAATTGTTCTTTGAAAGTGGGTCTCAATCCACCCTTCCAATGGAATTCTGTATCCTTAACACATATTTTGTTGCACCATTGGAGGTTAATGATTGCCCTGTGTCCTTAGGATTTGAGTTTAAGGTTTTTGATGTAATTTCCCAACTTAGATTTCAGTTGCATATTATCAGTTTCCTCCGTACGTTATTCTGCGTGTATTATTGTAGCACTATGAGTCAACCACTTCTGCCCTGGCTTGGAAATCTTACTTTCTCTGCACATTGTCAGCTCTGTTAGGCTACAGCTTATTCTGCCTGCAATTTGCAATCCCTTTTTGCAGCTTAGTAGCAATAGGTTGCATTTCTTCCGGGTGCTCAAAGTAGGCTTTTGCATGTTGCTCGCACAGGTAAAATCAGAATGTTTCCTGATTTTTTATATGCCAATCCTGCAATGCCTGACTGAGGCTCTGCAACCACCCTACCTGTAGTCTGTTTGTACTTAATTTTTCCTCCATGATGATGAATACTTGCTCCAATAGGACATTCCTTCCATATGGCGTGTACCGAAAATTTGCCTATTTGTGTTTCTTATCAAGGGCCTTTTGCTGAATGATATATCATATTTGACAAAAAACTGAATGAAATATTTCTGATATTTACCTCTATATTTCTGGGTGTTTTGAGTAACTTTGGTGTCACTGGGGGAGTTTGAACTCAGTGGACCAGTTTATTGGGGTTCACCTTCTGCCTTTAGAGGATTAAAAGGGAATACTATGCAAGCTCATGTTTCATGCTCCCAGTATCTGCAACGAGGTGATGTTTGATCCGGACTCCTTCCTTTCCATGGGTAAATCACCTTGTCAAAGTATTTAAAATTTGTCCTTCTTTCCATATCAGTTAAGGTACAATATCTTTTCAGGTCAGATGTGGTCTACTTCCTCCTGTGTCAAACTGAGTGAGGGAGACTTCCATATTTCGTCATTAGTTTCCAGAAGGCGGACCTGCATGGGGTAGTCTTGCATGGTCATTGCCTGTAGCTCAGCCAGACATACATTTTGTTTACTTATCTCTTTCCAGGACAGTGTTTCAGAAAATGTATCCAACTGTTTTTGGAACAAAAAGTCATTATCGATTTCTGGAAAGTAGGAGCCATCACACCCACGCCTCAACAGTTCTCCATCATGCCTCTTGTCTATGCTACGAAAGGCATTTACAGATCCATCCATGAATCGTCAGCACAGTTTCACCATCGTGCATTAGTAGCGGGCCACATTTCCAGGACATAGCAAGTTGGTGGAAGCTTGTGGTAGTGGTCAAACTGCACTGCCGGAAGTAGTTGCCACTTTCGACCACACCTCAATGAAGTCATTGTGCCCTGCTGCTGTTCAACTCCAGCACGTCTCTCCGGATCTACTTTACCTTCCCTTCTTCCAAACTATTTCTGCACACTCACTAAATGTTTTTGGGCTGTTTATGATTCAACCTATCTGGTTAGAATTGATTGGGCGGTAAATAATGGGGTGACCTTACACTGTCAATAATGGTGTGGGTTCATACTCTGGTGCCCAAAGTCTTTTTAACTACGTCAAAATCCTGATCAATGGTGCTCCGTTGCAAGAAGACTATGTCATGCTAAAATCACTCTGAACAGCAGAACTGCTCAATTACCTTTGATAGAAATCCTCAACAAAAAAGACCTTGTCAGTCAACATCTGTAGGTCATTCTGAATCAATGGGTTTTTACAGTATTTATGAAACAGATATATTATTCTAGAGCCATAACTCTTCAGAAGCCAAAGAACATATAAGGAATAAAGTACCCCCTGTCATACATTATAAGGATATTGCAAGTCACAGAGGAGTTCCATAACTATATAGAGGAAAGAGGTTGAAGGTCAAGTTCCTTAATAAGGTTATTGAATTCTGAGATGACTTACAATATCCTCATTGTGTACTGGTGGGTATATTTTATCCCATATAATGCATGGTCACACCATCACCTTTTTGTCAAACCACTTAAAACATTTGATGCATTGCTCTTTCATATGAAAGAGAGAGCATGTTGGCAAACCTGAAGAATAAAAATAGAACTACTAGTGAAATCACGTCAAACACCTGTTAGATATTTGTTGCAAAAAGATATTAGAAACAACTCAAGAAAATCAGTTAAAAAAGAAAAAGCTGCCGTAGTTCAGAATGTGTAGAAACATGACGAAAGCTTCTAACTTTTCTATAAATATCTAAGGAGTGCAATAAATAATCATGTTCTTTCTGCTAGTTACTTTAAAGTAGAAAAACAGAGCAGAAGAAAGAAAAGCAACCTTTCATTTTTATTGCTTTAAACAGCTGCTTCTGACCTGATCTGCCTTTCCTTTCAGCTGCAGGATCTAGCAGGAGGCATCGGACGCAGCTGTCCTGTCTAGGTAAGTGGACTATAGCATGCAGTGGGATATGGGATTTGTATTTTGCGCCGCACGAGCTGCTTTGGGAAGGGCAGGCAGCGTCACGTAGATAATGAGTATGCACACAGGAGGGAGTGGTTAGGTTTGTGGTTAAAATTGAGGGTTATCACGTGGGAGAAGGCAGTTGAACATTTTCACAGAGGTGGTTTGGAAACCAGCTGAGTTTGTTGTCGAGCGTGGGATGAAGTTTCTGCAGGTACTGTGGGAAATCTGTGTTTGTTGCAGTACTTGGAGTAGGATGGGAGTGCGTTGATTTGAAGTGTACATGGTGTGGTTACCCGGGGAGATTGGAAGGTATGGAGGAGGGACTGGTTATATCTGGGGAGTCTGAAATGGGGGTGTCATGCAGGAGAGGGTAGAGTGGAGGTTTAGAAAGCAGATGTTGGTTTAAAGCCCAGTGGAGAAAAAAAGATTTTTGCAGGCACATTTAAATATTTGCGTTTGTTTGTCGGTGTGGTTACACGGGAGGGATAATTAGTCACGGAGTATATGACAGGTGCACATAGATTAGCAAGGCACATAGGAGATACACTTTGGGTTTATTTTGAGAAATCAAATGGGTGTCGGTTCAGAACAGAAGAACACTGGTAGGTGAAGGGACCTGTTCCTTAATGTATGGTTTAGATGTTTTATATCATGAAATGAGCAAAGTACATACTATGTTACATGTCTAATGCAGTAAAAAGCAGTAATGGTGGTTTTTAAATTTGCAGTTACCCCTGAAGAAGGGCTATTGAGCCCGAAATGCATTGGGTTGAAATGGAAAATAGTGCCTGGGATGAACAATGCAACAGTGCTGTAGAAAAAGGCCCTGATGGGCATATCTATAGCATTAGAAGCATTGGAAAAGCATGAAACCTTACATGTGGATGGAGAAAAAAATCAAAAAGATATTGGATGAAATTGTAATTAAATGATCAAAAAGGGACGACATTATTGAAATGGAGTATTTTTGTGTACTTATGGACATTGCTGTGCTACTGGGACTGGGGCGTAACGGCACTCCAAACCTTACGGATGCCTGAGTCTGTACCATAACTTTGCGAGGTATATCTTTTATTTTATTTTTATTTATTTATTTATTTTATTTTGAAAGTTTTATATAGCGCGAACATGACCCTTGCGGGTATCAGAGCGCTTTACAAATAAGGTAGTTAAACAAAAGAAACAATGTACACAAGAAACATAGTATTACGCGATAAAGACTTATGTTACAGCTGGTTGTTCTACGAGTCCGAAATAATGTTCAAGTGAATTTTGTCATGAGAAGCGATTTAACTTCTTTTTGAAGGAGGCAGTTGATGGGTTGAGTCTGGTTTCTGGGGGTAGTGCGTTCCAAATCCTTGGAGCAATTCCAGAGAAGGCGCGATTATATGTTTTCTTCTTGGCAAATCTTTGAGGCTTCAAAAGAAGGTTGTTGGCGCTCCTGGAGGATCTGTTTCCACACGAGAGCTCCAGTTCCTGGGCCAGGTACCTCGGGGTGTTGTAATGTAGGGCTTTGTGCGTCATGCAAGCGATTTTTAGTTGAATTCTTGCTTCGAAGGGTAGCCAGTTGAGCGCTTTGAAGTCGGGGGAAATGTGGTAATGTCTTTTGGAAAAGTAAAAAGGAGAAATCCCTTGGTGAAAAAATATACTATAACTGGGTCTCTAAATTTCCCAGTACAAAGGATTTTTATTGCCCATATATTAGAAAGATACTGAGTTAGGGTTATTCCTACACAACTGTAGATTGTATTAAAAATATTGTTTTATTTAAAATTTATCACTCAATGTATACAAAAAACAATTATAAAAGCTCATTACACTCAAAATAGCATCAATTTCATATACCAATAAAAACCTGTGTTACAAACATTCAAATAACAACACAAACTGATAAAAGCAACACAAATGTTAGACACACATAAAAATAATTACAGGGATTATAGTCACTAAAATAGGCCAACACACACGTAACGGAGAGACAAATATAGACAATACAATTTGTCATTTACAAACACATCCAGTCGAAATAATTCAAATACAGATCCTAGATAAAATTTCTACTCTTTATCTATAGGATAAGCTGTTTCCACGGATTGTGTTGAATGGAGCGTCGACGCGTTTCGATGGTTCTAACAATTTCCCATCTTTTCAAGACAAACAATTGGTCTCTCTTGGCTGGCACTGTATGGTTGCCTTTAAACTCAATCCTGTAGGCAGATATTAATTATATTAATATTTTATATAATTAAAAAGCTACATTTTAAAAGAAGGGCTAACTGGTTATAATACCATGATTTCATATTCATTATTTTTCAAATATATCAGTTTCAGTACCCACTACATTGAGTATTTAGACAAAATATATTCAGTATTTCTACAATTACAGAAACATTAAATACATATTTTATCCAACATTTTACATCATGCCTATTTGATCTATCAGATAGTCCCATTCCGGTATATGCCTATGATACCATCTACCATCCTTGTACATCCCACCATCTTAATGAAAAAAGGGGGGAGGCCTAACCCATATAAATCCAGTGTAAGAACTGGTTATACAAACAACCTGAAGGTGTTATACCTTATTTCATTTTCCTGCCAACTCCATATATATTGATTGGTTGGTCATATTAGGATACTCTGGTCCTGAGAACCTATAAAATATATATCCGAAATTAATACTACAAGAGTTGCTAATTATTGTAACACACTAGATTGATGAGCACCTTATATACACAAAGTCCTCTTCTCACCTTGTAAAGTTAGTGATGGGATCTTTATTGTAATTTCTAGGCAGAACGTTATTTATAGTTATTTCACTGAAAGTGTTGCATTAAAATCAATAATTTTCAATCTAGGGAAAAAACATAAAATTAGTTTTCTATTTAGTAGAATGTGCAATACTATTGTTTTAATTTAGGTCCCCTAACATACCTGGGAGAGAGTCCTCACTCCCTCACTTCTTAATTAACCGGCGTACTCCTCACTCAAAGAGGGATTTATTTACTGTCTTTTACAGTCTCTCAATACAGCTATCTGAAAAGACAGAAAGGGGAAAGATGCCATAGCTGCTGGAGTAATCGCAAAGATTTTAGATATTAATTTAAAACGGGGTGACTTTTGTTTTAAAGCATCCCTCTAGCATAATCTCCCCCTGAATTACCTTAAAATTGATGTAGAGAGCCTGCAAACACGTCCTTCCGCCGTGGGTCATCCAAATGAAATGCCCTTCACGTTCACGTTTAAATACCTAAATCGGAAGCACGCGATTGGCTCATTGATAAATTTAAACCAGCTGTAGGCTGAAAGCTTCTCACTACAGGCCCGCTAGTTCTGCCCTAGTTGACCTGGAAGTCCACCCAAAAAGGGTCATGGCACCATACTTACTCTGCCTGCCTTAACCCGGAAAAGCTTAAATTTCAACATAGGGAATGCCGTTTTCTGCCTCTAATACCCCGGAAGTTGAACGCCCCAGCTACACCAATACTCATGTCTCAAAAAAAAAAAAAAATTTTTATACGTATTGTTTGCACAGGGATAATGGTATTAGATTAAAGATTACTCATCAATCCCTCTAGACTCACATTTATTATGTTGTATTAACCCTTCCTAGTCCTGCTGAACGCCGCAGAGTTTCCTAATAGAGAAAACAACGAAAGAATCTATGATACTAATTAAAATCCTATCTATATCAGTTAAATGTTTGGAATCTACCTTTCTCTCGATTACGATTCAGTTATTTTGCCTATAATTTTAAATACATACTAAAACCTTCCAAACAACTACACCGGCTCATTTTTAATATTACTACCTACTGGTTGGCAATCAGCTTCATCCAGTCTTCTCGGGAGTTTAATCCTTTGTCAATGGTATTTAAATAACACATAAACCATTGTTCCCTCGATTTTCTAATGGCGTCCAAATTACCTCCTCTCCTACTGATGCTCACTTTCTCTAGTATGAACCAGCTGAACTCGTTACATTTATGGTTCTTAACTAAAAAATGGTCTGTCAGCGGCGCGTTCTCTTTCCTGGTTCTCAGTGCCGACTTGTGTTCCAAAAGCCGAACGCGCAGTTCTCTGCTTGTCTCCCCTACATATCCCAAACCACATGGGCAGACAAGCAGGTAAACCACGTTTTTGCTTCGGCAATTATTCAGCGATTTAGCCACCAACAATTTGCCGTTAAAGTTAAACTTTTTCATTTCAATACAATTGGGACAGATGGAACAGGTACCACACTTATAGTTCCCTACCGCTTTCTGGTTATGCAGATTAGTTTGATTCTCACTGTCAGTTTTTTTGTATGTTTTCACTAGCGCATTTCTTATAGTTTTATTGCGCCTAAATGAAAAAAGGGGTTTGGTCAGGGGTACCGACAATCCACTATTTAGGATTTTCCAGTTCCGATATATTATATTTTTTATTTTATTACTCATACCGGAATACTGGCTTACAAACACTATTCTATCCAGTGTATTGTTGTTCTTGCTTCTTTTGTTGGTATTTAGGAGATAGTCCCTATCATAAAATCTGGCACGCTTAAACGAGTGTTTTATTAACTTTTAGGGTAACCCCTATCTTTCAGTTTGTTTTTCATAATTTCCGAGTGATGATAAAAGTCGGTGAGATTCGTACAATTACACCGTAACCTCAAGAATTCACCAAACGGAATATTATCCTTCTGTGATCGGGGATGGTTACTTTCATACCTCAACAAAGTATTCTTATCAGTAGGTTTTGAAAACAGCTCAACCTCCAATGTCCCTTGCACATCTTTCACTCGGATGTCTAAAAAATCCACACTGGTTTCACTATATTTGGCTGTGAATTTCAAATTTTGATCCCCCAAATTGAGCCATTCCAAAAACAAAATCAACTCATTGCTGGCACCGTTCCAAATAAAAATAATATCATCTATGAATCGGTGCCAGCAAGAGACATTCTCATAGTATGGCGCTACCTCATTGTAGATATGTTTTTCCTCAAAGTTACTCACATAAAGACAGGCCAGACTGGGGGCACAGGTCGCCCCCATGCTGGTCCCCTTGATTTGTTGGTAGAGTTCGTCCTTGAAGAGAAAAAGGTTATTCTTTAAAACCATTCTAATACAGCTCAAAATAAATTCTTTGTGTCCACCATTGAGGTTTTCCCTCTCTAAAATAGACGACATCACCCTAATGGTGTCGTCTTGTGGGATATTCGTATACAGGGCTTCGATATCCAGGGTGTCCAAAAATTGGGTCACCCTGTCGAAGCCCTGACCCTCAAAAATAGAGATTGTATGAGCTGTATCTTTGAGATATGCTTTTTGTTTCTGAACGATAGGTCTCAAAAAGAAATCAGCATATTTACTTAAAGGCTCAAGAAGTGAGCCCAAGCTGCTCACAATGGGTCTCATTGGCGGGTTTGCTACATCTTTGTGGATTTTAGGCAACCCGTAGATAGCTGGAATCATGGGGTTATTATTGAAAAGGAACTTATATTCATTATCACAAATCCAGGCCTCTTCTCTACCAGTATTTAATAATTTTTAACATTTAAAAGCATCCTCATTCTGTTTTCATAATCAACAGTATCTAAAACCACAACCCCTCCGCCTTTATCGGCAGGTTTAATGGTAATTGTATCACATTCTTGTAATGATCTCAAGGCCTTCCTATGGCACAATGATATATTATTATTCTGATTATGACCATTTTCTACAATATTCTTGTTGTTGGCGCTCCTGGAGGATCTGTTTCCACACGAGAGCTCCAGTTCCTGGGCCAGGTACCTCGGGGTGTTGTAATGTAGGGCTTTGTGCGTCATGCAAGCGATTTTTAGTTGAATTCTTGCTTCGAAGGGTAGCCAGTTGAGTGCTTTGAAGTCGGGGGAAATGTGGTAATGTCTTTTGGAACCTGTGATGAGCCTGGCCGCTGAGTTGAGTGATGCTCTTAGCGGGGCAGTTGTTGATCTAGGGAGTCCACATAGAGTTGCACTGCCATATTCTAGTCTGGGAATTACTAGTGCTTGGACTGCCAATTTGAAGTCATTTGCTGGGAGGAAGGGTTTTAATTTTCTAAGGGTGTGCATCTGAAAGTTTGCTCCTTTTACTGCGGCGCTGATATGTTTTTGCATATTTAGGTTACTGTCCAAAGTTACTCCCAGTGATTTTGCTGAATCTATTATAAGAGGTTGGCAGTTGAGCGCTGTAAGTTGTTTAAGCCATTCTTGTATGATGGCTGTTTGGTTAGGGGGAGATAAGTAGGAATTCGGTTTTGAGGGAGTTTAGTTTGAGGTGGTTTTCAGTCAACCAAGACTGAGTTTTTTGTAGAGTTAGATTGAGAGCTTTGATGTCATCCGGAGAGTTTATCTTTAAATATAGTTGTGTGTCATCAGCGTACATGTGAAAGTGAATATTTGATGAGTTGAGGATCTCGGTGAGTGGCTCCATGAATAAGTTGAACAGTGTAGGTGAGAGGGAGGAGCCTTGCGGGACTCCTAATGTGACTGGGACGGTCCTGGAGAGGGATTGGTTGACCTTGAACCTTTGGGATCTATTTCGGAGGAAAGAGGTAAACCAATTTAAAACTGAGCCTGATAGGCCCATTCTGTGTTTCAAGAGGTCTAGAAGATTATCATGTTTGACGGTGTCAAATGCCGAAGATAAGTCAAGTAGGATAGTGGCTTTAGTGGCTCATTGGTCCTTTACTGTTTTATCCTCACAGAGATCCGCCGTTTTTCTCGGGGAGCTCACATCGCACTGCCTAGGAAGAAGTTATTGTTATTTCTAGGAGCCCATGTGCCCTGTAAACTCTGTTTTTATCCCTCACCGATTCTTTGGGTTATTCATTTAGGTAAGGGGATCATGACACTCCGTTCTAACCCTTGCCGCACAATCGCATTTTCATTGGCTGAATGCGTATTTTCATTAGCTGAATGTTTTTGTGTGTTCATGTTTTGTTTTTCAGGGATCCATTATGGTTCTTTGATGGTATGTGGACCTCATTAAAAGGCTTGGTCGCATAGTACAATGGTGTTTGAGAATAATGAGCCATGCGCCCTATGTGGGTACATTAATTAGTAACCCCAAAATGATGCTTTGTGTTCACACTACTTCAGGTTAGTGTTGGCCTCCGACAGTGGAGAGAGAGTTTTTTTTATCATAAATAAGAGGCTGTGTTTTTAAATAGGGGTGCTTTCACTATGTGGTTTTAATGGATATTTCTGTTCTGTTTAGGTTGCCTTTTTTCCCCTATGGTTTTCCGTTTGTCCTGATGAAGACCCACATGCCAAGTTGGACAATCAATTTTAGGCGCTAGTCGGGTCGAAACGTTAACACTATTCTTCTGGCCTCGATTGAATACTTAGGGCCAGATGTATCAAGCGTTTTCCCGTTCGCAAACGGGGGGAAAAAGCCTTTTGGGATGTATCATCCTAAAAGGCATACGCAAAATAGGGAATCGCAATTCTTGCGATTACCTATTTTGCAAATGCATTTACAGAATCACAATTTGCAATTCTCTAAATGCAATGCAGGAAGCGCTTTTCAAATTGCGACCCTGCTTTAAGGACTCGCAATTTACCACCAACTTCAAGTTGGTGGTAAATTGCAAATCCTTAGACAAATGCACATTTTTGCATTTTTCTAAGTGCCATGTAGCGCACATACATGCCCTTAGGGCATGTATGTGCGCCACATGTGCACACATGCATATTTCAGGGGTGCCACATGGTGTCCTTTTGGCACCCTTGAAATTGCATGCGCAATTTGCGAGTACCTATTGGGTACTCGCAAATTGCGCATGCAATTCCCATTCATTCCTATGGGCCTCTAGCCCATAGAAATGAATGGGAAGCCAGGAATGCGTAGGATTCGTAATTTTATTTGCGAATCCTACAAACATTGCATTTTGCTAGTCCATAATAGCGAATCGGTAAAATTCGCTATTAGGGACTCGCAAAATACAATGTTAATACATCTGGCCCTTAGTTCTTTTGGGATGTGTGTCCGAATTCCTTGACCACCTATCCTTAACCTTGGACTTAAATCCTAAATAATAAGTTATTATTCAAGCAGGATGATCTACTTTGGCTATTGGGAACTAATTGAGCCATTGCTCCATTTTTGAAAAAGCAAACTTTTTTCTCATTGACTAATTTTTCTTTCCTTTCTATATCACTTTGCTCAAAAGCACTTCTACTGACACTTTTCTATGCAATATTCTAGAGCAACCGCAGTACGTTTTCATAATGTATTGAATGATATTGAATAACCTTTAAATATAAATTTAATTTATTTTTGAAATAAGCAAGTGTGTCTTTCTTCTCTCTCTCACAAAGATCCATTAGCAGGATCACTAATACGTGAATTAATACCGTATGTTTGGCCATTAGGACCATTCTGTTGTTTGTACTGTACTGTACCCAGGTCCTGTGGCTCACCTTGGGTAACCCCATTAGATTGTAATGGTCTTTTCATTATAATCAGCGAGTGGGTGCATCACAAGTCGCCGATTTAAAAAAAACTGCGAGACAGGAATTTATACAGGGATTGCAGAATCCCATGTGTAATAAAAGTATTGTGCATTCACACTTCATGACACACAGCACAGCAAAACGGCGAAGGGAGAAATGCAGGTAAAAGATAAAACATTAGTCTCTCACCCTGGTAATGTTATGGGTGCTGCCACATGTCTCTGTACTCAAACTCTATTATAGTCAAGGCAAAAAGCATATTGGAAGAAATGAAAAAAATCCCTATGACAATTAGCATTCCACTTCAAGAATTACCTTGACCAGCTGATAATATGCAGTTGTATACTCACTGCGTCCTGGGTATCATGTAGCCACTGCACTGTTTCACCACTGAATTTCTGTCTTCTTTAATTTGTGCACTTCTCGCTACTACTGTGTGCTCAGTGTGTTCTTCCGAATATGCCCTGTCTGGCACATCTGTGCACAACAGAAGGTGTCATAACATCACTTTACACCAGCCATAATCATTTGAATTATGGAAAATGTAGTTTTGACTTCCTGCACTTCGTAAAAGAGCACTAGTTGACGTATTTGTAGTGAGATTGTCATGTATACAGAAACACTCCAAGGAGAGTGACATTGGGTATTGTTTATTGTCAGAACCTCTTTCAAAGGGCCTTGGGGGAAGCAGGAGTTACTAGCCCATATGTGGGAGTAGTTTTCTTTTACTCCTGATGTCCAGGGGCCCATCCTACAATGGGTGAAGTACTCACCCTTTAGCACTTGACTCTCAGTGAAATATGAGGTATGCGTATACGAGGTATGTGAGAGCTCATAACTCAAAACAGCCCTCTGTGACCCAAATACGATAATTCGCCAGTCCAATACTGATCTTTAGTGTAAAAAGCAGTATTTATTGCACACCCTAAAAACAGCACATGAAATAATCCACACAAGCATTCTCTCAAACCTAGCCCTCTAGCGCTTGTCAGGGCAGAGCTCCCCTCCTGAGGGTCCTCTCGCACCCCCCATCTCCTCCACGTTATATTTTGAATCCCTAGCAGATTCTAGGAGGTGACCCTTGGTTCTGCCCACACTAGCGATGGGCATCAATGTCTGCCTTTGGCCTTAAAATCTTTTCAGCTCCTTGGCTGTTAAAACCACAGAACTCCGACAAGTCTTACATAAGCATACAGACCTGCTTCCACCTTACCCCAACCGCAGCCTTCAGAAGAGTTCAGGAGCCAGGGTGCCTCTCTCCCATGCACCCAGCACTGAGAAGCGTGCACTGAGCCCTTCCTGTCGTCAGTGGGATTAGCATGTTGGGGCAGTCCCAGATGACAATGGCTTCCAGGTGCTGCAGCTCTTTCTTCTTTATAGTTTCTGGCAGTAAGTTGAGGAAGCAGTGGTATTCATGTAGGTGGCTTCGGGACTTGTCCCAAGTCCCTCCGCTGCTCATTGGGACTCCTCCGACACGCCAGCGGCCCCAATGGTCTTATTGGCCTCCTCCTGGCATACGGGGGTCACAGATATGGACATCAGTCTGATTCAGGTCGGATCCTCTGGTTTGAATGCCCCAACTGTTTTAGGGGTGCCCTCCTGGCACATGGGGGTCACAGACACGGGCAATAGTCCCAACAAGATCAGTGCTAATGGGCAACGGCCCACAACTTCATGGTAGCCCCGGGGTTGCTGACTTCTGCAAGAGACTGGATGTCCTTCTTGCAACACCGGTCCAAACTGAAACAGTCTACTCACTAGGATTCTTGCTGGGCCTTGGTCCCTCCAGGATCTCTCATCCTCTTCACAGGATCTATTGGCCACGGCAGGCAGGCTTCTAAGCTGCTCCTCACAGAGGCCACTGGTCTTGGCAGGCAGGCAGACTGCTGGTGCTCCATGCACAGGGCATGTGTTCATGATTCCTGGGCATTGTCCCCTCACGCAGATGGGAGACTGGCTTACCCTGGTCCCATTCCTGGTTCAAGCATCAAGAAGTATTGGTGATTTGGCCTCTCCTGATGAGAGGATACTGTTCAACAAAGTATGGGAAAAGTGCTCCCACCTTTATAGTACAAACACAGACATATATATGATTTAGTGTCTGGGCTTTGAACATTGTGTTGGGGGTGTCAGCTCCTTCGAAGTGCTCTCTCGTCTGCATTGCCCTTTGTCAAAAGGACAATCTGCCACAGCAAGAGTGGCGCCAATTCTGAGTGACTCACAACACAGGCTAAGGGAGTAACCAGAGATCAGACCTGTCTGTCAGCCTCCAGTGAAATATGTTGCATAAAGATTCACAGGACTAAGTCTTCCTCTCTATGAGATTTCAGACAGTGACTTTGTCAGTCTCACAATCTTCCTGACAAGAAGTCCATGCCCCACTGACCAGTAACTCTTTCTGAAACTAAACAGCCCTTTGAATTGCACACTAGATGCACTGCTCCTCTCCCTTCAGTTTGTGATCCAGCCAGGGCCGGCTCTAGGGCAGTGCTGCCGGTGCAGCCGCACTGAGCATGGACCTAGAGTGGGAGCACTGACCTCAGGGGGGGCGCTGAGTGTAGCAATAATGTACGATTTAAAAGCACCTGCTGCAGAATTCCTTGTGTGTCTAGCTTTCAGGCAGCAATAAAAATGTCATGATAACTCTTGTGATTGATGTTCCTGCTAGAGAGAGAGATCAGAGTTTTATTCAGTGGCAGTTTCAACTCGCCATAAAGTAGAACAGAGGGTTAATATGCCTGCTGCAAAGAACAGATCCGTATTATATGCGGACAGCTGAGTAGATCAGTAAAGCCAGTATTTACCAGCGCTTTTAAACAAATGAAATGTATTTGAGAGAGGAGCTATTGAGAGATGAGGGGCACTTCTGCTGGGTAGTAGTAAGGGAATTTGAGGAGGAGGCACACTAGGGGGTGTCAAAAAAGATTGTTGCACTGGGTGCCGCCAGCGCTAAAGCCGGCCATGGCTCCAGCCCTCAGGAATGTCAGCAATACATGTCTCCTGTCTGAGGGTTGCAGTCCTCACAGTGGCGTAACAAAACTTGAGGGGGCCCCCCTGCAAAACACATGGAGGGGGGCCCCCCCGGCGGCCCGGCCCACCACCTACCACTTTGCCCCACCACCCAAAAATCTGGCATATTTTGATTTGAAACCTCCAACATTTAAATGAAATGCCTCTATATTGCCTTTCTCAAAGTTCTAATGAGAACGTGGGAAACCCTCTTAACACATAAGCTACGCCATTTGCAACAATAATGTCAAAAGCAGATTATTTAACTGAGGCAGCAATCAGAACAATGCCAAGGAGCGATTCTATTGTCTCAGGAACGGCAGCAATCAGAACAATGCCAAGGAGCGGTCCTATTGTCGCAGGAACTGCCTATTGCTGAAGAATAACTATGAAGGGTCTGAATTAGAATGGACATTAATGGACAATAACGTGAAACTTTGAAAGACAAACCCAAACCTGCAATTCCATAAAAACTCGACTGACAATATACATGAGAAGTACACAAGATATAACTCAGTATCCTGCGAAAGGCAAGAGAAATAGACTGGTGAATTATCTGCATGCCACACACTAGCGACTGTCCAGGGTTGTGCATGATAATAACGTGAACTGAGGAAGCGATTTCAATTTCTACCATAATGTCTTTATTAGTAAGCATTACAAAACAGGCAGGCAAACAAGGCTGAGGATGAAAACTGTTTGGATGCTTCTGAACATTGATGCAGATGTTTGTCTGTTTTAATTTATCATTTCTGTAGTGTAAACAATGCTAAATACAAGATTTAAGGCACACATATTACAGACAAGTGTAAGTAACACCATAAATAACACCGCATGTAGAATAAAAACAAACCATATCAGCAAGTACCTAATGACAATCTATACAAACTGTAGTTGGTAAAGCAAAAGAAAAGTGCAACTACTTTCAAAGTGCATAATAAAACAATCACCAGTCCAGCAATAAACAAAAATCAAGCATGTTTAGTAAAACAATTAACTTTCTTCTTGCATCAACGTGAAAATACATTCAAAGTGCATGATAAAAACAAGTCCATCAGTATGTAAAAATGAAGCCAGGTTAGTCAAACAATTCCCCGTTTGGTGTGTGCATAAAGGCACATATATTTCAAAGCAACTGGTAAACAATAACAACTGCAGCACCATACAATAATCAAACCAGTTTAAACTAACAATTCCCTTTTTGAAGGCTCAAATATTTCAAAGTGACTAGCAAAACAGTAACAAGTACAGCAGGCAGCAGCATACAAAAATCAAACCACTTTAGTCAACAAATAACCTTTTGGTTTGTGCTTGTACATGAAGGTGCAAATATTTCAAAGTGACTGGTAAAACAATAACAAGTACAGCAAGCAGCAGCATACATAAATCAAACCAATTTAGTCAAACTAATTCCCCTTTTGTTTGTGGACCACCACAGAAACACTTACGCAGAGTTTAAACATTCTGCACCTTTGCTACAATTTGTTTTTTTTGCTGAACTTTATTATTATTATTAAAGAGTTTATATAGCGTCTGAATCACCCCCGAAGGGGTATCTCTGCGCTCGTGGACTGACGTGGGAGTACTGGCACTACGGGAAACATCTAGAACAAATGTGTTTTCAGTGATTTTCTAAACTGAAGATGGTCCGGGCACTGCCTCAATGTGATAGGAAGTGAATTCCAGTGCCGGGGGACGAGATACAAGAAAGCTTTCCCCCCTGTCCTAGACTTGTTAATCCGGGGAACTCTGAGGAGGGATTTGGAGCTAGATCGCAGGTCCCTAAGGGGAGTATATTGGAAAACTTTCTCCCCGAGATATGTTGGACCATTGCCAAACACCGCCTTATGAACGATGCAGCAAACCTTGAATTTTATGCGTTTGCGCACCGGCAGCCAATGAAGTTGCTGCAGCAGCGGAAGCAACGGGGATCTGTGAGGGGCATTCAGTACCAGCCGTGCCGCTGTGTTTTGGACTACCTGTAAGCGATCTAGCGAGGCCTCGTTAGCCGAAACTAGTAGAGCATTACAGTAGTCGAGTCTACTCAAAACTAACGTCTGAATGAGAGTCTTCCGTGTGAAGTCTGGAAGGAAAGGAAATACTCGTCTCAGCAGACTCAGCACATGAAAACATGTGCTCACCGTATAGGCCACTTGCTCCTTCATGTTCAGGCTCTGCTCAATTCGAACCCCTAGATTTTTTACTGATGTCTTTGGGGCGGGAGAGACACCCAACTCCCCTGGCCACCACTCTGGTGTCCACAGCAGTGCTGCCTCTCCGAAGAGCAAAATCTCTGTCTTCCCGGCATTTAATTGTAGATAGTTGTTACACATCCACTGAGATATTGCTAGCATACCGGAGGAGAAGGTGGTCTGGGCCGTCTTGGAGGATTTGTCGAAAGAAAAGGTAAGCTGGGTATCATCCGCATATGATATTGGCATGAACCCGTAAGTCCTCAGAAGATCGGCCAGGGGAGCAACATAGATATTAAATAGGGTAGGGCTTAGACACGAGCCCTGTGGTACTCCCTTGGTCAACTTCTTGGTCCTAGATCTATAAGGTCCCAGGTTGACTGTCTGGGAACGATCCGAGAGGAAGCTAGTCATCCATCGCAGAGCCTCACCTTTTATCTCAGATTCCTCTAGTCTCCTGAGCAAAATCTTGTGATCGACCGTGTCGAATGCCGCCGAGAGATCTAACAGCACCAACAGAGAGGATTGCCCTCTATCTAGTGCTAGCCTGATGTTGTCCGTGACAGCCACCAGGGCTGTCTCCGTGCTATGTTTCGGCCTAAAGCCTGATTGCGACACATCCAGGAACTTTATACACAAAATGTCTTTTCCATGGGCTTAGACGTGCCAGCCCACGTGGTACTTAGGGCCATCATATTCGCAGATGGCACCAGGAACATCTTAAGGATTTTAGGGGCCAACTGCCAAACATATTGTGGGGACCCCTGTAAGAACAGTTTTGAATTTATGATCCTATTTCAGCTCTTTCATGCCCTCTTTGGGCGAGTCACAGAGAGTGCACAGACACACTAGTCCACATTCTAAATGTGTTTACATGTAATATTCAGGGATAGTGATGCGTGTTTTCAATATTGTAACACATCAGCATATTATTGCAAATAATCTTTGTGACACTCTCCCATTTCTCATATGTGTGAGTTCCTGATTTGATCCAAAAGAAAATTTTATGGATGTTGCATGAAACACAACATTCCTCTACAAAATGTCTGTAATAGACACACTTCACCAATATTGAAAAAAAGCGAAGGAAAGTTGTATTTAAAACAATCAGTTCAAGAATCATTTAATGCCATCAGCGCAAGACTCTACAGAACAGAGCTGGTTTTATCAGGGGGCCCCCTGAAAGTCTGGGGCCCTGGGCCGGAGCCCACTTTGCCCATGCGTCAAAACATCTCTGGATGGCATCTGACAGTCTTTTTTGGCGCGCCCTCCCCCATTTTCTCCTTTTCCATGAATTCCCTCACTACCACTCACCAACAATGCACCTCATCTCTCTATAGCACCTTTCTGACAAACATTTCATTTTTTTATAGCGCTACTCTTAGTTTACTCACACTCAGTTCTGTGATCTGCATGGTACACGTTCTTTGTAGCAGGCACATTAACCCTCTGCACTTTGTGGATGGTAGGAGTGCCCATATGAGTGCACGGTGAGTGATGCGACAGTGTGAGAGTAGGGTAAGAGGAGTGACGACAGGGTGAGTGAGGTGACCATATGAATTTGGGTGCGGATGTAAGTGCAGAGTGGGACGAAAGAATGCATGGTTAGTGAAGGGCTTGTTTAAGTGAGATTGCAGATTGAGCAGTGAGGGGGACAGGTGAGTGAAGTGTGACATGAGTATAGGGCGAGTAGTGTGCTCGTGTGACTGCAAGGTGAGGTACAGGGTGAACAGCGCAAGTGCATTGTGAGTGCAGAGTGATCACTGTGAGTGCAGGGTAAGCGGGTGAATGGTGGGAGTACATGGTGATCAGTGTGAGTGCATTGTGATTGCTGTGAGTGCAGGGTGAGCGTAAAAGTGAAGGGCGAGAATGAGGAGTGAGTTGTCTGAATGCAGGGTGCATTCCCAGACACTTGAAGTAACTCAGCATGTTATTGACGGCGGCGTAGGGTTTTCAGATATAAGTTAAACTATTGCTATTATGGCGTTAATCAGGGATCGAGGGTGGAGGAAATAAATAATGTGCTGATCCTGCAACAAACTTCCAGTCTTATGATTAGGGTTGCCAGCTCATTATAGAAAGCACTTTTAATTGTGTTCTAGGGCTGCCTGAATGATCCATGACTGATAATTAAAGTGAACAAAGACAGAAAAGTCCCAATACAAATGAATACAAACTTTATTTATAACCCTATTTAGTGTCAAAACGAGGTCTTTCCAGGCTCTTTAAACAACACATTGCTGGCATTTATCTTTTGGCAACCTTACTTTATATTCCTTTTCATGAAAAGCATTCTCACACTACAGCAGTAAATGTAAATTTCAAATGTAAGGAATAGGCAGAGTGGGGGCGCAGGGGGTACTGGAACCAGAAAAAAACTAAGCCTCGGTAACCAGTTTACAAAGGTATGTAAATATGCAAATGGTCTCTGGCCTGAAGGCAGTTGCCTTCAACCCCCTTGCTGCTGGGCCTGGAAGCTCAGGTCACCTGCACCCACCGCACGTGGCACGCACCATTTAATTTATTAGGCAGGACTGTTATGAGGCAACTCACTGGTGCAACCAACGCCGGCGGGAGAGTGTAGTGCTGCCTGTGTGCGCTACAGCGCTGATGGGGCCCCTGTAGGTTGGAACACCGCGGCTGATGCGGGCATAGCTGCCAAGGTTTCAGATTGCCATGTGTGACATTTTCATAATTTCACTGTAATTATGAGTGACATTTCAGCGACTATGAGTGACACTTTCTTGCGAGCAAAAATATGCAATGAAGACGATCAAAACATATAAATATCAGAAATGACACCCATTTGAGCAAGAAGAAACTTGAAGAAGATCTTAAGACACCAGAAATGGTGCAAAGCACCAGAAATGGAAGGGCACTCAGTCATGGAATGGCACAATATGGCCTCTCATTGTGTAGTAGATGGTCATGTACTGTGCGTGTCCTTCCCTTCCACAGAGGCCAATGGGCCATTTCCAAGCCGCGCCATCCTTGAAGACGCACACCTGCAGGGCATAGAAACTGCACCGCAATCCACAGGGCGCAGTGCTGGCAACGTAGAACCACCTTGATACAAACTAACCCCCGGGGCCAAGCATCATTAAAAAACACATACCTAAATCTCATGCCGGGAAACAGAAATCAAAGGTTTTTGCCAACCTACGGGTTGGAAGTGTGTTTTGTCAAACGCTATTAGGAGTGTTTTATAACACAGGGCAGCTGGGAACACAGTTTAAGCACATGAAATTGGCTTGTGGTACACATCATGACCAGTATGGAAACCCCCATGTTGTATGTGGGGTAAAAGGAATATTTAAAACACCTCCTGATACTTAATCTGCACATTCCCATGTGCTTTTATGAAATACAAGATTGCTGCCTGATGCAGAGGCGCCCCAAAGATTGCCAGCCTTTGCCCACACTGGGCACCCCTCCCTGCCAGCAATCAAACAGGAGAGCAACAGGACTCCAGGGCCTCTCTGTCCATGTGGGACCCAACCCAACAGGATGTGAGGCAGCCCCAACATGAGTAGTTACGACACACGGATCCATCTTAGCTGCCTATGTGTGACACTGACTTGCGCACGGACAGGCACCATACTGCATTATCCTCAGGCTGAGGCAGGAGCTGTGTAGTAATCTCACGGCAAAACCAACAGCTAGTATGACTGTCAGAAGAGACCCACCTGTTTTAAATTATTACCCCCAAGAGACAAACGAAGCACGGCTGCCAGAAAGCCGGCTGCATTTGCCAACAAGCGCTTGAAATAATGTGCGCACGTACCTGCGGCATTGCTGCCAAGTTTTTAAGATTGCTTATGTGCGACATTTTAATTGCGATTGCAATCGCAGAGCCCACCGAGGCACCAAAGGCATGTATTAGGCACAAGTGGTCTCGGAAGTGTAAGAAAGTGCACATAACATTCCCAACTTTCAAGGTTGTATGAGGCTTTAAACATATCCCAGCCCTACACGTTCTGTTTTTTCAGAGCGCGAAAAAGCAAAAATCATTGAGAAAGGCCTTTTCCAGAAAAGTAAGGGAAGATGTAGAGCTACCTCTTGTAAGCCTATCGCTTCAGTGAATCAAGTAAAACATCAGAACATCATCATAGGTTTTGTTTGTTGATTGCTGTGTCTATTGTTTTGACACTTTTTTGGGTGTAAATAAAAAACTCTTTATTTTCTCTTTGGCTATGTATTAGCTATATATATGCCTATTAGCTGGTCAACAATCCAAAGAGACAACCAAAGAATAAGAACGACTGACACGGTAACAAATAGTTCCAGATGACAACACAAAAGTACATCTTAGATACACCTAAAACACATTTTCTCGCAAACACCACAACATTAAGAGTCCTACTGCTTGCTATGTGGCACATTCCAGCATTTAAATTTCATATTGCCAACATCCCTGCCAATGGCAAACTTATTCTCTCTACTCTGAAATGTAACATCGATGACCTCTGAGACATGTATAGCGCCCAATTTATAATTATTCAGGATGATATACCATGTCCACATAAGAAGTCACGAACAAGCCAACCCAGAGCGGATAGGGTCATACCAATAACAGGCACATGCCACTTGGAATAACATAACACATATTTCTAAATGCATATCATGTCCCTATTAAGAGTGCTAAGGAGCGGTCATTCTGCATTTGTTGTTGTAAAAATTATCACCTGCAACGATTACACGTTTTACTTGGAAAAGGAACGTATATGTGTAAGCAAAATGCATTAAGATGAGTGCAGAAAATGTCATGCACTAAAGGACCTGGTTATTGTGGGACTCACTTGTTACCGACAATCTCGTAATGAGGGCCAACGACTTGTTGAGTATAGGCAGGGGGGAGTGCAATTGTATGGAATCATCTGTTCCATGCCCGAGCCCCACATTGCATTACGCCTCCAGCAGGAACATCCTCAATAATTATACATGCGCCCGCAAAAAGAGATGTGTATTTTCATAAAACCTTTCAGACTCGACCTACCTTTCAGTTTCTGGGGCACAAACTACTTTTTTAACAACACTACTTCATAAGCGCATACTCTTTAGATTCCGAAAGAAGTGAAAGAATAGGAATTATGTTGTCAATGCTGCGACCTTCAACATTAGATCTTAATAAAGTAACAAGAGGATTCCCAATGGGAACCCGTTCTCCCTCATTCTGCTGCTGGCAGAGTTCTGATGTCAAAAGCTACGTGTAGGGCACACTTGTGAAGAAACTGCTGCTCAGAAATTAAAACATTCGATTATATTACTGTGGGCAACGTGAAATGCCAACACAACTAAATCAAGCAGTTGCGCACGCCCCTCTCCTTTTAACCCACTTACCCCCCTCATCCTGCTGGTTTTTGCTGGTGTTTATTTGTGTTGGTCGGGTCGGTTAAAAAGAATACTAAATCCAGTGACGCATAGCTGCCAAAATTCAGATTGGTATGTGGGACATTTTCATAATTTCAGTGTAATTATGAGTGACATTTCAATGACTTCGAGTGACACTTTCTCTCGAGCAAAATCAAGCAATGACGGTGAGGGAAACAAATACCAGAAATTTCACCCATTTGAAGAACAAGAAACTCTTGAAACTGGTGCAAAGCAACTGATCTTTGCAGCATGCCTTTAGCTCAGTGCTGCTCTTTGGGATATGATTAATTTTTACTGACCTCTTCATTATTGAGGTCCCAGAATGGCTGCTGTTCCCAGAGCTGCAGAAAGGCTCTCTTTGGCTGCTGACGATGTGGTACAGTGGGCGGGCGAAGTTTCAGTTTTATCGATCAAGACAATTTGTAAGCGGTATAATGTACATGGGACCTCTCGACTCCCTGGGTGTGAACAACATGACTGAAGGGTGGCCAGCAGCATCACTGACAGTCATTATGTTGTTAGGGGGGAGGTGGGGACAGGAGCATGAGAGCCATGCGTTCACCTGATTTCCCTGTGGTTCAGGCCTTAACGAAAACAAAATAACCTAGAATCCTGCACCGGGACTGCAAGGCAGCCACATAGCTGCCAAGGTTTCCAATTGCTATGTGTGACATTTCCATAATTTCAGCACAATTATGAGTGACATTCAATGGTGTTCCACTGCTCAGCCTCTGAGCCAGTTTCACCAAAAGCAGGGTGACAGGCTGGGATTCAGCTACCTCGATAGCACTCAAGTGTTGTGGGCAATGGCTGGGGAACCAAGCAGACACACAAACCTGGCAGTACCTGGACTGAGGGCACGTGCGTCTAATCACCTTTGAGGGATGGGTGTCTGTAACTGTAGGGTCAACCCTCTGGCAGAAAGGACTGCACTACGACGCGTTCCCAGGACACTACAAATCTGTTTGTATTACCCGAAGTTCTCCAAAGAGAGCGCGCCACATACCTACTTTTATCTCTGACCACTTACGCACTTTTAAAAGGTATTCCAGAGGTGATCCATGAATAATACTCAAAGTAAACATATACAGAAATGGCACGTTTCAAATCAATAAATAACATTTTGTTTCCAGTTGTGTTTAGCATCCGCTCTAGGCCTCTTGCAGACTTTTTTTTAACAACAATTAATGAGCAGTAATGTCTCTCTTCGAAAGGTATCAATTCTGAGGTGACTCACCTGAGAGCTACATTTCCACAGTGCCTGTGAGTGCGTCTCAAAGCTGAGAGCCTAGCCGGCTAGCTTTGTGTCTTGCTGCTTCAGGCAGGGAGGAGAGTAAACGGCTACAGCTGCAATGTAAATGTGTCGGAGCACGGGGAGAGCCATAGCCTGTTCTCTTCTGGAGTTCCTCGCCCAGGGTCTTAGCAGTTTTTACTCCTTACAGGACCCTCTGCATGCTGTTTCACGGGAGCCCGCCCGAGCCCCAGCAATGCCTTCTTGGGGGCAAAGGGCAGCAGGGCTGGTAAAATTAAAAACATGCATTTTAGCAGCTCTGCAAGTCGCGCGCTGACAGCACTGTAGAGGCTGGTCCGCAGCACACGCAGAGTGCACTGACACTGAGCCCCCCGTGGACTACAGGACGCCGGCCCCCCACTCTCTCTGTGCCTGCGTCCAGCACCGTGATAAGAAAAAGAGTGTTCATAGTTGTAGTTGGCAGTTTGGTTCCTGTTGTGAAGCGCGTTATTTAAGTAATTCTTTCAAGTGCAGATGTACTTGGCACAAACTTTAACTGAAGTTAGTAACAAAGTACCGTAATAGAAAGGAAATTGTCGCAGACTGGAAGACGCCTCAGTCGACGTGCTGGCGTAAACTGCTTTTGAGAACAAGCACAAGTGTCTGTCAACATTTCCCACCAGAGAGCCTGGGAAAAAAAGCTAAAACAAGCCACGAAATGATTATGACATTGTTAAAATGTCAGTAAAAAACAATAACTCCGCGCACCAGGCTCGCACTGTTTTGTTGAATGGAGCGCGGCTCCTCTTACCATCGCGGCTAGTGCCTAGCAGGGTGTCAGAAACACAAGTATACCTGGGTGCTGGTGCAATGAACGACGGCGATGCGCGTAACCTTTTCATTACCAAATACCTGACGGATGTGTAGAGCTTGCTGGCTCGCTGAGGGGGCCCCTGGAGCGCACCCCCCCCCGCAACGCGGGGGCCTGTGTTACGCCCCTGAGTCCTCACTTCTCCATCCTTTCCAGGCCCTTCGATTCCAAAATGGAACCCATAGGCCTCCCATGCTATGTACCATCCACAGGCAGACACATGCATCTAGGCCTCACTCCATTGACACAGGTAAAAAGGCCTGTTCACATTACTAATTGTACTGAACACAAAAACGGTAATGCTGGCACAATCTTCCTCATGTCACTTAACTCCAGGTAAGGGCAGTAGTCCCCTTCCTTCACGAGGTTTTGTGTGCCCCTCCCACTCTAAACAGGCTCCACAACTGTGATATAGGCCTATGTTATGGTGCACACCAAGGGCATAACACAAGGGCATTACACAAGGCAATACACGCCTCATGGGGGCGGGAGCCTCCAGGTGCCTCCACCCCAGAGGGGGCCTCTCATCCATTTCTGCAGCTTGTGTCCAAAGGCATGCAGAACAAATAGAGAGTTAGAGAGGTGAAAACACATGAATGGAAGTTGAGAAAAAGGAAGTTCAGAGTGAGAGAGAGGCAGATATTGGTGAGGACAATTGTGAGAGACAGAAAGGTAAAGAAGTGGGAACAAAAGAAATGAGAAAGAAACAGCTTAGAGAGACAGTCATAATACGTGTGTCCGTGTAAGAGATAGCTGAACATCAGCCGAGAGAGAGAAGGCGAGACCAGTGGGAGAGAGGTAATAATCAGATAGACAGGAGAGAAAGTGACAACTAAGAGAGATAGGTTTGGTCACGTGACATTGAGACAGACAGGGGAGTGAAATACGGGGGGGATAAAGAGACAGTCACTTTAGAAAGGAACAGCTGAGAGTGATAGCAAGAGATGGGTGTGAGACAAGTGTAGATAAATGGTTGAGAAACGCCCGAGACGATGGACAGGAAAAGAAGTGATGAAGACAGATCAATTAAAAACAGACATTTGAGACAGTGAGAGGCAGGTATGTGATAGGGAGATAGCTCAAGATAACTGAACAATATAGAATGTGTGAGAGGTGATAAAGAGACAAAGAATGGTGAGAAAGAGAGCTTAGAGAGAGGCAGATAGAAAAGAGGCAAGGGAGAGAGGAAGACAGGTGAGCAAGATAGAGTAAGGTAATAAAGAGAGAGACATGCTAAAAAAATCAGTTGAAAGGGAGACAAAGATGGGGAGGAGGCAGGTGTTTGAGTGAGGTCAAAAGAGATGAAAGCCAGTGAGAGAGAAATGGGGAGGCAGGTGAAAGAGAGGTGAGAAAGAAACTGAGGCAGCTGAGGAAAAAATAGTTGTGAGAGAGAGTGCAGGGAGACACAAGAGAGGGAAGAGAAAGAGAAATGCAGGTTGCACAGTGATAGATCAATAGTGTGGAGTTTGGGCTCTGGGTCTGTGTAACCTGGGCGGCTCTGTGACTCCTTGTGAAAGCAGGGGTTGAGGGTGGTATGTGGGTGTCAAGATGGCCCCTTTCTCGCACCTTGCTGGGGAACTCTGAATGTTTTGTTACCACACTGGTGCACATGCATGATCCGTGTTTGCCCATGACCAAAAATCATTACCAGGGATCCGAATTTCATTCCAGTTGGGGAAATTAGAGTGGGGGTGCATATCTGTCACCATGCAGGGGACTTTTCTTTTCCAGCAGATGCCTCTCCCAGATCAGACTACCCCATACCAACTCCTAACCCGGACAGGTTGGGTTGTCAAATTGACAAATCCTATGGGAAAGTCAATCTGCAGCCCAGTGATTTATTCCAGCCTGGTGCTCCACCACAAAATGTAATCATTGCAGTTATATGGATCATATCTACAAGTTGGCATTCTCTCCCTTCATAGCATGAATCCCTTCAATGCCCTATGATCTGTTTGCACTACAAACGTAGGCAAAATAAGTACAGGTGGAACTTACTCAAGACCCACACTATCGCAAATACCACCTTCTTGTGTTGCAATTCTTTATTAGATTTTAAAGTTGTCCAGTAATCCAAACATACCATACACTGAAAAGTGTACATGACAACAATAGTAACATTATTTCTGGGTAAATGACTGTCCAATAATACGCAAGTACCGTACAGCCTCACAGGACATATATCACAGTCTGGTACTGCACACCGCGTCTAGAATCGGCCTGTATGGAGTTTCACCATAGTCCAATGCCATTGATGTAGGATCTTGAAAGAACTTATTTGCAGTCTGACTTCCCGGAGCAGTTTGTCGTGATCCTCCAGTATATCAGTTCAATATTCCTCAGGGAGCGTAATGGGCAACCTCTGTTCCCACCAGGAGTGGAGGTCATGAGCAGTCAGAGGCGAGACATGGGCATCAGTGATAGTGGCATTGAGCCTAGTCATTTTCCCCTTACAGCGCTTCCAAGTCAAGATGTAGTGGAGCAGGAGGTTGCGCTCAAACGCATTAGGTGGCGCAACCAGGATTGCCCTAAGGCTATGTGTGAGCTGGTGATGCCTTTAGAATTGCGAGGCTGGCAGAGCCAAGTCGCGTCTGAGTAGGTCGAACAATCACACAGTAAGTCATGTAGGTGTTGTATCACCCTGTTCCTCCATTCGGACCAGTCGACTTCCTCCCCCGCCTATTACAGCACTTCTATTCCACCACACCGGTGCCCGTGAATGCACAGTGTCCAAAGTTAGGAGCAATTTGTGCACCTGTCGCCACGCATAGTGTGTGGCATGCATGATTGGGTTGTCGGGCAGTCCAGCCTGTGCACGATCTGTGTAGAGAGCAGTAAAAGGTCCCTTTGTCTGCAGGACATGGTGCTCCAGGAAGACCCACAGGGGTGTTTCATTCGCAGGTTACACCATCGGCTCCAAATACACCAGCTATGATGCCATACACTAAGATTCCACATGAGGGAGGTGAAGACCCCCCATTGTGGTCTTGGCATGCAATTTAGAGGCCTTGAGACTGGTTCTGCAGTTTTCTTACACACACCCTCTGATAAGCCGGTCAGCCTCTCGCAACAAAGCCTGTGGTATTTTTAATGGGAGCATGCCAAAAATATGATTAACCCTCGGCATCACATTCATTTTAATCTCCTGCACCCTAGCCACAAATGGACAATTGGAGTTTGGACCAGGTCGTGAATTCTGTCCTCAGCTTATCCAAGATGGAGACACTGTTGGCTCGTACCACCTTACTCAGGTCACTCTTCAGGTACACCCAAAGGTACTTAAGGAGGGTGGGTCGCCAAGTAAATGGGGCAGTTCCCAGGGGCACGTCTTTGGTTGATTGTTTCATTGGCAGAGCCTCACATTTGGCCCAGCGAATTCTGTACCCCAATAAAAGAGATGACCTCTCAATCACCCGCATCAAGGCCAGAACCAACTCCCGGAATGAGAGAGGGTCCCCAGCATATCATCCACATAATAAAATGTCTTCCACTCCTCTACCGGCGTAGGTATCCCCGGATAGTCTGCATGGCATGGATAAAGGCCTCTAGTTGTTCCAATACCATCAGAAACAACAATGGGAAGAGCGGATAGCCCTGTCTTGTCCTAAGTCTAATGTAAAAAAAAAAAAGGCGAGTATAATCCTCCGCAGGACACAGAGACTATGGGGGACATATAAAGCCAGTGGACCTTATCAATAAAAGCCTTCTCCAGGTCAAAGGTCTCTATCACTCTGAACAGGTAAGGCTACTCCAACTGATTGAACGCCTTCTCCGCGTCAAGGGAGATGAGGACCTTCTCGTCCTCATCTTGCCGAGCCTACCGGAGGAGGTGAAAGAGTGTCCGCAAATGATTAGCGGAGGAGTGACCCGGCACAGACCCTACTTGGAAAGGATGTATAACCAGCGGGATGTACGAATTGAGTCTAGTGGCCAGGACCTTTGCAAAGATCTTCATGTAAGAGTTTATAAGCGAATTTGGGGGATAATTCGCACATAGGAGTGGATCATGACCAGGTTTAAGTATCAACTAGCTCCGTGCCCTATTGAATTACTGAAGAGGTGTAGTGGTGCCCGAGATCTCCCTGCAGAGGTTGCCAAGCAAGCGTGTTGGAAAATGGCCCTATCTGAAGGGTCACCCCAAACTTTTTGCCTTCCTCCTCCTCTTTTTCTGACCTCGTTTTTGTTGGTATTAGGACTCTCAGCACTTACTGCTAACCAATGCTAAGGAGCATGTGCTCTTTCCCCTAAACATAGTTTCCTTGGCTTATCCACTATTGGTATATATAATTTATCTGTAAGTCCCTAGTAGAGTGCACTACCTGTGCGCAGGACCTGTAAATAAAATGCTACTAGTGTCAGCACTGATTTTGCTACCCACACAAGTAGCCCTTTAAAACATGTCTCAGGCCTGCCACTGCACAACTTTTACAGCGTTGTGAATTCCGCTGGGTCACACGTTGCGCTTCGGTCAACCACGGCCTCATCAGAATTGAAGATTGGACTAACATGGTCAATGCCTAATCTTTCCTTTCAAACATGTCTAGTCTTTCCCATTGAGACCACTCTGTAGACACAAGTGACTGTCTACCACTTTTTAAAAGTATATTTGATAAATGTATCATGTATATATATTTGAACAAATTATTGTTTGATGTCTTATTTTATGCCAATCTCACTTTATGCCAACATAATGGCATGGATAAATTATATCCACCGCAATACTTTGGCTCTCGCTGTTCGCTAAGAGACTGTACACCCTTCCCATAAGGATAGTGTTTTATATGCTTCTTTTTTTCTTACTTTTTCTTCTGGGGCATTATTTTATACCCATTCCTGCTTTAAAACCCTCTGAGTGCACCCAGGGTACTCCCCAGCCTCCTTGATGCCACCAATTGGATGCAGCCTAGTTCTCCAAAAGTAATTGATGCTTACCGTCCTGCTTATGTCAGTGTTTTCCAGTTGTCACTCGCATTTAAGCAGACGTCTGCCCAGAGTTAGCTTCATTCTCCAAGACCTGATGGAAGATTAAATCTCAGGTAAGGTCTTTCCCCTTTCCACACCGCTCTGTACTCCCGATCCATATTCACGGAGTTTGATCAATTCCTTTTTGTTTTTGCCAGCGGTCCTTTCTGACCCGTCTAAGCCACATGTTGGGTCTCTTGTTCCCTCGGATTAACAAAGCACATCTTTGGAGCGCTGATCTCTGATTCAGGGGCGGCTCCTCCACGTGGGCAAAGGAGCGTCGCCCCACTGCTTTCTCACAGTGCGAGAAGCAGAAACATAAAATGGTATTTTAAATACCATTTTATGTTTCTGCTTCTCGCACTGCAAGAAAGCAGAAGGGTATGCGTGGTTGGGGGCGGGCGGGTGGGTCTGCTGGAGTCCAGGGGAGGAGTGGCTTGCCCACTCTGAGTGCGCTGACTGTTTGGTCCGCCCCAGGGCCGACCAAACCAGTCATACGCACTCTGCATTTTCTCTATGTAGGCTGCATGCAGTCTACATAGAGAAAATCACCTCCCCATAGACGTCTGTGGGGTCGGCGTCCTAGCCAATCACAACGCTGCCATTGCAGCGTTGTGATTTGCTTAGGGGAGGGGAGGGAGGCTGCCTGCTTACTGTATGGAGAGGAGACGTGACGTGACGCGGGACCGGAGGAGATGGTAAGTTTATTGATTTAAAAAAAAATTAAATTCCCCCCCTCCCTGCATGACCCCCCCCCCTGCACGACCCCTCCCTGCCACCCCACCTGCGAGTCATGCCGGTCACACTCTAATTAAAACAGAACATCTTTGGAGAGCTTCCACTATCCAGGCCCGGCAGGGCACCATGATCGCCCTACCAACAACCTGCACATCAGTGAGTACCCTCTACGCCAGTAACTCCTACGCTGGTGTTTAAAATTATATCAACATTCATATTGGTGATTCCTCTCATTATAGATATCGCTCAATTTGATAGTGTGACTGGTTGGCATACTTCCATAACCCATTGTGACCCCCTGCAACTTTACATGTGGAGTCGTTATTCCAAAACCGGGCCTCGGTACACCGTATCCTACTTTCATTCATGTAAGTCGATCCCTCTCATATGGAGACATGCAGCTTCATTACTCATTTAATTTGATTTCTGGTGACGTTAGATTAATGATACTTGTGGCGTATGTTCCCTTCTCCCTTTCTTAGGCTCCAAGACTTCCTTCAGGTATTTACCACAAGGCCTTATTCACTAAGACTCCTCATTATAATTTTTAATCGGCCCCCCCTTTTATACTTTCTTTCTTTCTCTATTCTTCAGACAGCATTTTATCCATTTGTGCAATTTTTGTCCTGATGATGACCTGAAGTAAGAAAGGTCAAACGCCATTGACACGAATCAGCAGATTCGCAGCCCTGACACCTAACATGATCATGAAAAATTGTCTTACCCCTTATTCATGTTTTGTATCAGTTTAAATCAATGCCTGTTCACTGTTAAATTCACCCTTTCATGTGTTTCACATGTGCCGTTCACGTTTTTTTTCACAAGCACTATGTGCCCACTATAAATTTATTGCACATTATCAAAGTAGCATTGATGCTGTCTCAAGCTTTCTTTGTTCCTTCTTTGAAAATACAAACCACAGTATTTAATCATTGGTGCTTCTTATCTTTCTTTATAATCCATTTATTATTTTGTAAATCAATTTAACTATTAGCTGTTGAAACATTTTCGTATGTTACTATCATTCACCCAGGTCTCAACTGAGTTTATGGGTTTTCTCCTGTTGTCTTTAATTACTTTTAGAAATATGGCATTTCTCTGCTCTTACCTCTGTGTGCCTGCAGCCTGCCTCCAATACACATCTGGGGTGGGTGACACCTGGACTTTGTGCATTCCCTCTAGACAGTCACACACAAAGAAAGGTTAGGTGTGACTGAGTAGCCATCTGCATCCTGATGGGTAATCCTGAGCAGGATGGGAGGCAGGAGCTGACACTTGCACCTGAATGGGCAGTGTCCTGTCCCCTCGCAATAGATGGCATACCCCCCTCTAGTGAGCCAGGCCTCGATAAGGGAGGACCTGTGTGCACTTCAAAGCCCCTCTTTGAAGTCACCTCCACTTCAAAGGCACAACTAGGTATAAGTACTGGGCCTCTAACCCCACCAAATCAGACACTGCTGGACCTGTAAAGAAAGTCTGCCAAGAAGAAGGACAGCTGTGCTGATACAAGGACTGCCACTCTGCTGCACTGCTGCTCTGGAAGAACTGCTTTTCTTCTGGGCTGCCGTGCTGCCTGCTACCCTCTCTGCTTCTGCTGAGGAAGAACTGGACTCTTGCTTGATCCCAGAGTGAACTCAAAGGGCTGTAGTGTAGCTCCTATGTCCCTAATAGGCTCTGCGCATTGGAATAATATACCCTATAGGTTTGACATAGGACTGAGGTCGGTATGTCCCTATCGAGTATATTAAACTTAATTACTTGTGCCAGCTAGCTCAGAGGCCACTAGAAACTCCTTGATAAACAAGAAGGGAGTAGTTTCTGGCAGCCGCAAAACATGACAACTTTGTTTCCCTTTAGAATCAGAACGTGTCCCAGAGTCGTGGAAACAATAGATAACTATTTCACTCAGCTCACTCATGCATACTTAGTTTTCCTCAAAGTTACACAGAAAGAATAGACGGGCGTTTCAATAAAATATTTATTGAACATTCTTGTTTCTAGTGTAAGTAATATGTGCTGTTACGATCACAAGACAGTATGCAAGATAAATAATGTACAGCGTAAGCAGTAGAAATAAATAATACTGCGCTAGCATGATCTTTAGTAGATATTCATTTACATAAATAACATAGACTAAAAATGTGAGTACTCATACGATGCGTTTCTAAGCTAGTCCTACCCCAATGTACCTAACCTAACCTAGGTGTAGGGAGAGGTATGAAGTAGGTGAAGTATTCCTTACTATGGTATACTAAGAGTATGTTAAGCCTAGTATGCCTAGTATGCCAAGAGTCCCTCTAGGTTTCTAGTCAGCTCCATACCTTAAGAATGAGAGAGGTGGGAATCTCTTGCCAGACTCGAACTCCAACACCCCACGAGGGAAGTCAGATCACTGGAAGCTGGACTCTCTGCGTGCAGGGATGACAGCGTCTTCTCAGTGCGTCAGGCCGGGAAACGGGCTCCTCTGAAGTCGAGGTCTCCTCTGATTTACAAGGGCTAGGGAAGGTATATTTATTCCTGAGAGGTACCTCAGAATGTTAGCATTGACGTGAATCGGACAGCGGAAGACGTCATGAATGAACCCCTAAGGTATAACGGTTCATGCATAATATATGAGTCCTTGAAGAAATCAATAGTCCTGTGCTAGGGAAACTCCCGAAGCCTAAGGGTCTGTTCTTCAAGAACTCGTTGTGACGTTAGGGTGGACGGATGTCGGAGACCATGCCTGTATTTGGAGTGCACGGTTTAATGCCTAAATAAGGACTGGGATTTTATGCCTATATAAGGGCAGGGCGAATTGTGCCTATATAAGGACATGATACAGGAAAACCTATATACGGACACCCTAAGAGGAATACAAGACCCACTCCACTTTCGTGTGTACGATAATAATAAAATGCTAAACATTTAGTATGCTAAACATAAAAATGGAGTACCGCACATTGCTAAGAATATTTCATAAAATCATTAAAAAGCATTTAAAACCCTATAAAAATGCAAAAAGGTACTGTACATTTCAAGCATTGCTTTTCTCAGTTCAGGCATATATTTGGAAGTAAAATGCACTTTGAAAGAAAATAAGCAGTAATATTTACATATGACAGAAAATGATCGATAAATTGTTCAAAAATCAAAGTCATTTCATGTCATGAAAATTAATGAACTTTTTAGACAAATAAGATGACAAGGTGTCTGAGGAAGTACAGCGAAGTCTGTACTATAAGGCTAGTTCTACTTCAAGCAGATTGAATTGCCATTTAGTTTGAAAAATGGAAAAAAGTTCAATTTGGGAAGAGTTCCAAGTTTTTGAAATATGAAGGCCAAATTTTACTGCGTCTCTGGTTCACTGTGGGTTGAATCAGAGTCAGTGTACGGGTCTGGTGTAAACATGAGATCATCTATTTCTGTAGACAAAATATCGTCCACTGAAGTTGGTGTCAGTTGGAACACCTCGTGTAGTAGATTAATTGCACAGAGATGTGAAGCATCGCTCTCAGCATAGGATGCCGCAGCAATGTTCGCGTCCGTTGTTACCTGTGTGCCTGTAGATCCATCTCGTACCTCAGCAGCAGCTGGAAACGACTGTGAGATCTCAATGAATGCCGTCATCAGGATTGGTAGCCTCTGGGGACAACACAGAGCATGGGCCGTTATCGGGTCCAGCAGAGTATCGATATCCGTTGGCGTTGCTGATGGAAATGTTAGACAGGTGTCTAACACGCATTCTTCACCGCATAGCAGGCATCGTAGAACAGGTAAGATGCAATCTTGGCAGATTGGTCTGAATGACAGGAACCACGTGGTATTAAGGTCCCGTAGACGAGTCATGCCCAAAAGCTGTACTATTCGCTCACGGCACTTTCGTTCAAGGAGAGCTTTCTCCATTTCGCTCGGAGTGATGTCTGCGAATAGGCTGGCCATAGCGTAATAGCAGGAAGAGAAATAGAATTCCGGCAACAAGTGCTAGAATTAATGGTATGCCACCAAACACCGAATGTGCAAAGTTCGGGATGATTCCGAGTATTGCCTGGAAAGGTGCTAACAGACCAGAACAGATGCTCTTAAATACATGTACAATTCCGCTTGTATCAGACATGTTAAAGATACGTCCTATCATTTCCACGAAATGTATAGGGCAGTTTGTACGTATTAAAGTCTGTATCTCAGCCGAAGTCCTTGCTACTTGTAGATCATAGGTTTCTTTGGCCGAGGACAAAGGCACTGTTTGCTGTAAAAGCATGGCTTTCATTCTGCTCAAAGTATCAAATCTTATAAAAGAGACGTTCAGCGAAGGCCACAAAGGCGACTCCATGACTGTGTCTATTGGGGCAAACAATACTTGCATACAGCAAGTGACCCTGGAGTTGACCGTTACTAGATATGGGATGCCTGGCAACATGCCGCAGCAACTCTGATCATTCAACATGAGGTAACTCCCGTTAGAAAGTTGTCCAAGCGTTGGATTAATCACAGCAGCTGGTGTACCCTGCTGATGGCAAGACAAATTTGCCACAGAACCATTGCAAGCCCCGTGCAAAGAAATGTCCTGACATATAAGTGAACCGCTCAGTGCACTTTTACAGTGTGTACCGCTCAAAAACACTTCACGATCCCCACTCCAACATCTATATGTATACGGTAAATTCCAAGATGTCTTAATGTATTCCTTACCCAACCTTTCATATTTGCCTGCTTGCATCTGTCTGAGGCAATACTGAAACTGAAAAGTAGTCACAGGTAGTGTGATTTTGCCATGAATAAGCCATTCTGTAGCTGGTTTTCCTGCCACTGTGAATGGTAATTTTTCCAGTTTTTCAATGCTCAGCACTGTATACTTTGCTCCTCTTTGTGCCAGTTCGATCTGTTTATCAGTTAGATTGTATTCCGCAAACAGAGCCGACGTGTTGATGAAACGCCAAGGCACATAGCCCGCACGCAAAGATTGCAGCGTGCAGCTTAATAACACAATAGAACGTAATTGAGATTGGCCTTGCTGTAACATCGCCAAATCTTGTTCTAGTATGTCGATAGCAGATGATACAATGTTGTCCAATGAATATATTCTGGAGGACAAAGTTGTTAACCCATTGTCGACCACAGAGAGAGTTTTCTCTAAATTAATACGATCAAGTTCACGTATTCGTTCTGCGGCCTCCATCTGTGACACTTTCCATGCTTCATTATAAGCAGCATAGATGCCGGCATATATGAAACGTTTTTGACGCGGTTTTCTTGGTCCAAGCAAGAATTCCCTAAGGTCTGCGTCTTCTTTAAGTAAGGATAAGTGTTGTTTCACATCCTGTAGTGTAGATTTCTGTAGCCAATCGAGGCATAATTTTCCTACACTGTATGTTGCTACTACCCCCGGATGCTGTCTTTGGACGTATCTTGGGTCTGGTCTATGAATAGTAAATCCCTGAGTTCTATTCAGGAATCTTTCCTGACAGTTGTTCGTGTCTGTGGGCCAGATCAACCATTTTCTCCAATCAGGATTAGATCTGTTGAGTTGTAGTATTTTGTCAACTGTAACCGCTGCCTGTGTATTGTTATCACTTGCAGGTGTTGGTACAGAAGGTGTTTTCATCTCTTTAATCTTGGCTAGTCCAAGACAAGATGTTTGTTGGACAGTTTCATTCAAAAACATTATTTGTTCAGGGATGATACAGGCTCTAAATAACGCTTCTATCCCCTGCACTTGCCAATCTTTAGTACCCCAGACAGTTTTTGTGTCTATTGCGTCTTTCCATAAGTCGAAAACCATGTCTAGACAGTTGGGCAATAAATGATGCAGAGTAAATCTGTTTGGTGTTAGTTAACATAATTTTCAGTCCTGTTTTGTTTACATTTTTATAGTAAAACGTTTCTGGATCAGATGTATTGTAACCTGAAAAATATGGAAACTTGTTAGCAAATGTTTTTGAACTACCTTGTGGTGGGGTAGGACAATGCTCCCATTGGTTAAACATAAACACATTTCTAGGGTTTGCAGATTTATGCAAATAATGATGACCACAGTGGTTATAGCAATACAGCTATTCATAGTCTGATGAACCCTCTAAATATTCATTTTTAGAAAATGCAGCAGATTTTTCTAGGTCAAACATTATGTCGTTGACAGTCTCAAAGTCCCAATCATCAGAATAGGTACTGGACGAAATTGGATCACTTAGTGAAATTTTAAACAAATGTGGAATGTTCAATTTTTCCGTCGGGCCAAAAATATCAAATTCTGTTTTGTCCCACACTATACCATCCTGAATAGGAACGGCTGTGATATTCACTGTTGACAAGTCTCTTGCTTCACGATGGGAAGATTTATGTGGTTTCAAAAGCATGTTCACATCTTTTCCTTCAGTATTCACATGGATGTATCTGCCATTTATAAGCACGCTCATAGTTGTAACCAAAGCTAGCCAAAGCAGGAAAACAAATTTTCCAGAAATAATCCAGAGCTCAATCCATGGGGAAACCAGATAAGTCTTTTTCAGAAAGTGAAGAAAGTCTTGTACTTGCTGCTTGAATTTTAATGATGCTGGCGTCGTTTCAGGTTCATTTGGATCTTCTGAGAACGTATCAATGTTAATGAAATAGCCAGAAGCAGTTCTGTCAATTGTTTGAATTGCATCAGGATTTGTAGAAATCACTGTAACCAGTTGATCACTTGCTACATTGGTGTAGACAGGTGTATTTGGATGAACTGTTACTTGATTTTCAAGAGGGATGATTTCCATTGCATTGTTGCCTAGTCCTTCATCTGTTACAGCTGAATTCTCGATGGTTATCAGTCTTTCAGTCTGAACCTCTTGGATAGTAGTGAGAGGAGTGCGTCTGCTACTAGGTCGGAGTCCACGAGGCCTACTATTTAGTATTGGCCACATACTGTGGTTTGATGAGGTCGATGGACACAAATCTTTTCTCCTTTCTTCCAGCAAGGGGCGGCAGAAGTACTGTTCTTGTTCCTTGAACTGCTAGGACAGGTACTGGTTGTCTGTAAGAAGGTCCAAATTCCTTCTTGTCCGCAATCTTTTCTCTGACTAGATCCCCAACTTCTGGAATCCAGACAGGCCTTGCTGGGACCGCCGGTTTTTCCCCAGTGGTGGTTGGCTGCAGGAATACATTGCTTTGTTTTGATCTCAGTTCATTGAGTTCCTGTAAAACAGCCAAACGATCTTTGATATCAAACGGTTTATTTTCCACCACTGTGCCTACGTGATCGAGATCTGGTACCCACATTCTTGTCCCAAATAGGACCTCATATGGAGTGACCCCCCTAGAGAACTTCTTGGCAGATTATTTAATGAGCGTTGGACCCCATAAAGATGTTTGACCCACCCATCACCCGAACCTAATACCCCAGCTGTTATAGACTGCTTTATGTCCCGGTTTTTCCTTTCCACAACCGAATTTCCCTCAGGATGGAATAGAGAGGAGTACCGCAATGCAACGCCCAGACTGGCCATGGCTTCTCTGTAAGCCTGAGAGCTAAACGCAGGGCCCTGGTCAGAATGTAGCGTGCCTATTGCGTATGTGCCGATAAAGACTCGCAAATCTTTTATAACAGTTGGAGCGTCAGCCGAGCGCTGAGGCCATATCCATAGGAACCTTGATTCAGTATTTGTGGGATTGTATTTGTCCAGAAGGACGCATGCGCGTAGATAGTCTAATGCTGTCTAACAGTGGTGTCTGTACTGGGCAGCTACATTCGTAGCATGGTGTCTGGTGGCTTTCTCGCTGTAATTTACAGTCTATGCAGTTATTGATGAAGATGTGGATTTCTGTATTCATCCCAGGCCACCAGTACATCTCTTTTAATGTCAAAATGGTTTTAGAGATCCCTTGATGTGACAGACCCTCCCCCAAATGTGCCTCATAAATCAAAGCTGCTCTACGTTCCATGTTTGGAATTATCCTATCCCCCACTCCAGGAATTCGAGCAAAAGGAACGCTGCTCGCATCAATTACATAAGAGTACTTGAGTGGAAACTTTTTTGGTAACGCTGCACCACTGCCTTTGCTTGTAGCATTGACAGCCAACATTATCTCACTGTCTATTTTTGTTTTTGAACGAGTGATCGCAGCTACGGACGCCGTCTGAACAGCCCCCTTTGCGGCTTCATCAGCCAATGAATTCCCTGCAACGTGAACGCCATCACGTTGATGACTCAGTGTGTGGATCACGTGAGCCTTTGGTAGTTCGTTTTTCAACTGAACTACTTGTTCCCAAAGCATTTTGTGCTTTATTGTGCCACCTTTCGCATCTTTAAAACCATTTTCAAGCCAGGTTTGTATATATTCATTATACGACTGAACACAGTAAAAGGAATTGCACACTATCAGTGTGGGGAATTCTCGATCTGTACTTTCAAGTGCCAGTTTGAATGCTTTTAGTTCAGCTCGCTGAGCTGTACAATCTCCTAGAGATTGAGTTTTTGTGACCATAGGTCTGAAGATGCCATCTTGCATGCGACCTTTAACGATTGCACATGCTGCACTGTAAGCTTGCTTACTCCCTGTTGCGGGCTGTGCGGATCCGTCAGTGTAAATTATGAATTTGTACTGATCGAGAGGCAAAATTTCAGTGGGCAGAGGACATTCTTGTTCATATTGCAGGAATGCTTGTGTTTTTAAATCAGGATCAAAAACATATTCAACATCTGTTGCAGCAAGAGAATTAACCCATTGTATCCATCTTGGATGTAATGCTTTAGCATTTGGAATGCTTGCTTTTGTGACCGCTTCTAAAGCTGGTACTGGGGTTACAACAATAATGCGTTTCCCTTGGGCTAAGGCTCTTTCTTTTGCTACAGCGGTTTGAACTGCTGTCAGAATTTTTTCAGTTGAAGTGAAGCGCATTTCCGCTTGTGTATTCAAATGAGATTTGTATGCAATTGGTATTTTTTCACCCTCGTTAAATGTTAAGTAGGTGAACCCGCATTGACCCGAGATTATTCGAATCACCAGGTTGCGTTGACTTACACGTGTTTGTAAGTGATTTGTTGCTAACATGTTAGCCTGCAGTGAACGCAAGATTTCTGTATGTTCTTGTGTCCAATTTCTGTTTGAAAAATCAGGTTTGATTAATGCGTAGAGAGGTTTAACCCTTTCTGCGTAATTTAGAATGTATGTTCTTCCAAAATTCAGGAAACCCAGTATGGATTGTAAGTTTTTTAGAGTTTTTGGAGGTTGGAGCAGCGCACATTTCTCTAAAAAGTTAGCTGCCAAGCTCTTGCCTTCACTTGAAAGCTCATATCCTAAAAATAGGACATTGAGATGGGCAATTCGGGACTTTTTGAAGTTGAACTTGTAGCCCTCAGAGGCGAAGCCCAGTATAATGGTGCTCACCCTGTTCAAGTGTTTGTCCAGGTCATCGTCTGTCAGATAGATGTCATCGACATAGGACAATGCCTCATTGTCATAAATTTGTAGTAACTCCGTTACCCTCGCTGAGAATAAACCTGGGCTGTTCTTGAACCCTTGTGGGAGTCGACAAAATTGACGCTGGGTCCCCATTATGGAGAAAGCTGTCAAGTACCTGCTTTCAGGTGCTATGTTTTGACAAAAGAAACCATTTGAGATGTCTAAAGTGGTTTTATATTTTGTTCGCACAATGTTATTAATTAATGCTGTGCTATGTGCATTTTGTACTGCAAAAGTTTTAGAACAAGTGTTTAAGTGTCTGTAATCCAAAACTAGACGATATGTATTGTCTGGTTTGGAGACAGGAAACAAAGGATTGTTCATTGAGGAGGTGCATGTTTCAATCACCCCTTGGTATTCAAGTTGATCTAAGATCTCCCTGACCTGTTTTTTAGCTTCTTGCTTTACTGGATACTGCCTTTGTGCAGTTGGTTCATGTTTCAGATGTATTTTATGGTGAGGTGAGTCCTCATCCCATCCTACATGATTTTTATATAATGCTGGGCCTGGGCTACTGCCCATTTCCTAGCATATGTATATTTTAGGTGTATTGGAATATGGTTGGAGAAGGCAGGCATAATAATGTCCTCGCCGTGTGGGTACACCCTGACAAATTGTGGTGGCCAGTCTTTTTCTGCTAGAAGTATGTCATAGCCCCTTGAAAGTTTTTCCCCAAAAAGTGCTTTCACCTGCCTAGGTATGTCTCCCTCCATCCGGAGTGTTATTTCATATAACTTTTGTGGAGTACTAACCCTGGTGTCTACAGTCTCAACTTTAATGTACTCATTCAAGTCCACTATTTCCAGAAGTTCCTTCAGGTTCTGGCGAGCTATTGTGACTTCTGCTGCACTGTCCAGCATTGTCTGAGCCCATTCTCCGTTCTTGAGTTGTGTTCTCGGTATTCTCGGCATGTCTGATCTTTAGACCTGCTACTTTCTTTTTGGAGAATTGAGGTTTTGTTTTATTTTTTGGAGCGTGTTTTTCTTCCTTGGATTTCACGCGTTCTTCTCTATGTTCTGACCGTCCTCTTCTTTCTGAAGTCTGTGATGAGATCTGAAAGGTACGAGAGGAACGTGTATCAGTATCTTGATACCTGTCAGGTTTTCTCAAATGATCCCTATTCCTGAGGTTATACCTCCTTTCAGAGGGCTCCTTTTGAGGAGACCTACCTCGGGATTGAGAACGTTTCTCGTTTGAATTTTGTTTATTAGTCTCCCACCTCTTTTTAGAAGATGTAGGAGTTTGTTTAATTGAGTCCTTCTCAGGACTTTTAGATAGTTTCGGCTTCACTGGTCTCCCACCCAAACTATCTCTGCCTAATTCTGCATAAGATTGTTCTATTATTGTGGGTAGCTCAGTTTGATGTTCTGTAACATCAAATTCCCTTAATTTTTGGCGGATCGCCACTGCTGCTGCCTCTCCTTTAATACTAGATAATATTATTGTTGAGACCTGGTCGAAATTTTTCACTAATTTCATACCCAAATTTAGAGCAGGCTCTGCCCCGTATTCATTTTGAATTTGTTTCAGGACATCAGGTATTACCGCAATTGACTGAATTTCATGTGTTTTAGTATAGATGGCAGCAAAGACTGAGCCCCAAGTGGTGCAGTCTTCCATTTGTGGTGTGATCCCCATTGGTAAACTGATTGTTAGGATTCTGTGTTTCTCATACGGGCTAGTATTTGGAAATACTGCTTCGATTTGAGTAATTTTTTGAGCTATCCAAAATGGAACTTGCTCACGTTTTGTGGGCATTTTTCCCATGACTGCGTATATAGTCTGTGGTGTAATTTTTAGTGTATTCCCTGGTTGAGGAATTTGATTTGGAAGTGTCAATGGTGGTTGGACTTTGAAAGTCCGCATGACATATTGGACCAATTGTCTGTAGATTTTTATTAACTCTGTTATTTGAGTAAGTAGTTCCTCATCTGACATTATAGCCAGTTCAGGATGCGGTGTGTAGCCGGCTAGAATCGGCCATGTTGCTCCTGGTCTACCTAGTGGACCGAGCCTGGTAATGTTTCTGTGATGTTTTAGGGCGCCTTTAAACCAGAGCTGATGCTCCTGGTATGTTAATGGAATTTCTATATCCTCGAAAGGAATATATTCCTCTGGTGGATCATCTTCTTTGTAGAAGTGAAACATTTTTGTAACTGAATTTGATTCAGGAAATATTACCCATGAATAGAATACCTCTGTCTGAAATGATTCGTGTGCCTCTATCACGAAAACTGCTCTACCTCCTCTTGGTGGTAGGCCGTGTTTTATGAGTTTTAGGGTGATGGCTCTTCTTAAGTTTGGAGGGATGTCTATAACACCCTCCTCGGTTCCATCTAAACCGGTAATGTTAAAAGCTCTTAAAGCTGGTTGACCCGTAACTTCATCGTTTCCGGTGTCATTGTCGGAGTCAGGCATTTTGTTGTTTGAAAAATGTAGAACAAGTTTCAAGGAAACAAAGATAAGGTGCACAATATTTTGGAACACTGTATCCTTCAACGTTGAGCAAACCAAACAGCTAATATATAGGGTGCTTCCCTATGTAGCCGTGGCGGATACTTAACCCTGCCCACTCCAGACGTCTTTTGGAGTATATGGGTAGGGGTCTCTGAGAGAAAAAGCACGGCTGAGTTACTCAGTATCTAGCGTTAAATTACCGCCTTACCAAACGTTGGGCGCCATGTAGTGTAGCTCCTACTTCCCTAATAGGCTCTGCGCATTGGAATAATATACCCTATAGGTTTGACATAGGACTGAGGTCGGTATGTCCCTATCGAGTATATTAAACTTAATTACTTGTGCCAGCTAACTCAGAGGCCACTAGAAACTCCTTGATAAACAAGAAGGGAGTAGTTTCTGGCAGCCGCGAAACATGACAACTTTGTTTCCCTTTAGAATCAGAACGTGTCCCAGAGTCGTGGAAACAATAGATAACTATTTCTCTCAGCTCACTCGTGCATACTTAGTTTTCATCAAAGTTACACAGAAAGAATAGACGGGAATTTCAATAAAAGATTTATTGAACAGTCTTGTTTCTAGTGTAAGTAATATGTGCTGTTACGATCACAAGACAGTATGCAAGATAAATAATGTACAGCGTAAGCAGTAGAAATAAATAATACTGCGCTAGCATGATCTTTAGTAGATATTCATTTACATAAATAACATAGACTAAAAATGCGAGTACTCATACGATGCGTTTCTAAGCTAGTTCTACCCCAATGTACCTAACCTAACCTAGGTGTAGGAAGAGGTATGAAGTAGGTGAAGTATTCCTTACTATGGTATACTAAGAGTATGTTAAGCCTAGTATGCCTAGTATGCCAAGAGTCCCTCTAGGTTTCTAGTCAGCTCCATACCTTATGAATGAGAGAGGTGGGAATTTCTTGCCAGACTCGAACTCCAACACCCCGCGAGGGAAGTCAGATCACTGGAAGCTGGACTCTCTGCGTGCAGGGATGACAGCGTCTTCTCAGTGCGTCAGGCCGGGAAACGGGCTCCTCTGAAGTCGAGGTCACCTCTGATTTACCAGGGCTAGGGAAGGTATATTTATACCTGAGAGGTACCTCAGAATGTTAGCATTGACGCGAATTGGACAGCGGAAGATGTCATGAATGAACCCCTAAGGTATAACGGTTCATGCATAACATATGAGTCCTTGAAGAAATCAATAGTCCTGTGCTAGGGAAACTCCCGAAGCCTAAGGGTCTGTTCTTCAAGAACTCGTTGTGACGTTAGGGTGGACGAATGTCGGAGACCATGCCTGTATTTGGAGTGCACGGTTTAATGCCTAAATAAGGACTGGGATTTTATGCCTATATAAGGGCAGGGCGAATTGTGCCTATATAAGGACATGATACAGGAAAACCTATATACGGACACCCTAAGAGGAATACAACAGGGCATGCAGGCTTGCCTCCTGTTTTGACACTCAGGGATATCAAAGTCACACCTTTTGCTCCTGTCCTTGGTCCATTGGAAGTGTTCTTAGAATGGCTTAATCTGTGTGATTCCAATTTAAGATTCACTGCCCACACGAGCCATGCTGCAGTTGAATTTCTGGATATAGAAATCCGCCACAACAAAGGTATCTTAGAAGTAGATCTCTATGTCAAGCCGACTGCAAGAAACACCTTATTGCACTTTGAAAGCTATCATCCACAGAGCCAGAAACAAAGCAGACCTTTCGGACAGTTTCTTCAACTCCGTCCAAATTGCACTAATCTGCAGGATTTCGATTGTCAAGCTTCCAAAATCACAGACAAATTTCTCACCAGAGGTTTCCCAAAACGCCTCATTAGGGAATCTTTCAAACATGCCAGATTTTATGATCGAGATGCCCTACTAGGATCAAGACCCACCAAGGCAGTGATCCAACTTGTTTGCGTCACGAAACATTCAATGATGAATGACACTGTAAGACAAATCATCAACTCCAATTGGCATATCCTTAACACTTCTCCCACTCAGGAAAACAAATTGCCTAAACCTCTATATGCACATCGCTGCAATAAAAACATCAAAGATCTCACTGTACATTCACATTTCACCACAGGTCCAGGTTTTATACAAAAGACCATTGATGGGGTGTCACCCATCAAAGGTAGCTTCAAATGCAATCAATGTAAAGCTTGTGATAGTGTAATTGAAGGAGACGTATTTACACATAATGGGTATACAATAAAAGCCAACAAGTTCACAAATTGCAAAACTAAGAACTTGATATACCTTTTGTTATGCCCGTGCGACCTTGGGTATGTGGGTGAGACCTCCCATACCCTTGCAACACGCCTAACAGAACATCGTTCAGCGATACATACATCTAAACTCACTGCGCCACTAGTCAAACATTATCTAGAGAAAAACCATCGCCCCAATGAGATAAGATGGCACGTTCTGGAAAAAATCGAGGCCATGCAAGAACCCACGAGTACAGATACACATAAACGGCGAGAAATCTTTTGGATCTTTGTCCTAAATACTTTAAAAAAAGGATTGAACAATGAGATCCCTTGGGAGAATGCGATTAAAGCACCTAAATTCACATCCATCGAGATTTCTCAGTTTGGGTCTTTTTACTCAAGTGTCATGTTTCCATCTTCTCACAGATGCTTCAGAGTGCCTGTGACTAGTCTTTCCTCTCAATTGTCGGTGCCCACCCATTTGTTGTACTTACTTGTTAGTAATGTCCGCTTATACACTTTCCTTTTTTAGTCCTATGTTAGTGTTCCTCTCCATGTGCTAGGTTGTCACAATGAAGAGACTCTACCTCTTTAAAAAACAATTGTTTCCCTCCTTGGACGACGTAAGCAGCGTCCCTTTAAATAGTCCCACCCACCGGAACCAAGTTGAGTATCGGGATATCCACGCCGACGTTCTGACTGGACACCTAGTAAGTTTGCCGACATAGTTCTCCCTCTGGTCCATATTTGCTAGGCGCGGTAACACTGCTCATGCCATTTTGCCCTTAAGCTGTTATTTAATTCAATGCAGCCGCAATTCACACAGTTTAGTTTTCACCCCTGCTAAGCTCGATACTCGAGTGTCTGCCGACTGGCCATTTGCATCTCGGTTTCGCTCTTGGATATTTAATTCAACTATCTATAACATAACTATGTCGTCTCTATTCTGTGTAGATCCTTTTTTATTAACCATTTGGCGCAGTAGGTTGGTTCAGTGGGTCCCAGCTCTCGCTACTTCACCCGTAAGCGATTATTTAACCTAATGTAGCCTTTATATCCAGGCAGGATATTTTAGCTTGGAAGTACCTTGCCTCTGCCATTCTTTGCTTATGTGGCTCCTCAATTTATTGCAGTTTAACGGGCCTGTGCGCCCCCCCTCCCCTTTTGCTGTCTATCCGAGCGTTTCCCGACCGGCCATTTCGTGCATTGGGTCCGCTCTTGGCTGATTTCTTAGTATCCGCCACGCCACAATTCTGTTTTTGTCCTTTCGAAATCTGGAGTGTTGTTAAGTAATCCGGGTGCACTCCACATTACGGGAGCAACTGTACGCCACAAATTCACAAGCCTGTTCATTTTATTTAGCAAATTTTAATGGTTCTTCTTTTTCTACCCCCCCCTCCTGTTTTTTGGCATTCTAGGGAAAAAGTTCCTTTGCCAGTCTGTATACTTTATAACCTTTTACCCTAAGGTTTGACGATGATGCGCCTGATCCCCGACTTCTATGATCAGGTTTAACGTAATGTTACCATACTACTAAATCAAGACTCCAGGTTTACCATACGTGTACACCCGTCCATTTGATTCGGTGAGTCTAGAATTCTTTCTTGGCTTTTGCTTTTCTCAGACGTCTGATTGTTTGAGCCACTGAAGCATGCTCATTCATTTCATTTTCGGTTGCAGGGATCGGCCAAACAATCCTCCATCCAACCCGAAAAGTAAGGTTTTGGCCCAATTGTAGGTATCGGAGCCTTTTCTAGACATCCCGCCTGATATATATTGTTTTCCCTCTTCCTCTCACCGGGCTTTAATTTTTATTACCATTTTTTGTTGTTGTTACTATAGTATCATCTGCCATCTGCATATCCTTTTAAGGCAACCCAGTGAGGTATTCTAGCTACTGACGCCTTTTAGTTTCCCAGGTTAGTAATCTCAACTCAGGTAGTAACTATTCCCTTACTCCCTTCACCTTCCAGTAGATAGACTAGAGAGCTGCATGCAAATAAAGCCTTGGTTCGATACTCTACCCAGTCTAATCTATTTTGTTGTTTACCTCACTTGGTATCTATGATATCACAATTTTCTTCATAATTCGTTCACGGCACCGGTGTCCCTTTTAACGTATCATTGTTCCTTCACCTTCCATACCTAGCATGTCCAGCACCACAGAGTGATATTTCACTGAGAGAGTTGGTTTTACTTAATGTACCTTGTATTTTATTTTATAGATATTAGTTTATGTGGTTTCCTGAAGAAGGCGGTATGCTCGCCGAAACGCGCGTCGATAACTTCATGAACCTTCACCACATTATTTGTCGCTGACTGTTTATTAGTGATCTTACTGTTTATGTTGTAGTGTGGCTAGAAACTAGCATATAGTGTTTGTATGTTTTGTAACATTTTTATTGTTTGCGATTATTGTCTATGCTTCTGTATTTTTACTGTTACCCAAACTTGTAAAATTCATCCGGAAGTTGGATAACTACCCATGGGCATCAAATCCTTGAGTAATAACCATTGATACCAAAGAAAATTGTCATTGTTTTTATATGTTAAAGAAATTTTCTTTTCTTTATGTGCTATGGATTGTCTGACATTTTCTAGCCACCTTTTTTAACACTTTTGAGAAGAATAAAAAGACATTTATATATTTGAGTGGTACATTAAGTTGTTTCATGATCAATCTTCTTGATTTAGGTCTTTTTATATTTCTATTTGACCTTATGTTTACCTAGTGATTTTGATTGACAATTGTTATTTTCCCTGTCCTAGGAAATTTCCATTGATTACAGGGGGTCCTTATTTTTTGCATTGATCCAGGTGCTTGCTCAAGTGAAACTGACAGATTCTTTGCTCCGTGAATCAGAATTTACGCATCTCCGCTGTTGCAGGAACAGAACTAGCGCATCACACTTGAAACCAGCGCATTGAGTCCAGAATCGATCAGAACCACTCCAATGCCGCTGCTGCAGTGAGAGAGGATAGTCGCATCCTCTCGACTGCATGGAGAAAATCGGCACATCTGCTTCAGAACCAATGCCTGTTAGCTCTGGTGCTTCACCTATGGAACTGGCGCATCACCATCATTGCATGGGGAAAATTGATGCATCACCTCAACTGCAGGATCGACACCAATGCAGCACTCGGCTGCACCCCGCATCTTGCTGTTGTGACCAGGATCGAGGAACTTTGTTCAGCGGACCTTACGTGACTCCTGTTCCCAGCCCATGCTCCATCGCGGTCGGCCTGAACTCTTGACTTTACCTCGGTCCAGCACGGTCAGATAACCCCCATAGGCGCTTATTGCTTCTAAGCACTATTGACACTTTTATTCTTTAAAAATTCATGTCTAGACTTCTACTGATTATATTTTAATTGTTTTGGTCTTATGTATTTGTAAAATCATAATCTATTTTTTTAAACTGGGGTGGAGTCTTTTTGTGGAGTTTTCACTGTGTCACTGTTTGAAGTGTTGCACACATTGCTTCTCAAGTTAAGCCTGCCTGCTCTGCACCAATCTACCAGATGGTGAGCACAGGTTAATTTATGGTTTCTATCTGACATACCCTGATTGGGATTGTGGTTCCTTCTTGGACAGGGTGCATAACTCTGCCAACCAGAAGCTCATTTTCTTACAGGTGTTTAGTCATTTTATAACATTCTATAGGGAGACCATCATTTCCTGGAGCCTTCAGTGTCTTCATTTCATCTATGACCTGAGCTATTTCGGCCTCAGTGATATCCCCCCAATACAGAGGCCTGGTCTTGCTTGAGTGTTGGCAAAGTTAGCCCACCCATGAATGGGTGCTCTTTGTGCAAAGTATTGAGTGCAGTCGGGGAGTATAACTGTTCATAAAACCAGTGAATTCACTGAGGATTCATACGAATCAGTGAGCAAAGTGTTGCACGCATCCCTGATAGCTGGGATGGTGGTGTGTGATTGTGTGATTATGCCTGTTTCAGTTGTGCTGCCAACAGTCTAGCCGCCTTTCCCCTCTTTCATAGTGTCGCTGTTTCAGGTGAAAGAAAGCAGACTCTGCCTCTGTCATATACTGTGTCTCAAGTCAAATTTGGCTTGGAGCAGCTCCTTAAGTAGGGCTGGTGACAGGGTCACGTTATACACCGCGGTCAGCCGTTGCATGAGAGTCATTAGCCGGCACACTTCCGACTCGCAACATCTCTTAAAAATCGCAGAGTCCCGTATCAGGTTTCCCCTGATACAGACCTTTCCAGCTGCCCACAACATTTGCATGGAGGAAACTGTGTTATTGTTATCCTCTGGATATTCACAGAAATACTCACAGAGCCTTCGCTGATCATCAGGGGCCTTGTAATAGGATGCATTCATGTCTGTGCCATGAAAGCAGGAGATGAATGTATAGTCCCTTTCCCTCAGGTGAATCAGGCACTAGGGCACTATTAATGCGTGGTCACGGATAATGTCAGATAAAATGTACCTATCCCTGGGTTGTCTGAAGGTATAATTCCCTGGCTTGTCGAGTTGCAGGTCTAGGGGTAAGTTCCAATCACCCCCCATCAGTAGCCTGATCAAACCAACAGAGAGGAGCAGCTTGGTTAGTGTAGCAAAAAGATCATAAAGTGCATGTGCTGTCTTCGCTAAATATGGTAACATTGGCTCATAACCAAATGGCATATTTAATTTACTTATAAGTCAGGGCCTGTAAATTAAATGCTATTAGTGGGCCTGCAGCACCGATAGAGCCACCCATGTAAGTAGCCCTGTAAACATATCTCAGGTCTGCCATTGCCAAGCCTGTCAGTGCAGTTCAAACTGTCCTTTGAGCCTGTCAAAATAAACCTTTTGTCAGGGCTAAACCTTTTGCAAAGCCCAAACCTTCCTTTTTAATACATATAAGTAGCCCCTAGGGTAGGCCCTGAACAGCCCAGAGGGCAGGGTGCAATGTATTTAAAAAGTAGGGCATGTACTTCTAAGTTTTACATGACCTGGTAGTGAAAAACTCTTACATTTGTTTTTCACAACTGCAAGGCCTATATCTCCAATATGATAACTTTGGGATATCTTATTGCATTTTATAAGTGTAATTTCCAAATGGGAAGATATAACTGGTTCGAGTTTGGTGTTTCTGGAATTCTTATTTAAAATACAGACTTATGGTGAAGTTGGATTTTAAATTACAATTCAGAAAATGCAGCTTTTAGAAAGTTGCCATTTCCTTGCCTTAGTCATTTGGTGCCTGCAGCCTGTCTCTGATCACATGACTGCGTATAGTTGGCACTTGGGCTTTTTGTACTCCTGCTAGAGAGCCACACACAATGGGAGCTTAGGGTGGGAGGGAGGAGCTGAACCCAACCTCACTTGCACCTGAATAGGCTGTGTCCTGTCTCCACACAAAGGGCTGCATATCCCCTGTAGTTAGTCTAGTGCAAGGGCAAGGAAGGCAGGACATATGTGCACTTCAAAGGCATGTCCTTAGAAGAGCCCCCACTTCAGAGGCACTACTGGGTATAAATACTGGACCCCAAACACCACCCTTTTTGTACACTTCTGGACCTGTGAATACTCTGCCAGGAAGGACTGCTGTACTGCTGAAGGGCTGCCACCCTGCTGGACTGCACTCTGCTGGACTCCTGCTTTGTCGTGCTGATCTGCTGCCTGCTGCCCTCTTGCCTGGGTGAGAAGGACTGGATCTGCATCTGTTGAACCCAAAAGCCAGAGTGACTCCAAAGGCTAGTATGATTGCTGCCTGAATGTAAGTTTCAGGGACATAACACACTTTCAACCACCTTACCCCTGCACCTGGACTCTGCTATCTGTGAGTCTATCCTGCTTAGTGGTGCCACTCCAGTCCTAGACCCTTGGAAGTGGGCCTGAGGTACTTGCCAGCGGAACCGATGCATCTTCTCTGCTGAGCATCCCCAAGCAGAACCAACGCTTCTTGACGGCTGTGCGGAGCATCCCTGAGCAGAACCGATACATCGCTGCTGCTGTGTGGATTGGGCCCATCACAAAAGGCTTGCATCGCTACAACAACATGCATCTTGGGACTGACGCATCGCCTTCGGAACCACTATTGCACAACGCTCTCCCAGGGCCTGGATCCTCGCATCTCTCATTGACTGCAGCCTTGACGACAATGCCGAAACTCTGCATCGCAGTTTCACTGCTCATCGGAACCCACACGCCTTGACTGCGCACCTCATACCAGACACAGGACTTCACATCGCAAGCCCCGGGCACAGGATCATCGATACAACTCAACCTCACACTGCAGCCTTGCTGCATGTTGGAACCGATGCATCACCTCAGCTGCACAACGCATCTTCAACACAGATCCATGCAAGGACTTAAGGTACTTTGTTCAGTGGGCCTAACTGGGTCTCTGTAGCCGGACCACACTCCAATGTGGCCGGTCTGAACTTGTGACTTTGCTCCAGTCCAACACGACCAGGGGCTGTATTATGAAAGTGCCCCTGGGGCGCAAAGAGCGTTTGGGCCTGCTTTGCGTGCCCCGGGGCACTTTGGTATTACAGAAGGGGCCGTAGACGCTTGTGCATCCCCTTCTGTAATACCGATAGCAATGGGGCACTTAAAGCGCCAGCACTACCTTCAGAGGGCGTTTCCTCATTTGCATGGTATGCGTGCCCCATACAAATGAGGGAATCCCTTTACTACTGCGCCCGCGCCATATTATAGATGCGGGGGCAGAGGCAAAGAAGCTCTCAGGAGGCACACTAATAGTGCACCACCTAAAAGGTGGCACACTGTCAGTGCGACCCCTGAGAGCAGCCCTCTGAAGGGGGGCAAGGGGGTCCCATGGATCCCCCAGACATCCCCTTGCAGGTGGATGCAGTCACTTATTGCACCCACCTGCAAAGGGATCTCTAATCCCCCTTAAAAGTGCAGACAGGTTGCCGCCTGCACAGTGAACCATGGAGCGGTTGCTTCAAAGCCGCTCTGTATTTCACTTGAATGCGCTGCCCCCAGGGCAGCATGAGTTCGCGCCTGCCCTGGGGGATGTGCATTCTATGTAATAGGCGCATAGGTTCATTCTATGTATTATTCTCTGTTTGCGCCCGGTGCACCTGTTTTAAGGTGCACCAGGCTCAAACAGGGAAAGTGTGCCCTAATACATAATATAGCCCCAGATATCTCCAATAGCGCATTGTCCTTTTTGGTGCTACTTTCAACTTCAATTTCTCCGGTCCTACTAATTGGATTTTTGTCATTTTGTCATTTTGTTCTTGTTTTATTTCTTTACAGTCAGATCTATTTTCCTAACCTGGTGTGGGATCTTTTTTGTGTAGTGTTTTCACTATTTTACTGTTTAAAGTGTTACACAAATACTATACACATTGCCTCTACGTTAAGCCTGACTCCTCTGTACCAAGGCACCAAGGTACCAGAGGGAAAGCAAGGGTTAATGTGAGGATTGCTTGTGCCTTACCCAGACTAGGATTGTGGTTGCTGCTTGACCAGGGCTCACACCCCAGTCAACCAACAATCTCTGTTTCTAACATTGGTTGCAGCGATGGGATCAGGACTTGTGTTTCTGCAGTACCATACAGTGATTTGGTATACAATACCATCCGATTTCTAAGACCAATTCGATTTTAAATTCTCCCTGACTGGCCTTTTTGATTTTCCAAATTAAATCTCTGACTATTGTGCCGGAAACTACACCTGCAAGAATGGAGTTTGAGCTGGCCAACATGGATGTCTACACCGTGGTCCAGCTGAAGGAGTTCTGCAAGGAGAGCGGGCTTCCTGCCAAGAGCACCACCAGGAAGGTGGAATTGCATAAGGTACTGAGGGCCTGGGCAGAAGCTCACATCACACTGTTTGAAGCCACAGGAGAGGATGATGAGATGGAGGGGCCAGAGGATGGCCCTTTTGAGGAGCTGCCTGCAGTGCAAGGGAAGGATTTGACCCCAGAAATGGAGCCCCCTGCCAGGGCAGAGAACAGTGCTTCTTCCCGCAACCTGTCCCCAGAGGAACTGGCGGTGAGGAGGGAAGAGAGGGAATTTAAGCTGCAAACGGCCAAATTAATGATGAAGCCAGAGGAGAAGAAACTATACTTAGAGGAAAAGAAATTCGTACTGGCTCATGAACTAAGTCTAAAGAATATGGAAATCAAGTCCAGCAGTGATGGTGGCAGCATACCCACATTGTCTGAAGGAGACAAAAAAGAGTTCACATTTCTAAGGATTTGGTGGCAAGTTATGTGGTGGGAGACAATATTAACAAATGGTTTTCTGCCTGTGAGGTAGACCTGGGGGTGCACAAGATCCCAGAAGAGCATTGGGGGAGTGGTTTGTGGAAACACATGCCTCCCGAGGGCAAGATGCAATTCTCACTCTCGAGGTTGGGGACCAAATCAGGTACACTCCAATGAAGGCCATTCTAATTGCAAAGTTTGGACTGACCCCTGAAAAGAACAGCAAAGATTCAGGAACAGCCAGAAGCTCTCCAACCAATCTTAGGTAGATTTTGCAGACTTCTCCAGCAAGGCACTGAATTGTTGTGTATGGCGCAGTAAAGTTAATGATTACAGGGGCTGTACAATCTGATTATTAAAAAGCACAAGCTCAGTATTTGTTTTCCAGAACTGTGCCAGCACCTAGTTGACAGCAAGCGGACTGACCCCAGGAAGGTGCTGAGGAGGCGGACGAGCACTGGAATGTCCAGAAAGGTATCTGGGTGGGACTCCCACAAGGGTGATCAATGGTCCCACCAGAAGATAGAGAAGGGAGAAAAACTTAAAAATAAGGAGTTCTCTAAAGGACCCCCAAATAATTCCCAACGGAACAGTGGTAACCAATCCCAGTCTGAGACTAAAAAGGAGTTTTTTGACAAACAGACAGGGAGGTTTGTACCCCAAAGCACAGAGTGCTATAAGTATTGGCACTCAAACAGGGCAAAGACCCCCACTGGTGGGCAGACACCTGGATTGGCGAGTGTAGTGCTCAGGGAGGAGGTAGTCCCATTTAGCATTGGGGAACAGGCAGAGGTAACCCTAGTATCCTTTGGGGGATAAGGAGATGGTGCCAGAATCCCATATGCCTGCCAATACTTCTAAGTACAGGCAGTGGATCACCATCAATGGGCAATGGGTGGAGACTCTGAGAGACACAGGAGCCAGCATGAATAGTGTGATAAGTCAGCAAGTGTCCTCAGAGAAGGTCCTCTCTAATATATTTCATCAAGTCAAAGTCACAGACAATCGTGAGCGCCATCTATCGGTGGCTCTGATTCCTTTTGAGTAGGGGATCTCAGGCTCTCTAAAAGTAGCTGTGAGCCCTGTCATGCCTGTAGATTGTCTGTTTGGCAATGACCTGGAGCACACTATCTGGACGGAGGTAGAGCTCAGGTCACACTTGGAGATGTTGGGAAAGCCTGAATGGGTCTGTACGACCACACTGTCCATGGCTGCCCCAGAAAGGAGACAAGGGCGTCTGGGGCCTACAACAATAGCCCAGAGAGTAGCCAAGAAGTAGAGGGGAAAAGGGTGTGGGAAACGGGCCCCTGAATTCTCCACATTTGAGGTTGACGGGGCACCTGAGGAGGAGGACACTGCCGCCCTGGGTGACCTGCCTGGACTTGCTTGTTCGCAAGTTGAGGGTGGGCCCACCAGGGAGGAATTCTGTCAGGTGCAGAAAGCATGCCCCACTCTAGAGGGTTTGAGGTGGCAAGCTGAGGCCCAGGGAACAGATGACACCTCTGGAGATCACCTGGTCTAGTGGAAGAATGACCTCCTATATAGTGAGCATAAGGCTCCGGTATCTGGGGCAGCCCATGCGCTTGTGGACCCTCAGTGTTACAGGACCTTTCTAATGGGTTTGGCTCAAGACATACCCCTCGCAGGACACCTGGGCCAAGAAAGGACCTTTGCAAAGTTTGTTGCCCACTTCCTTTGGCCCTGGATGAAGACAGCCTCAGATACATTCTGTAAGTCCTGTCCCACCTGCCAGTCCAGTTGGACTTCAGGAAGAAAAAGCTCAAAGCTCCCCTGACCCCCTTACCCGTCGTTGACACTTCCTTTGAGGGGGTAGGCATCAACATTGTTGGACCCCAAGACAGCTTTGGGCAACAAGTTTGTCATGGTCTTGGTGTCCCATGCCACTCACTACCCAGAGGCCATCCCTCTGAGGTCAGTGACTGTACCTGCTGTAGCCAGGGCCCTGATGGGGACATTTACCCATTTGGGGTTCCCCAAAGAGGTAGTGTCTGACAGAGGCACTTCATGTCAGTATACCTGAAGTCCATGTGGGATGAGTGTTGGGTAACTTACAAGTTCTCCACACCCTATCACCCCCAAACCAACAGCCTTATGAAGAGATTCAGCAAGACCTTGAAAGGTATGATAATGGGCCTACCTGAGCCCATGAGGTGTAAGTGGGACGTCCTCCTTCCTTGCCTTCTCTTTGCCTACAGGGAGGTGCCACAGAAGGAAGTGGGTTTTAGCCCCTTTGAACTCCTCTATGGCCACCCTGCCTAGGGACCTCTTAGCCTTGTAAAGGAGAGGTGGGAGCAAACTCCCAGAACACCCCCTCAGGATGTGCTAAACTACATGCTGGCCCTCTGCAACCAGATGCACCACTTCTGGTAAAAGGTGAAAAGCAATCTTTATGTAACTCTGGTATGACCAGAAGGCCGCACTGGTAGAGGTTCAGCCTAGCTCGAAGGTGTGAGTTATAGAGCCGCTGGACAGGTCTATACGAGGTGAAGGAGTGGAAGGGGGGAGTCCACCTACTTGGTAGATTTCAAGACCCCTAGAAACCCCTTAAGGGTGCTCCACTTGAACCGCCTCAAATCCCACTTTGAGAGATCTGAAATGAGCTTGTTCCTGGTGACAGATGAGGGAGTGGAGGAGCAGAGCGAGCCTCTCCCTTACCTCCTGTCTGTCCAAGAACACGATGGGCCAGTGAAAGGTGTCAACTTCTCCCCTATACTGAGTCCAGAACAGCAGAGTGACTGTAACAAGTTCCTGGGACAGTTCGCTTCTCTATTCTCCCTCACCCCTGTACTCACACACTGGTGCATCCATGACATCGATACTGGAGACAGTTTACCTGTTAAGAACATAATGTACAGGTTGTCAGATAAGGTGAGGGCCAGTATCAAGGAGGAAGTCTCCAAGATCCTGGTGTAAGGGATGATTAAGCCTACCAGCAGACCCAGGTCCAGCCTTGTGTTGCTGGTACCCAAGGCTGCCACACCGGGTGCCACTCCAGAACTTAGATTTTGTGTGGACTACCAGGGTCTCAACTCAGTCACGAAAAGAGACGCATAGCCCATCCCCTGAACTGATGAGCTTATAGGTAAGCTGGGCGCTGCCAAGTTCCTCAGTACTTTTGATTTAACATCAGGGTACTGGCAGATCACTCTGACTGAGGGGGCAAAAGAAAGGTCTGCATTCTCAACCCCAGACAGCCACGTTTAGTTTCGGGTGATGCCCTTTGAGTTGAAGAATGCCCCTGCCACCTTTCAAAGGCTGATCAACAGGGTCCTAGATTTTTGTTTAAATCTTTTTATTAACATTTTGCACATTTTAAGCATACAAACAAAGCAGTGCTCGTGCGTCAAGAAAAGGTGGTTACCAACAGTACGTGTCTAGTACCCAACAGCAAAGGAAGAGACAGATGAGTGTATCACAGTGACCACAAGAGGTCGTAGGGCAGTGTCTATAGACAAGGCGTATCGATGTCGATGAGTCTTACCACCGGAAGGCATGCATGTGAACAGTTCAGATATAGTGCAGTTTGAACCAAACTGGGGACATAGGGTACAACAAAAGGAGGACAACGTAATTCAAGGAAGGGTAAGGGAGTCGCTTGAGACCTGCTGCCGTGTCTAGTGTAGCCGGGGGGCCCAGATCCATCAGGACCCAGTGACAATGGAGTTCTGAAACAGAAGGATCATATCTGTCTGGAAGTCAGCGTTACTCAACACCCCTGCCGGTGGGGGATGAACTGCGGGTATCAGCCCCAGGCATCGTTCTCGGATCCCCTGTGTTAGTGACCATTTCCTGGAGCTTCGAAACCATGGTGCCCCACTGAGGCGCTAGGGGGAATGCACGAATGCCAAGCAGGTCCTCCCTACGTAACGCCACCCCCTCCGCTCTGGCCCAGTTAAGCAAGGATTGGCGCCAGGCGAGTGGGTGAGGCGATAGAGGAGATTTCCATCGCTTGGTGACCAAGCGTTTGGCTGTTATTAGACCCAGGTCCAGAAATCGAGTGGCTGCTCTATATTTTTTATTTCTGCCAAAGAGGTGTAATACATGAGCCTCCCATCTAGGGGGGACAGCACGGGAGGTGCAGGCTGTCAGGGTAGCTGTCACATTGCTCCAGCATTCGCTTATCAACAGGGTCCTAGATGGGAAGGATGAATTGTGAGCCGCCTACCTGGACGACACCGCTGTCTACAGCTCCAGCTGGGAGGAACACCTGTACCACCTCCAGGAGGTCATTGGCCCTGCAGCAGACAAGCCTGACTATCAACACCAGTAAGTGCCAGATAGGGCATTGTTCCTTAGTTTATCTGGGCCACATGGACCCTTTGCTGTGGTCTGGGTACTGTAGAAGCTGAGACCACACCTGTTTGGGGATCACTTCTGGGTTCAGACAGACCACAGACCCCTCAGATGGCTTGTACAAATGAGGGGTGAAAATCCCAAACTGCAGAGGTGGTCCATCTCCCTACAGGGAACAAACTTTATGGTGGAACACCATCCTAGGTCAGACCAAGCCAATGCTGATGGTCTATCCAGGTTCTTCTGCCTTAGTGAAGAGAACTCCCAAGGGGTTGGGTAGTTCTCCCCACTTTCAGCTAGGTGGACACGTGTTAGACCTGCCAGCCTTAGGATGGTCTTCCCCCATCTTTTTTCCTTCCTCCTCCACTTTTTCTGACCTTGGTATTGCTGGTCTTAAGACTCTGAGCATTTTACCACTGCTAACCAGTGCTAAAGTGCATGTGCTTTCTCCTCTAAACAAGGTAACATTGGCTCATACCCAGTTGGCATATTTAATTTTCTTATAAGTCCCTAGTAAAGAGCACTACCTGTGCCCAGTGCCTGCAAATTGAATGCTTCTAGTGGGTGTGCAGCACTGATTGTGGTACCCACTTAAGTAGACCTTTAAACATGTCTCAGGCCTGCCATAGATGAGACTGTGTGTGCAGTTTAATCTGCCCTTTCAACCTGGAAAAATAAACCTTTTGCTGTGCCCAAACCTTCCTTTTTAATACATATAAGTCACCCGTAGGGTAGACACTGGACAGCCCAGAGAGCAGGGTGCAATGTATTTAAAAAGTAGGACATGTACTTTTAAGTTTTCCATGTCTTGGTAGTGAAAAACTCCTACATTTGTTTTTTTTACTAGTGCAAGGCCTATATCTCCCATAGGATAACATTGGGATTACCTTATTCAATTTTATAAGCGTAATTTCTAAATGGGAAGATATAACTGATTCAAGTTTTGTGTCTCTGGAATCCTAATTTAAAATCCTAATTTATGGTGAAATCGGATTTTAAATTACAAATTTGAAAATGCCACTTTAAAAAAATTGGCATTTTCTTGATTTTGCCATTTGGTGCCTGCAGCCTGTCTCTGGTTACATGACTGGGTGTAGTTGGCAATTGAGCTTTGTGTATTCCTACTAGATAGCCACACACAGTGGGAGCTTAGGTCTGCCTAGATGGGCCATCACTGACAGGATGGGAGGGGGAGCTGGACCTACTTTCACTTATACCTGAATAGGCTGTGTCCTGTCTCCACAAAGGGCTGCATACCTCCTGTAGTTAATATGGAGCCATGGCATGGAATACAGGACATCTATGCACTTCAAACACATGTCTTTAGAAGTCTCCCCCACTCAAAGTCACCACTGCGCATAAATACTGGACCCCAGACACCACCACTTCAGCACACTTCTGGACCTGTGGATACTCTTCCAGGAAGAAGGATTGCTGTGCTGCTGAAGGACTGCCACTCTGCTGAACTCCACTCTGCTTTACTCCATCTGTGCTGTGCTGATCTGCTCCCTGATGCCCTCTTTCCTCTGTGAGAAATACTGGACCTGGATCTCTTGAACTCAGAGTGACTACAAGGGCCAATTGGCTGGCCTCCTGATTTGAAGCCTCAGGAACATAACAGGCTTCCAACGACTTTGAACCTGCACCTGGACTCTGCCATCTGAAAGTCTAGCCACTCTAGTCCTTCTGGCCCCTCGGAAGTGGGCCTGAGGGGCTTGCCAGTGGAACTGACACATCTTCCCCAATGAGCACCGCATCCCCAAGTAGAAGCGATGCATCTCCTTGGCTGAGCGGTGCATCCTCGGACAGAACTGATGCATCGCCACTGCTGCGTTGATTGGACCAAAGCGATACATTGGATTGGACCGTCACAAAAGATTCGCAGTGCTGTCGCCACCCGCATCTTGGGACCGATGCATCACCTTCACAACTGCCAATGCATGATCCTCTTTCCGGCGTGGATCCTTGCATCCCTTGTTGATGGCAGCTTCGACAATGGCGTTGAAACTCTGCATCACAGCTTCGCTGCTCAGCGGAGCCGACGCATCGCCTCGACTGTGCATCGCATCCCCAACACCAGATTTTATATCCCAAGCCCCATTGACGAGATCCTTGATGTCAGCACAACAGGATCTCACACTGTAGCCTTGCTGCATCTCGGAACCGATGCATCACCTCGGCTGTGCAACATGGATCCATGCAACGCTCCGCAATCAGGATTTAAGGTAGTTTGTTCAGTGGGCCTAACTGGTCTCTGTAGCTGGCCACTGCTGCATCACGGTCAGCTTGAACTTGTGACTTTATCCCAGTTCGACACGACCAGATATCCTCAATAGCGCTTTGTGCTTTTGGCACTATTTCTCAGTATGAAATTCTCCCATGAGATAACATTGGGTTACCTTATTACATTTAATAAGTGGTAACTTGTGGGTGGTAGCAGATAGGAATCTCATGTTTTGTGTCTGGAAAATTGTAATTTAAAATATTCTTTAATGGTAAAGTCAGATTTTAAGTCACTTTTCTGAAAATTTCACTTTAAGGAAGTTGGTATTTTTGTGCCATAACCATTTGGTGCCTGCAGCCTGTTTCCTGGGTCCCATGACTACGTGTAGTTGGCAGCCAGCTTTTGTGTATTCCTCACAGACAATATCACAATAGAGGGCCTGGGTGATGGCAGGACAGGCCATCCTGACTTGATTATGGTACTGAGCTGTCACCTGTCACACTTGCATTTCAAAGGCACTGCTTCAACTCACACAAAGAACTTCACAATGGCCTATTTTGACTGAGATAGGCTGGGACCAGGACAGGGGGCAGGAAACACCTCTATGAGGGGAAACTCCAGAAGCTTCATTCATTTCAAAGCTACTCCAGGTATAAAAGTAGGATCCACAGACCCACTCTTCAGATCACTTCTGGACCTGTGGAAAACTCAAACGAAGGGCTGCTCTGATGCCCCTCTACTGATAAGACTGCCCTGCTGCCTGAGGAAGGAAGATTGGACCTATTCTGTGAACCTAGAACCACCAGAGTGACTCCAAAGGCTAGCTGACTAGCCTCCTGTTCTGAGCTAATGGGACATAACAAGCTCCAGAGACCTATCCTGCATCTTCCCAACTGCCCAGACTCAACTGGACTGCCTGTGCCCTGCTACTGGTCTCTGCTGAAGTGAGTTGTAATCTCCATGAAGTGGCCTCCAGATCCTGGACCCTTGACTGGCATCAGAGTGTACGCCTCCGTGCCCAACTGTGGATTCCTTCAGAAACGGCACAGCAGGACACAACTCGACGCAGAACCTCACATCTCAGCCCTCACATCTTCTCATCAAAACCAACGCAGTGCTGCACAACACCCCGCATCAAGGACATAAGTTTAAGTCCTCAGTGGGACTAACCTGGTGTCTGTATCCGGCCCGCACTTCATTGTGGTCGGCCTGAACTTGTGATTTTCTCCCAGTCCGATGCGACCACATATCCACAAGTGGAGCTTTCTGCTTTTAGGTGCTATACTTACCTTACAACTAGGAAATTGCATATCACCAGTTCTACTGATTGGATTTTTTCTGTTTTAGTGTCAAATAAGTTATTAAATTATGCTCTATTCTTCTGAATTGGTGTTACAATTTTCTCATGTTGTGTTCTTACTTAATTACTGTTTGTTATGTTATGTTATGTTATATAGCTTATAGAGCGCACAGCTGCCCCAGCAAAGGGGCGTCCCGGCGCTAATAACAGTCAAATGGAAAGGACCACCAGAAAAGGCAAAGGGACCTACAGTGAAGGAAAGAGATGCGTCTTAGTTTGTGTGCTGCATAAATACTTCACACATTATCTCTAAATTAAGCTTGAATGCTTTTGTGCCAAGCTACCAGAGGATTAGGCACAGGGTAATTTAGTCCTGCTTGTGGTTCACCCTGACCAGGATTGTGGCTGTTGCTGGAGAAGAGTTCAGACCCCCCAACCATCAACCGAATTCCTCACAAAATGCAATCTTTTTTTTGAAAACTCAGCACTTTTACATGAGTTGGTCAGCACGTTTATTCAGCCCAGAAGCCTCATGCACGTTGAAATTCTGTGTTAAACTGGGGTAGAAAGGCAGAACTGGTGTAGAAAGGCAGGCGATGCGACTTCATCATGTTCTATACAGCATATAGCGTTAGCAGTTACACAGGGAATTTCCACCAAAGGCGAGCCCTTCCCTATTTGCCGTTGTGAAGAACCATACGTCAGGATGAGGACACAGCGAGCTGCACTGAGATAAAATCCTTGCCTTGCAAAGATCCTTCCTCATTGGTGTCCAGGATGTGCTGAATCTGCTCTGTCACAGACCTTCGTCTATGACTAGTCTGTGTGAAGACACCGGTGCACACTGGTCTGCCTACTCTCATGCCGGTTTGGGAATTACTCCCAGGTAGGTGAAATGTACTCTCTGCTTAAACTAAGTTATTCAGTTGTTTGAATTCGGTTGAATGTTCGGCTTTTTTTTACCATAGCCTATGATAAAAGGAACTACTTAGCATATATTGAAAGGGGGAACCAAATGAGGAATTTGTTCATAATTTAGTTATCCAATATTGAAGAACATCAATAAAAAATTATTTATTTGACTTGCATGAAATAATTTCTATTTTCTGTACAAATATGTTAAAATAATGTGATTATATTTATAAACATTTGCGACTTTGGTATAAAAGTCATAAAACATTCCAAACATCTTGTTTTTTAAAACAAAAATGTATTTCATGCATTTTATTCATCGACCTTAGTTGAAACAATAATGATACGAAAGATGCAAAGTGTATGCCAGTTGTAACAATTTTTCGCGTGAAACACAGCCACACACAACATTAAATATCTGATGTGATAATGAACAGCTTTAGCTAGCTTTAAGTAGCATTCCAGTGACATTGAATTAAGTTTTTCAGCCGCAATATGCTTTAGGGCCTGAGTGAAGTGTGAGCGGTATATGAAAGACTCCATTTTGTGGAGAAAGTGCCGAATCCACAGAATCCAGCTGTAGAAGATCATGCAAAATGTAATTTGCTGTCCACCTTCCAGACAAAAAAATATTTTATTTAGTGTGAATATCCCTGACACTTCTCTGTGCCTTCATTCATGATTTACAAGGCCAGCAGCAGATCTTTGTTTCTCTCTGACCACTTACTCTCCGACACACACTCGCGCCTCACCCACACACACCACATCCACCATTCATCGTGAACACTGCTGTCTTTGCTTTGTTAGAATTCCTAAATATATGCAAAATATTTCCCCCTTCTCGGTTTCCAGCTGCCAAATCCCTGATAAACAAACAGGTTATAAGTAAGGTTGACTATAAAAGGGGTCTAGTCACTTGGGTCCTACAGTAGTCCTAAGTTATCTTAAATGTTCCATTGAGGCATTCTTCAACTTTCTGAAACACTTAGCTTCACCCTCCTGCAGGTCCCCGAGTTGGGAGACTCTCTGACAAACAGAGCCACATACATTTTAATCATACTGTCATAGTACACTATTCGTGGCTCAGCACCCCGAAGTCCTGCTAAAAACTCCTCTAATGCCATGTCATACCCAAACACTTCACCAGCCAGAAACCACCACCGCAACTCCCAGACTCCGACCTTTTTCAAATGCTTCGACCCTTTTCTGGAACATTCTTTCGAGTCAACTGCATGGACTCTCTGCACTCGCTCCATTTAATCACAACCTCAAGGCGCCTGTGAGCTGCACCACAAAAATACCAAGGGGCCCATTGGAAGTGGGGCTAGTAGTCAGACCCATATTCCCATCCCAGAGCTACTGATAGCGTGGGCATCCGCATTTTGTTGGGAGAGATTACCTTCAATTACAAGATGAAGGGGAAAGCACGCAGGAATTGGGGTTTCTGAGTTGATTTAATATGTTTTTTCTACATTTACAGCATCAGCAGATGAAATTCCTGGGGGAAAATCTCTGAAACTGCTAGGTTCCTGCAGAACCTGTAATTCAGATGGGGATGTTATCTCTCAATTCTGGCCCCATCGGGTTTAAAGGTCCAACTGTAAGGAAGCCTTAGGAGTCGAGCACTGAGTGCCATTGACAGTATTCCGCCAAACTGTCCAGCCAAACAGTAAATATGTATATATAACATGATCTCTCTATATGTAAATATAGAGCGAAGTAACGCAGAATTATATACCGAACGGTGATTTAGTAATTTGGAATTTAAATACCGAGTTAGATGGTATCTATAGAAAAAATCGTGTGTGTGTGTGTTTATCTGGCAAAGTTAGTTACATTGTTCCCCTAGTGCACTGAAGAAGAAAGGGGAACTTCTGAACAATTGGCTAAACAGTTCCTCTGGAAAGTTCTGGAATGTATTTTATTGTATTGTATTGTAATTGCATTTATATAGCGCTTAGAACCCCTGACGAGGCGTCGAAGCGCTTTTTCGGCGAGTAGCACGCTACTCCTGAGCCCATAAAGGATTAGTGTTGAATTAGTATAGTGAAATATGAAAGTGATCTGAGTGGTGGATAGGTTAGTCAGTTATTTGGATTCAAAAGGATAGCGGAAGGATAGAAGAGGGAAAAAAGGTTTGTATTTATATAGCGCTTGTTACCCCTGATGGGGTGTTGAAGTGCTTTTTTGGCGAGTAGCACGCTACTCCAGAACCATTAAGGATTGGTGTTGAATTAGTATAGTGAAATACAAAAGTAATTTGAGTGGTGGCTATGTTAGTCAGTTATTTGGATTGAGAAGGGTAGGGGAGGGATGGAAGAGGGAAAAAGGTTTGCATTTATATAGCACTTGTTACCCCTGATGGGGTGTTGAAGCACTTTTTTGGCGAGTAGCATGCTACTCCGGAACCCATAAAGGATTAGTGTTGAAAAAAGCTTGATCTTGCTAGTTTGTCTGCTTAGGCATTCATCGATAGCATGGAGTCCATGGTCATTCCGAGGTTTCTTACTTCCTTCAATACTTTAGGTGGTGATCCCAGTTCATCAGGCCAGGCGGCAAGTGGGTCATAATGTTTCCAATCGCCACATGTGAGTATTTCCATTTTGAAAGCATTCAATTTGAGATGGCTCCAAGTCATCCATTGACCCACGGCTCTGAGACAACTGAAAATTGGCGAGTTTCCAATATCTGTGTGGCATTCCACTTGAAAGAGTATTGTGTGTCATCTGCATAGTTATAGCACGTGAAGTGAAATTGATTGATCAGTACCGGTGATGACTTCATGTAGATGTTGAAAAGCATGGGCGAGGTGATAGAGCTTGAGGGACTCCTGCTTTTGAGTATGGTTTGGACAAGAAAGGTGTGGTATGGATGACATTAGTTCTGTTTCGAAGGTAGGACGCGATCCAGTCTAGAGTAGTCCACTCTATGCCGGCTTCGTAAAGTCTTTGTATCAGAGTGTCATGGTCAACCGTGTCAAAGGCAGCCGAGAGGTCCAAGAGGAGTAGCACAGCAACCCAGTTGCGGCCAACTGTGTTCTTCAGGTCATCCCAGATGGCAAGGAGGGCAGATTCTGTGCCTCTTCCCTGACTGAATCCTGTTTGGAAGTCTGAAAGTATGGCATTCTCTTCAATGAATTTTGACATCTGGGCGAACACTGCTCTTTCTATCAGTTTGCCCAGGAAAGGTCCATTTGTAATGGGTCTGTAGTTGTCAGGGTTCAGCGGGTCCAAGTTTGTTTTTTTCAGTAAAGGGCGTATGCATGACTTTTTGAGTTCTTCTGGAAATATTCCAGTAGTTAAGGAAACATTGATGATTCTTCTTACTGGAGTGGCAGCAGAGGTTGTTAGAAGAATTGTCTTGAAAGTTTGCGGTGGACACGGGTCAGAAGGGCTGCCGGCAGGCCTGCTTGCTTTGACCAGGTCCATAAATTCATTGTGTGTTGAATGTCAAATATGTTGGAAGAAACTGAGAGGCTGGGTTAGAGTATTCTTGGATTGTTGTTTTGTAAAAGGGTTTGTGCTGGTGCTTTGTCTCTGTTTTAAGTGTGAGTCCAATGTGTCTGCTTTGTCCGTGTAATGATTTGCCAGTTTGTCTGTGAAATCTTGAGTAACGGGATGAATTCCTTTTAGGCAATTTGGTTTACGAAATTCATTGAGTATTTTATAGAATTCTTTATTTGCTCATTTAGCATTTTGAAATCTGTCTGAATTGTACATTTTCTTAGCTTTTTCGATAGCTGACTTGTATAATCTGTTAATGTAACCTTTTTTATTTTAGATCTTTCGATTTACAAAATAGGAGCAGTGTTGCAGAAAAGATACAATTTTGAAGAGCATTTTCTACGTGGGTATATATATATATTTTAATTTTTTTTCACTGCAAAAAAACAAATGTTACAGGGTCAGGCTTAGATTTCACTCATACAAAACCAGTCAATGAATCAATCAATCAGGTTTCTTATATAGCGGGACTACTCACCTGTGCTGAGTGGGGTGGAGGGTGGAGCTGCGGTTCCGTCAAAGAGCCAGGTCTTGAAGTCCTTCCTGAATTGCGGCAGTGATGGTGATTGCCTGAGGTGCACAGGCAGGGAGTTCCAGGTCTTTGCAGTGAGGTAGGGGAAGGATCTTCCTCCAGCCGTGGTCTTGCGGATCTGTGGGATGGTGGCCAGGGCCAGTTGGGTAGAGTGGAGATGTCTGGTGGGAGTGTAGCAGGAGAGACGGTGGTTGAGGTATGCAGGTCCGGCGTTGTAGAGGGCTTTGTAGGCATGCGTGAGGAGCTTGAAGGTAATTCTTTTGTTGATAGGTAGCCAGTGAATGTCTCTCAGGTGGCCAGTGATGTGACTGTGGTGTGGGATGTTCAGGGTGAGTCTGGTGGAGGCGTTCTCCAGTGACCAGTGAAATTCAGAAGTTATAGTTACCTAAGTTAACTAAGCTAACTGTAACATACCCCCCACAATGCACTGTTATGACCTCACATATTACATCACTGAAGACATGGTCAGCGACATCACTTAGGACATCTCAAATGACATCACTGATGACACCATCCAGTGAGTGTGTGTTTCTAAATCATTTTTGAGACATAAAGACATATACTAAGCTACTGCATTAGTTACATTACTATTGTTTCTGTACTAATGAGTGATACTATTTCTATCATATGTCATCTGAGTGGCTGTGTGACTGTCTGACTGTGTGTGAGTGGCTGTCTGAGTGGCTGTCTGAGTGGATGTATGGGTGTGTGAGTGCCTGTGTGGATGAATAAGTGGGTGTGTGAGTAGCTGTATGGGTGAGCGAGTGGCTGTGGGAGTATGAGTGGCTGTATTGGTGATTGAGTGGGTGTGTGAGTGACTGTATAGGTGGGTGAGTGGCTATATGGGTGAGTGACTGAGTGCCTCAGTGGTGTATAGGTGAGTGAGCATCTGTGTGAGTGGCTGAATGGGTGAGTTGTTATGTGAGTAGCTGTATGGTGTGTTGGTGGCTGTATGGGTGGGTGAGTGGCTATGTGAATGGCTCTATGAGTGAGTGACTAGGTGTGTAAGTTGTTGAGAGAGTGGCTGTGTGAGTGGGTAAGTGAGTGGGTGTGTGAGTGCCTGTATTCCACAGTAAGTGTCTGTGTGAGTGGCTCTATAGGTGAATGAGTGGGCATGTGAGTGCTTGTACAGATGTGTGAATGGGTATGTAAGTGGTTGTGTGGGTGAGTGAAGTGGCTGTATGGGTGAGTGAGTGGCTCTGTTAGTAGCTGTATGTGTAAGTGAGTGATTGTGTGAGTAGCTGTATGGGTGAGTGGCTGTGTTAGTGTCTCTATGGATGAGTCAGTGTGTGTGTTAGTTGTTGTATGGGTTGGTGAATGGGTATGTCAGTGGTTGTGTGGGTGTGTGAGTGGGTGTATGAGAGGTTCTATGGGGTGTGAGTGGGTCTGTCAGTGGCTCTGTGGATGATGTCATCAGTGATGTCATCTGTGATGTCATCTGAGATATCATCAGTGATGTGATCAGTGATGTCACTGACCATGCCATGAGTGATGTAACATGTGAGGTCATAAGCAGTGCATTGCGGGGGCGTAAGTTATAGTTAGCTCAGGTAACTATAACTGCTGAATTTCACTGGTTTTTTATGAGTAAAATCTGAGCCTACTTATAACGCCCCTGTAACCTTTGTTTTTTTTCAGTGGATTTCTACGGACTTTTTCATTCTATTTCCTAACAATAATGTCCCTGTAAACTTTGGTTTTTTGTGTGAATTTCTACAGTTTTTTAATGTTATTTCCTAACTGTAACATCACAGTAACCTTTGTTTTTTAATTGCATTTCTATTTCCTAAGTGTAACCAGTAATCTTTGACAGTGAGTGTCTGAGCGAGTGTATGAGTCTCTCAGTAGGTCTGTGATTGGGTGTAAGAGTCTTAGTGGGTCTGTCAGTGGGCGTGTGAGTGTGTGAGTGGTTCTGGGAGTGGCTGCATAAGTGTCTCAATGGATGTGTGAGTGAGTGTATAAGTCTCTGAATGGGTGACAAGGGACAGGACTCTTTGCCCCAGGCTGCACAGCGCCTTCGCGCACAGCGTCACTCTAAGCGCCAGGAGGCGCGAGATAAGAACCTGCGCGGGCTCCTGCAGCGCAGGACACCCGATTACACCAGCTCACCTCCAGGACTCGGGGGACAGGACTCTTCGCCCCAGGCTGCACAGCGCCTTCGCGCACAGCGTCACTCTAAGCGCCAGGAGGCGCGAGATAAGAACCTGCGCGGGCTCCCGCAGCGCGGGATGCCCGATTACACCAGCTCACCTCCAGGACTCGGGGGACAGGACTCTTCGCCCCAGGCTGCACAGCGCCTTCGCGCACAGCGTCACTCTAAGTGCCAGGAGGCGCGAGATAAGAACCTGCACGGGCCCATCCTTGCCCGTCATTGCCAGGAAGAGGCAGGGCAGGGCCAACTCCCATTCATCTGGTTTTTGTATCGTCGCCACGGAGCTATACTAGTCAACTAAGGTACTGTGCGAACCTTGAAAATCATACAGGGGGAGCTTATAGGCAGAAGCCTTGATGATACTCCTTTCCTGGAACTATAAGAAGGGCTTAAAAACTATCAGCCTACTAGCACCATCTACTTGTTTGACTTTATCCTTTAATTGAATTCTCGAGTTTTGGCCAACTGGTCATTCTTTGTTATATTTTTCTTTTCACACTATAATTGTGTTGTATTTACATAGTTATGGGCAAAAGGAAATCAATGGAGGGTGCTGGAGGGGGAGGTAGTGGTAATGTTCGGGCTCACAAGGGGAAGAAGGCTAGGAAGTCACTCAAACACGCAGGCGGCAACTCCGTGTTGGATCGCATAGACACCCTCATTAGTGAGTGAGAAGGCATCCTAGAGGCCGAACCAACCACGTTGAACACCCTAGGCCAACCCTCCCCACAGCGCCAGCCCAGAACAATAAATACCCCAAGCCCAAATACTATCCCAGCCATGTTCCAGAAACTCCCCCGAAGGGGAGCTATTACACCCAATAAAGAGGTATCGCCACAAACGCAGGCAGAGTCTGCAAGGATTCTCAATCCTCTCCTTCCTCCTCTTAGCATTAATACCATGGACCCCCAGTTGGAAATCGCAGTTCCCTGTACAAACAGGTTTTTACCACTGGTGGATGTGTCTAACGAGCTAAGTGAGGCACTCCCTCAGTTACCCTCCACGCACAGTGCTAGACCTAATAATGACCACAACACAGAATCGCAGGGAACACCTCAGCTTATTAACATGCTTAGACAGGAGATAGGGTCCCTGAAATCTATGATTATGGACCTGACTACTCTGGTCAAATCGATACTAAATAAGGAACTGCCCAGCCGGCTGAGTGCAAATAGCCAAACAGAACATAACCAACAATCTCATGTGGCACATATGGCATCTACTGGGAAGAGGGTTACCCCAGCATCTGTTGTACCATCACCATCCCTTACTAGTTCTTCCCATAGGCACATCTCACTTTACCCTACGGTTAATCACCCAAGTAACATCAAAGGTAGGGTTTCGAAAGATCTTTACAGTACAGTGACCTCACAATCTTCAGCAACCTGTACTAATCAGTGCCATTCACCCAAGACACAACACCGGATAAATCGTTCAGAAACCCCCTATTTGTCCCATCCTCTTAAAATTTACATGGTCAACGTCCCCAAGCTTGGCCCCAAGAGTAGCCTTGAAAATGAATTTTCTCTGATCAACAAAGCTATTCATTAGATTCGCCATGTTAGGGGCTGTCGATCAATAATACGGGATGATATTACTATGGCTCGGAGACGTATGTCTCCATTCCAACCATTCGACTGTATTGAGCTCACTATGAGCAGGGCTGACTTGGCTGACAATCTTCTTGCTTTAGAATATCGCACTTGCTCCCCTGAAACTTCCTCCATACAGTTTAGGCGATCCCCACTAGCAACACGGGGCAAGCTACCTATCATGCAGCCATTAACACCATTAGACACAGGAATCTCACTAGAGGCTATCGATTGACTACATCCTACACCTTCTAGCGCTAAGCCCTCCCAACATACCATCAAACCCTCATGCACGGACCCTGAACCATCGAAAGATAGACATGAGGGGGATAAGATCTTGAGTAGTTTCTTGACCACTTCTCGAAGGGCTCGGGAAGTTGAAGCCATACCACCTTTAGACTCCCAGGTATTGCCCAACCTCCCGGCCCTGCGCAGCCAATGTACTCCAAACAAGAATATTATATCAGGAGCTGCCTCAAGCCATCAACTGAAATTAATATCTTGGAATGTTGCAGGCTTGAAAAATAAATTGGCAATTCCCCATTGGAACAAACTTATTGAGGGCTCTGATATATGTATTTTCCAGAAGACCTGGAGTTTGGTTCCCTTGTATAAATCAGGATATATGTGCTTCCATTCCCCAGCAATCACCATGGGGAAAGGACGTCCGTCAGGGGGTTTGGTTATATGGGTGAGTCTTGCCCTGGGTTGCCGAATTACCTCGCACCCAAGCTCAAGCCCGGATATCCTGAGACTTACTATCAGGGGACCCAGAGGGGGGGGGGAAACCCTGGACTTGTTTAATGTCTATATAAGGGGGACTAAATGGGGCAGACCTTCGCCTATAGTCACAGCCCTAGAAGAAGCTCTAACTAGCTGTCCGTCTCACTCTAGTATCGTGGTCGCAGGAGACTTCAACTGTACCTTCGAACCCCTGGATACAGAGGACCTTCTGGGGGTCGAGAAGTTCGACAATAGATGTCCTGCACCCCTGCTCAACTTACCCCCAGTCAAAAGATGGACCCAGCTAGTTCTCCAACTTAACGCTCTTACGGTGGAATTTGGTCTGAGGGCAGTAAATGGGAGAACACTATCAGGCAGTCAGGGTGCTAACACCTATAACAGAGTTAGTTGCCCCTCAAGGATAGATTATATCCTACTTGATGTAAAGCTTTGGACAGATCTTATAGATATGAAAGTTGGCATCACTACTGAGAGTGATCATAATCCCCTTTGCCTCTACCTGAAACCACTTTGGCCAGTCTCTAGCCATGCTGAGAATGTGCAAAACATAAATATAACCAAAGAAGTTGCCCCTTCTAATTGCAAAAGATTTCTGAAGTGGCCCAAGATTGCACTCCAGGAAACTAAAATCGCTGGAATTCGGCAGGTTTTAGCCTCTAATACATCAGCACTTCAGGCTGCAGTCTCAGATTCACGGGGGCTGACAGATGTCTTAAATGTCCACTCTCGCACAATGGACCCAGTAGGTGCCTATTTTCTAGCCTCGAGTAAGAGCTATAAGCCCAGGGCATCGACTAAAGGGCCCAACTCGCGGTTCATGAAAGACTGCAGGGAAAAATGGCAGCTTCTAGCCAAAGCAATTAGAGATAAGAATTGCCCTTTGATCAGGAAGGCCAGGAAAAACTATAGAGCAGCCCTCAGCCAAGCAAAGGCCACTTGGGGTGAGTTACATTGGCAGGAACTTAAAGAAGCAATCCTAGCCAAGAATAATAATTTATTTTGGACCCTAGTCTCACAGGGTAACAGGACGACTGATTGTCCACTTTCAAATCACATCCCAAGTCAATCCTGGTATGATCACTTTGAGAAGCTATACTCCACACCGGAGACTGGGACGCTTGAGGAGCTTTATACTCCTCTTGATCACCCTAGTACTGATAACAACGGTGACTACTTTTGCCTGGGCGAAATTGAAGTTGCTATAAAGAAAATCGTCCCCGCCAAAACAGCCGGCCCGGACGGCCTCCCTGGAGACCTCTTCCTAGCACACTATATCTTTCTCCTTGCCAATGCAATTGCCAGTGGAAGCCCAATACCGGAATCCTGGAAGGAGCAGAGGTGGTTCCAATTTATAAGAAGGGACCCAGAGAAGACCCCTCAAACTATAGACCAATTAGTTTAATAGATGTAATGCAGAAGGTCTTCGGCAGAGTCCTGTTGCAAAGAATCCAACATTGGGCAGAAGACAATGATATTCTTTCCCAATACCAAGCTGGCTTTAGGGCCCGCACAGGAACGGTTGATCAGGTCTTTAGGTTGCTTTTAATATACTGGAAAATAGTGACAATTGGCAAGGGCAGTCTTTACCTCGCATTTATCGACTTAAAGACTGCCTTTGACCTCATACCTAGGAATAATCTGTGGCTAGTGCTCAGAGAGATGGGCATTCCCTTTCCCATTCTCAATTTATTGTTTAGGCTCCATGAGGGCAATTATGCCCAGGTGAGGTGGGGATCACAAGGTCAACTCACAGAGCGGATCCCTGTTAACCCCTTGACCGCGATCGGAATTCCGCTCGTGTGCTGGACATTCCGATCGCGGGTGTGGTCGTGACGAGCTCAGCTCGTCATGCGCACAGCGCTACCGCGCAGCATGACGAGCAGAGCTCGTCACGCGCATCGAAGGGGTTAACAGAGGAGTCCGCCAGGGATGTGTCATGGCACCCACCCTGTTCTCTCTCTACATGAACGGGGTGGTTAGCTTCCTCAAAGAAGACCTGGCAGACACACCAACTCTCGCGGGCGATAAAGTACCGACACTCTTGTTTGCCGATGACACCCTGTTGGTGTCAAAGACCCCAGCAGGCTTACAAAGGTTGCTTAACAGATTTCAAACTTTCTGTGATTCCCGGGGACTGATTATCAATGCCACAAAAACAAAGTTCATGACATTTAACCCCCACAAATCATTTAGGAGCCTTCTTACACTCGGTGGAACAAACTTGGAGAGAGTCAGGACCTTTGATTACCTTGGGGTCAGACTCTCTGACCAAATGTCCTGGAAGCCCCACTTAGCCAAGATGCTTTTGGGTCATAAACGTGTGACCGGAGCACTAGGGAAAGAACATCGTTCCTCACAAAGCAGACCAGTTGCTCCGGCCCTCACGGTATATGATGCCAAGGCAGTAAGCACAGCTCTTTATGGTGCTGAGCTGTGGGGGTTTGATAATGTCGAGGACATCTCCAGATCTGAAAATAAGTTCCTAAGGAACCTGGTTATGCTCCCTTGCAGCACACCTCTGACTCCCTTAAAACTTGACCTGGGTAGACGGTCATTCAGCGATATAGCAAAATTACGTCCATTGCTGTTTTGGGCTCGCATTAGACGGACCCCAGAACTCTCCACGTACGCCGAAGCACTCACTGAGGTCATTAATTTAGATGTCAATTGTAAAATTAAATGGATTTCCAACATTAGGAAATCTTTGACAGCATTGGGATTCCAGGAACACTGGGACAGACAAGATCCACCAAGTAAAGAGGAAATCAAACGGTCACACTGGGACAGGGTTGCCAGCCAGGAAGTTAGTATGACTAAAGCGGGTAGACTAACGGAAGAAATCCTCCAGCATAAGCAGATTAGAGGCCTTGAGCCTTACCTAGATTTAATCCAGGTACCTAGGGATAGGAGGCTGTATATGCATTTTAGGTTCGGCACACTCCCCGTCTGTGCAGTAACTACAAAGTGGCATCCCTTGAAACAGACACCAGCAGATTGTCCTTGTTGTGGAGCCCCATCAGAGTGTGTCCCTCATATAATGTTTGTTTGTCCAGCTTATAAAGCACCGAGGTCCAAATGGCTAAAGCCTATTTGTCACCAATTGGGCACACTGGATCATCGGGTAGCCTTGCGCATTCTTAGATCGGATCCAAGAACACTATTTGTGTGCGGTGTGGCCAAATTTCTAGCCCAAGCCTGGTTGATTAGGCAACAAGCACTAAAAAAGGAGGTTTAACCTCACTGGGCATGAGACAGTGATGTAGTAAACCATTCTCCGCAGCACACAATGATTGTCCGACCCATTAACAATATTGTACTTCACGCACTGGCACTTTATAACAGACCACCCAACATCAGCCATATGGTTTTAAATAGCCTCCAATGTCTCTGTCTCCTGGGGCATTATATAATGCTTCTCCAAACGATTGCTTAAGGCAGGATGTTGAGCCCACAGTCTTTTTAAATGATTTTTAAAATGTTTATCATGTAATTATTTATACCTTTTTATCCATGATCTTTTTATAAAAATCTCAAATTGTAATTCCGACAACCGTACCATTTTTAATGGCGTATGTGAGCACTCTTTTAAAACAATTGTTTACACATCTGCTTCATCATGTATTTTTAAAGTTAAATCTGTTTTATTGTAAACTCATGGTTAAACATCTTTTTCAAGCTTTTATGATACATGTTGTCGAAATAAAGCAATAAACAAACATAAAATTCTGAGTAGGTCTGTGTGTAAGTGCATGAGTCAATCTGTGAGTGAGTACATAGGTGTTTGAGTGGGCCTGTAACTGGGTGTGTGAGTTTTTAAGTGGGTCTGTGATTGGGTGTGTGAGTATGTGAGTGGGTGCATGGGTCTGAGTGGATCTGTGAGTGGGTGAATGAGTCTGAGTGGGTCTGTGAGTGGGTGTGTGAGTATGAGTGGGTCTGTGAGTGGGTGCATGAGTCTCTGAGTGGGTCTGCGAGTGGGTGCATGAGTATCTAAGTGGGGTCTGTGAGTAGGTGCTTGATTGTCTGAGTAGGTCTATGAGTGTGTTTGAGTTTCTTAGTGGGCTTGTGAGTGGGTGTATGAGTGTCTCAAATGGTCTGAGAGTGGGTGCTTGAGTCTCTGTGTGGGTCTCTGAGTGGGAACATGAGTCTCTGAATAGGTCTGTGAGTGAGTGCGTGAGTGTCTGAGTGGTGCTGTGAGTGGGTACGTGAGTCTGAGTGGGTGCATGAGTCTGAGTGGGTCTGTGAGTGGGTGCGTGAATCTCTGAGTGGGTCTGTGAGTGGATGCATGAGTGTCTAAGTGGGTCTGGGAGTTGGTGCGTGAGTGTCTGAGTAGGTCTGTGAGTGGGTGCATGAGTTTCTGAGTGGGTTTGTGAGTGAGTGCATGAGTGTCTCAATGGGTCTGTGAGTGGGTACGTGAGTGTCTGAGTGAGTCTGCGAGTGGGTGCATGATTGTCTAAGTGGGGTCTGTGAGTAGGTGCATGAGTGTCTGAGTAGGTCTATGAGTCAGTGTATGAGTGTCTCAATGGGTCTGAGAGTGGGTGCTTTAGTCTCTGAGTGGGTCTCTGAGTGGGTACATGCATCTGAGTGGGTCTGTGAGTGGGTGTGTGAATCTCTGAGTGGGTCTGTGAGTGGGTGCATGAGTGTCTAAGTGGGTCTGTGAGTGGGTGTGTGAGTGTCTGAGTGGGTCTGTGAGTCAGTGCATGAGTTTGTGAGTGGTCTGTGAGTGTCTGAGTGGCTCTGTGAGTGGGTGTGTGACTCTCTCAGTAGGTATGTGAGTGGATGCATAAGTCTCTGAGTGGGTCTGTGAGTGGGTGCATGAGCCCCTGAGTGGGTTAGTGAGTGGGTGCATCAGAGTCTGAGTGGGTCTGTGACTGTGTGTGTGAGTATCTGAATGGGTATGTGAGTGGGTGCGGAAGTGTCTGACTGGGTCTGTGACTGGGTGTGTGAGTCTCTGAGTGGGACTGTGACTAGGTGTGTGAGTCTCTGAGTGGGTCCGTCAGTGGGTGTGTGAGTCCCTGAGTGGGTCTGTGAGTAGTGACATGAGTGTCTGAGTGGATCCTAACTATGCGCTACTGCTCCAACCAGGATTCAAATCTGTGGCTCTCTGGTTACAGACACAGACCTCTGCAGTTCATTAACTAATAGAGGTTTCATAAAGTAAGATAGTGCATTTCCCACCATTTAACTTCACTTGCATTTATTTTACATTTAAGCTGTGTGTGAATAGGTGAGGGGGCCACGCAACACCCTTCCTCATGCCAATTTCAGCCCTGGGGAACCCATCCCCGTGGCCCGGCTTTATTATATTTATAATATGCATATATATAATGTAGAAAGGAGGGGGGCCGCTTGGCCTCCCTCCATGGGCCGAATTTGTCCCCGGAGACCCCATCCCCCAGGGTCCGGCCATGTCTCTTGGGTGCCACATGGGGACTGCAGGGGGAGCCTGAAGGCCCCCGCAGTCCCAGCCAGCTCCCCACCTATTGCAGGAGCTGGCATTGCTGCTGCATGGAGGGAGCTGCTGAAAAGGCAGCTCCCTCCATGCAGGAGCAATCATTTAATCTCTTTCCCTGCCTACATGTCTGCGGGCAGGGAAATAGATGAAGCCCCTGCTTCAAGTGGACAGGAGCACTTTGACAGCTCCCTCCTGCAGGAACCAGAGTGTTTGCTTTTGCATGGCGGGACCTGTCAAAGCTCACACCAGGCAAAAGCAAACTGCTGTGTCCCATGGATGGGCCCCCTGGAACATAGCAAGAGCTGGCCCTGGGGGATGGCAGTCCCCAGGGCCATGCATGGCTAAAGGATGGGGACTATGCAGCCCCCTTCCTCCTGTATTCATAGGCTGGCTCCAGGGAGCCAGCCGAATATGGCCCGTGATTGGGGCCGCGTGGCCTCCTCCCACTTGTAATAATTTGATAGGTCATGGGGAGGTGGTGGTCCCCAGGGCCTGGGGTGGTCCTTGCAGACCCTGCATATTATTTTATAATGTAGCGCTGGGGAGGTGGTGGTCCCCTGGGCTCCAAGAGACTCAGGAGGGGGACCCGTGCACCCCCCTCTTTTTTTCATGCAATGCCCCTGGGACCAGACCCACCCAGGGGCTTTTTCCAAAACAAGCATGGGAGCCCATGCTTGTGTTTTTTTTTACATTTTCACTGGAGTCGCGGATCTGCTGCGATATTCAGTGATTTTTTTTTTATTTTAAATAATGCTTTTTTTGCCCTGGCAGGGTCCCTCTGGGACCCCACAACCAGAGCTAAGGAGTCAGGGAATTCCTACCATTCCTTATTTTTTTATTACGTTTTTTGCTGGGATTCGGCTAAAGCCAAGTCCGAAGATGGCTGCCAGCACTTCCTGCTTGAAGTGTTGGAGGCCAATCAGATCTCAGCACGAGATTGGGAGGGTTCACGGAGCCTTCGTGTCCCTAGATATACAAATGTGGATTTTCTTTAATATTTCTAAAACTACTGAACAGATTTACTCCAAATAACAAAACTGGTTCTTTCTTCCAAATTTGGTGTAATTCCATCCAGTGGTTCGGACTGTAGTTGTGTTTAAATATCTCTATGGAAATGAACATGGGAAAAACACTTTTTTTGACCCCCCTCCTTTTTCTTTGGCCCCTGCTTGATGGAACGCTCCAAAACTTTCCATGCAGAACAAGAATTACCAGCACACATGTTTTTGGAAAGTTTTGTGAAGTTTCGTCAAACGACTCCAAAGATATACGCAAAACCAAACAAGACCAAAACAACAAAAATCCACAATACAATAATCAAAATATGACTTTTAGAAGGAAAAAACAGCTTTGTCCATAGCAAACTATAGATGCAACACTTTCAACACAAAGTACCTTGGGTGCGTCAAAATCATAAACAAAAACAGCTGCATGGAAGGGGATGCGTTGGTTCCTAACGCCCAGGGAAGGTGATGCATCAGTTCCTTACTCCAGGGGAGGTGATGCGTTGGTTCCTTACTGCCACACAGGGGAGGTGATGCGTCGGTTCCTTACTGAAGGGGAGGTGATGCATCGGTTTACTACTGTGCGGGGAGGTGATGCGTCTGTTCCTTACTGCAGCCCCAGCCTCGATTTAGACTTGGCGCCCCGGCTCGATTCGTGGGGATCGGGGATGCGTCGGATCTTGATGTGGGGGCAATGGCGCTGCGTTGGCCTCTCCAACCGCGGTCCCATGATGCGTTGGTTCTTGCAGCGGCACAGCAAGGCCTGCGTCAGAATCGGTGCGGTGATCTTGGACTTCGGAGATCGGTGCACGGGATTAAGCATGTGGCGATTTCTCCAGCTGCAGGCAGTTGGTAAATTCTTCCCGCACACTGGCGATGCATCGGAAATGGGTGCGGATGCGTCACATTTCTCTTAGTTGCGTCTCTTTTCCAGCCCCCAACAGCAGGAAGAACCTCCAGAGGCCCAACACAGCAACAGACTAAGCCTGGGCGGAGCTACGCGGAGCTCCACAAGCGGTGGAGTGCGTTAGATAAATGCTGTTCGCGATGATTTTCAGTGCCAGATGCTTGTCCGCACTGTGCAATCATCGTGAACGGCACCAGGCACAGCGCAAGCGGGCCCTGCTTCCTTTCTGCCGCTCGAGTAGATTTTTACTCGAGCGGCAGTCTTTTCAATGCGAACGGACAGTTTCTCAACGCGAGCATTCGCGACCACTCGCAATGAGAAAACTGACCACCCACGTTGAGAAATCTCGCTGGGAGGTTGATTTTCCACGCTCGTGATTGCCAACTTGATTTTGATGATCGCGAACGAGGAAAAATCTCACTGGGAGGTGGATTTTCCTCGCTCGCTGTCGCCAACTTGATGTTGACGAACGCAAGCGAGGAAAAAAACTCTGCTCCGCTGCGCGGAGCAGAGTTTTTCGGAACTCCACAAGCTCTGCATAATGCGGAGTGCAGAAAACTCTGCAAACTCCGTGAGTGGAGCGGAGCAAACTCCGCGAGCGGAGCGGAGTTCACCGCCCAGACTTACAACAAACACCTCTTGGCAGGTCAGAACTCCCAGCAAGGAAGTTCAGGGGAGCTGGTGGTGAAGTCTTTGTGTCCCTGAGACGTCAGAACAGGCGGCAAGCTCTACTACAAACCCTTGGAGATCTTCTTCAAGCTGGATACACAAACAGTTCCTCTCCTTGGCAGGAACAGCCACTGCAGGTCAACCCCAGTCAGCACACAGCAAAGGGCATTACTTCTCCCTCAGCTTTCCCAGCTCTTCTGCTTGGCAGAGGTTCCTCTTGAGTCCTGAAGTATTCTAAAGTTCTGGGGTCTGGGCCCCAATATTTATATTCAATTTTGCTTTGTTCTCTTGTGGTAGAGAGGCTCTGTGTTCAGTCAAAACCAGTTGTGTCGTCTCTGTTCCAGCTTTCCGGCAGGAGGGGGAGACAGTATTGTGTACGGCAGACCAGGCCCATTCAGGTGAAAGGAAATCTCCTCCCTCTACTCTAAATGCAGCCCAAGGTTATGCAGCCCAGCCCTGCCTCAATCAGGAAAGGCAGGACACACCTCAACTCCCCCCCCCGTGGCAGTCTACAGTGAATGCACATCCCCAGGGAATGTATACTTATAAGATGTTATAAATAAACTCCCATTCTATCCTATGGGAAAGATAGCCTTTCAGTAGTGAAAAATGAAATACACTGTATTTCACTATCAGGACATGTCACACACATCAGTACATGTCCTACCTTTCACATACACTGCACCCTGCCCACAGGGGTACCTTGGGCCTATCTTAGGGGTGACTCACATGTAATAAAAGGGAAGGTTAGGGCCTGGCAAGTAGGTGCACTTGCCAGGTCGACATGGCTGTAGAGACTGTGCGCAGACACTACAGTGGCAGGTCTGAGACCCTTTTCAAAGGCTGCTTGGGTTGCTGGCACAATCAGTGCTGCAGGCCCACTAGCAGCATTTGACTTACAGGCCCTGGGCACACACAGTGCACTGTACTAGGGACTTAGTAGTAAGTCAAATAAGCCAATCATGGAAACACCAATCCATAATAACAATTTACACAGAGAGCATTTGCACTTTAGCACAACTCAGCAGTGGTAAATTGCCCAGAGTCCTAAAACCATCAAAAACAGGATCAAAAACAGGAGGCCAAAAAGCAATAAATCTGGGGATAAAACCCACTGAGAAAGCCAGGTCTAACAATGAGACATTTGGCTGCCTGGGGTCAGGGGCGTGGGCTCTGGTTTCGGAAATGTCACTAATGAAAAAAGTAGCATGCAGGATGTACCTTAGACAAAAAATGAAGAAACGAAACCCCCATCAGGGCTGGCAGCACCATCGGAACCGTCTATATTTAAAATCCAGTTTCTCAACACGCAAGTAAAGAAAAAGAGAAGTTCCAACGTTTCAGACAGGACAATGTTTATAAACAGAAACTAAGACTATCATGATTCCTGCTTCACCACGGAGCTTCCCGCTCTTTGTTCTTGCTACCACTTGCTTTAATGATGAGATTTGAAGTTTGTCCTCGATGGCAAAGCCTGTCACGCCGCATGATCCAGAGTGAGTCACCTCAGTCTGGGCATAGGCAGAAGTCAGTCATTTATCCGAAACCATATATCGTTTTGAAAAATATAAAACCCGTTTCCCCTACCGCTAATCTCCTTTACAGATTGAAATGCCTTTTGCACTCAATAGGAAATGGTTTCTATAGGCCAAGTCGGGGCAGAGATCCTCTGCAAGCAGGAATCAGTTACTTGCAATAGGTGCATGACGATAATTCTGCCTCCTACCCGTCATCATATTAAAGATGTAATAAGCCTACACGGTGCAATGTTTATTACGCGGGCTTTGATCTCACATATGCCCTGATTATTGAGTTTTACATATTTTGTATGGTTTCTGTTTCTTTCTGTCATGTTGTTCACCTTATTTTCGCACACAGGAGATTTTATGCTAGTAGGAAAAGTTTTGTGGGAACTGAAAAAATGGAAAATGAGGCCCGGTCACTTGCGCTGCACTATCAACGTTCACCACATTATTTTCAAAATTGTATAGCCAATGCACTGAGATAGTATCTCACCTGGCTATTGTATGACAGGACATACCTCACATAAAAGTTTCATGCCGACGACTGTCCTAGCGAAATGCCTGTAATTCCTATGAGAATAGCACATATTACGTTCAGAAAACCTTTTACAGTTTTGTCCACCTCTAAATAAGAGCCACGTGAAATAAAGGCCATTTCTGGAAATCTTACAATTTCAACAAAAAAATGGAACACCTTAAGGACGACACCCCAAGCAGCAACTACCATCTATTTGGTACTTAACTCACAAATGTGCAAGTCTGTTCTAAAAGAATAAGATGTTTGTGATTTGTGTTCTTGGTTCTTTTCTTTTTCAAGGTGATTGCCCGGAAGAAGAGGTGTTTCTTGCTAAAGAGGAAAGAATTTGTTTGGAGATTTCCAGTGTTTAACATCAGAATAACATGTCTATCTTGATACTGCTAGTAGTCTTTGTGAAAGGTGAGTGTCCTGACCAGGGATGAAGTTTATGCTTTGGAGGGGCCATGGAGTAATACTTGAGTGGGTAAGCTTGGAGGCTAGAGTAATATCAAGTGGGGAAACAACCTTTACAACGCAGTCATTACAACGCACTACCTTTACAACGCAGTCATTACAACGCAACATCCTTTACATCGCATGCCATTACAACGCCGCCATTACAATGCATGTCACTACAACGCATGTCATTACAGCGCATGTCACTACAACGCATGCCATTACAACGCATTATAAGGTAAGTAATGAGGAATAGTAATTTTTAACCCTACACTATCCAACACTTACCCTACTGCTGCACTCACTGGAGTGGGAATAGTAATTTTTACCCCTACACTATCCAACACTTACCCTACTGTTGCACCCACTGGGTGGGAATAGTAATTTGTACCCCTACACTATCCAACACTTACCCTACTGTTGCCCTAAAAGTAATATGCGTTGTAATGGTATGCTTTGTAATGGTATGCGTTGTAGTGACATGCGTTGTAAATGTAGTTTCTAAAAATGCGTTGTGATGACATGCGTTGTAAAATCATGCGCTGTAATGGATGTTGCAATGTAAAAACTGCATTGTAAAGGCATGCGTTGTAAATGTTTGCGTTGTAACGTCATACATTCTACCAAGTGTGGGCACTATATAAAAAAATTACATTTCAATAAGTGTATCTTTTGTTTATGGGAGAAGAACACGTAGCAGCAAGATAGAAGATACATCGTTGCCCAAAAAATTTCAACTAGGTTGAGCCAGGCTAAGTGGTAGAATTTTGCAAATTACCTCCTCAAAAAGCGTTAATTTCCACACTACATGAGTCGTTGTTATTTAGTTTCTTCGTCTTTTCAGATCAGCTAATAGCAAACTAATCACTATACTCATTTTTCAAAGCAGTTTCCAGTGACCTACTTGGTCCAGAAATTGTGATTGCTGAGCGAGACAGTTCAGTCAATATCACGTGCCGCTATGATATCTCACCCGTCAACATCCATGGGAGAAAGTTCTGGTGCAAGATCTCTGTCACTCTGACTGGATGTACCACAATTATATCCAGCACCCCATATGTTGTAACAACAGGCTACAAGGATCGGACACGGCTTGTCGACAGCCCTGCAAATGGCACATTTCAGGTTGAGATGGCAGAGCTGACGCGGGAGGATGGAGGACAATATCGCTGCGGCATTGGTCAGAGTAATGACAGGTTCTTCTCCAGTGTCTTCTTGGCTATTTCTGAAGGTATGGTTTTATACTCAGACTAACATAATTGGCAAATCATGCATTATCGGAGTATGTGAGTAACCAGTTTCTTTCTATCTCTGCTGAGTACTGTATTTTTAGCTTGCACAACAGACATGCAAACTATAACTGGCACAACAAATGCAATGCTCAGGAACTCATTATTGATGTGACAGCTCTAATTATAAATTTAAATAAGCTTATAGGTGGGATTTAAATATAATATTGCCCATAACACTGAGGAAGAAATGACTATGTGACCAACCCACTGTGAGCAGCCAACCCATGCTGTGCATGACCATTGGCTGTTGACAAAGGGATGGCTGCAAGGCCTGAACCCATGCTGCTGGGAGTGGCCAACACAGTCTTTTGCATGGGAGTTGGTCCCAGAGCCTGGCCTATGGCCAGGACTTTGCTTTTTCTTTTTTGCTTAGGATTTGCAAACCTTGACCATGGTTTGTGAACCTTTGGCAGTCTTCAGGGCTAGAGCCCACAAACCCACAGCAAGCTTATGCTGATCCTTCAAGGAGGTCTGTGAACCTGCTTCCACACCCTTGAACCCCAAAAAGAGGTTACACACAGGCCCATGAAGTTTACCTGGGGTTGACGGTCCGAGCTGTGAAACTTGCTGTTGATTCCCAAAGCATGGCAAGGTTTGTGGATCTCGAGGCCATGCTGGGAACCGCAAAATCAACCATGAGGTCGGCAATCAGCAGGAGCAAAGACGCATGTATTGTAATGACGACGTTATAAAACCATGCGTTAAAATGGCATCCGTTATTCCGTCATACAACCCAGTTTTCTGGTCCTCACTTGAGAGATCTTCACAAAACTTGCCATGCCGGACTCAAGCTTGATGAAAAATTTTATTGGAAAGCTTAATGTAGATTCATAGAACAGTGTCAAAGTTATTAAGAAAACAAAAACGAAGCCTTTTTATTAAAAACTATAATCTAAGCATAACTAGGCACAGGCTATTACCACCTCTGTAATACATTTTTATATAGATTGATTGTGTTTTCATTTCTATCATATAAGACGAACAGTTGGTAATCCGCAACAAACGAGGGCAAACTCACTGTGCTAGCATTGCTCAATACCACAGCATTCTTGACCTGTTTAGACTCTGTAAATGAGTCTTGTTCACGGTAGCCGCCATGTTGGTTACACTCACATATATGTGACTTATGGTGAAAATGAAAACAGGCTAGAACACCTGTCCCTGGAAAATCTTGCTTTCAGCATACTATATTGTTCTGGGAACACATTTCGGCATCATCTTATTTTATTGTTCTAAGGGAAAGGTGTGTATATTAAATACCTTATAAAGCTGTGCAAATAAGTAAAAGACATTAACACAAAAATACGCAATACTAATAAAACAAGCATAATCTTTGACCACGTGCAGAAGGTTATGCAATTTCATTGTGCCCCAATGTGCAACATGATACATAATAATACATACTATTCCAAACATTAAATAGTCCATAACTTTGTCAAACCCCAGTGGACAGCTTGTTGGTGCAGGGTTTATTCCCATTGCACAAGCAAATTAATATGTCTTATATTTCTTCTTTAAATCAGCTGTAAAGATGAACAATGGAGTGGTCATAGCAAAAAACGTCTTAACCTGGAGGATCAATTAAAAGCAAATGAAGCAGTTGTACAGGCACACACAAAAATATATCAATTGCATCTCACTTATTTGCTCAAAGTAAGTTGTTAGACCCAGCGGTTTCCAGCTGGCTGGGAAGCATCAAAGCCAGTCGGAATCCCCTGACCTAGACAGGATGAGTTCGATACATGTGTCCCATAACCTGTGCTCACCAGTGGGTACCTTGGCGCAGAGCAGTCAGGCTTATCCTCAGGGTCAATGTGTAAAGTATTGGCACAACACTACCCTCGCATCACACTGTGTATGCTACAAAAAGACTCCAAACCTTATGTATAAAACACTGGTCTTTGTATTAACACGAACTGCTAAATCAACATGATATATACATTGAAATCAAAATGACTGTACATTAAATATAAACTTTACAGTTATATGCAATTGTCAAACATTTTCATTAGCAGCAGAATGTCATAACCATATATGCCCTTTAAGAGGTAATTAATCAATCAATCAATCATGTCACTTATAAAGCGCACTACATACCCGCGAGGGTCTCAAGGCGCTGGGGGAAGAGGGGGGTGGTGCTGCTACTGATCGAAGAGCCAGGTCTTGAGGAGTCTTCTGAAGGCCAGTAGGTCTTGGGTCTGTCGGAGGTTGGTGGGGAGGGTGTTCCAGGTCTTGGCGGCGTGGTGGGAGAAGCGCTCTGCCGCCGGCGGTCGTTTTCCGGATGCGGGGGACTGTGGCGAGGGCGAGGCTGGTCGAGCGGAGCTGGCGGGTGGGGGTGTAGAAGCTGAGTCGTCTGTTGAGGTAGGCTGGTCCGGAGTTGTGGAGTGCTTTGTGTGCGTGGGTGAGGAGCTTGAAGGTTATCCTCTTGTTGACAGGGAGCCAGTGCAGGTCTCTCAGGTGGGGTGTGATGTGGCTGCGTCGGGGGATGTCGAGGATAAGACGTGCAGAGGCGTTCTGGATGCGTTGCAGCCGTCTCAGGAGCTTAGCCGTCGTTCCTGCGTAGAGGGTGTTTCCGTAGTCCAGCCTGCTGGTGACGAGGGCCTGGGTGACTGTTTTTCTTGTTTCTGTGGGGATCCACTTGAAGATCCTGCGGAGCATTCGGAGGATGTTGAAGCAGGATGAGGAAACGGCGTTGACCTGCTTAGTCATGGAGAGGGTGGGGTCGAGGATGACCCCTAGGTTGCGTACGTGGTCGGTGGGTGGCGGGGCTGTTCCCAGTGATGTTGGCCACCAGGAGTCGTCCCAGGCTGAAGGGTTGGAACCAAGGATGAGGACCTCCGTCTTGTCCGAGTTCAGCTTCAGGCGGCTGGTCCTCATCCATTCGGCGACGGCCTTCATTCCTTCGTGGAGGTGGGCTTTGGCGGTGTGAGGGTCTTTGGTGAGGGAGAGGATCAGCTGGGTGTCGTCGGCGTAGGAGATGATGTTGAGGTTGTGCTGTCGGGCGACGTGGACGAGGGGTGCCATGTAGATGTTGAACAGCGTTGGGCTGAGGGAGGAGCCTTGGGGTACGCCGCAGATGATCTTGGTGGCCTTGGATCGGAAGGGGGCGAGGCGGACGCTTTGTGTTCTGCCGGAAAGGAAGGATGTGGTCCAGTCCAGGGCCTTCTCTTGGATCCCGGCGTCGTGAAGGCGTGTTCGTAGTGTGTGGTGGCAGACCGTGTCGAAGGCGGCTGATAGGTCCAGGAGGATGAGGGCTGCTGTTTCTCCGTTGTCTAGCAGGGTCCTGATGTCATCGGTGGCGGCGATGAGGGCGGTTTCGGTGCTGTGGTTGCTGCGGAAGCCGGACTGGGAAGGGTCCAGGATGTTGTTTGTCCTCGAGGTAGCGGGTCAGTTGTTTGTTGACGATTTTCTCGGTGACCTTCGCGGGGAACGGGAGCAGAGAGATGGGTCGGAAGTTCTTGAGGTCCTTGGGGTCTGCCTTGGGTTTCTTGAGTAAGGCGGTGATCTCGGCGTGCTTCCAGCTTTCCGGGAAGGTTGCTGTCTCGAAGGAGATGTTGATTATTTTCCGGAGATGGGGCGCGATGGCTGTACTGGCTTTGTTGAAGATGTGGTGAGGGCACGGGTCTAGCGGTGAACCGGAGTGGATGGTGTTCATGATCTCGCTGGTGTCCTCGTCGTTGATGTTGGTCCAGGAGAGCAGGCGGTTGGTGGTTGTGGGGGCAGTGGTCTCGGTGGTTGCCGGGGCGGTCGTGGTGTTGAAGCTGTCGTGGATGTCGGCGATTTTGCGGTGGAAGAAGGTGGCCAGTGAGTCGCACAGGTCTCGCGACGGCTGGATGTCGTTGGTGTTGGAGCTGGGGTTGGAGAGTTCATTCACGATGTTGAAGAGCTCTTTGCTGTTGTGTGCGTTGTTGTCTAGGCGGTCTTTGAGTGAAGCCCTTTTGGCGGATCTGATGAGGTGATGGTGACTGCGGGTGGCGCTCTTGTGGGCGGCGTAGCTGTCCGCTGTCCGTTCGTGGAGCCAGATCTTCTCCAGTTTTCAGCATGTTCGTTTGGAGGCCTGGAGGTCTTCGGTGAACCAGGTGGCTTTCTTGCTGGTGTGGCTGTTGGGCGGATTCTTGAGCGGGGCGAGGGTGTTGGCGCAGTCGTCGATCCACTGTCTGAGGTTGCGGGCGGCGGTGTCGGCGTCGGAGGGTTCGGCGGGTGGGCTCAGGGCGAGGGTTGTGGTTAGCTGGTCTTCCGTGACTCTGCTCCAGCAGCGGCGAGGCATTTGTTCGGTGCGGTGGTGCGTGGTGGGCTTCCTGTAGGTGAAGTGGATGCAGTGGTGGTCAGTCCAGTGGGGTTCGGAGGTGTGGTTGAAGGAGACGTGTGGGCTTGCGGAAAAGATGGAGTCGAGCGTGTGGCCGGCGGCGTGGGTGGGTGTAGTCACGAGCTGTCTGAGTCCGAGGGTGGCGAGGTTGTCGATCAGGGTGGTGGAGTTGGTGTCCTTGTTGTTCTCGAGGTGGAAGTTCAGGTCCCCGAGGAGGATGTAGTCCGTGGAGGCGATGGCGTGTGTGCTGACGAAGTCAGCGATGGAATCGCTGAACTGTGGTCGGGGTCCGGGGGTCTGTAGATGAGGGTTCCTCTGAGGGTGGTGTTGGGATCGGTGTGGATCTGGAAGTGCATGTGTTCGGCGGTGCTGAGGGTGTCGTCAGTGTTGGTTGAGACTCTGAGGGTGTTCCTGTGGACGCTGGCGATGCCTCCTCCGACTCCGTTGGTGCGGTCCCTGCGGGTGATCTTGTATCCGTCCGGGATGGCAATGGCGATGTCGGGGGCTGAAGCGGGATTCAGCCAGGTCTCCGTCAGGAATGCGACATCTGGGGAGGTTGAGTCGAGAAGGTCCCAGAGTTCGATGGCGGGTTTGCGGGCGGAGCGGGTGTTGAGGAGGATGCATCTGAGGTAGTTGGGTTCTTTCCTGGGCGGTGGTTTGGCGGGGCGGGTGCTGGCGAAGCTGCAGTTCCGGCAGGTGAAGGGCCCTTGGGTGCGCTTCGGGGTGGCCTGGTAGCAGGCGTGATCTTTTCCGGGGTTGAGTGCGTGGAGGGTGCTGGCGACGTATCGGCGTCTGTTGATGTGGCGGGTGCGGGGGATGCACGGACCAGGGGGTCTGGCGCTGGGCGCGGTCACGGCGCGGACGGGCGCAGACGGGCTTGCCTTAGGCGCGCCTTTGGCGTGCCAGCGGCGCGCCCGCTGCGCACGTCCGCTGCGCGGCCCCACAGCGGCCGCCATAAATGGGGAGGTGGGAGGGAGGAGCAGGGAATGGGGCAGCGAATGGGCAGTGAGGGGCGGGGCCGCAGGGCGCAGCGGCGGGAAACAGGCACAGAAGGGAAAACGAGCACAATCAGGGCATCAAGGGGGCACAGAAAGGGAAAAAAAACGAGCACAATGAGGGGCAGCAAGGGGGCACAGAAAGGAAAAACTAGCACAATGAGGGGCAGCAAGGGGGCACAGAAAGGAAAAAACTAGCACAATGAGGGGCAGCAAGGGGGCACAGAAAGGAAAAACGAGCACAATCAGGGGCAGCAAGGGGGCACAGAAAGGGAAAAAAACGAGCACAATCAGGGGCAGCAAGGGGGCACAGAAAGGAAAAACTAGCACAATGAGGGGCAGCAAGGGGGCACAGAAAGGAAAAACGAGCACAATCAGGGGCAGCAAGGGGGGCACAGAAAGGAAAAACGAGCACAATCAGGGGCAGCAAGGGGGCACAGAAAGGAAAAACGAGCACAATCAGGGGCAGCAAGGGGGCACAGAAAGGAAAAAACGAGCACAATCAGGGGCAGCAAGGGGGCACAGAAAGGAAAAAAACGAGCACAATCAGGGGCAGCAAGGGGGCACAGAAAGGAAAAAACGAGCACAATCAGGGGCAGCAAGGGGGCACAGAAAGGAAAAACGAGCACAATCAGGGGCAGCAAGGGGGCACAGAAAGGAAAAACGAGCACAATCAGGGGCAGCAAGGGGGCACAGAAAGGAAAAAAACGAGCACAATCAGGGGCAGCAAGGGGGCACAGAAAGGAAAACGAGCACAATCAGGGGCAGCAGCAGGGCACACAGACGGAGCTGTGTGGTGGGGAGCGACCTACCAGTCAAGGTCAGGGGTCGCTCTCTTCACCACGCAGCGGCCGCCATAAATGGGGAGGTGGGAGGGAGGAGCAGGGAATGGGGCAGCGAATGGGCAGTGAGGGGCGGGGCCGCAGAGCGCAGCGGCGGGAAACAGGCACAGAAGGGAAAACGAGCACAATCAGGGCATCAAGGCGGCACAGAAAGGAAAAAAAACGAGCACAATGAGGGGCAGCAAGGGGGCACAGAAAGGAAAAACTAGCACAATGAGGGGCAGCAAGGGGGCACAGAAAGGAAAAAACTAGCACAATGAGGGGCAGCAAGGGGGCACAGAAAGGAAAAACGAGCACAATCAGGGGCAGCAAGGGGGCACAGAAAGGGAAAAAAACGAGCACAATCAGGGGCAGCAAGGGGGCACAGAAAGGAAAAACTAGCACAATGAGGGGCAGCAAGGGGGCACAGAAAGGAAAAACGAGCACAATCAGGGGCAGCAAGGGGGCACAGAAAGGAAAAAACGAGCACAATCAGGGGCAGCAAGGGGGCACAGAAAGGAAAAACGAGCACAATCAGGGGCAGAAAGGGGGGCACAGAAAGGAAAAAAACGAGCACAATCAGGGGCAGCAAGGGGGCACAGAAAGGAAAAAAACGAGCACAATCAGGGGCAGCAAGGGGGCACAGAAAGGAAAAACGAGCACAATCAGGGGCAGCAAGGGGGCACAGAAAGGAAAAACGAGCACAATCAGGGCAGCAAGGGGGGCACAGAAAGGAAAAACGAGCACAATCAGGGGCAGCAAGGGGGCCACAGAAAGGAAAAAAACGAGCACAATCAGGGGCAGCAAGGGGGGCACAGAAAGGAAAAAACGAGCACAATCAGGGGCAGCAAGGGGGCACAGAAAGGAAAAACGAGCACAATCAGGGGCAGCAGCAGGGCACACAGACGGAGCTGTGTGGTGGGGGAGCGACCTACCAGTCAAGGTCAGGGGGTGTACTCAACAAACACAACATTCCAAATATCGCATACACCAACATTTGCAATGCTCAAGAAATCACAGGTCTTTGACTCCACCTCATGACCCAGCCCCTCAGCCACTCAACTACACAAGCAAACGATACACGTTGTCCCAGCTGGCTCCAAGTTGACTAGACTGACGAAACCACCTAAAACAGAAAGAAACAGTTACTTAGTTACGTCCATCTAAATTAGACTTCCAGGTGAATGACGGCACCTGCACGAGGGCAGGATCACTATTCCCCGTAAACAAAAGGCTGTGACCCAGGAAGCTGGTGAGCTTCCAAGTCTGGAGAAGTGTTTCCCCTCAGGCGGACGTGTGAGCTGCCGTAGCTCCCGACAGCCAGCTGTAGGGACCCATAAGACACAACGAAACCTCTCAGGCTCCGTCACGATGTTCTCCACAACAAAGTTCCTTGTGGCGTGGGTCCAGGGAGAGGGAGCCAGCGACATCGCATGGAGGATGTGGTGTCAGGCACTGTCGTCCTCCCAATCTGGAGGTTAAAGACAGTGTCAGCTCAGGTTCCCCAGCACCCCTCCGACACTATATGCTCCGGAGTGCAAGCTACCACAGGTCGCCTGGTCGCAAGCTTGGGTCCTTCGGACTCTGTATGCTTCCCCCGCACTCCTTGAACTCCTCACGTCCCAGCACCTCAGGTTGGCTGCTGATCTTCACAAGCACACTCCTCTGCACAGTATGATGATGATGTACATCAGGATGGTCCTTGTCCCAACTGACGATCACTTCTACCCATTTCCAACACTTCCCTGCACAGTCCTTAGGATCTTGTGGAAATGCGGAGATCCTTCTGTCCCTGGGATCTCGTGGACAGGAGGCTAGCCAACCGGCCCTTGAAGAGTACTTAGGGGCCCAGGCCACAACAGTTGGCACTAGATGTAGGCCAGCAACGTCCAGGCAAAATCTACCAAGAGATAGTCCCCTTCCTGGAATACGACAAGCTCCAGTCCAGCACAAGTCTGAAGATAATCCAGTTGCAGTACCTCCTGCCCTAATAATTCCTCGTGTCGATGTCCCTGTATCGAACCAGTATTGTATGGTTCCAAATCCAAAAGCGTCTTTAACGTCTGTGGCCATAGCCTCAGTAGTTATACCCACGATGGACTTTAAAGATGCAATCCGTGCAAAAAACCACCTTTGAAATGCACAGGCCCTCTCTATATTCTGTCCTGTCTGCCATCCTACCCAGGAGGTTAAATCACTATCTTTAGTGGGCCAAGACACTGCCCCCTGGAATGCAGGTGCCAATTCCACCCCCACGTAACCATCCCAGAGAGGCCCCTCAGAGTCAGGTCTAGTATATGGTTTTCTATCAGGAATGCACAGATGTAGCTATTCCCCCAGCACCCAGATGTGACTGGGAAACAGGCCGACAGGCACACAGAGCCACGAGCATCGAAATGCCCACTTTCCCAAAGTGAAATTTCCACACACGTAATGTTGAATCCACTCACACTTACAAACTCATCGATACGAAACACTATACTGTTACTACTCTGCACAGAGGAAATCCTGCTCAATAGCCTTTCACTACATTCCCCCATGCTAATTCATTGCGAGAAGCAGGCCCTGTCGTACTGAACACTCCGTCCGGTGTCATTCATGACCATTGCATGTAACGCGCACACGTACTACCTCTTCCTGTCACCAGGGAGAACTCTGAAATAGCAAGAGACATGCAGAGCCTTGGCATGTAGCTTTTTAAATGCCAAGTTGAATAATAGCAACACGCGCAACAGGCCCCACCAGGGCAAACCTGTGGTCTGATCGATAAGCTACCTCCGTGGATGGCACAATCAGTGCTGCAGGCCCATGGAGGTGCATTCAAGTTACATGCCCTGGGTATATGTCTTACCCCTAGACAAGGGGCGGATAGCTAACTCAAATCAGCCAATAATGTACACATCAATCACTAGTATGTATATGAAAAGCACAGCACTTTGGCACTGAATGGCAGTGTCAAACGCGCTCAAAGTCCTAAGGCTAGCACCTAGATCAGCGGAAAAAGGGAAAGGAGAAAAGCAAAAAGTCAAAGGAAAGCACCCTAGAAAGGGCCATTTCCAACATAAGCGTACAAAGTGATGCTCCATGATGTTCAATCCATTGGGTTCACAAGTTTCCAAAATGTACCTAGATACCAGTTTGCGTAGACAAAACTATAAACTGACTGACAAAGTTGCATTGTAAAGGTACTCCTGATGTAGTGACTCTAGATGTAGTGGCTGCAATGTAATGGTTACCAACTGAGTAAGGTTCTGGTATACATTGAGGGTGTGTAAACAGCTTGGGTTGCTATTGTTGTGTGGTCTGAGTACTAGAGATTCAACAAGACAGTTCAAGGAGCCTTTCAGGCAGAGAGATAAAGAATGAGTGCTGCCTACTCGCCTATGCCTGTGCTCTCACTGTACTCACATTTTACCCTCACTTGAACGTGATGAACACAGATTTCTCCCTTCACTGTTGGTTAGATCATGTTTTCTGCCTTATTCACACTTGCCATTCACTCCCCATCTCCTTTTCACCCAGAAGTAGAAGTTCCCACTGACACTTTACCATTATTAGGCCTAACCACTCACATTTGTGAAAACTGGACTCCCCACCCTTGCCTGGGCAATCCCACCCATGCTAGGCCTTCATCTGTCCTTAACTCTATAATTGCAAGCAGTGGGTAAGTTGCGTTACCTAAAACAGAAGAGGAAGCACTTGGTTGTGAGGTGGGGGATGGATATCAAGAGGGCTGGAAGGGCAGGGTAGTGGTTCTTCCAAAGGAAATATGGGCAGATTTGCCAAATACATTGAAGTTTAGGTGAATGTTGGGGATACTCCCACCACACATGCAGGGATTTTGCATTTTCTCCCTGGGGCACCCTCCAAGGTTCTTATAAATGCAATTCAGCTTGCCTTTCATGGAGGTGTAGTGATTGAGATGAGTTTGACTTATGTCAGGATGCTAAACGAACATTGAACATGGATTGCAACGTCTGGTGGAACTCTTGTGTTCTGTGTTTTGTGCTGTGTTGAATTTGGAATCGTGCTAAAGCTGTGGGGGTTTGAACTTTAACAGTGGTTGGAAGGTGAAGGTGAGAGTGAGTGTGGCTCGCTCTTTCTGTGAATAAACTGTTTCTTTACCTGAAACATACACTCGTCCACCTAACCAAAATAATAATGGAGTTCATTTTTCAAAGTTTATATAGTTCTTTTTTAAAAGTTTATATAGTTCTTTTTTAAAGTCGATGTAAACGCTAAGACTGACGAGGAAGAGACCATGTATTTTGAATATGAAGTATTCCGCATTTTAAAGCTGAATTTTGTCACTGTTCTGCGCCCTACCAGGCCCTGATATGACTGACCATTTAGAACTGGTGTCTGGAGAGCTACACGGATCAATCTCTGTCAGATGCAGGTTTCCAGAGTCACAGAACAAGAAGACGTACTGGTGCAAGATGAGGAAAACAGGTGCATGCCGCATACTAGCAGACACGGAAGGCTACGTGGAAAAGAGATATATGGGGAGACTCCTCGTTATCCCTGAAGACACAGGGGGCGTGGTTAAGATCCTAACCAACCAGCTCACTCCAGAAGATGCTGGATGGTATCGGTGTGGGACAGGCACCTTCAGGAGTGGTGGAAGATGGAAAGATGTGCAAGTGGTTGTTCCCACAGGTAAGATGTAGCCTAGGGCTTACAGCATCAAATAACACAGGCATGGGCATTTTCCTGAAGCTTAAACTCCAGGATGAAACTTACGATCTAGCTTTAGATACTGGAATTCCATCAGGAACAAGCATTTGCAATGCAATAGGTGTCGCATTTGCGAGAGTTTAAGATAGTGGCATTGTAAATGACAATAGGGCACATGCATCAATGTAGGCTTTTGCGATTCCTTAATTGCGATTATTAAGGAATCGCAATTAAGGAATTGCAAAAGCCTATGCATGTAGGAATCGCTATAAAATTAGCGATTCCCAAACATTCCTTAATTGTGACTCGCAAATTGCGAGTCGCAATTAAGGAATACCTTCCCATTCATTCCTATGGGCCTACAGGCCCATAGGAATGAATGGGAAATTGCATGCGCAATTTGCGAGTAAGAATAGGTACTCGCAAATTGCGCATGCAATTTCAAGGGTGCAAGGGTGTCAAAAGGACACCCTGTTGCACCCCTGAATTTGATCTGTGCACACATGTTGCGCACACACATGCCCCAAGGGCATGTGTGTGTGTAACCTACAACTTTGAAAAATGCACTTTAGTGCTATTTTCAAAGTCTTTGCAAATTACCATCAAGTTCAAATTGATGGTAATTTGCGGCCCCTATTAGCGAAATCGCTATTTGCGATTTCATCATGCATTGCATTTAAGGAATCGCAATTTGCGATTCCTTAAATGCAATCGTAATTTAAGAAATCGCAATAAATTGCCATTTCTTAAATTGCAAGACCCTTACAGTTTGATGCATCGCAGAAGCTCTTTTAGCAGGAGCACACAGCCGATTTTTGCGAATCGCACCGTTTGCGCTCGCAAAAGAGGTTGATGCATGTACCTGAATGTCTTTTATTTATCTGTTTTGATAATTAACACATAAATAAAAGGCATTGTCATTTACAATGCCAGTAGCTCAAACTCTTGTAAATGCGAGACCTATTTCATTTCAAAGAAGCGGCCGCCAGTGTCCCAGGCTGCGTGGAAAGTAAAAGTGTGCATGGCGCGCTGAATGTTGCAGGAACCAACAACAACACTAATGCCAAAACTAACCCTCTTTTGAAATCTACAATTAATCAAACACGCTATATTCAATAAAAGCGATCACTGTTTAATCTTTTAACCACAGTTTTTATTTTTGTTATCTTTTTGTCATACATAGAAAACCATACAAAAATAATCAACAAGATTTGTCCCTCCCACCAACAACATTACATACATAACAGTGGAAACAAACAAATTAATTGACATAAATACATACATAATGATATTAAACACAAAAAACATAAGTCCAATACATCAATAAATCAGTTCTTGTTTCAAAAATGTCCGGAGCATAATCAGAAGGAGAATGCATTTACCCTAAAAAACAATTCTCAAAAACTTCAAAAGCTCCCTAATTTTCTGGACATGGGGCCCCTATCAAAATGTGACTGTTTCCCAGGTGCATATATTTTACTACCCTACTTGGTAAATCCCTTGATTCTAAGTCACTCTATGTTGCAAAACAATTTCGATTACGACAGTGGGTCCAGTGGAAATGGTCAATGCGTTTCGAAGCCCCTAATTGTCCAATTGTCAAAATTAGGCTCCTTTTCGTTGGAACTCACAATCACTTCTCAACGTTCGATCAATATCGCATAGTCAACAACTAATGTGGCCCAATACTCACTGAAACAAGGAACAAGTCCTTCTAATCCGATAGAGGTGCTCTCCAAATGACCTTCGGTTCAGCAATAGATCAATAGTTTTAAATCTGCAACAGGAAACCTTACCATTACTAAAGGCATCGCCGCACACACAGTAAACAAATGACAAAGGTTTCACCAAAGATATCTCTAAACAAGTGATGAATAATGCATCTAATAAAGTTCACAAATTTCACCGTGATCGAAACAAGCCGACCGCGGTTTCCAGATAACTATGCCTGAAAGTGTTGTACCTGGTGATGCAAAGGCTCAGTGGGAACTGACACGTATTTGGAAAATTCACATGTACGCTTTCCTAAACAAGCATTTGCAATGCAATCGGTCTGGCCTTTGGGACCTTGTATGTATTTAGCTATGCAGCATATTAGCCTGGGTGCTGAAACATCTAGGGGTCATGCATGGATTTCTATGAACCCCCAAGGCCAATCAAACCAGCCCTTGGAAAGAGACGAATAGGAATTAGAGTCCTTTACTTCTAGGGTCAGCAACTTAATAGAAAAGTACCGCATTTACAGCCTACCTTCGCGAGGCCTCAAGCGAGGCATGGTCTAATAGATCCTATCATTGTTTCAGAAGCAAAGGCTTGACTTGTGAAGAACACTATTGCAGTCAACTCTACAGCAGTCACACAGTCCGATCAGAGGCAGGGGCTTGACTTTTGACTCAGTCATTCCTGATACTACCACGATATCAAGAGCATGACTTTTGACTGCCACTGCACAAGCCCTAACAGGAAGCTGGTGAAGCATGACCTGCAACTGTCTCTTCCCAAGCTCTACTGGTGTTTCAGATCTACCATGAAGAAACAAAGAAAGAAAAAAAAGAAATTAGAGGACTCGTTCATAAAGCAAGTCACAAATGTGCAACTGCAGCTCTATAACCTTTCAGGCCTGCACATTTATAACTTGGGGGAATTCATAAGAGCTTACAGAAGTTAGCCTGGAAATCACACACTTAGCAAACTTCTCTGAATTCCATTTGACATGGGCAAATATACACCTGCACATCTGGTTTTGCGAAACCAGTGCAAATTCATTTGTTAAAACGTTGTTTTCTTTTTTCTACAATAGGAAATATTTTCCTTAATGGAGAAACTCCTTTACCTACATCGCCCCTTCTTTTGAAATTTTGCAAGGGTTGGTCCCTTCTCACTCTAGAAAATGTTTTACTACTGCCCTTGTCAGGAGTAGATTTGCAACCTTTTGCATGGTGGGAATGAGTTACAGGGAAGTTGGAAATATAATACCCTTAAACATGCAGGTTTTTGGGTGTGCACAAACTCACTGTGCATTCCAGCCCTGAAACTACTACTTCTCACCTGCTTCCAGGTCTTATTTGATTTATTCACACAAAAATCTTCATGTGAGTTAATCATTTTGTGAACATAAAACTACCTTTTGCATGAGTAAGCTAAGCTTAGTTACATAAATAACTTTGATCATCGGGCCCATAACATTTTGACTCTCACAAGACCTAACAAAGGGGGTCATTATGATGGCGGGCGGATCGCCCCCGCCGGGCCGGCGGTAGTCATCGCCGGCCCGGTGGGGGCGATCCGCCCGCCATCCACACAGCAAAGACCCCCCACCATATTATGATGGCTGTGGGGTCCGCGGCGGACGGAAAGACCGTCCGCCGCTTTTCCGCCGGTCGTCGACTGGCGGAAAACAAGGATAATATGGTGGCGGTGTCTGCAAGACACCGCCATCCATATTAAGATGAATGCGGAGAGCAGCCTTTCCATGGCGGCGTTGCCGCCATGGAAAGGCATACGGTGTTTGCTTTTGGGGGCCCGTTGCGGGCCCCCAGGGTGTTGAGGGGGTGGGGGGTGCACATGGGGGGTACCTATGGTACCCCCCTGCATTTGTATGCACATGGTGGCAGGCACCGCGCGGTGCCTGTCACGTTGTGCATGCAAATGCACGACGTGCATTCACAGCATTGTGGCAGGCGGTGCTCTGAGCACCGCCCGCCACAATGCTGCGAATAGGGTGTCCCACCGCCACGGTGGCGGTGGCATCCTAATGTCAGGTGCGGGACCGCCGCACCCCTTGCGGACGGTCCCGCATTCCGTTACGGTGGCGGGCGGACACAACCTTCCTCACTCTGCCTGTCTATGAAAATCAATCTAGCCTAAGCTTTCTAACTTCAGTGATGCTTAAAAAATGAAAGAGAAATATTGCTTGTCCACATTCGGAAAAGGAACATAAATCAGTTTGGTGACCTAAGCACACCTACAGCTGGAGAGAACAAGGGTTTACACCAGAAAGCAATCCTAAATGGGGTTTGTAGCGCTGCAAAACAGGTGCACATGTGTAACACAAATGCACCCACCAATGCCGGAAACGAAGACTCAGCACCGTTAGCAGGCATCATCCTGTAGCCAGGCAACAAGCAGCAAGCCACACACACCACTCACAAAGAGCATCCTGTTCTAGACTGACACAAACAGAGTACCACGAGGAGCGCCGGCTTCTCCTGCAGCTTTCACGGATCCCATTCTCTGAGCACCACAGCTGGCACTCACCGAAGGAGGGGGGCATGGCTGCTGTGCAGTGGGGCACAGAGGCACTAGAGCTAAATTTCAGGGGGGGGGGGTGGGGGAGGCTACTAAAATTTTTTGGGGGGGGCTGATTCTTCCAGCAAAAAGCAGGGTGGAGATGCAGGGGCCCTAAGAAGGGGTGAAAAACAACAAAGCCTCATTAACAAGCAAATGGTCTTTTAAAGACCTGTGAAGTGCTCGGATGCGGCTGTGTGTGTGCCCGGGAAGCTGTCTCAGCCCGGGGTGACACACACGACAGGGGGGGGACGAAGCCCTTTGAGCCCAATGCGTTGCGCGCCTGGATGCTGTGCAAGAGGGCAGCTACACAGAGAGAGAGCAAAGGAAGGGTGGCGAAGGGTTCTTTCCTGGAGCAAAAGTTGACTCGCCGTGCGCCCCAACCCGTGGCTAACAAGCATGTAAAAATAAAGTGCAATGACACTCATCCTGGTGCACAAAAGGTACTTAGGAGGGATAGGAAAATGAATCACTTGACCTCTGGGGTAAACTGAGATGTATTAAAAATATGTACAGCCCCACCTGAACATCCTGTGATTCTGGGCAAATCACTCAATCTCCCCATACCTAAAAAACATAATTAACATCCCCTTGTTTAAAGAAACTGGTGACAATATAGACGTTCCAATTCCTAGGGGCACCAGTTGGCGCTATATAAAACTGGAAAAAAACCTGAATCCATGACGTTGGCTGTATTTGTTTATTTCCGTTTAGCCATCCTCTCTAAATGCTGTACAAGACTCTAGGTCGGTTCGGTTATCAGAGTGGTCCATCGCCCCTTCTTCATCACAAATAGCTTTCCACTGGACGTCAATAATGGGACAAGGAAACAATGAATACTGCAGGGCGAAAACTAACGTCGCTCGAGAGAAGCTGCCCGGGCAAGCCCAGGTCTCAACATCCCAGCCGGCAGCAGAGAGCACGTGTGAGAGGACTCCACGTTTAAGCCTGGTTGTGAAACTACTAGTCCACTCAGACATCAATTATAGTTAAATAGTAAAAGAATTGCAACATCAGGGGAGCCTCACCTCGAAGAACTGACAGCGGGAAGGTTCGCAGAATAAACGCTCGTGAAATAATGTGCCATTCCTCAGGTGAGGTTGGAGGCACACACAATTGTGAATACGGCGATCAGTGGCATTGCGCAGGCCAATGAAGGGCTGCACATAACAACGCTATGCAATCGCAACACCCGATCCATTAAACTGAAAGTGCGGCATGGGTGCGCTTTAAAAAAAAAAATTGTTAATGTAAATATGGCGAACCGTGCCAGTGAAGGGCTGTGCATGACACCTCTTTGCAATTGCAGCACCCACGTCATTAAACTGAAAGCGCGTCATGGGTGCCCTTTAAAAAATACATTGTCAATGTAAATACGGCGAACCACAGCATTGCGCGTGCCAGAAAAGGGCTGCGCATGACACCTCAAAGCAATCACGGCACCAGCGCCATTAAACTGAAAGTGGGGCATGTGTGCCCTTTAAAAACAAGCTTGCTGTGCTCCCCCATTAACCCTCCCAGTGCATCCCTGAACACGGCAGTTTCACGAAGCTGCGTTTACAGTATCATTTCACACAGAGTCGCAATTTTCAAGTATCGGGGTTTGATGAAGGAAAACGTTTGTGTTAGGATGGTGGGGGGGAGGGTTTATAACATGAAGCAGAAGGGAGAAGCAATCAAAACAAGTTGTGACGGGCGGCAAGCAACAATAAAGTAAACAAGTCCAAGCGCCCGAAGGATTGGTGAAGAGCTCATGCATGATCTTATCTCCCAGTAACGTCGTGTCGCTGGTAGCGATCTCCGATAGCCATGTTAATGCTTTTTAATATGCGTGGTAGTAGTAGTGGTGAAGAACAAGAACAACGGACTACATTCCAAGACGTGAGCCCGCTCATGACGCACTGTAACCAAAATCTCCCCCCACATTTCTGCTCCTAGTACAAAAAAGCTGAACGATGCATTACATTAAGGTAATCAAACCGGAAAGGACTCGGAAATCAAATAATAGCTTAAACCAATCTCGGCAACATTCCAACCCAAGGCCACAAGTGAAACTCTTTTACTCACCTAATCTTTAATGAGAAGAAAAACCAGCGGTGGCGAGGTTGGAAAGGCGCCATTGTCCAGCTGCCTTGAAAGTGGGCGTGGCCGCTGAACGAAGTACGTCGTCGTGCTTGAGTTCGGAGAAACTCAATAAAGAAAATAGAACAGGTCCGGTGCAACAACCTAGTAAAGGGGCCAATAGCCATGGGAGGAATGAAATGACGACATGGACGTACTAAGGAGGGGCTAACAAGCCTCAAAATCAATCAAAAGCCAGCATAAAAGCCAGCATTTAGAAGGACAAACACACAAGCCAATGAAAAAGATGGGCGGGGTAGTGGGCGGAGCTTCCCCCGCTATACTGTATACAGCATCTCTCGACGAGACAGCGCATGCGCTGCCTAGCCGAGACCTAAAAAGACAGACGTCGGTTTCATGTCCGTCTAACACTCGAGCGGCTAGCAGCGCGGTACTCGGTAATATTAGGAAGCCAACACATTGCGCAACTTACTTCAGCATCAGACACTTTCGGCGTTCACTCGCTCACCGGGAGTCATCTTCAACCGGACAAGTTGTTTACTCGTTGCATAAAAATGCGGAAGAAGCTAGAAACTCCACCCTCACACCTGGAGAGATTCTGGGAAGCATAGTTTAAAGGCGCTTAGCTCCAAATTCAAACATGGAAAGGGCTGGTATGGCCAATTTGTGATGAACAATATGCCCACAGTCAAATAGAGGGGAAACAGGGAATTGTGGCTGAATATCTAAGTAAACATCCGTTCAAAACCAAGGTTATGTAAAATATAAAAATATGCATACGTAGGACAATTGCGTCATACAACTAACAATGTTTCAAACTAAGCAAGGATGTGGTACAACTCTTATTTAGTAGGTAAACTGTTCAATTCGGACATCTCATTTAGTCCGTTTGCCACAGTATTAAAATATAGAATGAGGTAAGCCTTCTTGCAGTACAGTCTCGCATCAAGGTCCCCTCCAAGGGGATCCGGTTTGATTGTTGCCAGTACAGTCCATCTTACATCGGCTTCAGTGTGGTGTTTCTCAAACCAATGATTGACATGAGGAGCAGCCAACACTTTGCGTCGAAGGCGTGATTTATGTTGGATAATCCTTTGATGAATCTCCTGATTGGTTTTGCCAATGTACACCTGTTCACAGGGGCACCTCACAGCATAAACCACATTTTTCTTTTTGCAGTTTGAAAATGATTTATGTACCCATTTAACATGGTTATGCTCAAAAAGCATACCTACTATGGTTTGGTGACAACATACGCATGTTCCACATTTATGATGCCCTTCCTCTGGTGGTAAATTCCACAGTTTGCGCAAACTGTTTTGTGCCGGTTCCGGAGATATACAGTCGTGCACAAGTTGATTTCCAATAGTCCGTTCCCTTTTTAATGCAAATAGTGGCTGCTTGAACAAATTATCCACTTTTTCTATCAGATGCCAGTTCTGCTGAATTATTTTTTTGAACTGGTTAGTTCTTGAACAAAATGTGGAAACACAAACCATGCGTTCTAACGGAGCTTTCTTCTTCTTTTCTAACATGGTCTCCCTCGGTGTCCACCATGCACGTTTCATGCTATTTTTTTAGAAGTTTCTTTGGATATCCTCTTTCTTTAAGTTTAGCCACAAGGGCTTTTGCATTCGAAAAATATTCTGAAAATATTTTTTCTGAACAATTGCGTCTGACTCGAAGAAATTGCACAGTAGCTCAAACTTTTGTAAATGCGAGACCTATTTCATTTCAAAGAAGCGGCCGCCATTATCCCGGGCTGCATGGAAAGTGAAAGTGCGCATGGCGCACTGAATGTTGCAGGAAAGCATGTCGTGCCTGCAGCAGGAGAAACTCATTAAAGAAAAAAGTTCTTACATAATAAATAAGACATACCATGTAACAACAGAAGTAAAAGGGCCAGTCCTCATTGGAGGTTACAAATGAACACAAGGCGGTACTAAGGTGGACTAACAAGCCTATTAACGAATCAGAAGCCAGCATTAGGCTACAAATGAAGTCAAGGCGGTACTAAGGTGGACTAACAAGCCTATTAATGAATCAGAAGCCAGCATTTACAAAGGACAATGACACAAGCCAATGAAAAACATGGGTGGAGAGTGGGCAGAACTTCAAGTCCATTCTTGAATGCAGCATGCCTCGCAGCGCATGGGTTGCCCAGGCTTGACCTAAAAAGGAAGAAATGTTTTTTCCCATTTTGATTTGTAGAATTTTTCCCAGTGCTGGAAACTTTTCACGGTGTTTCTTTACATCAAAGAGAATTCTTCAAATTCATTGATTCATCTGAAATTGCTTCACACAGAGCAAAAATATGTGTATTATTTATAATGTACAAATTCCACCTTTTAAATATTCCAACTTCTGATTATATAACACCTTCCAGTGCTCTCCGTAAAAGTCCTATTTTTTTCAATTTGGTTTTTTAAAAGCTGTTTTCTTTTTGACTAACATTCACATCTCTGTGGAGGAGACTGCCTTTGTTTTACTGTTGTAAAGGGCTGTGGCTAAAGAATGGAGGAGTTGAGCCCATGTTTCTTCTTCCTTCGAGATATCACATCAGTCAATAAAATGTTTTCACTATGGATGGTGGTGTCACAAATACTCTAATAACAGTAAAATCTAAACTAGGTGGATCGAGCCAAAAGAATGATATTGTTTTATAATACATGTGATTCTACTATCCCTGTATAAACACCAGTCACTAATATCTTTATAATCGGTGACTTGTTTGATGCACCCAGTTGCCAGTTTCTGACATCACAATGCCTGTTGCCAGCAGCTAAGGTGAAAGGTAGGTTAGTACAGGGAGCATAATTGAAGCAGCTTTTTAAAGCAACAAAAACGAAGCCTTGCTTTTCTTTCTTCTGCTCTATTTTTCTAGCTTACAGTGCGCCGCCCCACTGAACAAAAAAGGAAAAATAAAATGATAATAACTATTGTTATTATCATTTGATTTTTCCTATATACTTCAGCGGCTCTCGGGCGGGCGGGACTGGCAGAGTAGGGAGAGGAGTGGTTTTCACTCCTAAAGTGCGCAGGACTGCTTCGCCAGCCCTCTTGGGCCGGCCAAGCAGTCCTGTGCACTTTGCATCTTCCCCACCAGGGTGCATTACTCAGCTTGGTGAGGAACATGCAAACCCTCCCAGTCCCCGTCTGAGCGTCGATCCACGGCGCTCATACCAATCACAACGCTGCATTGCAGCGTTGTGATTGGCTATGGGGAGGCTTGGAGGGCGAGTGCTTCACCCAGCTGGCTGGGAGTGTAGAAAGATGTCAGAGGGATGGAGGACGAAGAAGAGGCGGCGGCCGTTTCAGGTAAGTGTTTTTTTTTGTTTTCTTTTTTTGCCCTCCTTCCCTCCCGCCCTACCACCCGGGTCCGGTAGCAGCCGCTACTGCTAATTTACAGTGTCAAGCAGAAAGAACATGTTTATGTTTTGCATTCTTTAGGTAATTAGAGAAAAGTTAGAATCTTTCTGCATGTTTCTACACATTCCGAGCTACTGCAGTCTTTTTTTTTTTTAAATCCTGATTGTATTGAACTGTTAATATCTTTTTGCAACAAATATGTAACAGGTTTTTGATCTGTTCAATTTTGCACTAGAGGTTATATATTTAATCTTTATTTTTGCAAACAGGCTCTCTCTGTCTTATCAAATATGTACACACCAGGGTTGTAAGACATTTGTGGGAAAGGTGATAGTGTAAACATGTATTATATGGGATAAAGTACCCTATGGCATACATGATAAGGATATTACAAGTCACCTCAGAGTTCCATAACCTTATTAAGGAACTCAGCCTTTGGCATTGTTTCTCTATATGGTTATGGGGATCCTCAGTGACTTGCAATATCCTTATAATGTACAGCATGGGGTACTTTATCTCATATATAATCCAAAGTGATGAACTTCCACATATTGGTTGCATGTTTTTTTTCTTCATTTCAGGTCTGAACGGTGTAGCAGAAATCACATAGTTATTAAACAAGTTACATAAATCTTTCTTTGGTTATATTTTCCAATGGACAGGGTCGGGCTGGGCGATAGGGCAATCAGGCAGTGCCCGACCGGCTGGTCTGAAAGGTCAGTGTGTGGGCCGATTTTTGGCTGTTTGTGAGCCTTCTCGGCCTGTGTTTTTTACTGTTTATTTCTCTGCAAATAAACCAAAGATTGCCTGCAGCAAGCTCAAATCCTTGCAGTCTCCCGTACTTTGCAAAATCTATGAACACCGTGGGCCATATTCTCAAGGAAGTGGCGGAGAGAGGCGTTAGCCTTCTTGGCTTGACGCCTCTCTCCCCCACTTCGGAAACACGAGGCTGCACCCTATTCTCAAGGATATGGTGCAGCCTCGCGTTTCCCCCTGCAATGGCACTAAGTTTCACAACTTAGCGAAAACGCAGGCACCCTTGCACCAGAGTGCAAGGGTGTCTGCAAGCAGAGAGGTTTGTTTATGTACAGGAAGGTGTCCCTTCCTGCACATAAACAAACCTTAAATGCCAGTTTGTAACTTACATGTCTGCTGCTTCATGCAGCACACATGTAAGTTACAAAACGGCATTTATTTAAAAAAAAGGTTTGTTTATGTACAGGAAGAGACACCTTCCTGTACATAAACAAACCATGGCATTTTGCTTTTTCCATGTGTGCTGCACAAGGCAGCACACATGGAAAAAGCAGAAACGAGGAGAAATAAAGCATTTCTCCTCGTTTCGCCACCTTAAGACCAGATTTATCCTGGTCTTAAGTTTGGCGCTACCTCCTATTTACACTGCCCTTGTGAATAGGAGGTCGCGTCAAACTCAATGGGTGTTGCGGTGGAACGCCCACCACAACACCCACTGCACGCCCCCTTCACGCTAAAAACAGCGTGAAGGGGGCCCTATTCACAAGGCAGCGTTAAGCCGCGTTAAGCCACTTATCGTGGCTTAACGCTGTCTTGTGAATAGGGCTAAGCCCCTATCGCCACAACAACGTCACTGAAAGTGACGTTGTGGTGGCGATGGGGGCTTGAGAATATGCCCCCGTGTCTTTACAGTTAAAAACTGCCACGATTTGCAAAGATGGGCCGCTTTTTAGCTTTCTAATTCTCTAATGGGGCCACATTTATTTTGGTGCCTGAGACTAATTTCTTTCCCAGTTCGACCCTGCCAGTGGAGCATCTTATTTGGGCATAAAACTCTTTAAAAATAAACATTTCAAAACACATTTCTAACGATTTGTATAATGAAATCCTACAAACTTATAAACCTGCTTTCAATGTACTAGTCCAGGTCTTTTAAACACACCCACATTTTTATTTTTGACTATTTAAGATCCTAACTTGCCCTATGTCTGTTGTATGTAGCTCATCCAGGTGTTTTTTCCTTGCTCCCACATGCACTGTTGCGTTTATAATAGGAGACGCACGCAGTAGGTAACAGAACACAAAAAAAATGTAATGCTGAATGGGCTTCTCACACATTTGGGAGTAGGCGATAACTCTGTATCAGCGTTTATACCCACTCAGGAATACATGTCTGTGCCCTTGAAGTCACTGGTGACGTCAAACCTTGATATTCATTGCAGAGACTAATGTGACGGAAAGAGTCAACGTTCTGCGTAGTGTCCCCGGAGGCTCGGTGTCTACTGAATGCCACTATGACGCGCAGGTGAACTATGAACACAAGTACTGGTGCAAGTGGAAAGGGACCGGGTGCACCCGTTTGGTCGACGATGCTGGGTTTGTAGATGATGCCTTCAGAGGGAGATTATCTCTACTGTCCGAGCAACAGACAAACGGCACATACACTGCACGGCTGACTGATCTGAGGACCGAAGACGCCGGCTGGTATTGGTGTGTCGCCATCAGCGGCCGCACTATTCTGACATCGTCCATGGAACTGCAGATTTCTAAGGGTACGGTAGGTGATCCTTCCTGTATTGTGATGCTAGGTACATTAGTAATAGACATGTAAATAAAAAGCAATCAGGCAAAGACCCTACATTTTGCTACTTTTACATGAATTGTGTGCTATTTAGATTTTCCTCTTTGCTGGCAACTGTTTGTACTCTAAAATGAATCTGACCTTGTGGTAATTTAACTGGTGCTCATGCAAAGCTCTCGAATGCCCTTGGGACTGGTTCGCGCTATATAGAACACTGATTAAAACAAGCATTTGCAATGCAATAGGTCTCGCATTTGGGAAAGTTTGAGCTATTCGCGTTGTCAATGACAATGCCTTTTATTTATGTGTTTTGAAAACCTGCAAGCGGTGCCTAAACACGCAATTTGTGCTTGTAGTCCTTGCTTATGAACAGCAAGGCTGGCAGTAAAAGAGGCGCACTTACTGCCAGCCTTGCTTCTCATAAGCAATGACTACAAACACAAAGTGTGTGGTTATGCGCCGCTTGCAGGTTTTCAAAACACAAAAATAAAAGACATTGTAATTTACAATGGCAATAGGTCAAATTCTCGAAATGCGAGACCTATTGCATTGCATATGCTTTTTATTTAAACAAAGCACCTTCGAAGATGCACAAACATCTGAAAACTTTTATTATGATCGTGCCATTCATTGTGAATCCCTGAGCAGCGCAAAGCACTGGCGCTGCAGACCCCGCGAGTCTTGAAGGAGCCGACAAAGGGCAGCAGTGTGCAGGGCCCATCCGGCATACAAAAGAGGCCCTGTGGCAGCAGCATGCACCGAGAAAGGCCATTTTGGGCTCCCAGAAGAGGGGCTGGCATGGCTTGGGGGTGTTGTTTACTCAGCAGTGGTGGCTGGTGAGATTTGAGAGTGGTGGGGCGAAAATAATTATTGTACTGCACTGCAGCGAGCGAGCGTAGCGAGCGAGCCCAAATAACCTACGGAGGGTTCGGGGGGGTTCTCCCCCTGAGAACATTTTGAAAAAAGAGTGGACAAATGGTGCATTTTCAAGCAAATTTGAGAAAGCAGGAAGGTTAATAAAGCAATTGTTAAATGCCTTGCTATTTCCCTGTCAAGCAGCATCACACCCCTGTACATCTCTCTTCTATGTTCATTGCCTTGCTGTGTCCCTGTCAAACACCAGCACAACCTTGTATGTCTCTCTTCTATGTTCATCGCCTTGCTATGTCCCTATCAAACAGAAGCAAGGTCCTGCATATCTCTCTCTGTTCTGTTCACTGCCTTGCTATTTACCTGGCAAGCAGCAGCAATTTTTTTGACAAGACATGCTGACATTTCTCCTTGTCTGCATGAATGCATGCTGCTGCTTTTCCTACATCACAGTTTTCTCAGAGTGAAGGCTGTCACGCAAGGATCATGGCAGCTGCCATACTTCAAATGCATGAAAATCACAGGATACACCAAGGCTGCCTTTTCCTGGAAAGCAAGGGATTATGGGCAGTGGCGGCCGCTCCATTAGGGCTTTGGAGCGCCGCTCCACTGCTTTCTCGCAGTGCGAGAAGCAGAAAATAAAAGGTATTTAAAAATACCATTTTATTTTCTGCTTCTCTTGCTGCGAGAAAGCAGACGGCAGGGGTATGCCTGGTTGGGGGCGGGTGGGTGGGCGGGTCTTGGAGGAGTGGCTTGCACCACTCTGATTGCCGTGGCTGCTTGGTCGGCCCTGGGGCTGACCAAACCAGTCATGCGCACTGGCCATTTTCTCTAAGTAGGCTGCATGCAGCCTACATAGAGAAAATGGCGTCCCTACTGGTGCCCGGCTGGGCGCCATCTGGGACTCTGCGCCAATCACAACGCTGCCATTGCAGCATTGTGATTGGCTTACAGGAGGGGAGAGAGCTGCAGCATGCCTGTTCCTGTTTAGGAAGCGGGACCCCGGCCCAGGAGCAGAGGTGGCGCAGACGGACCCGATCAGGTAAGTTTTCTTTTTAATCCTCCCCCACCCCTGCGCGACCCCCCGCAAATCCCCCCGTGAGTATTGTGAGCCACGACAACTGCATTCTGCACCATTCCTTTGGCTTGCGAAATTACTCAAAGCGTTTTGCAGCAACTTTGCAAAAAATACATCATGTGGAAATGCCTTGGAAAATATGTTATGCATTTAATCCTCTGGCCTTTAGGCCTCGTCGAAGATTGGGGGCTGAGCCATAAAGCCATCTGAAAGTTCAACTTCCCAATCTCCATTTAGATGCAAATGTGATTAAATGCTCTTAGGTGTATGCTCTGTCGGACCAACGTAAAATCCGCACTCTTGGGGTTCAGTGGAAATGAACTAGGACTTCCAAAGCCTTTCGTTTCCTAAATGAGGCACGCTTATGCATTGAGTCACGTGGTCATACTAACCACCTTATTGATTCTTCGCTATTATATAGCACGAACCTGCCCATGAGGGCATTAGAGCGCCGAAATAGTACGACGTTTTTAGGTGGAAAGGTTTCAGTGATTTGCAGAAGATCACAGGATGTTGAGCCGAGGCCGGGATTCGAACTTGGTTTTCGGGTTTCATAGTCGGTAGCTCTAACCACAAGGCCTTACATCTTTCCTCTCATATATCACAGCCTGCGCATAACCTGCAGTGTGAGAATGGGATGGGCACTACATCTAGAAAGTATATGAATCAGTGATGATTGATTACTGGTGCGGGTTAACTTGCGGGTCCTGTTTGTACGTGGTATTTCATTGCTTCAGGACTGATTGTGGGACAGTTCGTTCCCAATTTATTGTGATTGCGGGGTAAATTGCTTGGCAGGCTGCTTACAACCGGCGTGACAGACGTTTGACAAATTGGGACTCCATCTACATGACTGAGTCTTTAATGTATAAGTATCCCATGGAGTAGCGTGCGTTCTACTTGTTTCCAAGCACTCCAGCACCTCGTCAGTGATAGCGCTATGTGAATGTAACTACAGAACAATTGTTATAATAGGAGACCAGAGCCTTTGTGACTGGTAAGGCAGTGCGTGCATTGTCGTTATGTTCGCCCATTTGGATACATTTCCTCCCTGAACGCCGTGCGCCAGCCTTTTGTCCAAAAGTGGAATCCGCAGTAAACTGAAACTTGCTGCATGTATGCGTGCCTCCTTCTGTTATGGACACAGGCTAGTGCTATGCCTTTCTCAGCTTCAGCAAGGCTGACTGTCTGATGACTATGTAGGGCTCCCTGTCTGGAAACAGTATCGGATATATTTTTGCTTATTGGCATATTCAATTCTTAACATGGATCAGGCATACTGAGATGGCACACAATTTTCTTTAGATTTTGGTACCATTGAATCCCATTAATATTTACGTTTATTAAATGGTGAGTGTTATTGCTTTTCACAGATGCCATAATTTACTCTTCCATTTGCAGCCATAAAATGAAAACAGCGAGTCTACATGCATTTCCAAAAGTAACCAAATGGCCTGATTATTCTTTATTATGGCCCCACATATGTTTCTAGTACTATTGTGGTAGAAAAGTTATTCCTCCTACATCGCTTAAATCCACTTGAGTTCCATGCAGTTGAGAGCTACTTACAGTGACACCAAAAATGTGTGACAAAAGTGTTGGGGAGCTGTCTCACCCTTTCCTAGTTGGCTCAAATTGCAATCTGACTCCCAAAAAATATTTCAAACAGATCAGTGGGCTGTCTTTGCATCAGAAGAGCAGCAAGAAGACTCATTGGTAAGACTGAAAGTGTATGTCTGCCACCAACAGACAGATGCGAAAGGCTGGCTGAATGTTCGGAGTACTCTTACAGGGTGATGACGAATGCCTGCTAGGGTATCTACAAATGTCTGTGCCCTAGTTGTGAAATAAGGGATTTGTGATACACATTACTTCTTAAATTAGCGATTTGAATGTGGTCATCACAGCCTTTCATTTTGACAAGAAAACTGTGATGGAGCTCCCATAATCAGTGGCGGCTGGTGAGATTTGAAAGTGGTGAGGTGAAAATAATGATTGAACTGCACTGCAGCAAGCGAGCGTAACGAGCGAGCTGAATAACCTACGGAGGGTTCGGGGGGGTTCTCCCCCCGAGAAAATTTTGAAAAAAGAGTGGACAAATGGTGCCTTTTCAAGCAAATTTGAGAAAGCAGGAAGGTTAATAAAGCAATTGTTAATTGCCTTGCTATTTCCCTGTCAAGCAGCATCACAACCCTGTACATCTCCCTTCTATGTTCATTGCCTTGCTGTGTCCCTGTCAAACACCAGCACAACCTTGTATGTCTCTCTTCTATGTTCATCGCCTTGCTATGTCCCTATCAAACAGAAGCAAGGTCCTGCATATCTCTCTCTGTTCTGTTCACTGCCTTGCTATTTCCCTGGCAAGCAGCAGCACTTTTTTGACAAGACATGCTGCCACTTCTCCTTGTCTGCATGAATGCATGCTGCTGCTTTTCCTACATCACAGTTTTCTCAGAGTGAAGGCTGTCACGCAAGGATCATGGCAGCTGCCATCCTTCAAATGCATGAAAATCACAGGATACACCAAGGCTGCCTTTTCCTGGAAAGCAAGGGATTATGGGCAGTGGCGGCCGCTCCATTAGGGCGTTGGAGCACCGCCCACTGCTTTCTCACAGTGCGAGAAGCAGAAAATAAAATGGTATTTAAAAATACCATTTTATTTTCTGCTTCTCGCGCTGCAGAAAGCAGACAGCAGGAGTATGCCTGGTTGGGGGCGGGCGAGAGCATATGCCTGGTTGGGGGCGGGTGGGTGGGCGGAGTCTTGGAGGAGTGGCTTGCACCACTCTGATTGCCGTGGCTGCTTGGTCGGCCCTGGGGCCGACCAAACCAGTCATGCGCACTGGCCATTTTCTCTATGTAGGCTGCATGCAACCTACATAGAGAAAATGGCGTCCCTACTGGTGCCCGGCTGGGCGCCGTCCGGGACTCTGCGCCAATCACAACGCTGCCATTGCAGCGTTGTGATTGGCTTACAGGAGGGGAGGGAGCTGCAGCATGCCTGTTCCTGTTTAGGAAGCGGGACCCCGGCCCAGGAGCAGAGATGGCGCAGACGGACCCGATCAGGTGGTAAGTTTTCTTTTTAATCCTCCCCCACCCATGCGCCATCCCCCGCGAATCCCCCCGTGAGTATTGCGAGCCACGACAACTGCATTCTGCACCATTCCTTTGGCTTGCGAAATTACTCAAAGCGTTTTGCAGCAACTTTGCAAAAAATACATCATGTGGAAATGCCTTGGAAAATATGTTATGCATTTAATCCTCTGGCCTTTAGGCCTCGTCGCAGATTGGGGGCTGAGCCATAAAGCCATCAGAAAGTTCAACTTCCCAATCTCCATTTAGATGCAAATGTGATTAAATGCTCTTAGGTGTATGCTCTGTCGGACCAACGTAAAATCCGCACTCTTGGGGTTCAGTGGAAATGAACTAGGACTTCCAAAGCCTTTCGTTTCCTAAATGAGGCACGCTTATGCATTAAGTCACGTGGTCATTCTAACCACCTTATTGATTCTTCGCTATTATATAGCACGAACCTGTCCATGAGGGCATTAGAGCGCCGAAATAGTACGACGTTTTTAGGCGGAAAGGTTTTAGTGGTTTGCAGAAGATCACAGGATGTTGAGCCGAGGCCGGGATTCGAACTTGGTTTTCGGGTTTCATAGTCGGTAGCTCTAACCACAAGGCCTTACATCTTTCCTCTCATATACCACAGCCTGCGCGTAACCTGCAGTGTGAGAATGGGACGGGCACTACATCTAGAAAGTATATGAATCAGTGATGATTGATTACTGGTGCGGGTTAACTTGCGGGTCCTGTTTGTACGTGGCATTTCATTGCTTCAGGACTGATTGCGGGACAGTTCGTTCCCAATTTATTGTGATTGCGGGGTAAATTGCTTGGCAGGCTGCTTACAACCGGCGTGACAGACGTTTGACAAATTGGGACTCCATCTACACGACTGAGTCTTTAATGTATAAGTATCCCACGGAGTAGCGTGCGTTCTACTTGTTTCCAAGCACTCCAGCGCCTCGTCAGTGATAGCGCTATGTGAATGTAACTACAGAACAATTGTTATAATAGGAGACCAGAGCCTTTGTGACTGGGAAGCCAGTGCGTGCATTGTCGTTATGTTCGCCCATTTGGATACATTTCCTCCCTGAACGCCGTGCGCCAGCCTTTTGTCCAAAAGTGGAATCCGTAGTAAACTGAAACTTGCTGCATGTATGCGTGCCTCCTTCTGTTATGGACACAGAATAGTGCTATGCCTTTCTCAGCTTCAGCAAGGCTGACTGTCTGATGACTATGTAGGGTTCCCTGTCTGGAAACAGTATCGGATACATTTTTGCTTATTGGCATATTTAATTCTTAACATGGATCAGGCATACTGAGATGGCACATCATTTTCTTTAGATTTCGGTCCCATTGAAACCCATTAATATTTACGTTTATTAAATGGTGAGTGTTATTGCTTTTCACAGATGGCATCATTTACTCTTCCATTTGCAGCCATAAAATGAAAACAGCGAGTCTACATGCATTTCCAAAAGTAACCAAATGGCCTGATTATTCTTTATTATGGCCCCACATATGTTTCTAGTACTATTGTGATAGAAACGTTATTCCTCCTACATCGCTTAAATCCACTTGAGTTCCGCAGTTGAGAGCTACTTACAGTGACACCAAAAATGTGTGACAAAAGTGTTGGGGATCTGTCTCACCCTTTCCTAGTTGGCTCAAATTGCAATCTGACTCCCAAAAAATATTTCAACAGATCAGTGGGCTGTCTTTGCATCAGAAGAGCAGCAAGAAGACTCATTGGTAAGACTGAAAGTGTATGTCTGCCACCAACAGACAGATGCGAAAGGCTGGCTGAATGTTCGGAGCACTCTTACAGGGTGATGACGAATGCCTGCTAGGGTATCTACAAATGTCTGTGCCTTAGTTGTGAAATAAGGGATTTGTGATACACATTACTTCTTAAATTAGCGAATTGAATGTGGTCATCACAGCCTTTCATTTTGACAAGAAAACTGTGATGGAGCTCCCATAATCCCTTGCTTTCCAGGAAAAGGCAGCCTTGGTGTATCCTGTGATTTTCATGCATTTGAAGGATGGCAGCTGCCATGATCCTTGCGTGACAGCCTTCACTCTGAGAAAACTGTGATGTAGGAAAAGCAGCAGCATGCATTCATGCAGACAAGGAGAAGTGGCAGCATGTCTTGTCAAAAAAAGTGCTGCTGCTTGCCAGGGAAATAGCAAGGCAGTGAACAGAACAGAGAGAGATATGCAGGACCTTGCTTCTTATTGATTGATGAGGTGAATATTTAGTATAATGCCAAGTTTAGCCTCAAAACCCTCTATAACATGTATTTTCTTTGATTCTGACTCCTATATTATTTGATGAAACTCAAGGTTCCGCATAATTACATTGAACAAATTTATCAGATTGTCCTTAATAAGGTGAAATAGGTTGTTGGAAACTTCCACTGAAATATGCCAGTAGTTTTAGATGTCCACAGTTGGTGACTGGCAAAAGAAAAATGTAATAATTGCCACTTTCTGTGTGGCTAGAGCGTGTTCTGCATAACAAGTAAATTTGTCTTTAACAAATAATGGACTACATAAAATGTTCTGCATGGTTGGGGCTAAGTTTGATGATACATTTGAATAGATTTATAAAGGCAATTCATTGTTCAACGAAAGTGTTTTTTTTATTTTTGCAACGTAACCATGGAGTAAACATTATCTATGACTAGGTTAACAGATTACATGACAGAATTTAGGAAATAGTCTCTTCAAATTAATTCTAAAAAACACACAGGGTATGAAAAGTTTGTTGTTTATTGATGTGTAAAACGCCATCACCTTCATCTACCTCGGTCTGCTATAGCCCCAGACTGACCTGACATATTTCTTAAAACCACACAATCCCTAAACTGTCGACTCACTAGCGTCTCAACACAGTTCACATTACAATTAAAAACAGATACACACCAGATTATTTATTAGCAAAGGGAAATTACGCCCACTTTGGTTAAGAAAAATAGGTGGAACGCTTCAATGTATCTATTTGCTCATCGGAGCCAAAAGCCTCTATGCTTGCAAGTCAAATGACAACAACATCTTCATTTTTAGGTCTCGCCTACCAGACAGTGCAGGCTGTTGGGCTGGAAAAGACCTACTGTGGGTTTACAAAGAATTTACAATGGATTTAAAGCCTGCTTGTTGCTTACCATTTGCTGGCTTTATTGCCACTCTCATTTGATTGCTTCCTATTTAATCGCTTTCTTTCTCTCTCTCCTGGAGCATAGCCTCTTTACCATCCTTTGATTTAGCCGACTCCTTTTATTGCACTGCTCTCTTTCAGTGGCAGCTCGCAGCGGTAACGGTGTGGGGCAGGGAGGCGGGGCGGGGGTGGGGCTGGGTGGGGGGGTAGTGGAGTCCGACATACGACGGCAGGTATTTATTTGTTTATTTACGTTTGCCTTTGCCGTCGTATGTCAGACTCCACTACCCCCCCACCCAGCCCCGCCCGCCTCCCCGTCCCACAGCGTTACCGCTGCGAGCCGCCACTGCTCACTTTTAAGGAACTTCATTTTTCTTTTTCCTTAAGTACTCCAGGAAAGTTCATGTGTTTTCTAGATCTCTCAATTTTGTTCCTCTTTCCCACCAAAAACCCGCCCCATATGATCTGTGTTGCCATCTCCCTCTTGTTGCAAGCCCCCTCTTGTGTGCTTCTCCCATTCAAAAATCTTCCTTCCCCATGCTCAGTGTTACTTTCTCGTCATGTGCTTGTACTCCACTCCCAGTGGTATGCTCTCTCATGTGATGCTTTTCACCTCCCTCCTCTGCCTCCCCCATTTGGTTCCTCCTCCCACTCCTCTATTGCACCAATCCGTGATCTTTTTTAGGTCGAGCATTCGAGACCTCTTGTATATACTTTAGTATATACTTTAGTATATACTTATATGTGTATGTACTTTGTGGGCTCCGGAGATAAGCCCTAGGACTTGTCTGCTTCCCTTAGGGACTTTTTTTTCTGTTCAACTGTCTCTATTTAACTGTCTTGATAGAAAACGACCAGCAGAGGTCAGTAAAATACCAGAATTGCTTTCTGCTGAGGTACTTTCTGTTTTTCATTTTTCTGGCAACTGCCTCTTTAACTTTCTTGATAGAAAACGACCAGCAGAGGTGAGTAAAATACCAGAATCACTTTAGCATTCTCTAGATTCCAGTCCATAGAAATTGTCTTCCACGAGCACCCGTAGACAATAATATATTTTTCAAATCTTGAATTTTCAGTGATATGACCACCGAAGGCCCTGCTTTTATATTAAAAACAGAGCTTTGGACTATACCATTTCCCGCTGAAAGGCAATATTTCTCTCCATGTGTTCCCATACCTGGTGTGTCACGCAGTTTGGTGCTTACTTTCCCTCCATGTTAAAGAACAGTAAATGTTTCAGCACCCAGGCTAATGTGCTGCTTAGCTAAATACATATAAGGTCCCAAAGGCGAGACCGATTGCATTGCAAATGCTTGTTTTCATAATATTTAATTTAAAAAAAACATTTTGTGGAAAGGCCAGACAACAAATTGCTGCCTGTATCTCCACCTGAAAAAAAAGAATGTTAACCTACTTCTATCTATTTTTTACTAACCTGAAATCTTTTGGTAAATCGTACCCATTTCATTTTGTAGCTGCGTGCATGCATAATGACACATGCGGATTCATGTCATCATGCACGTGCAGGGCTAGGAAATGACGCCACTGCGTCATCACTCCTTTTTAGGTTTTGCCTGCACAGCGCTTGTACTGTGCTTGCGAAATCTATTTTTTTTAAATATAAATCTTAAAAGGGGCTGCCATCCCGCCCCCTTGCTTTCCTGGCTTTTCATTGGTTCCTGTGTTTGCCACTTAGTTTTCCTCCATTTCTATTGGCTGAAGCATATATTCCTGCATTTACCGATGCTTTTTCCTTGACTGCTTCTCTTATCAGTTTCCCGTAGCCAAAATATGTTTAACATTCGCTTTGGTGGAACTATTTTTTCATGAAGTTTTGCCTCTTTCTGCTTGCGGGATACTTTAAATTAAATTAGCAGATTTATGTAGCCCATTTGATCACCCAGAGAAATCAAGTGATTTGCCAATAATCACAGGATGTTGCACTGCTGAGACTCGAACCGGGATCCCATGCTCCCGAGTCAGCAGCTCTGGCCCCTGCACCACATCCTCTCCTTGCTCATGATGCTTGTCAGGGAGCTCTTTCCTTCGTCCCGGACGGTGATTGAATGATGTATTCTTCGTGCATCTCTCCCTTCATCTGTGCTCCATTTTTAGGTGTAGAACGGGTGAAGTTACACAGTAACACAGAGAAAACACAAGAAAAAGACTCCACACCAGTTTAGAAAAATAGATTATGATTTTATAAATAAAACAAGACCAAAATTATAAAAATCCAATAAGTAGAAGTCGAGATATGATTTTTTAAAGAATAAAAGTGTTAATTGCGCTTAGAAGCAATAATCACCTATAGGGACCAGCAGGTCATGCTGAACCAAAGAAAAGTGAATAATTCAGGCTGACTGTGATGGAGCATGGACAGGATACAGGAGCCACGCAAGGCCCGCTGAACATAGTACCTTGATCCTGGACACAACAGCGAGATGCAGGGTGCAGCTGAGTGAAGACGACATGCCAGAGCCAAGATATGTTGATTCTGAAGCCGATGCGTCGGTTTTCTCCAGGCATTCGAGGAGATGCATCAATCTTCTCCCACGGCAGCAGTGGCGATGTGGCGGTTCCAATGCATCAGTTCTGGAGGCGATGCACTGGTTCAGAGTGCATTGTGCCGGTTCCGTTCTCGCAACAGCAGTGATGCATCAATTCCGCTTCACACAGCAGAGTATGCGTTGGTTCCACTGGAGCAAGCACCTGGGTCCACTTCCAATGGACCAGGCACAGGAGGTGAGACTTTGCTGTCTCTGAGTCTCAAAACAGGAGGCAAGCCAGCATGCCCTTGGTGATCACTCTCGGTTCAAGCAAGAGTCCAGTTCTTCACCAGCAGGGGCAGAGGGTAGCAGGCAGCAGGGCAGCACAGCAGAAAAGCAGTTCTTCTAGAGCAGTAGTCCAGCAGAGTGGCAGTCCTTGTAGCAGCACAGCAGTCCCAGGGCTAGTAGATCACATCATTACAGGCGTTTATTCATGAGTAAACTGTCAGTCGCCTTTAATAAATTGGCACCAACATATGGGTCACTGGCTTAGTCCAGCCCCACGGGTTCTGTAGCACGCTGTCCACACGAATAACTGACAGTTTACTCATGAATAAACGCCTGTAATTATGTGATCTACTAGCACTGATGTTTAAGCCTTCTGCCAATTAATTTGGCTTCTTAAAATTATTTGAAGAAATAGATTGTTCCATTATTTCACCTAATCTTGGAGCCTTTGAATTTATGCATAAGCTCCTGCGATTATAATTCACCATTTCCTCTTGATCTTCATTATACAGAGTCATTTTCCGGGCGGACTCCATACAATCGTTGCACCTTCGGTTGGGTCTACTTTAACAATAGATGTTTTATTGAAACTGGTACGGACGCTCATATAAGTACCTTTTGTCCTGATGATGACCATTTAGTTTCACTATGGTCGAAACGCCGTCGACACACATATGTGGCCAAAATTGAAGAGGACGCATTGTATGCTTTGTGTTGTTTTAGTTTTGTCCTGAAATTCAGATTTTTGTAAACCTTTTTTCCTCAGCCACTCATCTGTTTACACATTGAATTGTTTATAGGTCTTTGTTTGTGTATTGTGCTGAGCGCCTTTTGTCTTCTATGTTTTAAGATTGAATTATTTATCATTATTAATAAAACTTTTTCTATGAATTGTATATATTTAAACATGGGTTTTCTCTTTTTTCTCCTTTTTCTCTTTCCTTTTTCCTTTTCTGTGTCTTCATTGGTATAATTTTCCAAATTTTTCATATTATAATGTTTTCTTTAGGTTTTTGATTTTTTGTTTAAAATTTGATGCACATATTGTGTTAACTTGAACCCTTGTTAGGATTCTAGTATTGTTTGCCCCTGGTTCAGGTTTTCAGGGCTGCCCCTGTTGATAACTATACTTTATTTCAAGACTGTATTTTGTTGATACAGAGCTATACTGTCTGTGCTGTCCATAACAATGAACTTGATGATTTCAATGATTACGTGACATGTGATGTCACCATTGATTGCAATGATGTCAATTGCCATGTTGTTTATTGCTTCTTGTATGATGTTATGAGCAGTACATTGGAGGGAGAGTACTAATAATTAGCAAACACTGGTAATTTTCATTTGTTTTTCAATTGAAAATCATAATTATAACATCATTTAACTGTCCCTTTTTCAGTGTATTTCTATATTTTTGAAAGAATTTTGAACACTGAGTAACATTAGCCAAACATTACCTTTAACAAAGTTTTTTCTTTGATTTTTCTTTTTTTCATAATATATTGAGGCCAGACACCATGTTTATATAGTGCAATGCATTTACCCATCGGCCATGAACAGCAGGGTCTGGGTGCAGGGCCTTGCCTGCAACCTTGCTCTGCACCAGTCTAATTGAAAGTGAGACTGCTGCATATGTAGTTACGCTGTCTGTGGCAGACTCTGCATGTATAGCCTGCACCAGTCCCTGTGCCATGAAACGGACTGCACAGATCTTTGGTTGTGTGCACTGGGCTGTGGCCAGAGGGCCATGCACATGCCACTGTGCCACCAAGGTGGCTGTTACAGCAAAGTGCTTGGTCTTTGGCCAGGCTCAAAGGCCAGGCCCCATGCTCACCCTGTGCCCTGTGCCCACTTTCTGACTCCAGTGAACGTTGTAGTAGTCTGGCAATGTGGATCCAATAAGAAGGCTAATATATACAATTCAGTGAACCCACTGATGACCATGCAAAGAATATCTATGCAAATCAGCAGTATATGAGGGACAGAGGAATGGGATAAGAGAGGGAAACTGAAATGCTGATTATATTCACCTTGCCTGTTCTTACTGCATGACTCCAACTGCACTGGATATGTGTGGATATCTACTTCAAAAAATAATTAATGTAGTTTTTGGTCTATGATATTATAGTTCACTCCTTATACTATGAAATCTGATATACCTTGTGGCAATCTCTGTATAGCCCCCTCTCTGTGATTGGTGACAACTCTAAGACTTCCTAGTGCTGAAGAAGATAAACTTCTGTAATAAATGCCTAGAATAACCTGAACTTTAATGCATGTTCTTATATTCATAGCTACCTTCAGCGTGTTAGAAATCAAGCCTGTGATCTGAAGGATTCTCAATACACATAGTTCTGAAGTGCAACATAATGAATGTTCGGTAGTATTGAGATTTCACTCATGGCAATATGCATTCATTTTCCCACTAGTGGAAATACCTTAAATCCATACATGAGTCAACTGACATAAACAAAGTCTGTGCAATGGAGGAGTCCAAGTTCCTCTCTTGAATATATGCAATAGGACTTATAATCCTAGAAAGGATGATTTGTGTGTACAGAGTTTATTATCCTTGGCAGGATGACTTCAAATACTAAATAACAAATCTAATTTGTTAATCTTTATGTTTACCTTGAATATTTCTGTAAGAAATTGGGTTACTGGTTGAGGGGGGTGAAACCCAACCAGTAGAACTGGAGACATGCAATTTTGAAGATTTAAATGAAAATATTGGCAAAAAGCACAAAACGTCAACTGTGGATATCTGACCACGCGAGACCAACACAAAATCACAAGCTCAGGCCGATAGCGATGAATTGCAGGCCGGCTACAGGGACCCAGTTAGGCCCGCTGAACAAGTGTACCTTAAATCTTGGTTCAATGGCATTGTGAGGTCCAGCTTCAAGGATACATCACGCACCTGAATCTATGTGAGGTCCGGGTCCGAGATGCATTGCACAGCGTCAGTTCTGGGGAGCTGCGAGGCTGTGATCTGATGTCCTGCATTGTCATCGAAGCTGCCATTGACAAGAGGTTTGCAATGTGTAGTCCTGCGTCGGGGATGCGTCGTGCAGCAGCGGTTCTGATGAGGCTGCCGGCTGAGAAGTCGATATGGAGTCCTTTCTCTGGAAGAATCCTTGCAGCAGTGGCAGTGCTTCAGTTCTGCTCGGTGTTGCGTTGCACAGCAGAGGTGATGTGTTGGTTCTGCTGAATCCACAGTTGGGCTGGTAGAGCACCTTCAGACCCACTTCCAAGGGTCCAGGACTGGGGTGACACCACTTGGCAGGGTAAGACTCATGGCTGCAGACTCCAGAAGCTGATTACAAGAGATTAGCCCTTAGAGTTACTCTGGTGGCCCTGGGTTCAGGTTACAGGTCTAGTCCTTCTCACCAAGGCAAGTCAGCACAGGAGGCAGCAGTCTTTCAGTGTAGCAGTCCAGCAGAGCGTCAGTCCTTTCAGCACCACAGCAGTCCTTCCAGGCAGAGTATTTGTTTCACAGGTCTAGAAGTATAATGAAGAGTTGGTGTCTAAGGTCCAATATTTATACCTGGTGCCTTCTTTGAAGTGGGGGAAAGTTCTCGAGGATTCCCTTTGAAGTGCTCAGGTTTCCTGCCTCCAGACTAACTAAAGGGGGCATGCAATCCTTCATGTGGTGGCAGGACACATCCTATTCAGGTGTAAGTGGGGCTGTACTTAACTCCACCCTCCTATCCTGCCAGTGATGGCCCATCCAGGCACACCTAAGCTCTCTATTATTTGTGGCTGTCTAGGAGAGATACACAAAGATGAACTGCCAACTACACCCAGACATGTGACCCAGAGACAGGCTGCAGGCAGGAAATGACTAGGGTAGGAAAATGTCAACTTTCTAAAAGTGGCATTTTCAAAATTGTAATCAAAAATCCGATTTCATTATCAAAGGGGATTTTTCATAACAATTCCAAAGACACCGAACATGAACTGTTTACCTGTTACCATTTGGAAGTTACAGCTTATTGAATGTAATAAGGTAACTCTAATGTTATTCCATGGGGGAAGCAGGGCTTGCAGTAGTGAAAAATGAATGTAGGAGTTTTCCCTACCAGGACATGTAATACTTAAAATGACTTGGCCTACCTTTCAAATACATTGCACCCTGCCCTGTGGGCTGTTTAGGGCCTACCCTAGGGGTGACGTATGTGTCTTAAAAAGGCAGGTTTGAGCCTGGCAAAAGGTTTATTTTGTCAGGTCGAAATGGCAGATTAAAACTGCACACACAGGCTGCTATGGCAGGCCTGAGACACATTTAAAGGGATACTAAGTGGGTGGCACAATCAGTGCTGTAGGCCCATTAGTACCATTTAACATACAAGTCCTGGGCACAAGTAGTACGACTTTACTAGTGAATTACAAGTAAATGAAATAGGCCAGTTGAGGTGAGACCAACGTTACCATGTTTTAAGGAGTGGGCACACACACTTTAGCACTGGTTAGCAGTGGTAAAGTGCACAACGTCCTAAGGCCAACAAAAACGAGATCAGAAAAATATGGAGGAGTAACGCAAAAGGTTTGGGGAAAGACCACCGGTCTATCAATTTCTATGAGAACAAGGTCCTTGATAATTTATGATGAAAGCACAATGAATTACAAGCTCCTGGTAACAAGGTTTCAACTTCAGAAAATACATATTATGGTTGCTTAGCCAGGAGAACTCTGCAACATGAACAATTTGTATTCAATGGAGCTGCAACCATTGCAAGTTTCGAAAAGTCCCATTGTGCTCTGGGAAATGTAGCATAGCTTGATACCACTTGTGTGTTTCACACAGTGTAAGCATTGCAGCTGCAAAGACTCACACCATGTGGTATTCATACTCTTCTTGCTCTGCTGGCCTCATATGCATGGAAGCATCAAGTTTCTTTGCAGTTCAGAGGAGCACATCTCCGTGCCTACCTACTATACAAAGGTGAGTGTGGTCTGCTGGTCATTATTCCTGCAAGCCTTTTGTGCATAGCTTTTGGCTATTGGCAGAGTGATGAGCGTGTAGAACATGAGCTGCAGCTACGGCAACGAACAGTTGTGGGGTGTTATGTGCCCCTCCTTTCTTCATATAGTGATAGCTGGGAGATTTTCATTCAACTGTGCAGCAGGCAAACCAACATAGGTGCACAGCACTGTATGGGCACAATCAGGCGAGTGGTTATCATGCATGCAGCCAGTGCTTTAAATGAGCCAGTACTCTCGGGTATAAAGTACCAGGACTTTTTTATTTTGAGAGAGAGACTATTTGCACTTCTCAAGAGTGACGTAATACTTTTAATTGGAGAGTACCAGCACTTCTAAAAAACAAGCAGGTATTCTGGGATAGGGTACCTGCACTTCTATTTTTCCATTTCAAGCACTGGCTGCAGCCAGGGCCGGACTGGCCGTAGCGGGCACCGGGCATTTCCCCGGTGGGCCGCCAGGGTGGGGGCCGGTTTTGGGTCTCTGGGGGGCCGTTTTTGTTACAGGGCTGTTTTTGCAGCATAGCTGCAATATCGGCCCCTGTAACAAAATCGGCCGAAACCGGCCCTGGCAAACAGCTCGGCCGCACCTCCAAACCCCCGGGGGGTCTGGCCGGGCACTTTGCCAGGCCGGTTTTGGTTCCCAGTCCGGCCCTGGCTGCAGCTGCTGTGTGTAGGTCAAAAAATGATTTCCTTCCTAAACCAGTGTGTTTGTCTGGATATTAATATGAGCTGTAGCAGGAAGAGGATCTCATGGCTTATCTTTTCTTTGTTTGAGTATAAAGTAGTCACTCGTTCCATCATGTCTTTCAGCCTCCAACAACATTAAGATTAACATATACGCAAATTACATGGCTCTGCTTGAAGAACTCATTTAGTAACCTTACTGATGACAAACGGAGCTGTCTCTCCAACATGTACACATGGCTGACAAAAGCATTCCTGTAGGTGAATACAGAGCAGAGTTTGGGGCATATTAGCAAGAACAGCGTTAAAATTATCGCCGCTTTAGCGGCAGGAAAATGCCGCTAAAGCGGCGATAATGGGCTTGATAATATGCCCTTGAGAATTCCAATAGAAGCCCAGGATCACAGCAGAACATGGGCTTCTATTGGTATTCTCATGGGCATATTATCAAGCCCATTATCGCCGCTTTAGCGGCAGTTTCCTGCCACTAAAGCGGCGATAATTTTAACGCTGTTCTTGCTAATATGCCCCTTAGTCTTTATCACCAGTGACAAAAGCTAACTCCAATTGCAAGAATGGTTTACTGCAATGTACCTCAGTGCATTCACCTGTCAACTTATCAGCTGTGCTTAGTCTCTCAGACTCCATTTTAACAGCAACAAAAGTTCAAGTCCCACAATCCTAGAACTCTCAGTCAGCGTGGCTCCAGTTTTCACTTCTCCCAGAACCTGATATCTGAACTGCCATGCAAGCCACTGCCCTGCCACACCCATATGACAGTAAAACCCTTCTCACCAGCCTAACAAACTTCCAGCTCACACCAATAGAGTCCTCCATGCAGCCTCATGACTCATCCAAGGTGTGAGAAAGTCTTCCCATATTATATCCACAACCCAATAACATTTGCTCTCCTTGAGTGCCTGTAAACCCTTCAAATTCAGGGTCAAAATTCAAAGATGTCACCCCAAACACTTCACCCTATCAGGCATTGAGAATTCTGGAAGTTAATGACACATTTGGAATATTGACATCAGGAGGTTTAAAGTAAAGAAATGCAAGAGGTAAAAGGCTAGAAGACAAACGTTTTATGCTAAGGAATAAGGATCTAAAACTAGTTGAATTTTTTGTTTGCCTGTCTAAAAAAATTCAAAGACCATTACTTCGGACGTTTTACATCTGAATAAATTTTTTTTCAACTATCGGGGTATTAATAATAACTTCGGATTCATTTGCTTTGGTTTTTTCATTTCTTTGTTTCTTTATTTTAAATAGTTTTTGAGTCCTTAACGTTTTAAGTCCTTATTTTTCAATGTATATATTTTTTAAAGTTGCCCCAGCCCTTAAAAAAGACATTTGCACCTATGTCTTTTAAAACACGAATAACACCTATGAACCCTAATAATTATTTTACCCAATATACGAACACCCCTATTTTCTATGAAGCCCTTCACACCTAGCCCATTCATACCCCTTGCACCACATACAGAATTACAGCTATAAAAATCATACCTCTGAACACTAAAACCTAAAACAACACACATGCGCACGCACACACACACACACACACACACGCACACACGCATACATATTGAGAAATTGGGTTATTAGTTAGGGTGGATGGTAGTCCACCACAAGTAACAATGGCACTATTCTTTTTAGGTCCAGTAAAAGTTTTAGTAATTTAAACCTGCACTCAACCCCTGGTAGCTATGGAACAGAGCAGAAAGGGTTAGCCTAAGAAAATGTGTAAAGCATTTAGCAATACCAAAACAGTTATAAAGTCGAAAACACAACACATAAAAAATCCCACACCAATTTATGAAAATAGAGAATATTTTGATGAACCAAAGGACACTAAAATGACAAAAACCCGAAAAGAGAAGGTATTAATTTTTTACGTTTTGAATGAAAATAGCACCTAAAAGCACAAAGCACCAATTATGGGTGATGGTTGGACTAGACCGGGGCAAGGGTACGGTCTAAGGACGACCACGATGGAGCACAGGTCAGATACACAGGTTGGATTGGTCCTGGTCGAAAACTTTCCTTCACACTTAGAACATTTCCAAGAAGGTAGTGTCCTCAGTGGGGCAAGGATGCAGACTTAATCCAAAAAAGAGCTCAGGAATGACAGGTTCACGAAGGATGATGTTTCAGTGGAGGCGTTGATGATGACGGGAAAAGCTCAGAGCGTAAAACTTTGGCAATGTTGTGGGTGCCTGTGAGAAGTTGGCCTGGTATATGCTGTTCACTAATTAAAGTGGACACCTTCCACCAGAACAATTCGACTCTTATGGTAGATAGGTTTAAGACAACCTTTATAGAAAGCTATCCTAGTGGTAGCTGTGGAGAGCAGCCTTCAGGCTAAGTCTTGAAGGAATGTAAAGCAGCTTGTTTTACCACACAATCTCTTGAATCACCAAATGAAAAGACACCACACAGGTATATATATCAAATATATATGTATTTATTAATAAACACTCTCTACTAATCTCTTTATGAGATTAGAGGGTAGGAACATATGTACAAGTCAAATATTATCAGGATAAGTTTAGCACAATTGAATATTACAATCTTAGTTTGCTAGACCTAGGTCTAGGTCATCTAGAATCGAGGGACCCCCAAGAACCACCCCAGGTAGTTGTAGGAGACCCATAGGGGACGGACGCGGTGACCTGGCACCGATGCGAATCCTGTACGAGTCTATGCACTCAGACGCGATTGAAATATCAATGTTAAAGGTCCCTTGCGTGTTCGAGGCGAACACACCGATCGGTCCTTGTACGAGTCGAAGGACGCGGTTACAGATGGTTTTGCAAGGGAGTTGGACGCATTGTGTCTAACACAGACGCGAACCTTGTGCGAGTCAATGCAATGGAGATCTCAGAGTTACAGGCCCTTTGTGTGTTCGAGGCGAACACCGATCGGACTCAGTACGAGTCGAAGGATACAGTTTTAGATAGTGTTACAAAGGAGATGGACGCGGTGTGTCTAACACAGATGCGAACCCTGTACGAGTCAGCGCAATTGTCGCACTTGGAAAGTTAGAGTTTTAGGACACTTCTAGGGAAGCTACAAGCAAGTCACTTACAGGGTAAGTAGTTCTAGGGCCCACACCCACAGGAGCACCGTAGTGCTGAAGTTACCTCACCTAGGGAGCCGGGTGCATAGGTGTTCTTTGGTGTCGGGTCGCGGCGTCGTTTTCAATGGGAGCCAGTGAAGACTTGCTGCTTGCGGCGACAGGAGAAGGGTCCGGAGGAATCCAAGCCTGGATTCGGAAGATGGAAGACCTGAAAGCAGAGGGGACAGTGTTCAAAGTCACTTGGCAGTGACTCGGGGCAAGGAAGATGGATGCCCACCGTCGTCGCAAGATTCAGGTCGTCTGCGGTTGCCTTGACTCTTCAGCCACGAGGTCCAGGAGGCATCGTCGATGACCAGGAGCTTGTTTCGGCGTGTCCCACGATGTCTGCAGCTTACGGCGGTGTCGGCGACTCGATTGGAGCCACCAAGCCTTGGTAACAGCAAGTCTCAGGGAAAGTGTGAAGAGACAATGGCACAGACCAGCAAGGTCTGTTGAACTCACCCAGCGAGGGTAAGTCAGGGCAGGCCTGGAGCAACCAGGGGAACCCTTTGGTTTCTTTTGAAAGTCTTCTGGGGACCCGCAAGCCGGCTGGCAAGGGATTGCAAAGACGCCTCGGGAGGATCCTCTCACAGGGGCCCACGGTCACTCGGGACGTGGTAGGCCTCTGATCTTAGGAGGGATTCCTGCTGGAGGCTGCGACCACATGTGGTCCAAAGCACAAGTTCGTAAAATGTTGTGAAGGGGTTGCACTCGACAATAGTGCACGATACCCAGGGGTCGCGGTTCCTCGTTACTCTTGGTGTCCACTGGCCTCAGCTTCGCTGGGGACTCACGATGGCCTTTGAGAAGTCAGGAAATCCACTTCTTGGGCTGCAGGGACTTCGGACTCCGGCGGGAGCGGCGTAGTTTGCGACCGTCGTTTGTAGTTTTTGGTGCCTGCCAAGCAGGGGAGTCACTCCTTGACTCCAAGGGAGATTCTTCAGTCTTCCAAAGGTAGTGGAACGTCGAAGGTCCGGGATTCTTCTTGTGGAGCGTCGTCCAGGGAAATCTAGGGTGCAATGCACAGGTTCCCCCTCTTATACCAAAAGAAGGGGAGGGACTAGCTCTATGACCCTACCTATGGGAGGGTCAGGGGAGTGGGTGGCTACACCCACTTCCCTTTGTCCAGTTTCGCGCCAGAGCAGGGACAGGTAGCCCCTGAGCCGGTTTGAACTGCCATATGCACAGAGGAGCCTTCTGCTCCCCCAGTGCAGGACTTCAAAGCACTCTAAGAGTGCACCCACCCAGCCCCAATACACTAAACCCTGTCTGGAAGGTGGTCACACCCCCTTGGGACAGGATATCTATTGTTGGGCTCCCTCCACTGCGAGTGTTGGTCATCAGCAGGAGGGCAGCCCAGTGTCTGTGACTGGTGGCATCCATTTTGTGATGCCAGGGCTCTGCAAGATTCTACCGCGTTTCCACAGTAGGTACATGTCTATCCCTCTAGAAGGGTGGAATGCTACCCCCGCCACCAGAACTGGCGGGGGTAGTATTCCAAGGTGTTTGACACCAAACACGACATGTTTCGATGCAGCCATTCCAAAGTTAGCATTTTACTGCGAGGATATAATGCACTTAAAAGTATATGGTTTAACCGCATCCACAAACAGCACCAGAGAATGGACTCTGAGAGCTGCAGAGGGGCCCTGCTCAGGCAGAGGCACCCCCTCACATAGAAGCCAAGCACCCTGCCCTCAGGATTGATAGGGCCTGCCTTAGGGGTGACTGATAGGGTTATATGTGTGTGCAGGAGAGATATAGGGAACCTATATCTCAGTGAGGAGTGCTAGCACTTCCTCACTCAGGCTGCAGTAGCAGGCCTGTGGTGTCAGATTTAGTCTGCTTCCCAGGGGTGGCATAATACATGCTGCAGCCCCTGGTAGGCCTGTGAAGTACCTATGCCCTTGGTACCTAAGGTACCATATACTAGGGACTCATAAGGTACCACAGTATCCAATCACTAGTGCACCTAGAGTGCACTCCAAGTCGTTTAGAGAGAACAGAGAGGCTGGGGCCCTGATTAGCAGGGGCCCAGCCAGACTATAGCCAGAAACCAGTGTAAACATCAGAAAAAAAGTGGGGGCAACATAAGAGACAGATCCTACTCTCCTACACAACCCCCCCCCCAAACGCAGGGACACTAAACTAACCTTGACCAGTTGAGTCTTCGTGTTCAAAGTGGAAATACCTTGAGAGTCCATCTGCATTGGCATGTTGGGTCCCAGGTCTATGTTCCACTGTATAGCCCATCCCCTGTAGGGAAATGGACCACCTCAAAAGTTTTGGGTTTTCTCCTTTCGTTTGTTTAAGCCATAGGAGGGGCTTGTGGCCGGTCTGAACTATGAAGTGAGTACCAAACAAGTTTTGGCCTCAGCTTCTTCAGGGCCCATACCACAGCAAAGGCCTCCCTCTCTATAGCTGACCAACGTTTCTCTCTAGGGGTCAGCCTTCTGCTAATAAAAGCTACTGGCTGGTCTTGACCTTCATCATTCAGTTGAGACAGTACAGCTCCCACACCCAGCTCAGAAGCATCTGTTTGGACAATGAACTTTTTGGTGTAGTCTGGACTCTGTAAGATGGGGGCAGTGCACATGGCCTGCTTTAGGTCTTCAAATGCCTTTTGACAGCTAGCTGTCCACTGAACCTTTTTGGCATTTTCTTTGAGGTCAGATCATTCAAGGGGGTCACTATAGATCCATATCCCTTGACAAACCTCCTATAGTACCCAGATAGGCTAAGAAGGCTCTCACCTGTGTCTGGGTGGTTGGAGCAACCCATTCCATTATGGTCTGGATCTTGCTCTGTAAAGGCTGAACCTGGCCTCCACCTACAAGGTGGCCCAGGTACACAACCTGACTCTGCCCTATCTGGCACTTAGTGGCCTTGATAGTGAGGCCTGCCTTTTGCAGGGCCTCCAAAACATTCCTGAGGTGGACCAGGTGATCCTGCCAGGAGGAACTAAAGACAGCAATATCATCTAGATAAGCTGAGCAATAAGTTTCCATCCCTGTCAGAACTTTATTCACCAACCTCTGAAAAGTGGCAGGTGCATTTTTCAATCCAAAGGGCATCACCACAAAGTGGTAGTGCCCACCAGGGGTCGAAAATGCTGTCTTGGCTTTTGCATCATCAGCTAATCTGATCTGCCAGTAGCCAGCTGTTAGGTCAAACGTGCTTAGATACTTGGCTGAGGCCAAAGTATCAATCAGCTCATCTGCCCTTGGTATGGGATAGGCATCAGTCCTAGTGACTGCATTGAGGCCTCTGTAGTCTACACAAAACCTCATTTCTTTGTTACCACCCTGGGTATGAGGCTTGGGTACCAGGACTACTGGACTAGCCCAAGGGCTATCTGAAGGCTCAATTACACCTAGCTCCAACATTTTCTGGACTTCAGTCCTGATACAGTCCCTGACATGGTCAGGTTGCCTGTAGATTTTATTCTTGACAGGCAGACTGTCTCCAGTGTCCACCTCGTGGGTGCACCAGGAAGTCTGACTAGGGGTCAGGCTAAACATATGTCTAAACTGTTGCAGCACTTGTCTGCATTCAGTTTGCTGATGGTCGGTGAGGCTGCTTGCCAAAGCAACACCATCTACTGACCCATCATCAGGGTTCTGAGAGAGCAGGTCAGGGAGAGGGTCACTCTCCTCCTCCTGGTCCTCATCAGTTGCCATGAGCAAGCCCATGTCAGCCCTGTCAACATATGGCTTTAATCTGTTGACATGGAGCACCCTCAGGGGGCTCCTGGGAGTTCCAAGATTCACCAGGTAGGTGACTTCTCCCTTCTGTTCAACTATTGTATGGGGGCCACTCCACTTGTCCTGGAGGGCTGCTGGGGCCACAGGCTCCAACACCCACACTTTCTGTCCTGGCTGGTATACAGTCAGTACAGCCTTTGGTCATGCCAAGCTTTTTGTAATTCTTGGCTGGCCTCTCGGTTTTTGGTTGCCTTTTTCATGTACTCAGCCATCCGGGAGCGGAGACCAAGTACATAGTCCATCACATCTTGTTTGGGGGGCTTGAGAGGTAACTCCCAGCCCTCTTTTACCAAACACAGTGGACCTCTCACAGGATGCCCAAACAGAAGCTCAAATGGGCTGTAGCCAACCCCCTTCTGTGGAACCTCTCTGTATGCAAACAACAGGCAAGGAAGAAGAAGGTCCCATTTCCGCCTAAGCTTCTCTGGGACTCCTTTAATCATTCCTTTCAAGGTTTTGTTGAAGCGTTCAACTAAACCATTGCATTGTGGGTGATAGGGGGTGGTGAACTTGTAAGTTACACCACACTCCTTCCACATTGCTTTTAGATATCCTGACATGAAGTTGGTACCTCTGTCAGAAATGACCTCCTTTGGAAAACCCACTCTGGAGAAGACTCCAATGAGGGCTCTTGCCACCACAGGGGCTGTGGTGGTCCTTAGAGAATTGCTTCTGGGTACCTGGTGGCATGATCCACTACCACCAGGATAAACCTGTGCCCAGATGCAGTTTGAGGGTCAAGGGGACCAACAATGTCAATCCCTACCCTTTCAAAGGGTACCCCCACCACAGGTAGTGGTATCAGGGGGCCTTTGTTGTGCCACCTGCCTTACCACTGGCTTGGCATGTGACACAGGAGCGACAAAACTCCATTGTGTCCTCTGACATATGTGGCCAATGAAAATGTGGAACAAGCCTGTCCCAGGTCTTGTTTTGGCCCAAGTGTCCTGCTAAAGGGATGTCATGTGCTAGGGTCAAGAGGAACCCCTAAACTTCTGAGGTATTACCATCCTCCTGGTGGCTCCAGGGGCTGGGTCTCTACTCTCAGAATATAGGAGTCCCTCATCCCAATAAACTTTATGGGACCCACTAGCACTCCCAGCAGCCTCAGCAGCAGCCTGCTGTCTGTGGGGTTCAAGAGAGGGGCAGCACTGTTGCTCCTTACTCAGATCTTCCCTGGAAGGGCCCCCTGCCCCCAAGAACTCAACCTGATCAGGCTCAAGTCCCTCTGGGGCAGTTCCTTCTTCAGGATCTGCTTCACCCCCCTCTGGGGGTGAATCTGTGATCTGAGACAGAGGGGAAGGCACTGCCTTTACCCTACTGCTCCTCCTCTTGGGAAGCATCTGGTCCATTGTTCCAGGATCCAGAGCTGGTTCAGTGTCATGTATTCTTGCTTGTGACCTGGTCACAGCAAATACCTCTGCAGGGATGCCCAACATCTCAGCATGAGTCCATAACTCTACTTCAGACCAGGCTGAAGTCTCTAGATCATTGCCCAATAGACATTCGACAGGGAGGTCTGCACTGACTACAACCTTCTTGAGGCCAGTTACCCCTCCCCAGGAGAAATTCACAACTGCCAGACTATGGTTGGTCTTGGCGTTGCTTGCATTGGTCACCTGGTACATTTCGCCCAGGATGATCTGTCCAGGGTCCACAAGATCCTCTGCCACCATGGTGACACTAGCACCTGTGTCCCTAAGTGCCAAAGTCTGTTTGCCATTTATTACAGGCTGCTGTTTGTATTTGCCCCGGGTTACTGGGACTCACTAGGAAGGACATGTTAAGGTCTCCCTCACAAATCAGCATTGCCTGAGTGGGCACTCTGACTAGGTCAGAGTCCACTTCAGAACCCAGGGTCAACCCTACTACACCCTTATTCAGTGTACCACCTCCACCAGTAGCTGAACTAGGGGGAACAGTTGCCTTAGGGGCAGGAGTGGTGGTGGTTTGGTCTTTGGACTTGTTACAGTCAGAAGTCCAGTGCCCTTTCTGTTTACAGAATTTGCACCAGGGCTTCTTTTGGCCTTTTCCCTTGTTGGATTGTGACTCCCCACCAGATGCAGATTTTTGGGGCCCTTGTGAAGACTTCTGGTCTTTTGACTTATCCCCACCTTTCTCAGAGCCCTTAGGATCTTGCTTCTTGGTGTCACCCCCTTGGTTCTGGGGTTTCTGCCTCACCCTGGTTCTGACCCACTTGTCTGCCTTCTTTCCCAATTCTTGGGGAGAGGTCAGATCCGAGTCCACCAGGTACTGATGCAACAACTGGTTCTGGCAATTATTAAGGATCTGTTCTCTCATCATCAGATTATACAATCCCTTGAAATCAGTAACCCTACTGCCAACCAGCCAACCCTCCAGAGCCTTGGTTGCACAATCAACAAAGTCAGTCCAGTCCTGAGTCTGTGCCTTCTGGGTGTCTCTGAACTTTAACCTGTACTGTTCAGTGGTTAAGCCAAACCCATCTATCAGTGCACTCTTCAGGACTTCATAATCATCAGCATCCTCTTCTCTAACAGTGAGGAGCTTGCCTCTACCTTTATCTGAAAAGGAGAGCCACAAGATTGCTGCCCACTGCTTCTGGGGGACCTGCTGTACTCTACAGGCCCTCTCCATAGCAGTTATCCACTTGTGGATATCATCCCCACTCTGGTAGGGAGGAACAACCTTGCTCAGGTTCCTATGGTCTGGGATAGATTCCCTGCCTCTAGGGACACTGTTGCTGCCACCAAGGGGTTCTAACCCCTCTCGTCGAGAAGCTCTCTGGATCTCCAGGGCTTCTCTATCCAGTGCCAACTGCTTGGTTCTGAGGGCAACTCTTGCTTCCTCATACTGCAGCAGTTTGCACATTCTTTCAGAGGAGGTCTCTCTTATGGGAAAGTATGAGTTCCTCTGGTGGACAAATTCTCTGCCAGAGTGATAAGAGTGCTCAGATTCCCTGGAAGGGGACCTATGCCTCTCATCCACTCTGTCAGTTCTCTTAGGGAGAATTCCTCTGTCCTTTTCAGGCCCCTTGAGGCCTGGCCCTTCAATCACAGAGTCCTGGTCATTCGGATTTTCATCGTCTGACCCAGATACTGTAATTGACCCACCCACTGATTCAGACCCATTATCTCCTAGAGCCAATCTAAGATCATATGCTGTCAGCAGATCTATCAGGTGCAGGGTTGAGGGACTCTGTCCTAGTCTCAGGTGTCTTTCAACACACATGGCTCTCAAGTCAGAGAAAGCCATGTCCTTATACTGAGGCTGAGTGGATCCACTGGTTCCACCCTTTAAGGACATTCTAGTGTTGTGCAGTGTTGTACTACCTACACTAGTTTGTGGCCTTCTGATACTAGCTTGAGCTGTAGAAAGGGTGTGCTATCCCTTGGCACACAGCTCTAAGTTCAGTAGAACTTATCGATACTAAGCTTGACTTTATATGTACCTTAAGTACCTATAGTGGTTTTCAGTTAGTAATTCAAATAGAGATTTTCTGATAAAACAATAGCAAGCTGGAATCCCACCCGCTGCCCACCAATGTGAGAAGTTGGCCTGGTATATGCTGTTCACTAATTAAAGTGGACACCTTGCACCAGAACAATTCGACTCTTATGGTAGATAGGTTTAAGACAACCTTTATAGAAAGCTATCCTAGTGGTAGCTGTGGAGAGCAGCCTTCAGGCTAAGTCTTGAAGGAATGTAAAGCAGCTTGTTTTACCACACAATCTCTTGAATCACCAAATGAAAAGACACCACACAGGTATATATATCAATTATATATGTATTTATTAATAAACACTCTCTACTAATCTCTTTATGAGATTAGAGGATAGGAACATATGTACAAGTCAAATATTATCAGGATAAGTTTAGCACAATTGAATATTACAATCTTAGTTTGCTAGACCTAGGTCTAGGGTCATCTAGAATCGAGGGACCCCCAAGAACCACCCCAGGTAGTTGTAGGAGACCCACAGGGGACGGACGCGGTGACCTGGCACCGATGCGAATCCTGTACGAGTCTATGCACTCAGACGCGATTGAAATATCAATGTTAAAGGTCCCTTGCGTGTTCGAGGCGAACACACCGATCGGTCCTTGTACGAGTCGAAGGACGCGGTTACAGATGGTATTGCAAGGGAGTTGGACGCGTTGTGTCTAACACAGACGCAAACCTTGTGCGAGTTAATGCAATGGAGATCTCAGAGTTACAGGCCCTTTGTGTGTTCGAGGCGAACACCGATCGGACTCAGTACGAGTCGAAGGATACAGTTTTAGATAGTGTTACAAAGGAGATGGACGCGGTGTGTCTAACACAGACGCGAACCCTGTACGAGTCAGCGCAATTGTCGCACTTGGAAAGTTAGAGTTTTAGGACACTTCTAGGGAAGCTACAAGCAAGTCACTTACAGGGTAAGTAGTTCTAGGGCCCACACCCACAGGAGCACCGTAGTGCTGAAGTTACCTCACCCAGGGGAGCCGGGTGCATAGGTGTTCTTTGGTGTCGGGTTGCGGCGTCGTTTTCAATGGGAGCCAGTGAAGACTTGCTGCTTGCGGCGACAGGAGAAGTGTCCGGAGGAATCCAAGCCTGGATTCGGAAGATGGAAGACCTGAAAGCAGAGGGGACAGTGTTCAAAGTCACTTGGCAGTGACTCGGGGCAAGGAAGATGGATGCCCACCGTCGTCCCAAGATTCAGGTCATCCGCGATTGCCTTGACTCTTCAGCCACGAGGTCCAGGAGGCGTCGTCGACAACCAGGAGCTGGATTCGGTGTGTTCCACGATGTCTGCAGCTTACGGCGGTGTCGGCGACTCGATTGGAGCCACCAAGCCTTGGTAACAGCAAGTCTCAGGGAAAGTGTGAAGAGACAATGGCACAGACCAGCAAGGTCTGTCGAACTCACCCAGCGAGGGTAAGTCAGGGCAGGCCTGGAGCAACCAGGGGAGCCCTTTGGTTTCTTTTGAAAGTCTTCTGGGGACCCGCAAGCCGGCTGGCAAGGGATCGCAAAGACGCCTCGGGAGGATCCGCTCACAGGGGCCCACGGTCACTCGGGACGTGGTAGGCCTCTGATCTTAGGAGGGATTCCTGCTGGAGGCTGGGACCACACGTGGTCCAAAGCACAAGTTCGTGGAACGTTGTGAAGGGGTTGCACTCGACAATAGTGAACGGTACCCAGGGGTCGCGGTTCCTCGTTACTCTTGGGGTCCACTGGCCTCAGCTTCACTGGGGACTCACGATGGCCTTTGAGAAGTCAGGAAATCCACTTCTTGGCCTGCAGGGACTTCGGACTCCGGCGGGAGCGGCGTAGTTTGCAACCGTCATTTGTAGTTTTTGGTGCCTGCCAAGCAGGGGAGTCACTCCTTGACTCCAAGGGAGATTCTTCAGTCTTCCAAAGGTAGTGGAACGTCGAAGGTCCGGGATTCTTCTTGTAGAGCGTCGTCCAGGGAAATCTAGGGTGCAATGCACAGGTTCCCCCTCTTATAACAAAAGAAGGGGAGAGACTAGCTCTATGACCCTACCTATGGGAGGGTCAGGGGAGTGGGTGGCTACACCCACTTCCCTTTGTCCAGTTTCGCGCCAGAGCAGGGACAGGTAGCCCCTGAGTCGGTTTGAACTGGCATATGCACAGAGGAGCCTTCTGCTCCCCCAGTGCAGGACTTCAAAGCACTCTAAGAGTGCACCCACCCAGCCCCAATACACTAAACCCTGTCTGGAAGGTGGTCACACCCCCTTGGGACAGGATATCTATTGTTGGGCTCCCTCCACTGCGAGTGTTGGTCATCAGCAGGAGGGCAGCCCAGTGTCTGTGACTGGTGGCATCCATTTTGTGATGCCAGGGCTCTGCAAGATTCTACCGCGTTTCCACAGTAGGTACATGTCTATCCCTCTAGAAGGGTGGAATGCTACCCCCGCCGCCAGGACTGGCGGGGGGGGGTAGTATTCCAAGATGTTTGACACCAAACACGACATGTTTCGATGCAGCCATTCCAAAGTTAGGATTTTACCGCGAGGATATAATGCACTTAAAAGTATATGGTTTAACCGCATCCACAAACAGCACCAGAGAATGGACTCTGAGAGCTGCAGAGGGGCCCTGCTCAGGCAGAGGCACCCCTCACATAGAAGCCAAGCACCCTGCCCTCAGGATTGATAGGGCCTGCCTTAGGGGTGACTGATAGGGTTATATGTGTGTGCAGGAGAGATATAGGGAACCTATATCTCAGTGAGGAGTGCTAGCACTTCCTCACTCAGGCTGCAGTAGCAGGCCTGTGGTGTCAGATTTAGTCTGCTTCCCAGGGGTGGCATAATACATGCTGCAGCCCCTGGTAGGCCTGTGAAGTACCTATGCCCTTGGTACCTAAGGTACCAGATACTAGGGACTCATAAGGTACCACAGTATCCAATCACTAGTGCACCTAGAGTGCACTCCAAGTCGTTTAGAGAGAACAGAGGGGCTGGGGCCCTGATTAGCAGGGGCCCAGCCAGACTATAGCCAGAAATCAGTGTAAACATCAGAAAAAAAGTGGGGGCAACATAAGAGGCAGATCCTACTCTCCTACAGTGCCCTAGGTGCGAGCCTGGACACCCACTGTAAATAAACTGCCAGCTCCCACTGGCACCCAATATAGGTGCTGGGTGAGGAGCAGGCAAGGGCCGAGAGGGCCTTGCCATGTTGTGAGTGTCCCAGGTACGCATCGGTGCTTCCACAAAAATATAAAAGAACAAAAAAGGAATAATAAATGAGGGGCAGGGGCCACTCATTTATTATTCACTGCTCTAGCAAGGAGCTCCCCAGAATGCTATGCGAGGACTTTTTTTCAAATGATCTTTATTGTTCCTGATGGTGCTACTAGAAGGGCAAGGGCACCGCCAACCATTTTATTTATGTTGGTGGGGGCTGCAGGGAGTGCAGCCACACCCCAGCAACATTAAAAAAAACTTGGTAAATCTCTTGGGTCACTTACCATACTATTTTTTTTTTTTTTTAAACACTGAGCTGGAGCTGTATGTTTCTCAGCTGGAGTGCAGGGAACCCTTGTAGATGGTTCTATGACTGCACTTTGTGGTCTGAAATATGTTAAAAAACAGACTCAAACACATTTTATAACAATCACTTTTATTAATCATTGCAATATGTAAATTTATAAAGTATACATTTGATGATTATTGTTGGTGACTTTTTGACAAATACAATAGACCTGCTTATATATGTTGTAGTGCTGACCCCTTGATAAAGCCTATAGGCCCGCTTTTTATATTTTAATGTTCTGACTTCTCAACAAAGTCAGTAGAACTGCCTTACTTTGAATGAAACCCTTTGTATTGTTGCATCAGGTAGGCAGTCGTTACGCTCTGTGGGGTAGAACGCCTGTGGGGGTTGGACTCAGGTCTCCGGGAGTTAAGAAATGGGACAAATTCAGAGTGAATTTTGATCAAGACAGTCAGTGACTGAAACAGGTACGCGCTTTCATCTTAACACCATAGAGGCTGTGGCTTGAGGTGGAGTGGTGTTTATGATTATTTTAGTTCGGACTTATGCAGAAAGAGAATGTCATTCATGGGTTGGAGTCATTCAGAGAAGCACTAATGAAAATTTCTCCTCAAACTTATTCATGACATAATGAGTGTTGGTTTGGAAGTGTCATGGGAATAGAGCAATCTGTGGAAATACAGTATTTTCTTTGTACTTCATTAGTTTTTCTAACCTCTATAGCGTCGCTCTTCGTCCCTGTAATATCCCTTTGAGTATTGCTTCTCCTCCTCAATCTTATGTCAGCTATGGTACCAGGTCTCCTCTTTTCTAGGTCTCCAGAGGAACCATAAATGAAAGAATTACAGAACGTTGGTTGCTTGCTACTCATACCTGTCAACTCACCCACATTTAGAGGGTGTTACCTGTTTTTTTCATTTTCATTCTCCATTCACGTAGTCGGATTACCCTCTTAAACAACTGAATTTACCTGTATTTCTTATCGAATAGGTTGACAGGTATGTTACTTATTTTTTATTTTATTTAAATTGGTCTTAAAAGTTAGCTTCTGAATGAGGGCCTGACAGAAGTCACAGTACCTATCCAGCATAGTTATTTCTATAAATGAAAATTTCTGTAACAGTTGCCCACATCTGTTATTCCTAGAGCTGCCTCTGTTGAAGGGGCAAAAATTAATTGCTTGAAACCTGAAAAGCACTCCTATATTCTACTCCTTCCAGTGCATGTTTGAGGGACTTTAATAGACATCATGTGAGCAGCTGGCTCTAGTTCTGCACATGCTGTCAGTGATCTGTGGAGCAATGTAGTGTGCCATTTGAGAGCTTTCACTCAGATCTGGAGTGTGTGTTTTGTCTTTCATTTGACATTTTGTACAAATCGGCCTCAAAATGTCCAGTCTACTTAATTAAGATATTACTCCCTTTTGGTTAAGAATGTGGAAGCGTTTTAATTTACTATCCAATGTTTAACGAAAGGCAGTTTTAGTATATCTGATAACCAAATATTAGACATGGAGAAATTTGTTGAAAATGTACCACACCTACATATATTAAAGATTTTGAGCAAAAAAAACGAGATCCTCTAACCTAAACCTTTACCTAAAATGATTTTACCTGTATGTATTGACACGGTGTCTAGAGCAGTGTTCCATGAGGCTGGATCGTCAACAGAGAAGCTCTGCTTCTGAGCGTTTTACTAAATGGAGATGGGGAAATTTGTGATAAATTCCAACTTGTGGTGTAAAAAGTCAGTGAAATTGCAGCGAAACGTAAGGGGAGCTTGAATCTGAAATTTCAAGACAATCAGTGTGTACTCAACTAAAGCAAGCAGGTGGGACGAGTGGGGGTAATGTGGGCATGGGTGGAGGGCAGTCAGATCGGAGTGGTGGAGATGCCAGTGTCAGAGGGGAGTATTGTATTCTAAAAAGGCATTCCGGGTACCCCTGATGTGTAGAACAACATGCCATAAGATCCGAAGATTACACTCACTTTGAATATAAAAGTACATGGGATGCTTTAATTATCTATTTGTTCATCAGTGTCAACAACAGCATCAGTACTTGAGAGTCAAATGACAGCAACAGCTCCATTTCCACGTCCTATCAGCATGGAGGAGAAACGTTCTCCATACTATGGAACTACCATCAGAACTACTGACATAGGAGTCATGCAAGGTGGGGTCCTTAGTACAGCTAATGCACTCTCTCTTTTTTTATATGAGTGCCTATAATGGGACTCTCTTAGTGCCTTATTTTCCATGCCTTTTAGTTTTTAGGTCGAGCCTAGCATTGCAGCGCATGCGCTACTCGCTTTGCGAGTCATGCAGTATTTAGTATAGTGTGGAAGTTTTGTGGAAGCTCCGCCCACTCTCCGCCCATCTTCTTCATTGGCTTAGCTCCTAAATGCTGCCTTCCGATTGGTTTTAGGCTTGTTAGTCCCTCCTCATGACGACCATGTTGTCATTTGTATCCTTCCATGGCTACTGGCCCCTTTACTCCTAACACTATTTTCTTCCCTGTCTCCCCCCCCCCTCCTGCAGTCCTTGACTTCTCGCCCCCGCTCACCCCCCCCCCAAATCCCGTTCGTGCCTTCCCGCCCGCACTCCAGTTTCCAATGCAATAGGTCTCGCGTAAATGCGAGTCCTATTGCATTGCAAATGCTTGGGTTTTTTTTGCTTTCATTTTTTTTTTATGTCGCAAGGAACGGCGGAGCAGTTTTATCTTAAATATTCATTATTTCGTTTGTGGAATGGCCACAAACGCGACCACTGTCGTATCTATCATCTTTTAACCCCCCCCACCCTTAGCTTTTTCTCTGTGGGCTACATTTTGCCAGTAGATGCTACGGGTGTGCTTCATTGAAGCCTTGCTGTTGGCTACTCCGGTGTTGACGAATTACAAGAAATGTGTGTGTACGACTCGAACCGTTTATAAAACACAAACTTTGGCGTTCTTAGGCGTCAGATCAGCCGGCACGATTTGAATGTAAAGAAACCCAACACCATGGCAAATGGTACACTCCGCTGAAAAGCAGAGGGAGGCGGGGTCATGAGGGATAGTGTGCCAACAAAACCGATGGAAAGCACCGCGAAACCTATATACAATGAATCGATCATTAACACCCATCTAATCTTTCTCGTGTCGGCGGAACTGCAGATTTGTTGATGCATGTCATGAGTGTGCATTTCTGAAGCATTGCCAGGATTCTGACTTTGATAGCAGCAACAAGAACAGCCATCTTATTTATATTCTATTTATAGTTTTTGATGTGGTACCTCATAATCCCTAGAGTGTCAGGGCGCTTTACGTGTGCGCCTCTCGATAAAGCGCAGACAGAATTACATGTAAGAAACGACATTTAAAGGAAACCTTTTTAAGGGTAAATAATAGCATATGAATTTCAGATTAAGGTGATGATACTATTTCGAGGAAAAAAACAGTATTTACAAGAGGGCATTGGACCTCCCGATCATTAATTCTCAAATAGGCGTTAGACTGGCGTGTTAGATTTGGGGGTCTCTAGTTGGCAGAGGTAGGTACCTTTGACCAAATAGGGACCCTTGCGTCTAGTCAGGGTAAGGGGGTACACTCCTAAAATAACCCCTGCTCACCCCCTTGGTAGCTTGGCACGAACAGGCAGGCTTATCTCAGAGGCAGTGTGTAAAGCATTTGTGAACACATACAGTAATACAGTGACAACACTACAGATGGACACCACACAGGTTGTATTTATAAAAATAAGTATTTTTATATAGACTTAACACAAGACCAAACGACAAAAAAATCCACAATACTGTACTTAAAAATAGACTTTAAAATGTTATAGAATAGCTCAGTTCTCTCAAGTTGTAGATGCGACACTTTACTCTCAATGTACCTTGAATGCGTAACGCAAAGAAAACAAAGGGTCGCAGGGAAGGTGATGCGTCGGTTCCTTACACTCAGGGGAGTGGATGCGTCGGTTCCTTACTGCTGCGCAGGGAAGTTGATGCTCGCTTCCTTACTGTGTGGGGAGGTGATGCGTCAGTTTCTTACTGCTCTCCGGTGCCATGCGACAAGATGGCACCTCGATGCAATACTATTTTCCGGTGCGATGTGACAAAATGGTGTCTTGGTTGCGATGCGACAACGTTGGTGTGATGCGTGCACGCCCGACGGCCGTGCGGCGACTCGATGATCTTTGGAGCCGCGACAGGCCCTGCGACGTGCTTCTCCGGTGATGCGACAATGACCTCTGTGGCAGCGTCCCGCTTCTCCGGCGATGCGCCGCGCTTCGGCGATGCGATGATGACAGCGGCAGCGGCATCTCGCTTCCTCGGCGATGACAGCGGCTGCGGCACGCTTCTCGTCGTTGCGTCGCGCTTCCAGCTCCCAGCGACACGCAGTCTCTCAGAAGGCCCAGCACAACAGCAGGCACTTCAATTCCCAGCAAGGGAATTCAGGGGGGAGCTGGTTGGTGAAGTCTTGTATCCCTGAGACTTCAGGCAGGAGGCAAGCTCAGTTCAAGCCCTTGGAGATTCTTCTTCAAGTTGATACAAAGCACACTCAGTCCTTTTCTCCTCTCGTTGGTAATGAAGCAACCACTGCAGGCCAACCCCCAAACACACAGCACAGGGGTAGTCTCCTCCTTCAGCTTCCTGGTTCTTCTCCTCAGCAAAGGTTTGTCTTGATTCCCAGAAGTGATATAAAGTTCTTGGGTCTGGGTCCCAATATTTATACTACTTTTCTCTTTGTTCTCTGAAGGCAGAGAGGCCTTTGCCTAGTCCAAACCAGTTCTGGTCAGTCCTGGAGCACTTTGTTGACAAGACTCCTTCTTTCCTTTCACAGTGTAGGCCAGGGACATCAGACACACCACAGGAGGTGGAGCCAGCATTGTGGAGGGAAGGCACAGCCCTATTCAGGTCCTAGGTGCAACTCCTCCCTCCTATCTGCATGCAGATCTCTCTATTCAGCCCTGTGCTGATTCACCCGGTCTCCTGGAAGCCCCCAGCCCCTGTCACTCAAACTCCAGACAAGGAATACACAACCTAGCAGAGGCAGGATTGGATAGTTAGGCAAGAAAATACCTACTTTCTAAAAGTGGTATTTTCAAACACAGAATGTTAAAACCAACTTTACTAAAAGATGTATTTTTATCATTCTGAGTTCAGGCATACTAAACTCGAGTTTCTACCTGGTTCCCTGAGTCAGTTAGGATTATAAGATGTAATAATCTAACTGCCCATTCTGGCCTATGGGGAACAGGTAGCCTTGCAATAGTGAAAAACGAAAATGGCTGTAATTCACTATTAGTACATGCCACACACATCAGGGCATGTCCTACCTTTTACCTACAATGCACCCTGCCCTTGGGCCTACCTTAGGGGTGACTAATATGTATAAAAGGGAAGGTTCAGGGACTGGCAAGTGGATGCACTTGCCCAGTCAACATGGCAGTACCAGACTGCACACAGGCTCTGCAATGGCAGGCCTGAGACACACTTTACAAGCTGCTCCGGTGGGTGGCACAACCAGTGCTGCAAGCCCACCAGCAGCATTTCATTTACAAGCCCTGGGCACACGCAGTGAACTGTACTAGGGTCTGACAGTAAGCCAAACAAGCCAATCATGGAGTCACTAATCCATACATCAATTTACCATAGGGAGCACTTGCACTGTGGCACTGAACAGCAGTGGCACAGTGCCCAAAAGCATCTAAAACCAGCAAAACATAAGAGGCAACAGCAAAAAAATGGAAGGGAGACCCACGCCAATGGTGCCAGGTCTAACACGTGTCCCCTCCAGCTGAAATGTGGGGAGAACTACCCTACCTCCGGGGAGTTCTTATCACTAAGGCGGAAAAACCTGGACAGACCATCAGCATTGGCGTGTTCTGTACCAGGGCGGTGTTCCACCGTGAAGTCCATCCCCTGTAGGGATATGGACCACCTCAACAGCTTTGGATTCTCACCCCTCATCTGCATCAGCCATCTGAGGGGCCTGTGGTCTGTCTGAACCCAGAAGTGAGTCCCAAACAAGTATGGTCTCAACTTCTTCAGTGCCCAGACCACAGCAAATGCCTCATGCTCAATTGCACTCCACCTCTGTTCCCGTGGAAGTAACCTCCTACTGATGAAGGCTACAGGTTGGTCTAGGCCCTCCTCATTAATCTGTGACAAAACAGCCCCCACACCATGCTCTGAAGCGTCTGTTTGCCCAATAAACTCTTGTGAGAAGTTGGGTGCCAGGAGCACGGGTGCCGTGCACATGGCAGTCTTCAGGGTATAAAAAGCTCTCTGACAGGTGTCAGTCCAAATCACTCTCTTGGGCTGCTTCCTGGAAGTCAGCTCCGTCAAGGGTACAACAATGCTGCCATACCCCTTGACAAACCTCCTGTAATACCCGGTGAGTCCTAAAAAGGCTCTCACCTCTGTCTGGGTCTTGGGGGGTTCCCAAGTCAGGATGGTGTCAATATTGGGCTGTAGGGGCGCCACCTGGCCGCTCCCAACCTGGTGTCCCAAGTACACCACGGAACCCTGCCCGATCTGGCACTTACTCGCCTTGATCGTGAGGCCTGCTCTCTGCAGCGCCATCAACACTTCCCAGAGGTGGCGCAGATGTTCTTCCCAACTGGCGCTGAACACTGCAATGTCATCCAGGTAGGCGGCACTGAACTCTTCCAGTCCAGCCAACACCTGGTTGACCAACCTCTGAAAGGTGGCAGGGGCATTCTTCATCCCAAAGGGCATAACCCGGAATTGGTAGTGCCCATCTGGTGTGGAAGAATGCTGACCTCTCTCTTGCCCCATCAGTCAAGGCGATCTGCCAGTACCCAGACGTTAAGTCAAACGTGCTGAGGTACCGGGCAGCCCCTAACCGATCAATGAGCTCATCAGCTCTGGGGATGGGGTGCGCGTCAGTCCTGGTGACTGAATTGAGCCCTCGGTAGTCCACACAGAACCTCAGCTCTGGTGAGACACCCGGTGCGGCAGCCTTTGCGACCAAGACCACTGGGCTGGCCCAAGGACTGTTAGAGGACTCAATCACCCCCAACGCAAGCATCTTGGAGACCTCCTCCTTGATGCAAGCTCTCACCCTGTCAGTCACCCTGTAAGTTTTGTGCTTGACAGGAGGACTGTCCCCAGTGTCTACATCATGGACGCACCAATCAGTGACACTGGAAATCAGGGAGAACAGGTCAGAAAACTGTACCAGCAACTGGTGACAGTCATTCTGCTGCTCAGGGGTCAGGGTGGAAGAGAGGTTCACTCCATCCACTGACCCATCTTGCTCTATTGCAGACAGGAGGCCAGGAAGAGGCTCAGTCTCCTCCTCCATTCTAGCATCTGTTGCTAGGAGCATGCCCACTTCGGACCTCTCTAAGTGGGGCTTCAGGCGGTTGACATGCAGGACCCGCAAGCGGTTCCTGGGAGACCGCAAGTCCACCAAGTAGGTAACCGGACTCTTGCGCTCCACCACCTCAAATGGTCCGGGCCACTTATCCTGGAGCACACAGGGCTCCACTGGGGCCATGACCCATACTTTCTGACCAGGCTGAAGCTCAACCAGAGTGGCATTCTGGTCGTACCACCGCTTCATCTCCTCCTGGCTGGCTTCCAGATTCGCCTCAGCGAGTTTTCTGAATCGCCTAGTTTGGTTCCTGAAGGCCAGCATGTAGCTATATACATCCTGGGGAGGTTTCCTGGGAGATTGCTCCCAGCCTTCCTTGACCAAACTCAAAGGTCCTCTCACTGGGTGTCCATAGAGAAGCTCAAAGGGACTGAACCCTAGAGACTTCTGTGGCACCTCACGGTATGCAAAGAGAAGGCATGGTAAGAGGACGTCCCACTTACGCCTCATGGGTTCCTCAAGACCCAGAATCATGCCTTTGAGGGTCCGGTTGAATCTCTCAACCAGCTCATTACCTTGGGGGTGGTAAGGAGTGGTGAACTTGTAGGTTACACCACACTCCTGCCACAGGGACTTCATATACTTAGAAATGAAGTTGGTACCTCGGTCTGACACCACCTCTCTGGGAAACCCCACGCGGGAGAAAATCCCCATCAGTGCACGTCCCACCACGGGGGCCGTCACTGTCCTGAGAGGGATGGCTTCCGGGTACCGGGTGGCATGGTCCACCAAGACCAGGATGAACCTGTTGCCCATGGCTGTCTTGGGATCCAGAGGCCCCACAATGTCAATGCCCACCCTTTCAAAGGGGGTGCTGACCACAGGGAATGGCTGGAGAGGAGCCTTGCGCTTCCTCCCACTCTTTCCACTTGCCTGGCAAGTCTGACAGGTCCTGCAATGAGTGTCTGAACTCTTGCGCATTTGGGGCCAATAAAAGTGGGTGACAAGCCTTTCAAAGGTCTTGTCCTGCCCCAAATGTCCTGCTAAAGGCACATCATGAGCCAGCCCCAGTAGGAAGGCTCTGAAGCGCTGGGGTACCACCAGCACACGGGCTGACCCAGGCTCAGCAACCTTAGGCTCACTATACAGGAGACCATTCTCCCAGTAGATCCAATGTGATCCAGACTGATCACCTGCTGCCTGGTTTGCAGCCTGCTGCCGCAAACCCACAAGAGAAGGGCATTTGTTCTGCTCCTCACAGAACTCTTCCCTGGAGGGACCTCCTTCCTGCTGCCAATGGGTCAGCTCAGGCAGGTCTCCCAGTTCAGCAATCTCTTCCCCGGTAGGCTCCAGGGCATCCCCCTCAGGGTCTGCCTCCTCCTGGGCCGTAGGAATCTCAGGGGGCGGTTTACCGTGCCCCCTACCTCTTCTCTTTAATGCAGGCACCTGGGCCATTTTCTCAGGCTCCAGGTCCTCTTGAACACCCTTACTGGATGCCATAGACCGAGTGGTCACGCAGGCCCACTCAGGCAAACCCAACATCTCTAAATGAGCTCTCCGCTCCACCTTAGCCCAAGGGGAGCTCTCCAAATCGTTACCTAACAGACATTCAACAGGCATGGCTGGCCTCACAGCTACTTGAAGAGTCCCTGAGACCCCCCCCCCCACTCAAAGGGAACCTGTGCCACCTTGCAGTGGCTCTCTGTGTTATCAGCGGCAACAACTGGGTAAAATGCATTGGGGACTACCTGCTCTTCAGACACCAACCGACAACTGATAGCTGTCACACTGGCTCCGGTGTCTCTAAGAGCTTCCACCCTCTTGCCATTGATGGTCACCCACTGCTGGTACTTTTTAGTGTTATCAGGCAGCTGGGTCCTGGGGACCACCTCACAGTGTCCTAAAGAGACAAGGGACATCTCTGCGGGACCCCACCCACCGTGGGCACCCATCTCCTCCCCCAGGGCTACACTAGCCAACTGCCGGGGTGGTGCACCAGTGGGTGCTGTCTTCCCACACAAGGGACATCTAGCATCATAAGAACAGTGGCCTACTAGACCACACTTAAAACAGGTCTTGGGCCCCTTGTGAACAGGTTTATCTGTCGGGGCCACTGCCTTCTTCTCAGGGGGAGGCTGGGAACCCTTCCCTTGGGGATTACTTTGGGGCCCTTTCTGGAACTCCCTCTGTTTACCCTTGTACCCCCCCCACTCTTCTGCTGGGGACCCTGCCCACCTTTGGCGAAGTCTCCCACATGACCCTTCAGGACCCGGGTGCTCACCCAGCGGTCCGCCTCCTCAGCACGCTTCCTAGGGTTAGTCAGCTTGCTATCAATAAGATGCTGGCGTAGCTCTGGAAAACAGTTATTTGACAAGTGCTCCCATGCAAGCAAATCATAGAGCACCTCAAAATTATCCACTTTGCTACCCTTCACCCAACCATCCAATGCTCTGCAAAAGAAAGACGCATATTCCACCCAAGTGGTAGACTCCAGTTTTCTGCAATTTCTAAACCTTTGTCTGTATAGCTCTGGGGTCAAACCAAATCTGGACATTAGGGCTCCCTTCATGTGGGTATAGGACATCTGCTCCTCTGTAGGCAAATCCAACAAAGTGTCCCTCCCATCAATAACAAAGCGGCCCCACAACCCCGCTCCCCAATCCTTCTCAGGGACCCTGTGGGCCAACATTGCAGCTTCATAAGCCCTAAACCATTGACCAATATCCTCATTCTTGTGGAAATCTTTAACTACATCTTTGGGAATGTAGGTTCTTGCTTCTGCATGCACTGGCAGTGTGCTGCCACCAGAGGAGGAACCTCTAACTTTTGGCCTTGAGTTCCAATTCCCTCAATCCTCTCTCATGCTCAAAATGCATTCTCTTTTCCTCTAAGGCTAACTTCTTCATTTCTAATTCCATCCCAAGCTCTATTTTCTTCCTCTCTATGTCTTTCTGACCATCCATTTTGAGCCTAGCTAGCACCAATTTATGCATCCTCTCCCTTGCTCTGTCCTCCAGCTCTCCTGGGGACAATCCCTTGGAAGAAACACTGCTGCCCGCCCCTGAAGGTGCTTTCCCTCCAGTTAGGCCCACTGGCCCCTCAAGTTGCTCATTTAAATCCTCTGCCTCCACTGCTGGCTCCTCAGGATGCTCACTGGCCTTCCTAGATTCTACCCAGGCCCTCAGCGCCTTCTGGTATTCCTCTTTCCTGGTGAGGCCTTTCACAGAGATTTTAAATTTCTTGCACAAAGCTTTGAGATAAGGCACAGTGTAAGTATCAATTCTCTCTTCTTCCAATATGATGTCTACAGATACTATGGATGCTGACTTGCTCATGGCGATACCAAAGGGGATGATGGACGGAGCGCTTGAGCTAATCAAACACTTACCCCCAGTCAACTGATCTGGGTTTAATCCATCATCATTCTTTAGCTCACTCCACCACCCCAGTTCAGACATGTCTTCCCTGGACCGGAAACAAGCATCCTGGGACCGGTTTCTGGTTATTCAGCTGTCATCAGCCAGGCTAGCTTGAATCCAGTGGCAAAGTGAGCAAGGGACCCACGTCTGGGCATACCCTGCCAACTTAGGGCGAACAAAGCGATACCAAAGGGGATGATGGACGGAGCGCTTGAGCTAATCAAACACTTACCCCCAGTCAACTGATCTGGGTTTAATCCATCATCATTCTTTAGCTCACTCCACCACCCCAGTTCAGAATGTCTTCCCTGGACCGGTAGCAAAAAGACTGGCAGTTCTCAAGAATCAAAAATAGAAAAGAAGTTCCAAGGAAAAATTCTCAAAAAGTATGTTGTCGCGTTATGGTCTGCACTCACTAGTAGTGTACACCAATTACTGTATATGAATCACAAATGCAAGTCCAAATCCACACCGCTGACCACCAATGTTAGATTTGGGGGTCTCTAGTTGGCAGAGGTAGGTACCTTTGACCAAATAGGGACCCTTGCGTCTAGTCAGGGTAAGGGGGTACACTCCTAACGAGAGCAAGGGAGAGGATGCATAAATTGGAGCTAGCTAGGCTCAAAATGGATGGTCAACCCCTGCTCACCCCCTTGGTAGCTTGGCACGAGCAGGCAGGCTTATCTCAGAGGCAGTGTGTAAAGCATTTGTGAACACATACAGTAATACAGTGACAACACTACAGATGGACACCACACAGGTTGTATTTATAAAAATAAGTATTTTTAAATAGACTTAACACAAGACCAAACGACAAAAAAATCCACAATACTGTACTCAAAAATAGACTTTAAAATGTTATAGAATAGCTCAATTCTCTCAAGTTGTAGATGCAACACTTTACTCTCAATGTACCTTGAATGCGTAACGCAAAGAAAACAAAAGGGTCGCAGGGAAGGTGATGCGTCGGTTCCTTACACTCAGGGGAGTGGATGCGTCGGTTCCTTACTGCTGCGCAGGGGAGTTGATGCTCGCTTCCTTACTGTGTGGGGAGGTGATGCGTCGGTTTCTTACTGCTCTCCGGTGCGATGCGACAAGATGGCACCTCGATGCGATACTCTTCTCCGGTGCGATGTGACAAAATGGCGTCTTGGTTGCGATGCGACAACGTTGGTGTGATGCGTGCACGCCCGACGGCCGTGCGGCGACTCGATGATCTTTGGAGCCGCGACAGGCCCTGCGACGCGCTTCTCCGGTGATGCGACGATGACCTCTGTGGCAGCGTCCCGCTTCTCCGGCAATGCACCGCGCTTCGGCGATGCGATGATGACAGCGGCAGCGGCGTCTTGCTTCCTTGGCGATGCGATGACAGCGGCGGCGACACGCTTCTCGTCGTTGCGTCGCGCTTCCAGCTCCCAGCGACACGCAGTCTCTCAGAAGGCCCAGCACAACAGCAGGCACTTCAATTCCCAGCAAGGGAATTCAGGGGGAAGCTGGTTGGTGAAGTCTTGTATCCCTGAGACTTCAGGCAGGAGGCAAGCTCTAGTTCAAGCCCTTGGAGATTCTTCTTCAAGTTGATAGAAAGCACACTCAGTCCTTTTCTCCTCTCTTTGGTAATGAAGCAACCACTGCAGGCCAACCCCCAAACACACAGCACAGGGGTAGTCTCCTCCTTCAGCTTCCTGGTTCTTCTCCTCAGCAAAGGTTCGTCTTGATTCCCAGAAGTGATCTAAAGTTCTTGGGTCTGGGTCCCAATATTTAAACTACTTTCTCTTTGTTCTCTGAAGGCAGAGAGGCCTTTGCCTGGTCCAAACCAGTTCTGGTCAGTCCTGGAGCACTTTGTTGACAAGACTCCTTCTTTCCTTTCACAGTGTAGGCCAGGGACATCAGACACACCACAGGAGGTGGAGCCAGCATTGTGGCGGGAAGGCACAGCCCTATTCAGGTCCTAGGTGCAACTCCTCCCTCCTATCTGCATGCAGATCTCTCTATTCAGCCCTGTGCTGACTCACCCTGTCTCCTGGAAGCCCCCAGCCCCTGTCACTAAAACTCCAGACAAGGAATACACAACCTAGCAGAGGCAGGCCTGGATAGTTAGGCAAGAAAATACCTACTTTCTAAAAGTGGTATTTTCAAACACAGAATGTTAAAACCAACTTCACTAAAAGATGTATTTTATCATTCTGAGTTCAGGCATATTAAACTCGAATTTCTACCTGGTTCCCTGAGTCAGTTAGGATTATAAAATGTAATAATCTAACTGCCCATTCTGGCCTATGGGGAACAGGTAGCCTTGCAATAGTGAAAAACGAAAATGGCTGTAATTCACTATTAGGACATGCCACACACATCAGGGCATGTCCTACCTTTACCTACAATGCACCCTGCCCTTGGGCCTACCTTAGGGGTGACTAATATGTATAAAAGGGAAGGTTCAGGGACTGGCAAGTGGGTGCACTTGCCCAGTCAACATGGCAGTACCAGACTGCACACAGGCTCTGCAATGGCAGGCCTGAGACACACTTTACAAGCTGCTCCGGTGGGTGGCACAACCAGTGCTGCAAGCCCACCAGCAGCATTTGATTTACAAGCCCTGGTCACACGCAGTGCACTGTACTAGGGTCTGACAGTAAGCCAAACAAGCCAATCATGGAGTCACTAATCCATACATCAATTTACCATAGGGAGCACTTGCACTGTGGCACTGAACAGCAGTGGCACAGTGCCCAAAGCATCTAAAACCAGCAAAACATAAGAGGCAACAGCAAAAAAATGGAAGGGAGACCCACGCCAATGGTGCCAGGTCTAACATGGCGTATTTATCAAAACGCATTTCCTGCAATTTATATATTTATTTAAAAAAAAATCAGATTCTCCCGCGTTAGGTCTCGCCTACGCAGTGCGCAAGCGCTGCATAGGAGATGACCTCTTGGAATCGCTCCGTACTTTCTAGGAAACTCGTGCATGTTTTGCACTGTTTCCTATTAGTACTCGTGCATGTACGGCGTTTCCCTTGCGGGAGCGAGCAACGGCGCCATCTGTTAGCAATTATCGCGCCCGGCGCTGCTCGTTCCCGCAAGGGAAAGGCTGTCCATGGACTTCCGGCCGCGCTCCACGTATACCTCATTATTACTGCTACTGGGAAGGAAAAGAAGCGCGCCGCTTTAACTTTCGCGGCTGCACTTGTTATTTTCTTGATAACGTTTGGTCCCTGGGGAGAAGACCAAAGGCACCCACTGCGGCCATGGATAATGGTGCTTTATGAGCCCCAAGCCGTTGTGAAATCTGACTCTACTCGGTGGCCTTTTTGACATCGCTGTTATTGGGCGGTAACTCAACGGAAGCAATACACCGAGCCTCTGTTTTTGCTCTCTACTTGGGATCCGAAATGTGAAAAGGCGCAGCTGTTGCTGGTCCAGCGTTTTCCGGCAACTCCGTCATCAGTGGTAGAGAGGAGCTTAAGAAGCTATCCGTCCCTGGCGTTTTAGCCCTGTTTCCCAATCTGCGCCTTGAGGCCTGTCCTCATACAGATTTAACTGCTGCTCGGATGCAGAGCGCTCCAGAGTAACAGGAAGGCCTTTCCTATCTGACACAGAAGATCTTTTTACTTGACATCCCCCGAAGCCTGGTTGATCGGCGTTGTAGTGGTCCCTGAGCGGAAAGCAGCCTGCACCGTGCAATGGATCCTCGGTGCCACCTAGTGTTGTGTACCAAGTTTCCAATCAATACAAGCACCACAAGATGGCAGCAAAGGTTTTCAAATGTAGAGCGCAACAGGCAAGCGGCATACTATCCACTATCGCTTTCTCGTAAACCTCTGTCGTTCCGCAGATGCATGAACTAAGTCCTCGAGCCTCCCAGGCCCATGCGCAAGTAGCTTACCCAGTCCACGTGTTTGCTGTGCAATCTAGGACTTATAGGCATCATTGTTGTGGGATAATTGAAACTAGGATGGGTAGTATGAATCCGGACTGGACTGGATGAATTACTCCGGCATCTCTCTTTAAAATATGAGACTCTCTGGATGAGTACAACTGGCTCGTCTGTCTAAACTTGACACAGTGCTGGCTTTAGGATGGTGCGACTGGTGCCACCGCACCGGGCGAAGTGGTCGGGTGGCGCTGTATTATGAAATATTTTGTGGGCTTAAAAGCACCTGGGCATAGCCCCTTATGTACCCAGCAATGTTCAAGCAAGAATACAATATCAAGATTACTTTGGTGATTAATGTACATGCTGGGGAGATCGGAGCTTTGTCTAGTGGCAGTTTTGACATAAAGTAACGCAGAGGGTCAAAGTGCCTGCTGCAAGGCACGTGTAAAACGCAGATCACATAATTGTATGTTACAAAGATAGCGTGGGCTTACTGCTTTTGTCACAGAGATTCTTTTGTTACTTTCAGTTCATAAGTTACAATCCTTCGAGAAGACCGTGAGCTGGCATCAAAAAGCTGCATACGAAGTGCAGGGCGCAGGTTTAGAACCTTATGTTTTTTTCCTTTGTCTTTCGTTATGCTAACGTTGCTAAAAAAAAAGTTTGGATGGGTAGAAATTCATTTGTATAAGTAAAGCCAGCCCCAACAACTTTATTACGTTTTAAATCGCAAGTTTGTGCTTCTCCTGATCAACCACTCGTAAAACATAATGCATTCCAGTAAAGATGACAAGTGATTCCTACACCTAGTAGTTATCGTTCTTATGTAACCTTTCCTATGTACTGATTTACAAGCTTGTATGATTCATTCTCTGCATAATAAGGTGCATGTGTGATGTGAAGTGCATTGACCCCCTACATTAGTATGAGTATCGCTATTAAAGAAATGAAATACATGTGAGAGAAGGTCCAGGAGGCAGTGAGGGAATCAAATGGTGAAGGAGGTCATTGGGGGCACCCAAAAAAATTGTCCCACCAGGGGGCACCATCGCTAAAGCCGGCCCTGGCTTGGCATACACAACCAAGGGAAAGGGCCAAGCTTTCTGAAATGGTCTCAACCCATGGAATGAGTCGAAGGGCATTTGGGTATAGTCTCCATGTTCATAACTAACAATAATGGCAATCTGATGAAACACTGAACACCTGACCTTCGATTTTCTAATTTTAGTGTGTCGTACAAGTGTTTATGTTGCTGTTTAAACTGACTTTGCCACAGCCTCTACAGTACTCGAGTGATCATCTGTACTGCCACGGTCCTCCAGAAGTGCTGGAATCTTCTCCCATACCCTGCTATCTGAAAGTGTTGTATTTTGCAGGGGTACGAGGTGGAAGAACCCACACATTTGCTGACCGAAATTGCCACCTAGTCTGAGCCTGCTCAGTAGTGCGGTGTGGTCAGTTGTATCATAAGCAGCTGAGAGTAGGGTGACCAGAGGTTTCATGTCATCAGAACACATCTTTTTTAGTTGTGAGTTTTGATTTAATATTAGTGCATTCTGGGGAGTTGTAGTCTGGACTCATCTAAATTTAGCCAGTTGGGCCAACAGATTGGATAACAATAATATGTAGGAGCAAAGTCCAGAAGTGGAAAATTGGTGTCCCTGTGACATGGAGCCATCTGGTTTCCTAGCTGAGAGACTGAAGAGAATCGGAGCAGCTAGAAAGGAACCCGACTCTGAAGATGGACATTAATGAGGTGGAAGAAAATCTCTTCTAAGTGATTATCCCAGAGTAAGACTTACAGGTCACACGAAGAATAGTGTGACTCACAAAACGAAGGTCTGAATCACCTTCAGTAGAATGAAAGGCCAAATCAGCGCAGCAGATATTCATACTTCCTTTAGCAGGTTGTATGTGTATTTTATCCACGGAACCCTCCAACTCCCCAAAAATTCTGGAATTCACTGTAGATTCATCTGCGCTGTCACATTTTGTGAGTTGAATGCGTGTGTGTGCTGCCAAGAGCCGTAGGTCCCAAGTACAGTAGAGCACAAGAGCAGCAGCACAGAAGAATGCACTGTAGGAAGCACACACTGACAGTAGCACATCGGGACAAAAAGGGAGATACACATGTTATTCAATTGAAAAGCATGCATACAGCACGGGGAGGAGGCAAGCATTTCGTCATAAATCAGACAGCATAACACAATATATAGTAATTGTACAGCTATTCAATACCTAGCAACACAGTACATAGGATAATGTGCCGCATACCTAAACCCTTATAAGGTCCCAAAGGCGAGACCTATTGGCTATGCCAATGCTTGTTTTTTTTTGCTTTGGCTGTCACTGAGGTCTTTGCAGTTGTCATTTTTGACAGGAAGCACGTTCCATTTGAGGAAGAGGGTGCGTAGGTTCGGTTTCATCAACTGTGTTTTGCCTCCTAAGTGCTCAGCGGTCAGTTCACCGCCATTGGTGTGGTCTCTACTTTCACTTTTTGGCTGTGAATGTTGCCTTTTTTTATATAAAGAAATAGGGTATTAGAAAAAGCTAGACCTTTCAACAAAAATGTTTCCACTTTGCTCCCAGGAAGGATACGAGGGTGGCTGTGTCCCACTTGCGTTTCTAGCTTTATTCCCGCGGACAGTGGCACCTTTGTAAAATATCCTAACCCCCGGTAAACTTATGAGCGCAAAATGTCAACTTTGCCACTCGAGGATTTCATTCAGTCTCAGTTTTTTTCTTTGATATTCTGACACTTTTGCAAATCTCAACATAAAATGTCTAATGGCTGAAAACGCAGAAAAGCCAAGAGTGCCAGTAGACTATGGGGTGATCAGGTCATGCGTGGGGTGAACAGTATAAGCGACGGTGCAGGCCGAGCCGCGCGCTCTGCCCTGACGTAGAATGTCAAAATAGACCCTGATTTACAGCCACGGCCTACAAGACGGCACGGGGATGCTGCTGCCTCTTTAGGTCTGACTTGAGAGTGCTTGCTGATTGGTGCCTATTGTTGCAATTTTTTTTAACATGTGCAGTGAGTGGGGTTTGGCTCCTCCAAGTGTAGTAATGTGTCATGCAGTTTGCTGTTTGGTGTATCCCTCCACCTACCATCGATTTCTTGCATTACAGTGCACGCGGAACCATTCTACAGCGCAGAAATGCACTGAATTGCTGCTCATTGAATTATTTGACTCAAATTCCATATACAGTAGTTTTATATGTTTTTGTTTCTACTGCAGCAGTGTTTTGTATGGAATCCATCTATTGGCTTTCCAAAGCTTCTTTTTTTGCTTATTTTGATTTGATTGCATCCTGGTTGAGTAATACCTACTCGTTGTATGTCTGTATGATAGCTTGGTGGTTGGAGCACCTGCAGCAAAGACGTGTTACTTGAAGGTGAGAAGTTAACACCCAGCAGGCCCCACTCCGGCTCGTGCTATAGAAATAGGCAACATTATATTTACAAAGACACAAATCTAACAAAACGCTCTTTAAAATATGATTAAGGGCTAAGTAAATACCGAGTGCCCGGCTTACTAAAATAGGTGAAGCTTATACCGATATGTAAGTTACACTGCAGTGTGAGTTACACCCATTTCTATGCCATTTATGCTCCTTTCTTACTCGGACTGGGGTAATTTGTGCATGCACGAAGGAACTCACAAAAGTGAATGATATTAACAAATAAAGGGGGCCTAAACTTGTCTTCCTATGCCAACGTCTTTAATTTGAAGCAATTTGAAAAATGCTTATTTTGACTTTATATTCAGTCCAACATAAGTTTACGGAAAACGACTCCTTTACTTCCTGTCCTCTCAAAATCAGGGCTGTGGGATTTCTTACTTGCATTTTAAGCCACACATGCCCCAACAGGTGTGAGGAATGCAGATACATGGAGTCCTGGAGTAGCACGAAGCTACACCTGAGTGGGCGTTCATCATATTTGCATAAGATCTGCCTTGGATTTTGCAGAGTCCTCCTCTGACAAGGCCACAGGCATAAAATAGTGTTAGAACTATTCGCCCTTAAGTGACACACCCATGAATAAGTTGAGCAAATACACCCTAGACACATCGGTTGTTACTCCGTTGTGAATTCTGCACACGTCGTGTTTTTTTTAGTATAAATTTGACGTACACCCCAAAAAGACCTTTTGTAAATCGTTTTCGCTGATACTCTTGTCACATGAACATAGACACAATCTTCTGGCCTTGCATTTGGAGTGTTTTTCTTTTGTTATGTTTTTTATTTAGTTATTCATCCATCTATCTATTTTAGCTTTGTGTGCCCCGACTACAATTTCCCTCTTTAGGCACCAGAGCTGACAGGACCTTGATTTGGGATTCGCACTGCTAAAAGTTAAGCTATGCTATTAAAAAGGAAAGCGATCCCATAATTCAATTCACGTTAGTGGAGCCCGTGAGCCTGGCAGTGACAGAGAGGACTAGTGTCTCTTTCCTGTGTTGGGCGGTTTTTACGTGCCTTTCTGAAATTAGAACCCTCTGGTCTTTGGTCTCAGTCCAAGTGTATTCCCCTAGTCACATTTAGTGAATAAGGGTAAATCACTTTATCCCGTGAGATGCCTTATCTACGAACATTTACCAATGTTTAACAACAATGTAAGTACGTCATGAAAATAAATAGGTTGAGGTGTAACCCCTGATTTCCTTTGTAGCAAACAAAATAAGTTTCAACTCGAACAGGAGGACTTCAGTGGCATTGCTCATTGCACCAGAACTTGGTGTATAAAAAAAAGCAGTTTTATTCTTGTTTGGTGACATCAGGTCTCCAGCGAGACCCCATATTTTGGGGGTAAGCTTTGGAAAGATATTTAGCACCTTCAAAAATATCCTCCAAGCTCTCATCTTCTCACAGTTCTGTTTAGGGTCCCCTAACATATGGTCCTTCATAAAGTTTCCTTTGGAATTCATGGGACGAGGAATAGTTAGAGGACCAATGTGTAAGTAGCCCCCTTTTTAGGTCTCACCTGAGCCAGCGTGCATGCGCTGCTCTGCGATGCTTCTAGTAAGGACTTTAAACTCGGACCACATGCTCGTGCGTGTGGTCCGAGTTTAAAGTCACACACTATTGGCCTTTGCGTGCGTCTTTCTAAGAAAGACAGCATGCAATTGGTCCAAGGCGGGTGCATGTCCCGCCTTCTCTGTCCCCTGGCCTAGGGTGCTCGGGAGCGAGCAGCAGCGCCATCTGTTTCCAATTATCGCGCCCGCGTCTCGCGGTCGCGTTAATTGGAAACAGATGGCGGTCAGCGCTGGTTGCTGTATTTACTCTTCAGGTTGCTCACTTTTGGGGTTGGAGCTGAATTGGGAGCCTTAATGTTAATTTTTAAATACACTCACGCTTCACAGCAATCTGTCATTCTGGCACCTCACAAATCAAAAATAAGATACTTAGTAATGCCCTTCACTGTTCTCTCTTCATCACTATTCAAACGTACATTCACCTTCTTGTGTCCTTGCTTATTCATTGGTGCCATCCAGACTTAAAGGGTTGTGTCCCTCGAAATAACACTTCTCTGTTTCCTATAGAAGAGATACAGGCAGGTACTACTTTATGCAGCCAGGCTACCCCCACCGGCAGTGGCTTACCAGCGCAGCCATGATGTCCAGTACAGAACCAGCCTTTGGATGTTCCAGTGCCCATTCATGACCACCCGCAGTGTGTGAGGCAAAAACAACGGCGCAGCTTCGCTGTGTAAAAGCCGAGTAACCTGTTCTTTGAAATCCACTCCACTCCATTCTTTTTTTTTTTTTTTACATTTTGGCAACATCATTTGGTTTAAAGCTACAAACTGAGTTTAATGGGTAAATGCTGCTCTGTGGCATTAAGAGAAACATTTAGTTTAATTGCAAGTGAACATTGACCGTTTGGTGCGGCGTGCACCACATATTGAAATGTCATTTGTCGCTCAAAAAAGTTACTTTCTGAATTACAGGTTCCTATAATCAACCTCCGATGGATTAGACTATGGGACTGCATATTACACTCTGATTTTAAAAGTAGACAGCTAACCTCATTGGGCTTGCACAGTTTTTTACTGCTTGTAATTTAGCTGACTTCATTTTACAAATGCTCTCTTTGGCTGACGCAGACAGATTACGGTTGGTTTGTAATGACACGCATTGCGACAGTGCTCACTTGTAAAATATAGAAAAATTGTAGTGGGTGGAGATGGGTGTGCTGATGCAAGCTATTGTTCACTTGGGCATCTAGGGGTGACTGACCTGGTGCTGTCTCGATGTGGACATTGATATGGTGATCAGCCTCGTTTTAGATACCAGTCTAGTTAACAGCAGACATGTCAGGCAGTGGTTTAAGGAGTGTCCTTGCAATATGTCTGGTGTTGCTTGTCACGGCCTGGGATAAAGAAACTCTGTTATGTATCTTTACTGTGAAATCATGCAGACCAAATAACTGTGGATGTGTAAATGCCCACCAGGGAGTGACTGAATTTTAACTTTATAGATGGTACACAAAGTCCCAGAGTGCCACCATCTGACTTTAGGGCAGAGGCAAAGCAAAACTTTCTGAAAAACAAACGGAACGAGCAGCAGCCGCCAGGCATCCCCCACTGTGACGTGGTTGGCTTGATCTGCCACCGTCTCTTCCATGCCGCCTCCCTGTAATGATGGTGCGCTTTGGAGCCTGCAGGTTCAGTGTCGCGATGGGCTACACCCGACTGGTCTCCTGCACTAAATGTCTGCATCCCTGGGCCCCCCTGCATGCCCGGGCAAGAGAAGGGTCACGTTACAAAGACACTCGGGCCCGCTTCGTTAATTTACTGTTAATTTGGCAGAGTTGGTGGCCTCAGGGAAACGTGCTACAGAAAGTGATGTTTCTGCGTTGGAGGAAGACGCCGCAGGGACATTTTGTTTTCTGCTGCTGAAATTTTGCAGTGTAAACATTGGAGTCGGAGTTCATATTAACGCTCACTGTGGTGGTGTTAATATGATTGCTCACAGAGCTGGAATTATTTAAAAAAAAAAAAAAAAAACACAAAAAATGGCAGCAAGGAGAGACGGGACAGTGAATCTAATTATTTAATTTTAATTTTAATTGAGGCTTATTTAATTGGTGGCAAAGAGGCTGAATTTTATAATATCGTACAGAAAATAGACACCTGCAGCAGAGATCTTTGTGTGCCCAACAATTTTGAGGGGATAATAATGGTGGGATAACTTCGGCACTTGCTGGTGAAATATGCGTTTTGTTTAGTGACAGTTTTGATTCGTACATCAGCATAGTGGGTTAATGTGCCTGCTGCAAAGTACTCGTGTAACATGCTGATTGCATTCTTTTTGTGTGTAGATATGCACGTAAGTTAGTGCTTTGACGCGGAGGTTATTTTCTTACTGTTCATAAGTTGCATGCTTTTTAATATAGCACTGTGAGGTATGAACATTCAGCAAGGAGCTGCGTGCAAACTGCAAGGCATGTGTTTACAACCTTATTGTTTTCTATAGCATTCGTAAAATGGGTTCCTTAGGTAAGCGATAAAATCTTATTACTACAGACAACCCAAAACAGTGTGTTACGTTTTAAATCATGACTGTGTTTTTCGCTACCTTGCAGTCTTAACATTTAATACCAACGGTGAAAACAATTTGACAACTATACCATGTAACCCTCAGTGTCTTATGTAACATTTCCTGTGCACTGGTTTAAACACTTGTGTGATGTACTCTCTCTGAATAATAAGTGCGTGAGATGTAAAGTGCTCTAACACCCTACATTGGGAAGTGTATCGCTATAAAAAAATAAGTGCTATATAAATCGCCCGTGTGTATCTCTTATATAGGTTGAACAATCACAGTCAAAAACCTGCTTCCCAACCATAGTTTCTCTTAATTACTTGTGAAGTGATAAGCTTGTGGGGCTTTGTTTCCCTTCATTGCTGTAGCATCTTGATGTTAGACTCCAGATTGCTCTCAGCCAGAATGGGCTGATGAACCTTTAAATCCGGCCTTTGGCCCAGGTGGAAGTTAAAAAAACAAGCATTGGCATAGCCAATAGGTCTCGCCTTTGGGACCTTATCAGTATTTAGTTATGCAGCACAATATCCTTGGTGCAACAACATCAACTGTTGCATGGCTAAACACTTATAAGGTCCCAAAGGCGAGACATATTGGCTATGCCAATGCTTGTTATTATTAACTAAAAATGATGGCAAGGCCGCTGAAGAACATCCAGAGATTATTACCCCTCACCTCCCCTTAATAAAACACCTTCTGCCCCACACAGCAAACAAGGTTACAAGTGACAACCAATTGAATGGGTCATTCAGTGCAATGGACTCTCCCAACCATTTTCTCATCCAAAGTGTTTCATTGAGAAGGTGAAGTTGGTCTACCAGCAACTAAGTGTGAGGCTCCCCCTGTGTATCTTTGAGAGGTCCAGTGCATTGGCAAGCTGCTCCTCGCTTTGACTCCTACATTGTGTTGGAAGTCTGAGGTGACCACCTTAACCCTTGTCATTACGGACATTATTTCCAGTTCTGGGCTTTAGCATGGCCATCTCATGCATTCTGGCTATTGTAGTCATTATGTGCATCAATTAACCTGATTAGACTAGTAGATCTGATAGCAGCTCTCTGAAGGGGAAAATTCCATGGGGCATATTATCAAGAAACGGCGTTAAAATTATCGCCGCTTTAGCGGCAGAAAACTGCAGCTAAAGCGGCGATAATGGGCTTGATAATATGCCCTTGAGAATTCAATAGAAGCCCATGTTCTGGTGTCAACATGGGCTTCTATTGGAATTCTCAAGGGCATATTATCAAGCCCATTATCGCCGCTTTAGCGGCAGTTTTCTGCCGCTAAAGCGGCGATAATTTTTAACGCCGTTCTTGATAATATGCCCCCAGGACTCTATGTCCGTAAGGGCATAGAGTGAGATGGTCAACCTAGGGCAGCCCTTCTCTTAGCTTGAATTCCTCCACACGTGGCTGAAGTTGACACTTTAAGTACTGTTTTCTTTCTTTGCACCCCCAGGTTTCTACTCCCTACCTTTGCTTCTCGTTAAATTCTGCACCGTAACAGTACATCCTGAATTCCACGCTGTCCTCCCCGCCTTTTGCCCTGGTGTCTCTGTACTGCGATCAGATGACACTTCATTATGTCAATGTTATAGAAATATAACAATAACAAACATTGGAAAAGGCAATAGGTCTTGTCTTTTGACTTTGCTGTGTGCCAATGTTTTATGCATTGGCAAAAAACTGTTTTATTGCCGCATGGGCGAAACGAAATCCTGTAGGCCGATGATGTATGCACCTGCATGGCCCGGTCATATGAGCATACGTATGTTTCATGGCACTAGGGATCCTTCTAACTGGTTAATTTACATGCATGCAAACATCACCTAGTATGCGTTGTGATGCTAAGACTGCCATTTTTAAATCGAGCCTAGGCACCGCGTATGCACTGTCTGCAAGACCTGTTGTTATCTCCTCTATTGGCTTTTGGCATGCCCATGAATTGCTATTTGATCGTTGTTGTGCCATTTAGAAATACGGGTTTTTATTGGTGCATTGGGTCTGATTCTCCCACCTTTGCGTGCTTGGGTCACGCCCAGGCGATTTCACTCATTGTTTGCTTGCGTTGGCCATCCCAGTACGTCCACGGTTCCTCCTGGTCATCCTGATCTGCCTTTTTATTTTGTAGGCTATCAACATCGTTTTAGGCTTTAAGGCCGTTTCACGGAGCAATGCTCTGTTCCGCACCTGCAAAGTGGCAATTTCTGTGCGGTAGCTGTTGAGCTCTGCCAATAGCTCTAACTCAAAAAAATTCGAGACCTATTGCATTTCTAATGCTTGTTTTAAATGTAGTTGCATTCAGAATCAAGCATTGGCTGCCATCTTGGAGTGTTTTTTCTCTTTTTGAAATACTATTTGAAGGTGGCCGCCATGCATGCACACAAGATTAACTCAGATTGCCTGTGCCAACCAATCAGTTTGTATAAGAGAGGTGTATGTGAAATTCTATGGTGGTTAAAGTAGATAAAGATAATTGGTCTGGAAGTTGACTACTCTGTAAAAAGATGAAAAGAGATATTGTAAGAGATTGAGTAGGAAGTTCTTACAGAAGTACAGTTTGCTAATTACCAACATGTTAATGAGATGTTTGTCTGTCTGTCTGGATCAGAAGAAGGGGGCAAAGAACATCCAGCAGAATACTAGAATCGAAAAGCACACCAGGGTCTCAGCTGAGGGGGAAAAAAGGTGGAGGCAACTGAATGAACAACAGTTTGAGTGAATGGTGCTAACAATGCCAAGGTGGGCAATTACTGCAAAGATGGCAATGTAGTGTCCGTATGAAATGCTGTGAACGGTTCTAGGAGGATTAGGTTAGAAGAGACTTTATATTTGTAAGCCGAGGGGATAAAGATTGATAAGTGTGTGAGAACAGCTCCTTGGGAAAGGACTGTACAAAAGATAAGCCATACACGATTAGGTAAGCTGTGGCAGATGATCTGGCAATTAAGTGGTTTTAGAGAAGTGGAGCTGGGATACACTGTGGTAATTGGATAGAAAGAGAAGTTGTCTTGTGTGTGAAATTCATGTTATTTGCTTTTGCATAATTATGTGAAATGTGAGGGAAATTACACAAAATTCCATGCAATTATGCAAATTCAAATCCGTCATTCAGCTTTATATTTAAGTGCGAAATGCATCCTGATGTCAATTTTGACACAGGACATGTTCTAATGTAAAAACATAGCACAAAAACACAAGTGGCATGACCAACAGCAGGTCACGTTCAGGCAGTTCAGGTTATTATTGTGCACTTGCAGTAAAAGTTGCAGTGAACAACAAGAAATTACGCAAAGTGACATAATGGCATAATTTAAGGAATTTCGCATTACAAGTGTAACAAGTAATTCCTGAAATTACACAAATTATGCAGGCATAATTTTAAGTTCACCCGGACCTAAATCCTTGAATAGTGGTATGGCTATAGTAAAATTTGATACTTTGTAGGTAGGTATCAGATAGGATGGAGTGGGTAAATATTGGTAAGAGTCAGGTAGGCCCTATTTTCTGTATAGTGAACTTCAATATAAAGAAAATATGTGTGAGGGATGGGAAAGCTGAGCTTGCCACATTTGATAGGAATAGGGGTGTATAGAAGAAAAGGAGGTAGGAGCTAGTGCCTTCGGTGCACTATAATTCAGAGCATAATTCAGGAAACTACATTTAGTTTTGTGTGATAGCCACTGGGGCTGGTACTGATAACGCTGATCCTTATCTTATCTTTTCTAAGGATCCCCAGGTCGCCAGGATCTTTTTACCTGCTGAATAGTGTGAAGGGAAGAAAATCCTTTCAGTCATGCAATCATTTCCTTTGAATCTGGTTCACCTATAATGACCACTGACTCCGGATTCAGTTTCATGGATTTATTACAGCCAAGAATAACTGCACATGCAAACAACTCAACACGAGGTTAAAGAAATAGATGGGCACTAATACAAATAGCATCCTACGCAGGAGTCTCATCCGACTCAGGATAAGAAGAATCGTTAGCTCTAGAAGTATTAGACAAGCGATAACTGCTCCAATCTCTATATTATTCTTCATTACCTAAATAAAGAAAAACTATTAGCTGTCCCTACTCTATTACTAAGGTGGCATACCTACTTAACGAATTTCCCAGGCAAGAGTAAAAGAAAAAGGTGTCAGCTGTGAAGACTTCCTAAGAAGTACACTCACATAGTACTTAAGCTCAATTTCGAGATGCTCCTTCACCGAATCCCTCTCTGTCTCCCTCGCTGGTCTCCCCTACCTCTACTCTGCCCTCCACCCTCGGGGCACTGACCCTAATACAAAACCCAAATACAATTGAACACGCCCTTTGTCACGCCTCTTCGGCCAGGTCTTCCTTCTTGTACTTTTCCATCGAAACTCTTACTTCATCTTGGACGGTTGCGATGACCTTGAGTCCCAGGCACCTTCTCCGCTGAAAGTATCATCCCTAAATTCCATTGCACTCCCATTTCCATGTCTCCCATCGCCCTAACTCGTGAAACAAAGAGCCAGTCTTTAACTAATGAGGCATGTGTCCTTGCACCTGCAACAGAAGATACGTTCAACAGAAACCCTCTACTGTGCTAATTAAATCTACTGTCGGTGCCCAGAGAGCCTTTCCAAGAGAACCATCTCTGCCTGCAAAATAAGCTAACATAAGAACAAACAGGCCTTTCCTTGGCGTATATGCAGTCAGGCCTTTACACAATTTAAACACACACACCTTAATTACTTCTATAAGCATTGGTTCATTACATTTCATATGCGAAAAAGTGAACTACACGTGCGACTTAATATGGTACACGTTTAAACTACTGCATCTTGATTACACATGGGCTAATTCATTTATGCATTATTTTAAACATGATTCAGTTAAGCATTACATTTGCATGATTAAAATAGCACAACTACGCTTCTATTTACTCTAATAACTGCGGTTTAGAACTACATCTTACTGGCCATTCATTGATATATATCTGGATATATGCGGGTACAGACTAACGGTGATTATGATGCACCCCTACAAATTTCACGAGAACATGGCGCTCTATCAGTTCCCCCTTTGATGACTCCTGTCATCACATTTTATTCAACTCCCTTGGAGAAAGAACCGACCTAAACAGAACTCGTTGCCATTCTACCTGGTCTGTGATTCTCCAATCTCTTGAGTCTTTGATATTGACTGTCCTGCAGTCTAGCCATTCTCGTCTCATTTTCTCGCAGAGCTCTCTCAACTCTGCCTGCTCGATACCATTTGTAGGCTTTGATCAGACCCCACAGACAAACCACACAAACCACTACGATAAGGAGAGGTCTCAGAACATAGCCAAGAAATCCCTTCCCCAAATTCGCAAACCAACTCCCCACTTGACCGAATCCTTTTCCAACTTTTTCCCAGGCTCCCTCTTCGGTCAAGTCCGCTATCTTCGTGTGAATACTAGTGATGTTACTTATATATTTCTCCAGATCCTTGCTGTGGTCTGGTATATAAGTACAGCACTCTTGAACCTTCAATAATTTACAGACTCCGCCCTCTTTTGCCAATAAGACATCCAAAGCAAGGCGATTTTGTAAAACCATTGTCCTTATCGACAACATCTCTCCCTCTACAAGTACTAACGATTTGGCTGTGTTCATCGATAGCTCGTCTATCACAGTCGCCAGTCTCCGGATCTTCACATCATTCAAGATCACTCCCAAACTTGGTATCATAGCTCCAAAGATATCTCCCACTACTACCCCTGCATGCGCACTTCTCCTCACTCTCGAATGCTTTCCCCCTTTCAGAAGTTCCAAATCCTCTGTATGGTAAATCTTTGGAAATATTATTCCCAAATAACATGTACCATACCAGTTCGCAGGCAATCTCACATATGCATTCCTTCCACACACAAAATACACCGTAGGTATCACTTGTACAGGACCTTGGAGAAAGTTCTTAGCCACATCTGCCATAGTAAAAACATGGTCACACGTACTCTGTCCCACGGGAACCTTTTCATAGTAGGTCTGATATCGTCTCACACACAGCTTTCCCCTCTGCTCTTTGTCCAAAGCTATAGGACCATAACTTCCCTTTGTCCGGTGCAATATTTCCTCCTCTGTCCAATCCACTTTACTATGCCCTGTGTCTCGTGTCTGTGTCAGTTTTCTATATCTGTCTTCTACCTGATCCACAAATTCTTTCTCTATTTCTGATAATGAACACGTCAAATTATGTCGGTGGGCATATGCTGTGTCCAATTCCAAAGACGGTATGAAGAACTTCCTAAGTCTATCCTCCGACTTATAATAATCATACTTATTCAAATGTTTATAAGCGGGGACTTCAGGAAGCACTGCATCGTAATTGGAAAAGAAATACTCAAACTGATCTCTTTCATAGAATATACTAAGCAACAAACTACATGTAATTCCATATGTCAGTGGAAGATGGTGATACTTAATACCCTCATCCACTGAAGCAGGCAACTGCATACACACATAACAATTTTCGCATCCATCGCATCCACATACTCGTATAGCAGCTTGGCGTAAGCATTGAGCTTAAAATCACTTCTAGACAAATCTACATGCAATCTACGACTTTCTTCTATCAGCAAAGCTTTGTTGGCTCCTATGTTTACCTCTTTTTGGCTAGGTGTAGTAGGTGTAGGAGTCCCCGGCACCCCCTGCACTACTAGCTCATGTGGAACTGTATACGAAACTACAATTACTATGATTATAGAAACTATCACACCCCCTATAAGTATGCCTACAATCAACTTAGATCTACGATTTGGATCTCCAGTCTCCATGATTTCGAAAGTTCTCAAAAGTTCTTGGTTTCAGCAATGAACACTCAAAAGTCTTTGGTTCCTCCACTCGTGACTTGCTTAACCAGTTCGAGCAGCACTTGAAACCTCTGGAAATCCCCTTTCAACAACAGTCTCTTATTTACATAGTCCAGAAAAAGACTTCCCTAGGTTTTCGTTCCTCTTCTGTGGAAAGTCCCTAAGTTTATTCTTCTTCCACTCGGATCTAGGTTAACTTCTTCTTTAGACTTTTTATTTACAACAGGTTATATTTCATCCACCATAAGATCCTCTGCAAGCGCTTCCAAAACATTATACAAAAGTTCAAGAAGGAAGAATTACCATTTCATGTGAATACTGCTCAAATCCAAAGGACGGAAATTCGAGTCGATGCAAAACCAATTCTTGGACTTTACTCAGAAGCGGGGGATTTGAAACGGTCAGGGTCAGTATTCCTTCGACTTCGAGCCCTGGCAACAACAGCACCACCTTCACTACCACATTCGGGCTCTTGCTGACCACCTGCACAGACCTCAGTCTCCCCGTACTCACTACCCCCTGCATCAGTCACTGTGTAAGTCCACTCAGGGGTAGAGTATCTCCGGCAGGGTACTCTCGTTCTTTTCGACCTTCTCCGACCCTCTTGAGTCTGCTCTTCGTCGCTTGCTTCTGTTTCGGACGCTTCAGACACTGGAGCAAGATCACTTTCGGGTGCCAACCTCAGATTCAGTCGCCTCTGTCTTTCAGGCCAACTTTCCTCAATTCTGGTCGTTCTTCCGCCTTCCCCTGCTATACCCAGTGCACCACTTCCTCTTTCTGCTGGATCTGACTCTTCTCCACCCACTGCACCACCTCTGTCTTCTGAGTCAGAGTCGAGGTTCGGGTTGTCGGAACCCCCTTCAGCTTGCCCTGGTGCACCACCAGCTGCGTCAGCGACCCCTTCAGCTTGCCCTGGTGCACCACCAGCTGCGTCAGCGACCCTTACAGCGACCCTTACAGCCCTGCCACATCAGCTGGATTTTCATTTACAAGAGGAGCTGTTTCTTCCAAGGGTGCTGAAACTCTGCGGGTATGGGAGGCATATACCCAGTTCGACAATCCTCCACACTTCACTGCGGTATTCGTTACCAGTATCACCTGGTACGGCCTCGCCACCGTACATCCAGACAGCTCTTCCTCACGTGCTTTCGGACAAGCACCCAGTCACCTGGACACAGGTCGTGGCACAGATCACTCGAGGCCGGAACAGCTGTAGCTTGCACCTGCTGGGACACAGAATGGACCACATCAGATAGTCCTTTACAGTAATCGAGAATCAAGTCATCAGTGATGTTTATCAAGGCTGTAGCTGGTACTGCTGGCAACCGCATTGCCCTTCCCATTAGTATTTCATGAGGGGACAACCCGGTCCTCCTATCTGGGACACTTCGCATGCTCATCAGTACGAGCGGCAAAGCGTCAGGCCATTTCAGGGACGTTGATGAACACATTTTTGCCATCCGGGCTTTCAAGGTTCCATTGACTTGTTCCACCATCCCAGAAGCCTCTGGTCGGTAACTGCAATGGAGTCTCTGATCAACATTCAATGCGGCACAAAGGAACTTCATGATTTCACTGTGGAAGTGCCTTCCTCTATCTGATTCCAAAGAGGTTGGAATCCCGAATCTCGGGATGAGCTCCCTCAACAATAACTTAGCCACTGTGAGGGTGTCACACCTGTGCGTTGGGTAAGCCTCCACCCACCGTGAGAATACACATACCAGCACCAAGAAGTATCTCAACCCATTGCACTTAGGCATTTCCACGAAATCTAACTGTATCCTATTGAAGGGCCCTCCTGACCTCCCAATGTGACTCAAGGTGACTACTGTTTTCTTTCCGGCATTCATCTGCTGACACGTAACACACCTCTGACAAACTGCTTCAGCAATTGCACGAAATCGTGGGTTATACCAGGTCTGTCTAAACACACGCATCATTGCATCTCTACCAAGGTGAGTAGGTCCATGTATTAGTCTCGCCATCGGACTCAGCAGGTTTTCTGGCAATACAGCTCTCCCATCACTTGAGACCCAAACATCCACATCCCCTCTTTCACACCCTGCTTTGACCCATCCGTTCCTTTCCTGATCTGAAACTTCATCTTGCAGTCGCTTGAGCTCCTCCCAAGTGTCTGCCATGGTCAACATCATGTTGAGCTCGGTTCTTTCTCGGCTCTCTCCTGTGTAACCCTCTGTGAATATGCATCCTTGTTCAGCACAGAAGCGGGTGACTTCGTCCGCATAATTATTTCCCAAAGACACAAAATCCTCCCCCTTCCCATGTGCAGTGCACTTGACAACTGCGATTTCCTTCGGGTATTGCAATGCATCTAACAGTTGTCTTACATGTTCTCCATTCCTAATGGGTGAGCCAGATGATGTCAAAAATCCCCTCTGGGACCACTGCTGTCCAAAGTCATGAACCACACCAAACCCATACTGACTGTCCGTGTAAATCGTGATTCGAATTCGATCAGCGGCCAAACAGGCACGAGTCAAGGCAATGATCTCAGCTACCTGCGCGGAGCGTACTCCTTCTAGGCAAGCAGCCTCAACCACCCCGGAAATGGTACATACAGCAAATGCTGCTCTTAATTGACCAACACTGTCTCTTAAACATGAACCATCGACAAAGAAAATTTCATCTGGGTCCGTCAGTGGTTCATCGACAATGTCCGGTCTTGGTTTGGTGCAAAGTTCAGTCACGTCAAGACAATCATGGTCCGCACAATCTTCATCATCTACATTCGGTATGGGCATTAATGTCGCAGGGTTTAAGACGGAGCACCTTTTCAGAGTCACATTCTCTGCGGCAAGTATGACCTGCTCATACCTTGTTAACCTGTTATTCGTTAGGTGCTGAGTCTTAGTCCTGGTCATCAACAATTCAACCGAGTGTGGCACATATACAGTCAAAGGATGACACATTACAATGCTTTCACATCTTTCAATGCTGACACCTGTTGCAGCAACGGATCTTAGACATCCGGGCAACGCAGAGGCTACTGGATCTAGAGCAGCTGAAAAGTAGGCAACTGGTCTACGGACACCTCCATGGTTCTGAGCTAAGACTGCTAATGCACATCCTTCTCTCTCACAACAAAACAATGAAAAAGCCTTGTTGTAATCCGGCAATCCCAAAGCTGGGGCTCTACACAACTCCTCTCTCAGTTTTAGGAATGACACCAAGCACTCCTCGTCCCATGGTACCGGATCACTCACATCCTTGTGCGTAAGCCTCTGTAAAGGCTTTGCTCTCAAGGAAAAGTTGGGTATCCACTGCCGACAATAGCCGACCATTCCCAAAAACATCCTGACTTCTCTCTGAGTGGTGGGCACTGTCATATTCATTATTGCCTCAATTCGATCTGGGGACACCTTCCTCTTGCCTTTTTCTAATCTGTGTCCTAAGTACTGTACCTCAGTTAGGCAGTACTGTAACTTGTTTGGAGACACCTTGTGCCCATTCTCCGCTAAATGGTTCAACAGGGCTACTGTGTCTATCCTGCAAGCATCTTCCATTTCTGAGCTAACAAGCAGGTCGTCTATGTACTGCACAAGAACTGAGTTTTGTGGCAATACCAGACTCTCAAGATTCTTTTTCGAGATCTGATTAAAGATCGATGGACTTTCTGTATACCCTTGAGGGATACGACACCACGTTAACACACGATTTTCCAGCCTGAATGCAAAAAGAAATTGGCTTTCCTCATGGAGCGGTATCGAGAAAATGCTTGACACAAATCAATGACAGTAAACCACTCGGCTTCGCATGGGATCTGAAACAGTATCACTGATGGATTCGGTACCACTGGACAACAAGGAACCACTATCGTGTTGACCTTTCGCAGGTCTTGCACGATCCTGAATTTTCCGCTCGGTTTCTGTAGTCCCATAATAGGTGAATTACATGGGCTACCTCTGATCTCCTTCAGAATGCTTTGGTCGATGAAAGACTCGATTACAGGTTTAATCCCTGCGATCGTTTCAGGCGACAGATTGTACTGGGGCGTTCTAGGGAACTCAACATTCTGTTTCACCTGGATCTGCACAGGTTCAATCCCCTTGATTAGTCCTATCTCTTTGCCGGTGAAGTCCCACACCTCAGGTGACACGGTATCTCTCAAATCCGGTGGAAGTTCCTCCACGGTCACCATTGGATACAAGTCTATACACAGATGCTGATTCGCAACTTTGAATGTAGCATCATTATCCCTCGTCTGAACCTCCACTCCCCTGGGCGTGCAATAAATAGTGCAGTTTAATTTACATAACATATCTCTTCCTAGAAGACAAACTGGACTCGTATCGCACACCACGAACTGATGTCTATTTTGGAAAGAACCTATCCTTACTGGAATTGGTTCGGTCAGTGGGCTATTTATTCTTTTGTTCGCTACTCCAACAACTTGGATTGATTGTCCTGAGAGGGGTAGGTTGGGGACTACTGCTGATCTTACAGTAGACCGGGTAGCACCAGTGTCGACCAAAAGTGTGGTAGGATGACCATCAATGTCTGCCTCCACAAAAGGTCCTCTCTGGTCTACCTCCAACACTGCTCCAAGGGTGCAGTCTTCCTCCCCCCTCAGGCCCCGTCAGGATGTAGTATCTGGGCTGTACTCATCATACCCTTCGAAAAGGGGCATCTGCTGGTAAGTCCGTATTCCCTGCGAGATCCTTGGTGGCTGTGGGACCTGTACTTGTGGATTATACGCCCACCCTTTCATTGGTCTAGGCTTCATCACCGTGTTGACTACCTCCGGCACAGGTGCCTGAACCCCTTCTCCCTCCTGTTGTACTTGGTTGGCTGGGTTCAAGGGGCACTCGCGCTTCCAATGCCCGATCTGGTGACAAAGATGAAACGCAGTGGTCTTCTTCAGTGTCGCCACATCCACCCCCGTCTTGGGATCTATGGATTTCCCCTTTCCCTGACCTTGCCCATTCTGGGTCCCTTGGTAATTTCCTTGTTTTCTTCCTAAGGTCCCTCCATTAGGCTGGACCAGAGCTGTCTGCATCTGAACGAGCATCAGTTTGTCTTTTAGCTTCCGATGCTTCGAGTCCACTTCATCGTATACAATACCTCGCATACCGCAAGATTTCTTCTACCGGCTTGTTCTGCCAACAGATCAAATGGTGCTGTATCATGAGGCTGACTTCTGGTCTCAGGCCCAGCACAAACTTTGAGACAAACTGTCCCATATCCTTGGGGTCTAATGCATCTAATCCGCTATACTGTTTGAAAGCTTGCAAGAGTCTCTCATAATATTCGTGCACCGTCTCTTTAGGTTCCTGCACAGTTCGGTCTATCTTAACCCAATCTATATCTTGAGGAGAAATCTTCAGTTTCAACCATGTATTCACTTGCTCAAATTTTTTCATAACAAGGGGTGACGGACCATTCGTGACAGCATCCCTTTCAGGTTCAAAAGTTGGCCACTCAGCGGTGATTTTACAAGCTATCCACAAATCTCCCGGCACCACTATGTCAAACAAGGTGTTCAAATCAGTCCACAGCACCTTCGAAATTTTAACAAACCGCTCAACCTGTTTGTACCACTCTACGGGTTTCTCCCTCAGCCGAGGAAAATCATTTGTAAACGCAGCCAAATCACCTCTACTCCACGGTACATGTACGTACCCTCCGTTCTGTACTTCCCGTAAAGGAAAGTTTCCAACGCCCGTCGCACCTCCCCCCGGAGGCGTCGTTTCTCCCACTATTTTCTTTGCTATTTTCTTCTTTGACCACCTTTCCTCCCATTTGTCCAACAAGTTCCATATACGCATCCCTACAATCAGATCTTTAGTATGCGTCCTCAATCCTGTGATCCTTTTCTCCTCTAGTTCCTGATCACTATATTGCAACCTATGCGGTCCTTGCATCGTTTTTGTTTTATTCAAATCTACCTCATATCTCCTGGCTAATGCTGTCAATTTCTCATGTGCTATCCTGGCTTTCCGAGTTACATCTTTTGCTATGAAAAACAGCTCATCTGACCCATAAATTTCTATTCTTTCCAAAGGCAGGCTTCCGCTAATCATTTCGTCTACTTCTGCTTTTAACCTTACTATGTCCAGCAACCTTGCCTGTACTGCACTCTTTAGTGTTTCTCGACAAGCTGCGCCATTCTGCTCATCATAGTCAACACTTTGTTCTTGTGACTTGCTCTCTTCTATCGTATTCCTGAAGCTTGACCTGGTTTCGGAAATTTCTCGTTCCCTATCACCTGGCATTCTATCACTTTGGTTTCTTACTGTTGGTGTCCACATCCTCAAAGCTGACTTAGATTTGTGTAAAGATCTTGGTCTGACCGGTCTCTCATCCTCCTGCCTAAAAGAGGAATCTGCCGTGGCTGGTAATGGCGTGCTTGTTTCTAATGGCTTCGGGAAGTGGATCACTTGTACTCCAAAACCATTCCCACCAGCACTGGTTCCCTCTTCCCCTGTCATCTGCTTTGAACTTCCTTCTCTTATTCGGTCTGGGTCATATACCGGTACTATAGGACCAATGGTAACCGGTACCGTCAAGGAGTCCGGTAACTGGATATTCCCGATGGAAGGCGGTGTTCCAGCGCCCTCTGTTCCTGTGGAAATTTTTCCCACCACCCTCATTTTAGTCTGATTCTGCGTCTCGCCAGTTTCTACCGCTGACATTGATTTTCCCTCTTCTGAATCTGGATTAAATGGAGGTGGTCTCTCTGCTAGCAACCTATCTAACAGGCTGTCATCTGTATCACTGTCGTCCTCTTCAACCCTTGTTATTTTCCCATCTTTTATTAGCAGTGGGTACAACCTATCTCCTTCGATCGTTTCCACCCTCCACCTTTTCTCCAGTGCATCCCATCTCGCATCTTGAAATGCCCTTATCGATTTCTTCACCCTTTCCTGACTTTTGTCTCTTTTCCTGTCGTACGCTGCCCTGATCCATGCATGTAACGCCTCAAACTGTGTCGGTCTAGGCAGTGGTCGTAAAGAAGCCATTATAGTCTTTAGCTGGTACAACACTTCCAACCTGAAAGTGCCATAGCGCGGGAAAGTCAATTCTCCTTCCCCTTCTGTCATTTTCTGCCAGTTCTCAAGCCAAATTATAGTATGCAGTCCTACATTCGTAGCCATGTAATGTGCCGGCGTATCCTCGGGAGGGGCTTCCTCTCCACCCCGAGTACCACATGTCTGTCACCTCTGCACAGTTCTCGTAAAACTTTAAAACATTTCATGGTAAAGCAGATATCTGTTCACCCCCAGTATTTCGTTTCTGCTTCCTGATTCAATCCACCAATGCCAGCGCGGCTCACACCAACCGGCCTATCGCAGCGCGGCACTGTCTGACGTCACTCTTCCTCCGCTCGCAGCAGTTCCTCTCTTTGCTAATTCTCTCATTCTCGTTCACACGTGTCCCAATCACACTCTGAAGCAATGGTCCGTACTACCGAACAATTACCTCTCTGACTGTCAGTCCTCCAATGACCGATCAGCCTCTCGAAATTGTTGACCTCAATCTGGCAGCTGTCTGTCCGCGACACGACCGGACAATCACCTCTAATACAATCGATAGGATTCAATCGCCCAATATTCTGCACACAACAACCTACGACCAGCGTCGGTTATTCACGCACTCACACATGTACTCCCTATCTTCAGTGGTTTGATCAATGACGTCTCATGATCCCCACAATCTCTGGTCAACGCTCTCAATTCTGGGTGTCTTCTACACCACAATATCTCTCGGCCCCGCGCGCGCTCACGGTCCGATCCTCAGTCACACGACTCTCATTCCAACTCCGCAAGACATTACACAACAATCAAACACCGCAATCTAACAAACATCACCCTGTTCATACTCACTCTACCACGAACTGCTACTTCCGCCGCACCATCACTCTCCGTCAGTTTTCAGCGACCGCCGACGTCCTCCTCTTACGATCCACTGGATCACCATCACTGGGGTTCTATTGGGCAACTAATCTCTTCTCCTAATCTAGATCTCCCCTTACTATCAGAGGAAACCATCCTACTCTGCTACCAACTGATAACGCTGATCCTTATTTTATCTTTTCTAAGGATCCTCAGGTCGCCAGGATCTTTTTACCTGCTAAATAGTGTGAAGGGAAGAAAATCCTTTCAGTCATGCAATCATTTCCTTTGAATCTGGTTCACCTATAATGACCACTGACTCCGGATTCAGTTTCATGGATTTATTACAGCCAAGAATAACTGCACATGCAAACACCTCAACACGAGGTTAAAGAAATAGATGGGCACTAATACAAATAGCATCCTACGCAGGAGTCTCATCCGACTCAGGATAAGAAGAATCGTTAGCTCCAGAAGTATTAGACAAGCGATAACTGCTCCAATCTCTATATTATTCTTCATTACCTAAATAAAGAAAAACTATTAGCTGTCCCTACTCTATCACTAAGGTGGCATACCTACTTAATGAATTTCCCAGGCAAGAGTAAAAGAAAAAGGTGTCAGCTGTGAAGACTTCCTAAGAAGTACACTCACATAGTACTTAAGCTCAATTTCGAGATGCTCCTTCACCGAATCCCTCTCTGTCTCCCTCTCTGGTCTCCCCTACCTCTACTCTTCCCTCCACCCTCGGGGCACTGACCCTAATACAAAACCCAAATACAATTGAACACGCCCTTTGTCACGCCTCTTCGGCCAGGTCTTCCTTCTTGTACTTTTCCATCGAAACTCTTACTTCATCTTGGACGGTTGCGATGACCTTGAGTCCCAGGCACCTTCTCCGCTGAAAGTATCATCCCTAAATTCCATTGCACTCCCATTTCCATGTCTCCCATCGCCCTAACTCGTGAAACAAAGAGCCAGTCTTTAACTAACGAGGCATGTGTCCTTGCACCTGCAACAGAAGATACGTTCAACAGAAACCCTCTACTGTGCTAATTAAATCTACTATCGGTGCCCAGAGAGCCTTTCCAAGAGAACCATCTCTGCCTGCAAAATAAGGTAACATAAGAACAAACAGGCCTTTCCTTGGCGTATATGCAGTCAGGCCTTTACACAATTTAAACACACAAACCTTAATTACTTCTATAAGCATTGGTTCATTACATTTCATATGCGAAAAAGTGAACTACACGTGCAACTTAATATGGTACAAGTTTAAACTACTGCATCTTGATTACACATGGGCTAATTCATATATGCATTATTTTAAACATGATTCAGTTAAGCATTACATTTGCATGATTAAAATAGTACAACTACGCTTCTATTTACTCTAATAACTGCGGTTTAGAACTACATCTTACTGGCCATCCATTGATATATATCTGGATATATGCGGGTACAGACTAACGGTGATTATGATGCACCCCTACAAATTTCACGAGAACATGGCGCTCTATCAGTACTAAAGGGAGGATATGTGTCTTAGAAGTAAGATGGTTCAGTAGCGCCAAGAACTGTCATGAGTGCGTTAAGGGTGTACAGGGGCGTAATAAAGGCCCCGCAGACCCCGCAATGCGGGGGGGCCCGAGCTCCAGGGGGCCCCCTCAGCAAAGTATGCTGGCCTGAGAGCTCCTGAGTGAGCCGGAAGGGGGGCCCTCCGTGTACTTTGCAGGGGGGCCCCCTCGAGTTTCGTTACGCCACTGAGGGTGTATTATGATCAAGGTGCTCAGTAGTCCCTCTGCTGAAAGGGCTTTGCATCTGACCCCTGAAGGAGCAGATGAAGTAATGCTGCTTTGCAGTTGAACGGCAGCTAGACTAAAGCAGTGGCAGTGGTAGTTGTGACAGAAATGTGACCCAAAAAGGGGACTAAAAGAGTCTGCTAGATGGATTGACAGAACAGGATCAATTTAAGGCTCATTCATTCAAATGGACAGGGATTGAGTCGCGTGTTCTTTCATCTAGGAGGTCATGGTAGTTGTTACTCAAGGTGGGAGGAATCAGGGTTGAGGCTGGGGGAAGTGGAGGAATGGTCAGTATTGAAACGGACTGTGCCAGAGAAGCAGAAGTGAAAATCACATCTACAGGTTTGCCCAGAGATAGGCTGAGAGCAGACTGAGTGTTGGTTGGGATGTGCTGTGGGTAAAGAGCAATCTGTGAAATACAGTAATCTCTTTGTGCTTCGCTGGTCTTTCTAACCTCCATAGGGTCGAGCATCATGGTCCCTGCGAGTAATCTTCCTTTGAGCTTTGCTTCAACTCCACAAGAATATGTCAGCGGTGGCACCAGGTCTCCTCTTGTCAAGGTCTCCAGAGGATCCATAAATGAAGGAATTACACAAAGTTAGTCCTTTGTTGATTTTTTAATATTTATTTTTGAAACTGTACATTAAAGATAGTTTCCTAATGAAGGTCTGACAGAAGTAAGTGTGAAAATTTACCATAGTTACTTATTTCTATGGATGCAGATTTCTGGAAGGCTGCCCCCATCAAGAGAGTGCTCATTAATTTAAATTCACAGGTGGTCATACCTCACCTACCCTATGTCTAATGGCCACCTCTCTTGGATCCTTTCAAACATTTTCCTGCATCTGCTACTCCTGCAGCCACTTTTCCTGAAGGGGAAACTTGAATAGCACTCCTATCCTAGCACATGGTTGAGGGCCTTTAATGGGCATCATGTGTGCATCTGGCACTGGTGCTGCATATCTTGTAAGAAGAGGTTAATTTGTAAGATAATGAGTGCCGGTGGATAAACAGTTCTCAGAAGCCAGTGGCCACCACTGTTGAATGTGAGGGTTGACAAATGCCTCGGCTGCATAGTCTTGATAAGGTATCAGTCCTCTTTTATTCATCACCAGACACTCTCTATATTTTTATCTCACCTTTGAAGATTGTTTTCCATACCTGGTTTCTCCTTTGTCACTCTTTTTCTGACTTCCTCTTTCTCCTTCCTTACCCATTTTTTTTTTTTTTCCTCTGCTCTGGGTCAAAGTCTCATGGCGGAAAAATAAGTGCCGGTCCTCAAAAATGAATACTGGTAGGTCCCTCCTGCAAACAACAGCCAAATTAAGCACTGGCTGTAAGTGGTGGGTGCAGCAAAGTGGTGTGCCATTGAAGAGCTTACACTCAGATATGGAGTCTGTGTTTTCTCTTTCATTTGACATTTTGCATAAATTGCCCCTAAAATGCCAAGACAAGCACATGATAGGTAATCGGGAGCAGAGGCACCAATTTAAATGATTATAAACTGTTGCTGAATATCTTTGAAAAAATAAAACCTAAAACCTTCCTAAATCAGTTTTCTTCCCACCTTTCCTCTTCATATTGTGAATCCTTCTCTTGGTGGTGTCAGATGCCGCAAGCAAAACGTTGACGTCCGCGGCTGATCCAGCTGTTACCACAGGGTGGCGGAGTGTGCCCCAGCACCTAACACAGACTGCTGCAGCAGCTGAGGAAGAGTCTGTAAAAGGTGGGCTTAGTTTGCCTAATTAAGATATTGCCCCTTTCCCGAATAATAATATGGGGCTTTTTTTTAATTTCAATCAAAGGTTTACCAGACCTGCTAACTCTCACAACTCCAGTGTGTGTCACACCATATCAGCTCCTTTCACATGGTCACCTGGGGAGGAGTCTTTATCACAATGGTTTCAGACAATGTGAGTTAAAAATCCCTGATTGTATCCAACTCACACTGTGTGGAGGCTGAGCACAGCTAATGTCAATCGGGGTTTATAGGCAGTGATCTGCACAAATCCCCCCCCCCCCCTCAGTGACCACGCCACCACACTAGCATTTTCATGGCTGGCAAGGAAATGGTATCACGTTCCACAAACCCTGCCTCTCCAGATTCCCTCCTCTCAGATAGAGAGGGCCTTATGTATGGGGCCCTTACGCTGCCGTTGCATCACTTTGTGTGACGCTGCGGCGGTGTAAAAAATGCGCCATGCTCTGCCATATTTACAAAGTGACGCATCTAGGCAGATGCATCACTTTGTAAACCCCTGTGCTACATTATACCTGCGACAGGTGTAATGTATGTATGGTGAGCGTTCTGACGCAGGAAAGTCAGTTAGAAGTGACGCAGTGAAATCTATGATATTTCACTGTGACACTTCTACTGCGTCAGTGCATCAAATCCTTACGCCTGCTTGAAGTAGGTATAAGGTGTGATGCAATGGTGAAATGACACATTGCTGGAGTTGCGTCTGTTTTCAGAAACACTCCAGCAATGTTCTAATTTTGTGCCTACAGATACGTCAGGAATACTGACGTATCTGTAAATCCCTGCGACATGGAGTGCTGTACAGTACGTATACCAAAGAGGATGATGGACGGAGCGCTAGAGCAAATCAAACACTCACCCCCAGTCAACTGATCTGGGTTTAATCCATCATCATTCTTTAGCTCACTCCACCACCCCAGTTCAGACATGGCCATATGCAAATCAATCTGACCCTGTCCCTCATGGGAACAGTCCAGCCTGAACTGCCAAGCCATGTCTTCCCTGGACCGGAAACAAGCATCCTGGGACCGGTTTCGGGTTCAAAACCCTCATCAGCCAGGCTATCTTGAATCCAGTGGCAAAGTGAGCAAGGGACCCACGTCGGGGCACACCCTGCCAACTTAGGGCGAACAAAGCGATACCAAAGGGGATGATGGACAGAGCGCTAGAGCAAATCAAACACTCACCCCCAGTCAACTGATCTGGGTTTAATCCATCATCATTCTTTAGCTCACTCCACCACCCCAGTTCAGACATGGCCATATGCAAATCAGTCTGACCCTGTGCCTCATGGGAACAGTCCAGCCCGAACTGCCAAGCCATGTCTTCCCTGGACCGGAAACAAGCATCCTGGGACCGGTTTCGGGTTCAAAACCCTCATCAGCCAGGCTATCTTGAATCCAGTGGCAAAGTGAGCAAGGGACCCACGTCTGGGCACACCCTGCCAACTTAGGGCGAACAAAGCGATACCAAAGGGGATGATGGACGGAGCGCTAGAGCAAATCAAACACTCACCCCCAGTCAACTGATCTGGGTTTAATCCATCATCATTCTTTAGCTCACTCCACCACCCCAGTTCAGACATGGCCATATGCAAATCAGTCTGACCCTGTGCCTCATGGGAACAGTCCAGCCCGAACTGACAAGCCATGTCTTCCCTGGACCGGAAACAAGCATCCTGGGACCGGTTTCGGGTTCAAAACCCTCATCAGCCAGGCTATCTTGAATCCAGTGGCAAAGTGAGCAAGGGACCCACGTCTGGGCACACCCTGCCAACTTAGGGCGAACAAAGCGATACCAAAGGGGATGATGGACGGAGCGCTAGAGCAAATCAAACACTCAGCCCCAGTCAACTGGGAGTGAGCTAAAGAATGATGATGGATTAAACCCAGATCAGTTGACTGGGGGTGAGTGCTTGCAATGTTCAACACTCCGTCCATCGTCCCCTTTGGTTTTGCTATGTTCGCCCTAAGTTGGCAGGGTATGCCCAGACGTGGGTCCCTTGCTCACTTTGCCACTGGATTCAAGATAGCCTGGCTGATGACGGCTTTAAGCCAGAAACCGGTCCCAGGATGCTTGTTTCCGGTCCAGGGAAGACATGGCTTGGCAGTTTCTGCTGGACTGTTCCCATGAGGCACAGGGTCAGACTGATTTGCATATGGCCATGTCTGAACTGGGGTGGCGGAGTGAGCTAAAGAATGATGATGGATTAAACCCAGATCAGTTGACTGGGGGTAGTGCTTGCAATGTTCAACACTCTGTCCATCATCCCCTTTGGTTGTACAGTAAGTATGGCACACCCATGGTTTCGCAAGGATGGCTCTTTGAAAAGTGTGGCATCACTGTTTTCCCACAGTAATGCAACACTTTTCATAAATGAGAACCTGAGTTTTTTTGGAGGGGGGCAGGTCTGGTTTAAAGACAGGCAGTTTTTGTATGACCAAGAACAAAGGTCAGATATGGAGAGCTGTGTTTAATGTATAATAAACTTACATGTAAGAAAGATTTAGAAAAAAAAGAAATCCAGATTCTAACTTCTGAACCTCTTTGTAGATCTAGTCTCATAGTGACAAGAGCAGCGTTCCTTGAGGCTGGGTCATCAACACAGAAACTCTGCTTCTGAGTGTTTTTCAAGTTGAGAAGGGGCAGTTTGCGTTAAATTCCCACTTGTGGTGTGTAATGTCTGTGAGACTGAGGTAAAAAGAAAGGGGGGCTTGGGTCTGAAATTTCCAGACAATCATTGTATGTTCAACTTAAGAAAGCAATTGCGACCAGCGGGGTAGTGTAGGGATAGGGGGTGTTGGAGATGCCAGTAGCAGAGGAACAAAAAGAAAGAAAGAAAGAAAGAAAGAAAGAAAGAAAGAAAGAAAGAAAGAAAGAAAGAAAGAAAGAGAAAGACATTCTTGGTATACCTAATGTATTGCACATTATGCCACAATATAAGTAGTTCATTAAGCGCATTAAACAGAATGCTGGAGTCACATAACATGCCAGCTGAAGGAAAAGAAGTTAGATGCCTGGTAGGAGGGCAGTCAACTGAATGAGCAGTGGAGGGAAGAGGTGTGGCGCAGTGGCCAGGGCGGCTGACTCCGGAACCTGGGGGCTCAGGGTTCGATCCCCGGTGCCAGCGGCAGATCAGCCCAGCACCATTTGACTCTGGGCAATAGCTCGCTTAATCTTCCCGACGGCCCCCAGCGCCTTGACTCCCTCGGGTAATTGTTCGCGCTTTAGAAATACTGGACATTTACATCAAGTAATCTGTGCTAAAATTGCCATGGTGGTCAAGTGGTAGGGCTAGAGTTGATTTGAGATATTGTGGGTAGGTATCAGAAAGGAGGATGTGGTTAAATAATGATGTGAGGCAGAAAGGCTTGTGGCCTGATGGCCATTGTCTTCATAACTCTGTGCTGGCGGGCCCAGATAACAGCTTGGGGTTGTAACACAATGTCAACAGGTAAACAATATCTGTGGGAGATGGGAAAGTTGAGATGAGCACATTTGATAAAAATGTGGGTGTACAGAGGAAAAGAAGGTAGGAGCTAGAGCCTTCAATGCACTATAATTCAGAGAGGGCACTACCATTAGTTTTGGGTGATATCCACTGGGACTGGGATTGAAGGGAGGCTGTGTGTCTTCATAGTAAGATGACTCAGTAGCTCCATAAACTGTCAGGAGTGTGTTATGGGTGTGTTATGGTCAAGGTCCTCGGGAGTCCATCTGCTGAAAGGGCTTTGCATCTGACCTCTGAAGAAGGGGATCATAGAAGTAATCATGCTTCGGGGTTGAAGGGCAATAGGACTAAAGCAGTAGCAGTGGCGGTAGCGGCAGAAATGTGACCCACAAATGAAAGAGTCACTTTAGATGGAATGAGGTAATGGGATTCATGTAAGGTGCATTCATTCAGCATGTGCATCCATTGAGTCACTCGTGTTCTTTTATTTCAGAGGTCCTAGTAGTTGTTACTGTCGCAGGGAGACATCAGTGTTTAGGGTGTGGTAAGTGGAAGAATGGTCAGTCGTGAAAGAGGACTGTGTCAGAGAAGCAGAAGTGAAAATCAAATCTACAGGTTTGCCCAGAGATAAGCTGAGAGCAGATCTGTTGTTGCTTAAGGACGAATTGGAGAAAAAGTGCAATCTGTTTGTGGTTCTTTGGCTTCTCCAATCTCCTCAGAGTCAAGAGTCATGGTTCCTGAGAGTAATATTCCTTTGAGTTCTGCCCCATGTCAGAGAGGGTGCAGGATCTTCTTTCTTCAGGGCCTCCAGAGGAGCCATCAGTGAAAGAACAACAGAAAGTTACTTCCTCGTCACTGTGTGTATTCAAGATTGCATACAGAATTACTGAAATTGTACCTAAAAGATAGATTCCTAATGAAGGATGACAAAGGTCAGTGAGCCCATTCCGTGCAGTTGTTTTGATGATGTTTGATTTCGGAAATGTCTGTCCCTGCAAAGTGAGTGCTCGGCGGCCTGCTTGAAATCAACAAGTGGTCGGAGCTCTCTTAACCCTTTTCCACCCCACTTCGAAGCCAGTAACAAATGCCAGTATTTGCCACTCACACAGCCGCTTATCTGAAGGGGCAAGAAATACAGTGTAAGGCAGTGCTTCCAGCCATCCCCCCTGCTTCCACCCCTCCCCCTCCAGACCAGGATTGAGGCACTTGGACGGATGCAAAAGGTGATTGCACGAGTGCTGCCCATCAGTGTTTAATTTGTAAAAAATTAAGTTTTAGGGCCCTCGTCAGGTGGGCAATTGCAGTTGGCACCACCCATTGCCCCTGTCAGCAATGCCAATGACACTATCAACACACTCCTACCAGTGTGATTATTCAAACTATTACAGGCCCCCAAAGCTATGAGAATGTTCTGGGTGGCAGATATTAGACATTTTTTATTGTAAACTGATTTATTAAACAACTGTTGGTGTGCTCAACACTAATTTAGACAAACAGCGCCACCATGTGGCAGACTGTCATAAGTACTTGTGTTGGCAATTGAAAGCCGGGGATGAAGACCACCAGCTCAAATTAAGCACTGCTGCCCATGCGATAAAGGATGCACCCATCAGTGTATAAATGACCGTCTAGAGCTCATCAGTCCCATAAGGAGTTGTGCACTGATGCATGAAGATAACTATAGAGTAACCGATTGTCTTCAGGAAATGATTCGAAAATCCTCCTGGCTCCATTTTCTTCCTGCTTTTCCTCCGCATGAATCCCTCTCCTGTTCGTGCCAGTGGTTTTTGCATAGCCCACCCCAACTGGTGAGCTACGTCTGGGGCTTACAGAGGTTCACACCATCCTGTTTAATAAATGGAGACCACAACATCTTTGGTGTGTAAACGGCCACAGTTTATTACATATTCCTATATTTGCTGGTTCAGAAAACATCACAAAGTTACAGTCATCAATATGTAACAAGCATGCATTATTATCGAATGGACATTCTGCACATTGTAAATCATGACAACAATTATTCTTAAGTCACATTTCTAAGTCGAGCACTGTGGCTTCTAGGCTCTCCCCTTGCTATTGTCTGGCCTTCAAGGCCCTGTTGCCTGACCCAGGCAGCAAGTGTCATGTCCACCCTGTGCTGACCCAGTTGTGGCCCTCTGTCTGCCCCCCAGTGCCCCTGCCATAAAGCATCCCCAGGACCGTTTTCGGGCACATTTTTTTGACCGTAAAATGTTCTTATCTGCATTCTGTTGTTGCTGTCCGCTGCTGTCCTCCGCCATGCTGCATCTCCTTGCTGTGAGGCATCCCAAGAAGTGCATGTCCGCCACATTGGCCTTATCCCAGTCGGGTGAACCCTGCCAAAAGGCATACCAGAGGCCCAACTAATCACCATTGTTTCATTCCGCCCTCGCCTTCTATGGCTGCGATGACCGCGATTGTCCAGCGTGGGAGGGTGTGCTCATTGATCACGGCAAACCACACCTCGGCCTTTCCTCTGGCCCTTCTTTTAGCGACACTCCGGTCACGTCCCTAAAATACCTTACTTGTGGCTTTTAAACCCGCTGGCCAATGCCGCATGGGTATTTTTGCGGGCTTCTGTCTTCCCGCTCCTTCCTTACGCTGCCCCAGGGATGCGTTAGATGCGGTCACCTCTAGGGTCAGGCGATGCCTTTCCTGGCTCACGTTTCAACCCACCCTGCCTGGCTAGCTATGTCAGGGGCTTACAGCCGCTCACACCACCCTGTTCAATGAACGGGGACCACATCCTCTTTGACGTGTCAAAGGCAGCAGTTTAGTACATATTTTTATATTTGCTGGTACATAAAACATCGCAAACTTTCAGTCATTAATATATACCTAGCATGCTCGATTATCAACTGGACATTCTGCACATTGTAAATCATGGCACAGGATACGTCCACTGGGCCCCCCCACTGGCATACTCAAGGGTGTTCTCCCCAACTTCCTGCTCAGATCCCCAACACCATAGTTGCCAATCCCACCCCACATTTGGAGCCCATAAATGAACCCAAGCATGAGTCCTTCTCCCCGTGTAAGTGCTGTGAGGAAAAAGGGCCTCGCCCTACATCTTATTCTGGGCGGGTACATGACTGTGACAGCCTTTGCCGCATTCAGGAAAAACAAACTGAACTGAAGTTGGACCTACTTACTATAAAGGATAACCTCCAGACCCTCCTACACTGCTCATTGAAGAATGAGAAATTGTGCAAACCACACCCTCCACCGGGGTAATATCTCCCTAAGCCCCTAACAACCACTTTAAGGGGTGGAATGGAAAGGTCCTTTGACACTTACCCTAGTAAGACACGCTGGCCCTCTCGCCCTCTTACCAACCTCCAGGATAGACCTCTTAGATTCCAGCCCCAGTTGTCTGAGGAGGACACGCTCACACTCTCACTATCTTATGATGACTATACGGTCTTTACGAACATCATCCCCACTATCACTTCTGATCCAGATAGAGAACCTAGCGTTAACTCTAGATCCTTGAATAAGGATAACTTATTTCAGATTGCCACGGCACACAGAGTGGAAGAAACTACAAACTCTCATATCAAATCGATGCTTCTCAACTGCAGATCAGCAGTGAAACACACAGCTGATATCTCTGAACTCATCATATCACAAGAACTGGATCTCCTGATTCTTACGGAAACGTGGCTTAATGACTCCTCCTCCCTTATACTGGACATCCTAATTCCTCCTGGCTATGACATTATTAGATGCGATAGACCTATTAAACCTGCGGGGGGCATCGCTTGCATCCATCGTTCTAGCCTCATTCTGAAGCAGACTCATAAGGATCTGATGTCATCCTGTGAGATCCTAGTCACTGAAATTTGGAACAAGGGCAAGATTGTCTGTGTGCTACACTCGATCTATCACCCCCCTGGAGATAACTTACGTTTTGTAGAGCAACTTGTGGAATCCATCTCTGCCAGCTTAGCCCTCCACCCTAACCATATCTTCCTCGGTGACTTCAACCTTCACTGGAATGACACTAATGATCCACTAGTTTGCTCTTTTAAGACGTTCCTCTCCGACCTCAACTATATACAGGACTGCAATAGACCCACTCACTCCAAGGGCGCTACCCTTGACCTTATCATAGCTAGAGATCACATCATTCAACTGGATGACATAGTACCATGTGATTGGTCGGATCATCACCATATCTCCTTTCACATTCAAGAAAAGGTATTGCTCAGACAAGGTCAACCGCTCAAAATCAAGCAACTGACCCGTAATCTGAGAGACATCAACATCCCAAACCTCTCCAACTTGAGCAAGAATCTTCTACAACCTCCCACTGACATGAATAATTTGGAAGAGTTGACGGATCACAACTTCAACACCATGTCAAACATTCTCGACTCTGCAGCCCCGAAGCAACTCAAAAGGATCCCTTGCAAACAATCCAAACCTTGGTTCAATGGTGCCCTTAATGATGAACGACGCAATCTAAGGCTCTCTGAGAGACGCTGGAGAAATGCCCCCTCTACCTCCAGTCTCAAATAGTTAAGGAAGATGAGAAGCTCTTATAACAAACACATTCGCATTGCTAAATCAGATCATTTCAGAGATCAGCTTGACAGCGCTAAAAACCGCCCCAAAAAACTGTTTGATATCATCAAACAACAGGCTAATCCTACTCCAGCAATCAAATCCGCTGGTCCCAGTGAGGAGGACTTCTCAGTGCACTTTTCTGAAAAGTCTAGGAGTATTGATCGGGAGCTGCAATGTGCCGCTACAAACCTGTTGTCGATGAGCCCCTCCGGTTTGACAGTACCTGCAGCAGTGAGTGCTCCGCCCTACCCTACTGAGTACACACCCAAAAACAATGCATGCTGGAATACCTTTCTACTCCCGGACCGGGAGGAGTTAACACATTCCTTGGCATCTCTTAACCCATCCAAGCATTTCAGTGATCCACTCCCCGCTAAGTTGCTCAAAGACCTCAACCTGGCCGTTCTGCCTCTCTGGTCCAAGATCATCCAACAATCTCTCGTACAGGGGAGGATTCCAGACTGCCTCAAAATGGGGCAAGTCACACCCATCCCCAAGAATCCCAATGCAGACCTAACAGACCCCAATAACTACCGGCCGATCACCAGCATCATGTCTCTTGCGAAGTTGCTTGAGAAATGCGTTCACACACAGCTCTGCAACCACATCGAGAAATTTCAGCTCCTTGACCGACATCAGTCAGGCTTTAGATCAGGTCATAGTACAGAAACAGCGCTAACTCACATTCTTGATGACGCCTTGAGAGCTCTGGACCAAGATACGCCTTGTCTTCTAATTCTTCTTGACCTGTCCTCCGCTTTTGACACTATCAAACATGATAACTTAATTAACCTTCTGCAATACAGGATGGGGTTATCTGGCCCTGTCTTAAATTGGTTCTCCTCCTTCCTGCATAACCGAACACAAAGAATCAAAGTCAACCAATCTTTGGCTGACAGCTCCACGGTCACTATTGGGGTACCTCAAGGATCTGTAATCTCGCCCACGCTCTTCAATCTCTTCATGGAACCGCTAACTGTTATTCTGAACGGGTCAAACATTCAGTACCATATGTACGCAGACAATACTCAACTGTATCTGAAGATCTCCTCTCCAGATGACATTAAAACTATTAATGGAGCGCTCCACAGAACTCAACAGTGGCTAACACATAACCATAAATTCCCTCAAAACAGAATTTCTCCTGATTACCCCCCGCAACCAAGAGACCCCAACGCAAAATTGGATCAAAAAAATCTCTGCACTCAACTGCACCCCGCATATGGTGGACTCCGCCTGTTCTCTAGGTGTCACCCTGGACAAATTTCTAAACATGCTAGGACACATCAGTGCCACCATTAAGAGTGCCAATCATCAGCTCAACACTCTTAGGAAAATCAAACCTTTCCTACCTCCTGAGGACATTCAGGCAGTAGTCCAATCCCTTGTTATCTCACGAGTTGAATATGGCTTGGTGACCCTAGCTGGGCTTCCTAAATCTAGGTTAGCTCTGCTAGGAGCTACTCTGAACGCCTCTGCCAGACTAATCACAGGCTCCAGAAAGCATGATCATATTACACCTGACTTAATTCAACTTAACTGGCTTCCCATTGAAGCAAGGATCCGCTTCAAGATAGCCTGTCTGACACATAAAGCTATACACTTCAATAGCCCAGTTTACCTGGCAAAGAAACTCGAGCTCTCTGGTTCCAGGCGAAACTTAAGAAGCTCTAATACCTTACTCCTGAAACCACCTAAATTAAAAAAAAAAAGTACTTACAATCACACCTTTTCAGGGCTGGCTCCAAGAATCTGGAATGCCCTACCGACGGAGATCAGAGCCAACCCCTCAACTGCTTCATTCAAGAAACAGGTCAAATGGATACTTCTGGAAGAACTTCAGCAGCAATAACTTCTAGGCCATGTGATAGTCACTTCCCTCTAGAGTTTGACAATCATTTTTACTTTGTGTGTTGAAATGTATGCCTGACAATCTTTTCTCTTTATGTTTTGAAATATGTACTTGACAATCACTTTTACTTTGGATCTGAAATATATTTTGTCATTGGTTGGACGTAGTGCGCTGCTTAAACCACACAGGCCGTCTAGTAGGGCTTTTACTTGTTTGTCCTCCTGCTACCACGTCCTCCCCTAGCACCCACATTTTCTTTTATGTCTCAGGCTCCTCTTATGCTGCTATTTTGTATTGTACGGTTAGTTTCTTCATGTCAACGTTAATTTGCTTCTTTGTACAACGCTCTGATACCCGTCTGGGTCTTGTTTGCGTTTTATAAAACTTTTCAAATAAAATGACAGCAATTATTCTTGGGTGCCTTTCATGGGAGTGCCACGGCTTCTAGGCTCCCGCTTGCTACTGATGTCCAGCCTTCAGGGTCCTCTGGCCTGGCCCAGGCAGCAACTGCAGTGTCTGCCCTGCACTGACCCCATTGTGTCCCTCTGTCTGACACCCAATGTCCCTGCCATAAAGCATCCCAAGGACCCTGCTCGGGAAATTTCTTTTGACCCCATGATGTTTTCATCTGCATTCTGTTGTTGCTGTCTGCCGACTTGTTGCCGGCAGTTCCCAGACCGACACCAGCTCACCCCTTTTCCGTCACCCCCACCATGCCAAATAGAAACCTAAAAGCTCAAGTGCCCCCACTATTTTCAAAAGGAACATGCTCATTCCCACTCTGGATAACTGAACCCCATCGCTCGCATAGTATCCTGGGGGCTTCAAGTTAATAAGGCCATGTCTCACATACACCCAACACTTGTGCTTGCAAGCTTTGGCCATGTAGATGTTGAGCTTTCTCCTGGCTCTCTCTACTGCATTGTTATTTAAGGCCCCTCTCCAACTGGGTCGCCCCATAACTTCAAACCACAGGATCTCTGCAGAGTGGACCAGTCTGGCTGCTGCATCAGGTCCACCTTCATTTTGTCCAGCAAATCCCGACGCCTGAGGTCAGTGAGATTATTGCCACTTAGATGCACCACTATGGCTGCTGGTTTTCTGTGAGTTTGCAGTGCCTTCTGCAAAGAGGGTAGCAGCTGCACCCATTTAATGTATGACCTACTCAGCCCGATTATCCTGGTGCTCCGCAGCCAAATGCCCCATACTCCTTCCACATGCTTGCCAAGCACTGTTCCTTCATGATGCATGAGTGCCCCAGCATCCTGTCACAATAGACAGATTGACCTAAAGGCATGTTGGCCTGATATATGACTTGAAGGCCTGTGACCGCCACTGGCCTAGCTGCTTGATCTTGTTGCCACTTAGGCCAAGTGCCGCAGCAGTCGTCACTGCCCCTATCCTTAAGGAGTGAGAACTAAAATGTTGTGGGGGCAGACCTGCACATTCGACGGTTGCCCTCATTACTGCTGAGAACTGGAACGTACTTAGGCACATCCCATCCCTGTGTATCAGTAGTGTAGTACCCCATTTGGGTCTGAGACTCTGGTAATCTTTGGTCAGGCACACTGGGCATTGTTCTCGGGCTGTGATGCAACCCAAATGAGTGGATCTACCTCTTCCCTCTTGGTCAGTTTTGGATCGCCATAGCCTAGCGATCATGTGTCTTTCATACAGCTTGACGTTTTTCTCACCTGGGTTAGACCTCGATGTGGCCACCAGTTTACTGATCCTGTATTCCCCAAAGAAGGCCAGTGCAAATGCTGCCCTGAATAGTGTGACTTTGGCAGGTGACGTGCACAATCTAGGCAGTGCTTGCAGCAGTGCCCATAACATTCCGAAATCAATGGAGTTCCTGGCATCTTTTTTTCCTGTCCTGCAGAAAAAAGAGTTCGCTGGGTATCTCCCCGAATTTAATTTCGCATGGTATCCAAGTGCACTCAGATGCGTCTGTGCCCAGGGTGTCGACTTTTTACCCAATGGCATAACCTCTCTGCCTGTCAGTCGTCAGTTCCCTTGTCTGGCCACCACAACCACTGACCTCCTGAAAGCATGCCCAGCACTTACTACAGTTCATGTTTTCCTTGGGCACAAGGGCCATGTCTACCAGGAAGGTTGAGTCCGGTCTACCAATTTCCAAAGACTTGTGGGAAACTGTGTCCCCTCCTGCATGGGTGGGGGCAGCTGGCAGAACCTTTCCCGCTGAAAAAGAGAGAGATCATCCGCCACTGAGTTATCACATCAAGACACATGCCTCGCTCTTATCGCTATGTTTGCACTTAGTTGATAGCCTACCAGGTGCAGCAACAGGTCTAAGACCTTCGGACGCCTGCTGTGCCTAAATTTATCAGCTGTACTACTGTGTAATTATTGAAGCGCAATGTCACATGTTTGTTATCTAGCCTCTCCTTCCAAATGGAAAAGGCGACTAGAATCGGGAAGATGGCGGCAAACCTTACCGCGGCCTTTGCTCTGTCCCTTTTTTAGATACACTCCAGTCACACCCCTAAATACTTTATTGGTCACTTTAAAACCTAATGGCCAATGCCACGCAGGTATTTTCACGGGCGTCTGTCTGCCTGCCTCTTCCTTACACCACCATTAGAGTGCATTAGACAGAGTCCCCTTTAGTGTCCAGTAATGCTTTCCGGGACCCACGCTTCCTGAGAGCGAAGTATGGACTTTCACTGCTATGCAGATTTTTAACACAACGTGCCAGAGCGTGCAAATCACAGCAGCAAACGAGGAAGAGTTGGCAAAAGGTGGGCTCAGACTTAGTAAATCTTTTTTCTGTTTGTCATACAGGCCAACAGTCTCCATTCAGGTGGTAGGCTTACAAGTTTTTAAAGCCAGAAATTGCTTTGTTTTAGCTGTGTCCCATCTGAAATTGCTTTTTTATCAATAGAAGTAAATTGGGAAAATAGATTACCCAATTTCTTTTCAAAATCTCTCACTTTCCTGATCTAAAATTTTGTGAACAGCTTGCAATAGTTCTGCTCATTCTATCAGTGATCTGTGCAGCAATATAGTGTGCCATTTGAGAGCTCTCACTCAGATCTGGAATGTGTGTTTTGTCTTATATTTGACAGTTTATACAAATCAAAAAAGAAAAATTGATAGACGGAATGCTGAACAATGTCAAACACTCACCCCAAGTACAGAAATTAGGGCCTAAATCCATAATTTGTTTGCTCACCACACCACCCCAGTTTGGACCCAGCCATATGCAAATCAGTCTTGACCCTGCTCCCCATGGGAATAGTCCAGGCTGAACTACCAGGCCAGGGCCTCCCTGGACCGGAAACAAGCATAATAGGACTTGTTCAGGGTGTCACACCTCATCAGCCAAGATAGCCTGAATCCAGTCACATGGCAAGCACAGAACCCACGTCTGGGCTTCCCCATCCCACTTGGGGTGACAAATGCAAAATGAACAATTGATGGACGGAATGCTGAACAATGTCAAACACTCACCCACAGTACAGATATCTGGGCCTAAATCCACTGTTTCTTTGCTCACCATGCTGCCCCAGTTTGGACCAAGCCATAGGTAAATCAGTCCTGACCCTGCTGCTGCATGGGAACAGGCCAGCCCGAACTGCCCGGCCAAGTCTTCCCCGGACTGGAAACAAGCATCCTAGGACCAGTTTCAGGGTATCACCCCTCATCAGCCAGGATAGCCCAAATCCAGTGGCATGGGACCCACGTCTGGGCATTCCTGTCCCACTTGGGGTGACAATTTCAAAAAGAACAAATGATAAACGGAATGCTGAAGAATGTCAAACACTCACCCCCAGTACAGTGATCTGGGCCTAAATCCATATTTTTTTCGCTCACCATATCATTACTTATTTGCTTGTGGTTGGGTCCAAACTGGAATGGCATGGTGAGCACAAAAACGATGGCTTTCGGCCCAGATCTCTGTACTGGGGTGAATGTTTGACATTGTTCAGCGTACAGGCCATCGCTTGTTCTTTCTACTATTGTCACTCTAAGTGGGACAGGTATGCCCAAACGTAGGTCCCATGCTTGCCATGCCACTGGAGTCAAGCTATCCTGGCTGATGAGGGGCGTTACCCTGAAACCAGTCCTAAGATGCTTGTTTCCGGTCCAGGGAGGACCCTGCTTGGCAGTTCCAGCAGGACTGTTCCCATGGGGAGCAGGGTCAAGACTTATTTGTATATGGTTAGGTCCAAACTTAAATGGCATGGTGAGCAAAAAATAAAACTTCGATTTTGGCCCAGATCTCTGTACTGGGGGTGAACGTTTGACATTGTTCAGCATTCCGTCCATCACTTGTTTTCTTTGCTGCTTTGTACAAATTGAATGCAAAATATGCAGTGAACTTAATGAAGACATTACTCCCTTCTGGTTAAGAATGTGGGAGCATTTTAATTTACTATCTAATGTTTAATGACAGGCAGTTTTGGTATGCCTGATAACCACATTTTAGACATGGAGAAATTTCTTGAAAGTGTACCAAACCTACACATATTAAAGGTTTAGAACAAAAAAACTAAAGTCCTCTATACTGAACCTCTTCCTACAGTGATTTTACCTATATCTATTGTCACGGTGTAGGAGAGTAGGATCTGCCTCTTATGTTGCCCCCACTTTTTTTCTGATGTTTACACTGGTTTCTGGCTATAGTCTGGCTGGGACCCTGCTAATCAGGGCCCCAGCCTCTCTGTTCTCTCTAAACGATTTGGAGTGCACTCTAGGTGCACTAGTGATTGGATACTGTGGTACCTTATGAGTCCCTAGTATATGGTACCTTAGGTACCAAGGGCATAGGTACTTCACAGGCCTACCAGGGGCTGAAGCATGTATTATGCCACCCCTGGGAAGCAGACTAAATCTGACACCACAGGCCTGCTACTGCAGCCTGGGTGAGGAAGTGCTAGCACTCCTCACTGAGATATAGGTCCCCTATATCTCTCCTGCACACACATTGAGACTTATCAGTCACCCCTAAAGCAGGCCCTATCAATCCTGAGGGCAGGGTGCTTGGCTTCTATGTGAGGGGGTGCCTCTGCCTGAGCAGGGCCCCTCTGCAGCTCTCAGAGTCCATTCTCTGGTGCTGTTTGTGGATGCGGTTAAACCATATACTTTAAAGTGCATTATATCCTCGCGGTAAAATGCTAACTTTGGAATGGCTGCATCGAAACATGTCGTGTTTGGTGTCAAACATCTTGGAATACTACCCCCCGCCAGTCCTGGCGGCGGGGTAGCATTCCACCCTTCTAGAGGGATAGACATGTACCTACTGTGGAAACGCAGTAGAATCCTACAGAGCCCTGGCATCACAAAATGGATGCCACCAATCACAGACACTGGGCTGCCCTCCTGCTGATGACCAACACTCGCAGTGGAGGAAGCCCAACAATAGATATCCTGTCCAAAGGGGGTGTGACCACCTCCCAGACAGGGTTTAGTGTATTGGGGCTGGGTGGGTGCACTCTTAGAGCGCTTTGAAGTCCTGCACTGGGGGAGCAGAAGGCTCCTCTGTGCATATGCCAGTTCAAACCGACTCAGGGGCTACCTGCCCCTGCTCTGGCGCGAAACTGGACAAAGGGAAGTGGGTGTAGCCACCCACTCCCTGACCCTCCCATAGGTAGGGTCATAGAGCTAGTCCCTCCCTTTCTTTTAGTATAAGAGGGGGAACCTGTGCATTGCACCCTAGATTTCCCTGGACGACGCTCTGAAGATGAATCCTGGACCTTCGACGTTCCACTACCTTTGGAAGACTAAAGAATCTCCCTTGGAGTCAAGGAGTGACTCCCCTGCTTGGCAGGCGCCAAAAACTACAAACGATGGTCGCAAACTACGCCGCTCCCGCCGGAGTCCGAAGTCCCTGCAGCCCAAGAAGTAGATTTCCTGACTTCTCAAAGGCCATCGTGAGTCCCCAGGGAAGCTGAGGCCAGTGGACCCCAAGAGTAACGAGGAACCGCAACCCCTGGGTACCGGGCACTATTGTCAAGTGCAACCCCTTCACAACGTTCCACGAACTTGTGCTTTAGACCACGTGTGGTCCTAGCCTCCAGCAGGAATCCCTCTGAAGATCAGAGGCCTACCACGTCCCGAGTGACCGTGGGCCCCTGTGAGCGAATCCTCCCGAGGCGTCTTTGCGATCCCTTGCCAGCCGGCTTGTGGGTCCCCAGAAGACTTTCTAAAGACACCCAAGGGCTCCCCTGATTGCTCCAGGCCTGCCCTGCCTTACCCTTGCTGGGTGAGTCCCACAGACCTTGCTGGTCTGTGCCATTGTCTCTTCACACTTTCCCCAAGACTTGCTGTTACCAAGGCTTGTTGGCTCCAATTGAGTTGCCGACACCGCAGTAAGCTGCAAACATTGTGGGACACGCAGAATCCAGCTCCTGGTCATCGTCGATCCCTCCTGGACCTCGTGGCTGAAGAGTCAAGGCAACTGCGAACGACCTGAATCTTGCGACGACGGTGGGCATCCATCTTCCTTGCCCCGAGTCACTGCCAAGTGACTTTGAACACTGTCCCCTCTGCTTTCAGGTCTTCCATCTTCCGAATCCAGGCTTGGATTCCTCCGGACACTTCTCCTGTCGCCGCAAGCAGCAAGTCTTCACTGGCTCCCATTGAAAACGACGCCGCGACCCGACACCAAAGAACACCTATGCACCCGACTCCCCTGGGTGAGGTAACTTAAGCACTATGGTGCTCCTGTGGGTGTGGGCCCTAGAACTACTTACCCTGTAAGTGACTTGCTTGTAGCTTCCCTAGAAGTGCCCTAAAACTCTTATTTTCTAAGTGCGACAATTGCGCTGACTCGTACAGGGTTCGCGTCTGTGTTAGACACACCGCATCCATTTCCTTTGTAACACTATCTAGAACTGTATCCTTTGACTCGTACTGAGTCCGATCGGTGTTCGCCTCGAACACACAAAGGGCCTGTAACACTGAGATCTCCATTGCACTGACTCGCACAAGGTTCGCGTCTGTGTTAGACACAGCGCGTCCATCTCCCTTGCAACTCTATCTGTAACCGCGTACTTCGACTCGTACAAGGACCGATCGGTGTGTTCGCCTCGAACACGCAAGGGACCTTTAACATTGAAATCTCAATCGCGTCTGAGCGCATAGACTCGCACAGGACTCGCACCGGTGCCAGGTCACCGCGTCCGTCCCCTGTGGGTCTCCTACAACTACCTGGGGTGGTTCTTGGGGGTCCCTCGATTCTAGATGCCCTAGACCTAGGTCTAGCAAACTAAGATTGTGATATTCGATTGTGCTAAACTTATTTTGATAATATTTGACCTGTACATATGTTCCTGACCTCTAATCTCATAAAGAGATTAGTAGAGAGTGTTTATTAATAAATACATATATATTTGATATATATACCTGTGTGGTGTCTTTTCATTTGGTGATTCAAGAGATTGTGTGGTAAAACAAGCTGCTTTACATTCCTTCAAGACTTAGCCTGAAGGCTGCTCTCCACAGCTACCACTAGGATAGCTTTCTATAAAGGTTGTCTTAAACCTATCTACCATAAGAGTCGAATTGTTCTGGTGCAAGGTGTCCACTTTAATTAGTGAACAGCATATACCAGGCCAACTTCTCACATTGGTGGGCAGCGTGTGGGATTCCAGCTTGCTATTGTTTTACCAGAAAATCTCTATTTGAATTACTAACTGAAAACCACTATAGGTACTCAAGGTACATATAAAGTCAAGGTTAGTATCAATAAGTTCTACTGAACTTAGAGCTGTGTGCCAAGGGATAGCATACCCTTTCTACAGCTCAAGCTAGTATCAGTAGGCCACAAACTAGTGTAGGTAGTACAACACTGCACAACACTAGAATGTCCTTAAAGGGTGGAACCAGTGGATCCACTCAGCCTCAGTATAAGGACATGGCTTTCTCTGACCTGAGAGCCATATGTGTTGAAAGACACCTGAGGCTAGGACAGAGCCCCTCAACCCTACACCTGATAGATCTGCTGACAGCAGAAGATCTTAGATTGGCTCTAGGAGCTAATGGGTCTGAATCAGTGGGTGGGTCAATTACAGTATCTGGGTCAGATGATGAAAATCAGAATGACCAGGACTCTGTGATTGAAGGGCCAGGCCTCAAGGGGCCTGAAAATGACAGAGGAATTCTCCCTAAGAGAACTGACAGAGTGGATGAGAGGCATAGGTCCCCTTCCAGGGAATCTGAGCACTCTTATCACTCTGGCAGAGAATTTGTCCACCAGAGGAACTCATACTTTCCCATAAGAGAGACCTCCTCTGAAAGAATGTGCAAACTGCTGCAGTATGAGGAAGCAAGAGTTGCCCTCAGAACCAAGCAGTTGGCACTGGATAGAGAAGCCCTGGAGATCCAGAGAGCTTCTAGAAGAGAGGGGTTAGAACCCCTTGGTGGCAGCAACAGTGTCCCTAGAGGCAGAGAATCTATTCCAGACCATAGGAACCTGAGCAAGGTTGTTCCTCCCTACCAGAGTGGGGATGATATCCACAAGTGGATAACTGCTATTGAGAGGGCCTGTAGAGTACAGCAGGTCCCCCAAAAGCAGTGGGCAGCAATCTTGTGGCTCTCCTTTTCAGATAAAGGTAGAGACAAGCTCCTCACTGTTAGAGAAGAGGATGCTGATGATTATGAAGTCCTGAAGAGTGCACTGATAGATGGGTTTGGCTTAACCACTGAACAGTACAGGTTGAAGTTCAGAGACACCCAGAAGGCACAGACTCAGGACTGGACTGACTTTGTTGATTGTGCAACCAAGGCTCTGGAGGGTTGGCTGGTTGGCAGTAGGGTTACTGATTTCAAGGGATTGTATAATCTGATGATGAGAGAACAGATCCTTAATAATTGCCAGAACCAGTTGTTGCATCAATACCTGGTGGACTCAGATCTGACCTCTCCCCAAGAATTGGGAAAGAAGGCAGACAAATGGGTCAGAACCAGGGTGAGGCAGAAACCCCAGAACCAAGGGGTGACACTAAGAAGCAAGATCCTAAGGGCTCTGAGAAAGGTGGGGATAAGTCAAAAGACCAGAAGTCTTCACAAGGGCCCCAAAAATCTGCATCTGGTGGGGAGTCACAATCCAACAAGGGAAAAGGCCAAAAGAAGCCCTGGTGCAAATTCTGTAAACAGAAAGGGCACTGGACTTCTGATTGTAACAAGTCCAAAGACCAAACCACCACCACTCCTGCCCCTAAGGCAACTGTTCCCCCTAGCTCAGCTACTGGTGGAGGTGGTACACAGAATAAGGGTGTAGTAGGGTTGACCCTGGGTTCTGAAGTGGACTCTGACCTAGTCAGAGTTCCCACTCAGGCAATGCTGATTTGTGAGGGAGACCTTAATATGTCCTTCCTAGTAAGCCCCAGTAATCTGGGCAAATACAAACAGCAGCCTGTAATAAATGGCCAACAGGCTTTGGCATTTAGGGACACAGGTGCTAGTGTCACCATGGTGGCGGAGGATCTTGTGGACCCTGGACAGATCATCCTGGGCGAAATGTACCAGGTGACCAATGCAAGCAATGTCAAGACCAACCATAGTCTGGCAGTTGTGAATTTCTCCTGGAGAGGGGTAACTGGCCTCAAGAAGGTTGTAGTCAGTGCAGACCTCCCTGTCGAATGTCTATTGGGCAATGATCTAGAGACTTCAGCCTGGTCTGAAGTAGAGTTATGGACTCATGCTGAGATGTTGGGCATCCCTGCAGAGGTATTTGCTGTGACCAGGTCACAAGCAAGAATGCATAACACTGAACCAGCTCTGGATCCTGGAACAATGGACCAGATGCTTCCCAAGAGGAGGAGCAGTAGGGTAAAGGCAGTGCCTTCCCCTCTGTCTCAGATCACCGATTCACCCCCAGAGGTAGGTGAAGCAGATCTTGAAGAAGGAACTGCCCCAGAGGGACTTGAGCCTGATCAGGTTGAGTTCTTGGGGGCAGGGGGCCCTTCTAGGGAAGATCTGGGTAAGGAGCAACAGTGCTGCCCCTCTCTTGAACCCCTCAGACAGCAGGCTGCTGCTGAGGCTGCTGGGAGTGCTAGTGGGTCCCATAACGTTTATTGGGATGAGGGACTCCTATATTCTGAGGGTAGAGATCCAGCCCCTGGAGCCACCAGGAGGATGGTAATACCTCAGAAGTTTAGGGGTTCCTCTTGACCCTAGCACATGACATCCCTTTAGCAGGACACTTGGGCCAAAACAAGACCTGGGACAGGCTTGTTCCACATTTTCATTGGCCACATATGTCAGAGGACACAAAGGAGTTTTGTCGCTCCTGTGTCACATGCCAAGCCAGTGGTAAGGCAGGTGGCACAACAAAGGCCCCCTGATACCACTACCTGTGGTGGGGGTACCCTTTGAAAGGGTAGGGATTGACATTGTTGGTCCCCTTGACCCTCAAACTGCATCTGGGCACAGGTTTATCCTGGTGGTAGTGGATCATGCCACCAGGTACCCAGAAGCAATTCCCTGAGGACCACCACAGCCCCTGTGGTGGCAAGAGCCCTCATTGGAGTCTTCTCCAGAGTGGGTTTCCCAAAGGAGGTCATTTCTGACAGAGGTGCCAACTTCATGTCAGGATATCTGAAAGCAATGTGGAAGGAGTGTGGTGTAACTTATAAGTTCACCACCCCTATCACCCACAATGCAATGGTTTAGTTGAACGCTTCAACAAAACCTTGAAAGGAATGATTAAAGGACTCCCAGAGAAGCTTAGGCGGAAATGGGACCTTCTTCTTCCTTGCCTATTGTTTGCATACAGAGAGGTTCCACAGAAGGGGGTTGGTTACAGCCCATTTGAGCTTCTGTTTGGGCATCCTGTGAGAGGTGCATTGTGTTTGGTAAAAGAGGGCTGGGAGTTAGATGTGATGGACTATGTACTTGGTCTCCGCTCCCGGATGGCTGAGTACATGACAAAGGCAACCAAAAACCTGGAGGCCAGCCAAGAATTACAAAAGCTTGGCATGACCAAAGGCTGTACTGACTGTATACCAGCCAGGACAGAAGGTGTGGGTATTGGAGCCTGTGGCCCCAGCAGCCCTCCAGGACAAGTGGAGTGGCCCCCATACAATAGTTGAACAGAAGGGAGAAGTCACCTACCTGGTGAATCTTGGAACTCCCAGGAGCCCCCTGAGGGTGCTCCATTTCAACAGATTAAAGCCATATGTTGACAGGGCTGACATGGGCTTGCTCATGGCAACTGATGAGGACCAGGAGGAGGAGAGTGACCCTCTCCCTGACCTGCTCTCTCAGAACCCTGATGACGGGTCAGTAGATGGTGTTGCTTTGGCAAGCAGCCTCACTGACCATCAACAAACTGAGTGCAGGCAAGTTCTGCAACAGTATAGACATATGTTTAGCCTGACCCCTAGTCTGACTTCCTGGTGCACCCATGAGGTGGACACTGGAGACAGTCTGCCTGTCAAGAATAAGATCTACAGGCAACCTGACCATGTCAGGGACTGTATCAGGACTGAAGTCCAGAAAATGTTGGAGCTAGGTGTAATTGAGCCTTCAGATAGCCCTTGGGCTAGCCCAGTAGTCCTGGTACCCAAGCCTCATACCCAGGGTGGTAAGAAAGAAATGAGGTTTTGTGTAGACTACAGAGGCCTCAATGCAGTCACTAGGACTGATGCCTATCCCATACCAAGGGCAGATGAGCTGATTGATACTTTGGCCTCAGCCAAGTATCTAAGCACGTTTGACCTGACAGCTGGCTACTGGCAGATCAGGTTAGCTGATGATGCAAAAGCCAAAACAGCATTTTTGACCCCTGGTGGGTACTACCACTTCGTGGTGATGCCCTTTGGATTGAAAAATGCACCTGCCACTTTTCAGAGGTTGGTGAATAAAGTTCTGACAGGGATGGAAACTTATTGCTCAGCTTATCTAGATGATATTGCTGTCTTTAGTTCCTCCTGGCAGGATCACCTGGTCCACCTCAGGAATGTTTTGGAGGCCCTGCAGAAAGCAGGCCTCACTATCAAGGCCACTAAGTGCCAGATAGGGCAGAGTCAGGTTGTATACCTGGGCCACCTTTTAGGTGGAGGCCAGGTTCAGCCTTTACAGAGCAAAATCCAAACCATAATGGAATGGGTTGCTCCAACCACCCAGACACAGGTGAGAGCCTTCTTAGGCCTGACTGGGTACTATAGGAGGTTTGTCAAGGGATATGGATCTATAGTGACCCCCTTGAATGATCTGACCTCAAAGAAAATGCCAAAAAGGTTCAGTGGACAGCTAGCTGTCAAAAGGCATTTGAAGACCTAAAGCAGGCCATGTGCACTGCCCCCATCTTACAGAGTCCAGACTACACCAAAAAGTTCATTGTCCAAACAGATGCTTCTGAGCTGGGTGTGGGAGCTGTACTGTCTCAACTGAATGATGAAGGTCAAGACCAGCCAGTAGCTTTTATTAGCAGAAGGCTGACCCCTAGAGAGAAACGTTGGTCAGCTATAGAGAGGGAGGCCTTTGCTGTGGTGTGGGCCCTGAAGAAGCTGAGGCCATACTTGTTTGGCACTCACTTCATAGTTCAGACTGACCACAAGCCCCTCCTATGGCTTAAACAGATGAAAGGTGAAAACCCAAAACTTTTGAGGTGGTCCATTTCCCTACAGGGGATGGACTATACAGTGGAACATAGACCTGGGACCCAACGTGCCAATGTAGATGGACTCTCAAGGTATTTCCACTTTGAACATGAAGACTCAACTGGTCAAGGTTAGTTTAGTGTCCCTGCGTTTGGGGGGGGTTGTGTAGGAGAGTAGGATCTGCCTCTTATGTTGCCCCCACTTTCTTTCTGATGTTTACACTGGTTTCTGGCTATAGTCTGGCTGGGACCCTGCTAATCAGGGCCCCAGCCTCTCTGTTCTCTCTAAACGATTTGGAGTGCACTCTAGGTGCACTAGTGATTGGATACTGTGGTACCTTATGAGTCCCTAGTATATGGTACCTTAGGTACCAAGGGCATAGGTACTTCACAGGCCTACCAGGGGCTGAAGCATGTATTATGCCACCCCTGGGAAGCAGACTAAATCTGACACCACAGGCCCGCTACTGCAGCCTGGGTGAGGAAGTGCTAGCACCCCTCACTGAGATATAGGTCCCCTATATCTCTCCTGCACACACATTGAGACTTATCAGTCACCCCTAAAGCAGGCCCTATCAATCCTGAGAGCAGGGTGCTTGGCTTCTATGTGAGGGGGTGCCTCTGCCTGAGCAGGGCCCCTCTGCAGCTCTCAGAGTCCATTCTCTGGTGCTGTTTGTGGCTGCGGTTAAACCATATACTTTTAAGTGCATTATATCCTCGCGGTAAAATGCTAACTTTGGAATGGCTGCATCGAAACATGTCGTGTTTGGTGTCAAACATCTTGGAACACTACCCCCCCGCCAGTCCTGGTGGCGGGGGTAGCATTCCACCCTTCTAGAGGGATAGACATGTACCTACTGTGGAAACGCGGTAGAATCCTGCAGAGCCCTGGCATCACAAAATGGATGCCACCAGTCACAGACACTGGGCTGCCCTCCTGCTGATGACCCACACTCGCAGTGGAGGAAGCCCAACAATAGATATCCTGTCCAAAGGGGGTGTGACCACCTCCCAGACAGGGTTTAGTGTATTGGGGCTGGGTGGGTGCACTCTTAGAGTGCTTTGAAGTCCTGCAATGGGGGAGCAGAAGGCTCCTCTGTGCATATGCCAGTTTAAACCGGCTCAGGGGCTACCTGCCCCTGCTCTGGTGCGAAACTGGACAAAGGGAAGTGGGTGTAGCCACCCACTCCCCTGACCCTCCCATAGGTAGGGTCATAGAGCTAGTCCCTCCCTTTCTTTTAGTATAAGAGGGGGAACCTGTGCATTGCACCCTAGATTTCCCTGGACGATGCTCTGAAGATGAATCCCGGACCTTCGACGTTCCACTACCTTTGGAAGACTGAAGAATCTCCCTTGGAGTCAAGGAGTGACTCCCCTGCTTGGCAGGCACCAAAAACTACAAACGACGGTCACAAACTACACCGCTCCCGCCGGAGTCCGGAGTCCCTGCAGCCCAAGAAGTGGATTTTCTGACTTCTCAAAGGCCATCGTGAGTCTCCAGCGAAGCTGAGGCCAGTAGACCCCAAGAGTAACGAGGAACCGCGACCCCTGGGTACCGGGCACTATTGTCGAGTGCAACCCCTTCACAACGTTCCACAAACTTGTGCTTTGGACCACGTGTGGTCCTAGCCTCCAGCAGGAATCCCACTAAAGATCAGAGGCCTACCACGTCCCGAGTGACCGCGGGCCCCTGTGAGCGAATCCTCCCGAGGCGTCTTCGCGATCCCTTGCCAGCCGGCTTGTGGGTCCCCAGAAGACTTTCTAAAGACACCCAAGGGCTCCCCTGGTTGCTCCAGACCTGCCCTGACTTACCCTCGCAGGGTGAGTCCCACAGATCTTGCTGGTCTGCGCCATTGTCTCTTCACACTTTCTCCGAGACTTGCTGTTACCAAGGCTTGTTGGCTCCAATCGAGTTGTCGACACCGCAGTAAGCTGCAGACATTGTGGGGCACGCAGAATCCAGCTCCTGGTTGTCGTCAACACCTCCTGAACCTCGTGGCTGAAGAGTCAAGGCAACCGCGAACGACCTGAATCTTGCGACGACGGTGGGCATCCATCTTCCTTGCCCCGAGTCACTGCCAAGTGACTTTGAACACTGTCCCTTCTGCTTTCAGGTCTTCCATCTTCCGAATCCAGGCTTGGATTCCTCCGGACACTTCTCCTGTCGCCGCAAGCAGCAAGTCTTCACTGGCTCCCATTGAAAACGACGCCGCGACCCGACACCAAAGAACACCAATGCACCCGGCTCCCTGGGTGAGGTAACTTCAGCACTATGGTGCTCCTGTGGGTGTGGGCCCTAGAACTACTTACCCTGTAAGTGACTTGCTTGTAGCTTCCCTAGAAGTGCCCTAAAACTCTTATTTTCTAAGTGCGACAATTGCGCTGACTCGTACAGGGTTCGCGTCTGTGTTAGACACACCGCGTCCATCTCCTTTGTAACACTATCTAGAACTGTATCCTTCGACTCGTACTGAGTCCGATCGGTGTTCGCCTCGAACACACAAAGGGCCTGTAACACTGAGATCTCCATTGCACTGACTCGCACAAGGTTCGCGTCTGTGTTAGACACAGCGCGTCCATCTCCCTTGCAACTCTATCTGTAACTGCGTCCTTCGACTCGTACAAGGACCGATCGGTATGTTCGCCTCGAACACGCAAGGGACCTTTAACATTGAAATCTCAATCGCATCTGAGCGCATAGACTCGCACAGGACTCGCACCGTTGCCAGGTCACCACGTCCGTCCCCTGTGGGTCTCCTACAACTACCTGGGGTGGTTCTTGGGGGTCCCTCGATTCTAGATGCCCTAGACCTAGGTCTAGCAAACTAAGATTGTGATATTCGATTGTGCTAAACTTATTTTGATAATATTTGACCTGTACATATGTTCCTGACCTCTAATCTCATAAAGAGATTAGTAGAGAGTGTTTATTAATAAATACATATATATTTGATATATATACCTGTGTGGTGTCTTTTCATTTGGTGATTCAAGAGATTGTGTGGTAAAACAAGCTGCTTTACATTCCTTCAAGACTTAGCCTGAAGGCTGCTCTCCACAGCTACCACTAGGATAGCTTTCTATAAAGGTTGTCTTAAACCTATCTACCATAAGAGTCGAATTGTTCTGGTGCAAGGTGTCCACTTTAATTAGTGAACAGCATATACCAGGCCAACTTCTCACACACGGTGTCTAGAGCAGTGTTCCATGAGGCTGGATCGTCAACAGAGAAGCTCTGCTTCTGAGTGTTTTACTATATTAAGATGGGGAAATTCATGATAAATTCCAACTTTTGGAATAGAAAGTCAGTGAAATTGCCGCGAAAAGGAAGGGGAGCTTGAGTCTGAAATTTGAAGGCACTCACTGAGTACTCAGCTAAAGCAAGCAAGTGTGACGAGTGGGGGTAATGTGGGCTTGGGTGGAGGGCATTGAGATCAGAGTGTTGGAGATGCCATTGTCAGAGGGAGTATTATATTCTGAAAATACATTCATGGTATCCTTAATGTGTAGAGCAATTTACCATAAGATCCAAAGATCACACTCACTTTGAATATAAACAAGTACATGGGGTACTTCAATTATCTATTTGTTCATCAGTGTCAACAACAGCATCAGTACTTGGGAGTCAAATGACAGCAACATCTCCATTTCCACGTCCTATCAGCATGGAGGAGAAACGTTCTCCATACTATGGAACTACCATCGGAACTACTGACATAGGAGCCATGCAAGGTGGGGTCCTTAGTACAGCTAATGCACTCTCTCTTTTTTATCAATGCCTATAATGGGAATCTCTCAGTGCCTTATTTTCCATGCCTTTTAGTTTTTTTTAAATGTAGTTGCATTCAGAATCAAGCATTGGCTGCCATCTTGGAGTGTTTTTTCTCTTTTTGAAATACTATTTGAAGGTGGCCGCCATGCATGCACACAAGATTAACTCAGATTGCCTGTGCCAACCAATCAGTTTGTATAAGAGAGGTGTATGTGAAATTCTATGGTGGTTAAAGTAGATAAAGATAATTTGTCTGGAAGTTGACTACTCTGTAAAAAGTGGAAAAAAGGTATTGTAAGCGATTGAGTAGGAAGTTTTTCAGAAGTACAGTTTGCTAATTACCAACATGTTAATGAGATGTTTGGCTAGAATAGCACACCAGGGTCTCAGCTGAGGGAAAGAAATGTGGATGCTTGGCTGAGGAGACAACTGAATGAACAACAGTTTGAGTGAATGGGGCCAACAATGCCAAGGTGGGCACTTACTGCAAAGGCAGCAATGTAGTGTCCGTATGAAATGCTGTGAACAGTTCTAGGAGGATTAGGTTAGAAGATACTTTATATTTGTAAGCCGAGGGGATAAAGATAGATAAGTGAATGAGAACAGCTCCTTGGGAAAAGAGTGTACAAAAGATAGGCCGTGTAGGATTAGGTAAACTGTGGCAGACGATCTGGCAATTAAGTGGTTTTAGAGAAGTGGAGCTGGGATACACTGTGGTAATTGGATAGAAAGAGAAGTTGTCTTGTGTGTGAAATTCATGTTATTTGCTTTTGCATAATTATGTGCAATGTGAGGGAAATTACACAAAATTCCATGCAATTATACAAATGCAAATATTTAAGTGCGAAATGCATCCTGATGTCAATTTTGACACAAGGACATGTTCTAATGTAAGAAACATAGCGCAAAAACACAAGTGGCATGACCAACAGCAGGTCACATTCAGGCAGTTCAGGTTATTATTGTGCGCTTGCAGTAAAAGTTGCAGTGAACAACAAGAAATTACGCAAAGTGACATAATGGCGTAATTTAAGGAATTTCCCATTACAAGCATAACATGAAATTCCTGAAATTACACAAATTAAGCAGGCATAATTTAAATTTCATCCTTGAGTAGTGGTATGGCTATAGTTGATTTGGAACTTTGTAGGTAGGTATCAGATAGGATGGAGTGGGTGAATATTGGTATGAGGCTTGAAGGCCATATTTTCTCAAGATTGAACTTCAATATACAGAAATTACGTGTAGGAGATGGGAAAGATGCGCTTGGCACATTTGATAGGAATAGGGGTGTATAGAAGAAAAGGAGGTAGGAGCCAGTCCCTTCTGTGCGCAATAATTCAGAGCATAATCCAGGGAACTACATTTAGTTTTGTGTGATAGCCATTGGGGCTGGTACTGAAGGGAGGATGTGTGTCTTGGATGGTTCAGTAGCGCCAAGAACTGTCTTGAGTGCGTTAAGGGTGTTTTATGATCAAGGTGCTCAGTAGTCCCTCTGCTGAAAGGGATTTGCATCTGACCCCTGAAGGAGCAGATGAAGTAATGCTGCTTTGCAGTTGAAGGGCAGCTAGACTAAAGCAGGGGCAGTGGTAGTAACGACAGAAATGTGACCCAAAAAGGGGACTAAAAGAGTCTGCCAGATGGATCGACAGAACAGGATCAATTTAAGGCTCATTCATTCAAATGGACTGGGATTGAGTCGCGTGTTCTTTCATCTCAGAGGTCATGGTAGTTGTTACTCAAGGTGGGAGGAATCAGGGTTGAGGGTGTGGAAAGTTGAGGAATGGTCAGTATTGAAATGGACTGTGTCAGAGAAGCAGAAGTGAAAATCACATCTACAGGTTTGCCCAGAGATAGGCTGAGATCAGACTGAGTGTTGGTTGGGAAGTGCTGGGGGGTAAAAGCAATCTGTGAAATACAGTAATCTCTTTGTGCTTCGCTGGTCTTTCTAACCTCCATAGGGTCAAGCTTCATGGTCCCTGCGAGTAATCTTCCTTTGAGCTTTGCTTCGACTCCACAAGATTATGTCAGCGATGGCACCAGGTCTCCTCTTGTCAAGGTCTCCAGAGGATCCATACATGAAGGAATTACACAAAGTTAGTCCTTTGTTGATTTAAAAAAAAATTATTTTTGAATCTGTACATTAAAGATAGCTTTCTAATGAAGGTCTGACAGAAGTAAAAGTGAAAATCCAGCATAGTTACTTATTTCTATGGGTGCACATTTCTAGAAGGCTGCCCAAATCAAGAGAGTGCTCATTAATTTAAATTCACAGGTGGTCATAGCTCACCAACCCTATGTCTGATGGCCACCTCTCTTGGATCCTTTAAAACATTTTCCTGCATCTGCTACTTCTGCAGCCACTTTTCCTGAAGGGGAAACTTGAATAGCACTCCTATCCTAGCACATGGTTGAGGGCCTTTAATGGGCATCATGTGTGCATCTGGCACTGGTGCTGCATATCTTGTAAGAAGAGGTTAATTTGTAAGATAATGAGTGCCGGTGGATAAACAGTTCTCAGAAGCCAGTGGCCACCACTGTTGAATGTGAGGGTTGACAAATGCCTCGGCTGCATAGTCTTGATAAGGTATCAGTCCTCTTTTATTCATCACCAGACACTCCCTATATTTGTATCTCACCTTTGAAGATTGTTTTCCATCCCTGGTTTCTCCCTTTGTCACTCTTTTTCTGATTTCCTCTTCCTCCTTCTTTTCTCTCTGCTCTGGATCAAAGTCTTATGGCAGAAAAATAAGTGCCGGTCCTCAAAAATGAATACTGGTAGGTCCCTCCTGCAAACAACAGCCAAATTAAGCACTGGCTGTGAGTGGTGGGTGCAGCAAAGTAGCATGCCATTCAAGAGCTTACACTTAGATATGGAGTCTGTGTTTTCTCTTTCATTTGACATTTTGCATAAATAGCTCCTAAAATGCCGAGACAAGCACAGGATAGGTTATAGGGAGCAGAGACACCAATTTAAATGATTAATAAACTGTTGCTGAATATCTTTGAAAAAATAAAACCTAAAACCTTCCTAAATCAGTTTTCTTCCCACCTTTCCTCTTTATATTGTGAATCCTTCGCTTGGTGGTGTCAGATGCCGCAAGCAAAACGTTGACGTCCGCTGCTGATCCAGTTGTTACCACAGGGTGGCGGAGTGTGCCCCAGCACCTAACACAGACTGCTGCAGCAGCTGAGGAAGAGTCTGTAAAAGGTGGGCTTAGTTTGCCTAATTAAGATGTTGCCCCTTTCCCGAATAATAATATGGGGCTTTTTTTTATTTACAATCCAACTTTTACCAGACCTGCTAACTCTCAAGACTCCAGTGTGTGTCACACCATATCAGCTCCTTTCACATGGTCACCTGGTGAGGAGTCTTTATCACAATGGTTTCAGACAATGTGAGTTAAAAATCCCTGATTGTATCCAACTCACACGGTGTGGAGGCTGAGCACAGCTAATGTCAATCGGGGTTTATAGGCAGTCACCTGCACAGAGCCCCCCCACCTCAGTGGCCACGCCACCACACAAGCACTTTCATGGCTTGGAAGGTAAAGGTATCACACTCACAAACCCTGCCTCTCCAGATTCCCTCCTCTCAGACAGAGAGGGCCTTATTTATGGCCGTTGCATCACTTTTTGTGATGCTGTGGCGGTGTAAAAAATGTGCCACGCTAAGCCATATTTACAAAGTGACGCATCTAGGCAGATGCATCACTTTGTAAACCCCTGCTCTACATTATACCTGTGACAGGTGTAATGTATGCAGGGTGGGCGTTCACTTTCACTGTGACACTTCTACAGCGTCAGTGCGTCAAATCCTTGCGCTTTCTTGAAGTAGGCGTAAGGTGTGATGTAGTGCCAAAATGACACATTGCTGGAGTTGCGTCTGTTTTCAGAAACACTCCAGCAATGTTCCAATTTTGTGCCTACAGATACGTCAGGAATACTGATGTATCTGTAAATATCTGCGACATGGAGTGCTGTACAGTAAATATGGCGCATCCATGGTTTCGCAAGGATGGCGCCTTCAAATGTGTGGCATTGCTGTTTTCCCACAGCGATGCAACACTTTTCATAAATGAGAACCTCAGTGTTTTTTGGAGGGGGGCAGGTCTGGTTTAAAGACAGGCAGTTTTTGTATGACCAAGAACAAAGGTCAGACATGGAGAGCTGTGTTTAATGTATAATAAACTTACATGTAAGAAAGATTTAGAAAAAAAGAAATCCAGATTCTAACTTCTGAACCTCTTCGTAGATCTAGTCTCATAGTGACAAGAGAAGCGTTCCTTGATTCTGGGTCATCAACACAGAAACTCTGCTTCTGAGTGTTTTTCAAGTTGAGAAGGGGCAATTTGTGTTAAATGTCCACTTGTGGTGTATAATGTCTGTGAGACTGAGGTAAAAAGAAAGGGGGGCTTAGGTCTGAAATTTCCAGACAATCATTGTATATTCAACTTAAGAAAGCAATTGCGATCAGCGGGGTAGTGTAGGGATAGGGGGTGTTGGAGATGCCAGTAGCAGAGGAACAAAAAGAAAGAAAGAAAGGTAAAAAGAAAGGAAGAGAGAGAAAAGAAAGAAAGAAATAAAACAAAGAAAGAAAGAAAGAAAGAAAGAGAGAAAGAAAGAAAGAAAGAAAGAGAAACAGAGAGAAAGACATTCTTGGTATACCTAATGTATTGCACAATATGCCACAATATAAGTAGTTTATTAGGAGCAGAATGCTGGAGTCGCATAACATGCCAGCTGAAGGAAAAGAAGTTAGATGCCTGGTAGGAGGGCAGTCAACTGAATGAGCAGTGATCAAGTAATCTGTGCTAAAATTGCCAAGGTGGGCAAGTGGTAGGGCTAGAGTTGATTTGAGATATTGTGGGTAGGAATCAGAAAGGAGGATGTGGTTAAATAATGATGTGAGGCAGAAAGGCTCGTGGCCTGATGGCCATTGTCTTCATAAGTCTGTGCAGGCGGGCCCAGATAACAGCTTGGGGTTGTAACACAATGTCAACAGGTAAACAATATCTGTGGGAGATGGGAAAGTTGAGATGAGCACATTTGATAAAAATGTGGGTGTACAGAGGAAAAGAAGGTAGGAGCTAGAGCCTTCAATGCACTATAATTCAGAGAGGGCACTACCATTAGTTTTGGGTGATATCCACTGGGACTGGGATTGAAGGGAGGCTGTGTGTCTTCATAGTAAGATGACTCAGTAGCACGATAAACTGTCAGGAGTGTGTTATGGGTGTGTTATGGTCAAGGTCCTCGGGAGTCCATCTGCTGAAAGGGCTTTGCATCTGACCTCTGAAGAAGGGGATCATAGAAGTAATCATGCTTCGGGGTTGAAGGGCAATAGGACTAAAGCAGTAGCAGTGGCGGTAGGGGCAGAAATGTGACCCACAATTGAAAGAGTCACTTTAGATGGAATGAGGTAATGGGATTCATGTAAGGTGGATTCATTCAGCATGTGCATCCATTGAGTCACTCGTGTTCTTTTATTTCAGAGGTCCTAGTAGTTGTTACTGTCGCAGGGAGACATCAGTGTTTAGGGTGTGGTAAGTGGAAGAATGGTCAGTCGTGAAAGAGGACTGTGTCAGAGAAGCAGAAGTGAAAATCAAATCTACAGGTTTGCCCAGAGATAAGCTGAGAGCAGATCTGTTGTTGCTTAGGGAGGAATTGGAGAAAAAGTGCAATCTGTTTGTGGTTCTTTGGCTTCTCCAATCTCCTCAGAGTCAAGAGTCATGGGGGCATATTATCAAGAATGGCGTTAAAAATTATCGCCGGTTTAGCGGCAGAAAACTGCCGCTAAAGCGGCGAAAATGGGCTTGATAATATGCCCTTGAGAATTCCAATAGAAGTCCATGTTCTGGTGTGAACATGGGCTTCTATTGGAATTCTCCAGGACATATTATCAAGCCCATTATCGCCGCTTTAGCGGCAGTTTTCTGCCGCTAAACCGGCGATATTTTAACGCCGTTCTTGATAATATGCCCCATGGTTCCTGAGAGTAATATTCCTTTGAGTTCTGCCCCATGTCAGAGAGGGTGCAGGATCTTCTTTCTTCAGGGCCTCCAGAGGAGCCATCAGTGAAAGAACAACAGAAAGTTACTTCCTCGTCACTGTGTGTATTTAAGATTGCATACAGAATTACTGAAATTGTACCTAAAAGATAGATTCCTAATGAAGGATGACAAAGGTCAGTGAGCCCATTCCGTGCAGTTGTTTTGATGATGTTTGATTTCGGAAATGTCTGTCCCTGCAAAGTGACTGCTCCGCGGCCTGCTTGAAATCAACAAGTGGTCGGAGCTCTCTTAACCCTTTTCCACCCCACTTCGAAGCCAGTAACAAATGCCAGTATTTGCCACTCACACATCCGCATATCTGAAGGGGCAAGAAATACAGTGTAAGGCAGTCCTTCCAGCCATCCCCCCTGCTTCCACCCCTCCCCCTCCAGACCAGGATTGAGGCACTTGGACGGATGCAAAAGGTGATTGCACGAGTGCTGCCCATCAGTGTTTAATTTGTAAAAAATTAAGTGCCAGTGCCCTCGTCAGGTGGGCAATTGCAGTTGGCACCTCCCATTGCCCCTGTCAGCAATGCAAATGACACTATCAACACACTCCTACCAGTGTGATTATTCAAACTATTACAGGCCCCCAAAGCTATGAGAATGTTCTGGGTGGCAAATATTAGACATTTTTTATTGTAAACTGATTTAATAAACAACTGTTGGTGTGCTCAACACTAATTTAGACAAACAGCGCCACCATGTGGCAGACTGTCATAAGTACTGGTGTTGACAATTGAAAGCCGGGGATGAAAACCACCGGCTCAAATTAAGCACTGCTGCCCATGCGATAAAGGATGCACCCATCAGTGTATAAATGACCGTCTAGAGCTCATCAGTCCCATAAGGAGTTGTGCACTGATGCATGAAGATAACTTTAGAGTAACCGATTGTCTTCAGGAAACGATTCGAAAATCCTCCTGGCTCCATTTTCTTCCTGCTTTTCCTCCTCATGAATCCCTCTCCTGTTTGTGCCAGTGGTGTTTGCATAGCCCACCCCACCTTGTGAGCTACGTCTGGGGCTTACAGAGGTTCACACCATCCTGTTTAATAAATGAGACCACAACATCTTTGGTGTGTAAACGGCCACAGTTTATTACATATTCTTATATTTGCTTGTTCAGAAAACATCACAAAGTTACAGTCATTAATATGTAACAAGCATGCATTATTATCAAATGGACATTCTGCACATTTAAAAAAAAACTTTTTGCAGAGTTTTATATAGCGCGAACTTGACCCGAATCAGGTATCAGAGCGCTTTACATAGCACCAGTTACGTTACGTTACGTTAGGACACACATTCATTTTTGTTAAGCACGGGGAGATTAAGTGATTTGCCCAGAATCACAGGATGTTCAGCGTCATTGCCGAGACTCGAACCCAGTTCCCCAGGTTCGAGGTCGGACGCCCTATCCGTTAGGCCAACTCCTCTCCCCACATTGTAAATCATGACAACAATTATTCTTAAGTCACATTTCGAAGTCGAGCACTGTGGCTTCTAGGCTCTCCCCTTGCTATTGTCTGACCTTTAAGGCCCTGTGGCCTGACCCAGGCAGCAAGTGTCATGTCCACCCTGTGCTGACCCAGTTGTGGCACTCTGTCTGCCCCCCAGTGCCCCTGCCATAAAGCATCCCCAGGACCTTTTTCGGGCACATTCTTTTGACCGTAAAATGTTCTTATCTGCATTCTGTTGTTGCTGTCCGCTGCTGTCCTCCGCCATGCTGCATCTCCCTGCTGTGAGGCATTCCAAGAAGTGCATGTCCGCCACATTGGCCTTATCCCAGTCGGGTGACCCCTGCCATAAGGCATACCAGAGGCCCAACTAATCACCATTGTTTCATTCCGCCCTCGCCTTCTATGGCTGCGATGACCGCGATTGTCCAGCGTGGGAGGGTGTGCTGAATGATCACGGCAAACCATACCTCGGCCTTTCCTCCGGCCCTTCTTTTAGCGACACTCCGGTCACGTCCCTAAAATACCTTACTTGTGGCTTTTAAACCCGCTGGCCAATGCCGCATGGGTATTTTTGCGGGCTTCTGTCTTCCCGCTCCTTCCTTACGCTGCCCCAGGGATGCGTTAGATGCGGTCACCTCTAGGGTCAGGCGATGCCTTTCCTGGCTCACGTTTCAACCCACCCTGCCTGGCTAGCTATGTCAGGGGCTTACAGCCGCTCACACCACCCTGTTTAATGAACGGGGACCACATCCTCTTTGACGTGTCAAAGGCAGCAGTTTAGTACATATTTTTATATTTGCTGGTACATAAAACATCGCAAACTTACAGTCATTAATATATACCTAGCATGCTCGATTATCAACTGGACATTCTGCACATTGTAAACCATGGCACAGGATACGTCCACTGGGCCCCCCCACTGGCATACTCAAGGGTGTTCTCTCCAACTTCCTGCTCAGATCCCTAACACCATAGTTGCCAATCCCACCCCACATTTGGAGCCCATAAATGAACCCAAGCACGAGTCCTTCTCCCCGTGTAAGTGCTGTGAGGAAAAAGGGCCTCGCCCTACATCTTATTCTGGGCGGGTACATGACTGTGACAGCCTTCGCCGCATTGAGGAAAAACAAACTGAACTGAAGTTGGACCTACTTACTGTAAAGGATAACCTCCAGACCCTCCTACACTGCTCATTGAAGAATGAGAAATTGTGCAAACCACACCCTCCCCCGGGGTATGATCTCCCTAAGCCCCTAACAACCACTTTAAGGGGTGGAATGGAAAGGTCCTTTGACACTTACCCTAGTAAAACACGCTGGCCCTCTTACCAACCTCCAGGATAGACCTCTTAGATACCAGCCCCAGTTGTCTGAGGAGGACACGCTCACACTCTCACTATCTTATGATGACTATACGGTCTTTACGAACATCATCGCCACTATCACTTCTGATCCAGATAGAGAACCTAGCGTTAACTCTAGATCCTTGAAAAAGGATAACTTTCTTCAGATCGCCACGGCACACAGAGTGGAAGCAAATACAAACTCTCATATCAAATCGATGCTTCTCAACTGCAGATCAGCAGTGAAACACGCAGCTGATATCTCTGAACTCATCATATCACAAGAACTGGATCTCCTGATTCGTACGGAAACGTGGCTTAATGACTCCTCCTCCCCTATACTGGACATCCTAATTCCTCCTGGCTATGACATTATTAGATGCAATAGACCTATTAAACCTGGGGGGGGGCATCGCCTGCATCCATCGTTCTAGCCTCATTCTGAAGCAGACTCATAAGGATCTGATGTCATCCTGTGAGATCCTAGTCACTGAAATTTGGAACATGGGCAAGATTGTCTGTGTGCTACACTCGATCTATCACCCCCCTGGGGATAACTTACATTTTGTAGAGCAACTTGTGGAATCCATCTCTGCCAGCTTAGCCCTCCACCCTAACCATATCTTCCTCGGTGACTTCAACCTTCACTGGAATGACTCTAATGATCCACTAGTTTGCTCTTTTAAGACGTTCCTCTCCGACCTCAACTATATACAGGCCTGCAATAGACCCACTCACTCCAAGGGCTCTACCCTTGACCTTATCATAGCTAGAGATCACATCATTCAACTGGATGACATAGTACCATGTGATTGGTCGGATCATCACCAAATCTCCTTTCACATTCAAGAAAAGGTATTGCTCAGACAAGGTCAACCGCTCAAAAACAAGCAATTGACCCGTAATCTGAGAGACATCAACATCCCTAACCTCTTCAACTTGAGCAAGAATCTTCTAGAACCTCCCACTGACATGAATAATTTGGAAGAGTTGACGGATCACTACTTCAACACCATGTCAAACATTCTCGACTCTGCAGCCCCGAAGCAACTCAAAAGGATCCCTTGCAAGCAATCCAAACCTTGGCTCAATGGTGCCCTTAATGATGAACGACGTAATCTAAGGCTTTCTGAGAGACGCTGGAGAAATTCCCCCTCTACCTCCAGTCTCAAACAGTTAAGGAAGATGAGAAGCTCTTATAACAAACACATTCGCATTGCTAAATCAGATCATTTCAGAGATCAGCTTGACAGCGCTAAAAACCGCCCCAAAAAACTGTTTGATATCATCAAACAACAGGCTAATCCTACTCCAGCAATCAAATCCGCTGGTCCCAGTGAGGAGGACTTCTCAGCGCACTTTTCTGAAAAGTCTAGGAGTATTGATCGGGAGTTGCAATGTGCCGCTACAAACCTGTTGTCGATGAGCCCCTCGGGTTTGACAGTACCTGCAGCAGTGAGTGCTCCAACCTACCCTACTGAGTACACACCCAAAAACAATTCATGCTGGGATACCTTTCTACTACCAGACCGGGAGGAGTTATCACATTCCTTGGCATCTCTTAAACCATCCAACCATTTCAGTGATCCACTCCCCGCTAAGTTGCTCAAAGACCTCAACCTGGCCGTTCTGCCTCTCTGGTCCAAGATCATCCAACAATCTCTCGTACAGGGGAGGATTCCAGACTGCCTCAAAATGGGGCAAGTCACACCCATCCCCAAGAATCCCAATGCAGACCTAACAGACCCCAATAACTACCGGCCGATCACCAGCATCATGCCTCTTGCAAAGTTGCTTGAGAAATGCGTTCACACACAGCTCTGCGACCACATCGAGAAATTGCAGCTCCTTGACCGACATCAGTCAGGCTTTAGATCAGGTCATAGTACAGAAACAGCGCTAACTCACATTCTTGATGACGCCTTGAGAGCTCTGGACCAAGATACGCCTTGTCTTCTAATTCTTCTTGACCTGTCCTCCGCTTTTGACACTATCAAACATGATAACTTAATTAACCTTCTGCAATACAGGATGGGGTTATCTGGCCCTGTCTTAAATTGGTTCTCCTCCTTCCTGCATAACCGAACACAAAGAATCAAAGTCAACCAATCTTTGGCTGACAGCTCCACGGTCACTATTGGGGTACCTCAAGGATCTGTACTCTCGCCCACGCTCTTCAATCTCTTCATGGAACCGCTAACTGTTATTCTGAACGGGTCAAACATTCAGTACCATATGTACGCGGACAATACTCAACTGTATCTGAAGATCTCCTCTCCAGATGACATTAAAACTATTAATGGAGCGCTCCACAGAACTCAACAGTGGCTAACACATAACCATCTGTTACTAAATTCCCTCAAGACAGAATTTCTCCTGATTACCCCCCGCAACCAAGAGACCCCAACGCAAAATTGGATCAAAAAAATCTCTGCACTCAACTGCACCCCGCATATGGTGGACTCCGCCTGTTCTCTAGGTGTCACCCTGGACACATTTCTAAACATGCAAGGACACATCAGTGCCACCATTAAGAGTGCCAATCATCAGCTCAACACTCTAAGGAAAATCAAACTCCTGAGGACATTCAGGCAGTAGTCCAATCCCTTGTTATCTCGCGAGTTGAATATGGCTTGGTGACCCTAGCTGGGCTTCCTAAATCTAGGCTAGCTCTGCTAAGAGCTACTCTGAAGACCTCTGCCAGACTAATCACAGGCTCCAGAAAGCATGATCATATTACCCCTGACTTAATTCAACTTAACTGGCTTCCCATTGAAGCAAGGATCCGCTTCAAGATAGACTGTCTGACACATAAAGCTATACACTTCAATAGCCCAGTTTACCTGGCAAAGAAACTCGAGCTCTCTGGTTCCAGGCGAAACTTAAGAAGCTCTAATACCTTACTCCTGAAACCACCTAAATTAAAAAAAAGAAGTACTTACAATCGCACCTTCTCAGGGCTGGCTCCAAGAATCTGGAATGCCCTACCGACGGAGATCAGAGCCAACCCCTCAACTGCTTCATTCAAGAAACAGGTCAAATGGATACTTCTGGAAGAACTTCAGCAGCAATAACTTCTAGGCCATGTGATAGTCACTTCCCTCTAGAGCTTGACAATCATTTTTACTTTGTGTGTTGAAATGTATGCCTGACAATCTTTTCTCTTTATGTTTTCAAATATGTACTTGACAATCACTTTTACTTTGGATCTGAAATGTATTTTGCCAATGGTTGGACGTAGTGTGCTGCTTAAACCACACAGCCTGTCTAGTAGGGCTTTTACTTGTTTGTCCTCCTGCCACCACGTCCTCCCCTAGCACCCACATTTTCTTTTATGTCTCAGGCTCCTCTTATGCTGCTATTTTGTATTGTACGGTTAGTTTCTTCATATCAACGTTAATTTGCTTCTTTGTACAGCGCTCTGATACCCGTCTGGGTCTTGTTCGCGCTTTATAGAACTTTTCAAATAAAATGACAGCAATTATTCTTGGGTGCCTTTCATGGGAGTGCCACAGCTTCTAGGCTCCCCCTTGCTACTGATGTCCAGCCTTCAGGGTCCTCTGGCCTGGCCCGGGCAGCAACTGCAGTGTCTGCCCTGCACTGACCCCATTGTGTCCCTCTGTCTGACACCCAATGTCCCTGCCATAAAGCATCCCAAGGACCCTGCTCGGGCAATTTTTTTTGAACCCATGATGTTCTCATCTGCATTCTGTTGTTGCTGTCTGCCGACATGCTGCCGGCAGTTCCCAGACCGTCACCAGCTTACCCCTTTTCCGTCACACCCACCATGCCTAAGAGAAACCTAAAAGCTCAAGTGCCCCCACTATTTTCAAAAGGATCATGCTCATTCCCACTCTGGATAACTGAACCCCATCGCTCGCATAGTATCCTGGGGGCTTCAAGTTAATAAGGCCATGTCTCACATACACCCAACACTTGTGCTTGCAAGCTTTGGCCATGTAGATGTTGAGCTTTCTCCTGGCTCTCTCTACTGCGTTGTTATTTAAGGCCCCTCTCCAACTGGGTCGCCCCATAACTTCAAACCACAGGATCTCTGCAGGGTGGACCAGTCTGGCTGCTGCATCAGGTCCACCTTCATTTTGTCCAGCAAATCCCGACGCCTGAGGTCAGTGAGATTATTGCCACTTAGATGCACCACTATGGCTGCTGGTTTTCTGTGAGTTTGCAGTGCCTTCTGCAAAGAGGGTAGCAGCTGCACCCTTTTAATGTATGACCTACTCAGCCCGATTATCCCGGTGCTCCGCAGCCAAATGCCCCATACTCCTTCCACATGCTTGCCAAGCACTGTTCCTTCATGATGCATGAGTGCCCCAGCATCCTGTCACAATAGACAGATTTACCTAAATGCATGTTGGCCTGATATATGACTTGAAGGCCTGCGACCTCCACTGGCCTAGCTGCTTGATCTTGTTACCACTTAGGCCAAGTGCCGCAGCAGTCGTCACTGCCCCTATCCTTAAGGAGTGAGAACTAAAATGTTGTGGGGGCAGACCTGCACATTCGACGGTTGCCCTCATTACTGCTGAGAATTGGAACCTACTTAGGCACATCCCATCCCAGTGTATCAGTAGTGTAGTACCCCATTTGGGTCTGAGACTCTGGTAATCTTTGGTCAGGCACACTGGGCATTGTTCTCGGGCTGTGATGCAACCCAAATGAGTGGATCTACCTCTTCCCTCTTGGTCAGTTTTGGATCGCCATAGCCTAGCGATCATGTGTCTTTCATACAGCTTGACGTTTTTCTCACCTGGGTTAGACCTCGATGGGGCCACCAGTTTACTGATCCTGTATTCCCCAAAGAAGGCCAGTGCAAATGATGCCCTGAATAGTGTGACTTTGGCAGGTGACGTGCACAATCTAGGCAGTGCTTGCAGCAGTGCCCATAACATTCCGAAATCAATGGAATTCCTGGCATCTATTTTTCCTGTCCTGCATCTGCCCCCAACCACGCATGGCTGCCTGGCAGAAAAAAGAGTTAGCTGGGTCTCTCCCCGAATGTAATTTCGCATGGTATCCAAGTGCACTCAGATGCGTCTGTGCCCAGGGTTTCGACTTTTTACCCAATGTATAAACCTCTCTGCCTGCTCGGTCGTCAGTTCCCTTGTCTGGCCACCACCACCACTGACCTCCTGAAAGCATGCCCAGCACTTACTACAGTTCATGTTTTCCTTGGGCACAAGGGCCCTGTCTACCAGGAAGGTTGAGTCCGGTCTACCAATTTCCAAAGACTTGTGGGAAACTGTGTCCCCTCCTGCATGGGTGGGGGCAGCTGGCAGAACCTTTCCCACTGAAAATGAGAGAGATCATCCGCCACTGAGTTATCACATCAAGACACATGCCTCGCTCTTATCGCTATGTTTGCACTTAGTTGAAAGCCTACCAGGTGCAGCAACAGGTCTAAGACCTTCGGACGCCTGCTGTGCCTAAATTTATCAGCTGTACTACTGTGTAATTATTGAAGCGCAATGTCACATGTTTGTTATCTAGCCTCTCTTTCCAAATGGAAAAGGCGACTAGAATCAGGAAGATGGCGGCAAACCTTACCGAGGCCTTTGCTCTGTCCCTTTTTTAGATGCACTCCAGTCACACCCCTAAATACTTTATTGGTCACTTTAAAACCTAATGGCCAATGCCACGCAGGTATTTTCATGGGCGTCTGTCTGCCTGCCTCTTCCTTACACCACCATTAGAGTGCATTAGACAGAGTCCCCTTTAGTGTCCAGTAATGCTTTCCTGGACCCACGCTTCCTGAGAGCGAAGCATGGACTTTCACTGCTATGCAGATTTTTACCACAACCTGCCAGAGCGTTCAAATCACAGCAGCAAACGAGGAAGAGTTGGCAAAAGGTGGGCTCAGACTTAGTAAATCTTTTTTCTGTTTGTCATACAGGCCAACAGTCTCCATTCAGGTGGTAGGCTTACAAGTTTTTAAAGCCAGAAATTGCTTTGTTTTAGCTGTGTCCCATCTGAAATTGCTTTTTTATCAATAGAAGTCAATTGGGAAAATAGATTCCCCAATTTCTTTTCAAAATCTCTCACTTTCCTGATCTAAAATGTTGTGAGCAGCTTGCAATAGTTCTGCTGATTCTATCAGTGATCCGTGCAGCAATATAGTGTGCCATTTGAGAGCTCTCACTCAGATCTGGAGTGTGTGTTTTGTCTTTCATTTGACAGTTTATACAAATCAAAAAAGAAAAATTGATAGACGGAATGCTGAACAATGTCAAACACTCACCCCAAGTACAGAAATTAGGGCCTAAATCCATAATTTGTTTGCTCACCACACCACCCCAGTTTGGACCCAACCATATGCAAATCAGTCTTGACCCTGCTCCCCCTGGGAAAAGTCTAGGCTGAACTGCCAGGCCAGGGCCTCCCTGGACCGGAAACAAGCATAATAGGACTTGTTCAGGGTATCACACCTCATCAGCCAAGATAGCCTGAATCCAGTCGCATGGCAAGCACAGAACCCACGTCTGGGCTTCCCCATCCCACTTGGGGTGACACATGCAAAATGAACAATTGATGGACGGAATGCTGAACAATGTCAAACACTCCCCCCCAGTACAGATATCTGGGCCTAAATCCATTGTTTCTTTGCTCACCATGCTGCCCCAGTTTGGACCGAGCCATAGGTAAATCAGTCCTGACCCTGCTGCTCCATGGGAACAGGCCAGCCCGAACTGCCCGGCCAGGTCTTCCCCGGACTGGAAACAAGCATCCTAGGACCAGTTTCAGGGTATCACCCCTCATCAGCCAGGATAGCCCAAATCGAGTGGCATGGGACCCACGTCTGGGCATTCCTGTCCCACTTGGGGTGACAATTTCAAAAAGAACAATTGATAAACGGAATGCTGAAAAATGTCAAACACTCACCCCCAGTACAGTGATCTGGGCCAAAATCCATATTTTTTTCGCTCACCATATCATTACTTATTTGCTTGTGGTTGGGTCCAAACTGGAATGGCATGGTGAGCACAAAAACGATGGCTTTCGGCCCAGATCTCTGTACTGGGGTGAATGTTTGACATTGTTCAGCTTACCGTCCATCGGTTGTTCTTTCTACTATTGTCCCTCTAAGTGGGGCAGGTATGCCCAAACGTAGGTCCCATGCTTGCCATGCCACTGGAGTCAAGCTATCCTGGCTGATATGGGGCGTTACCCTGAAACCAGTCCTAAGATGCTTGTTTCCGGTCCAGGGAGGACCCTGCTTGGCAGTTCCAGCAGGACTGTTCCCATGGGGAGCAGGGTCAAGACTTATTTGTATATGGTTAGGTCCAAACTTAAATGGCATGGTGAGCAAAAAATAAAACTTCGATTTTGGCCCAGATCTCTGTACTGGGGGTGAACGTTTGACATTGTTCAGCATTCCGTCCATCACTTGTTTTCTTTGCTGCTTTGTACAAATTGAATGCAAAATATGCAGTGTACTTAATGAAGACATTACTCCCTTCTGGTTAAGAATGTGGGAGCATTTTAATTTACTATCTAATGTTTAATGACAGGCAGTTTTGGTATGCCTGATAACCACATTTTAGACATGGAGAAATTTCTTGAAAGTGTACCAAACCAACCCATATTAAAGGATTAGAACAAAAAAACTAAAATCCTCTATCCTGAACCTCTTTCTACAGTGATTTTACCTATATCTATTGTCACGGCGTCTAGAGCAGTGTTCCATGAGGCTGGATCGTCAACAGAGAAGCTCTGCTTCTGAGTGTTTTACTAAATTAAGATGGGGAAATTCATGATAAATTCCAACATGTGGAATAGAAAGTCAGTGAAATTGCCGCGAAAAGGAAGGGGAGCTTGAGTCTGAAATTTCAAGACACTCACTGAGTACTCAGCTAAAGCAAGCAAGTGCGACGAGTGGGGGTAATGTGGGCTTGGGTGGAGGGCATTGAGATCAGAGTGTTGGAGATGCCATTGTCAGAGGGAGTATTATATTCTGAAAATACATTCATGGTTTCCTTAATGTGTAGAGCAATATACCATAAGATCCAAAGATCACACTCACTTTGAATATAAACAAGTACATGGGGTACTTTTATTATCTATTTGTTCATCAGTGTCAACAACAGCATCAGTACTTGGGAGTCAAATGACAGCAACATCTCCATTTCCACGTCCTATCAGCATGGAGGAGAAACGTTCTCCATACTATGGAACTACCATCGGAACTACTGACATAGGAGCCATGCAAGGTGGGGTCCTTAGTACAGCTAATGCACTCTCTCTTTTATATCAGTGACTATAATGGGAATCTCTCAGTGCCTTATTTTCCATGCCTTTTAGTTTTTTTAAATGTAGTTGCATTCAGAATCAAGCATTGGCTGCCATCTTGGAGTGTTTTTCTCTTTTGAAATACTATTTGAAGGTGGCCGCCATGCATGCACACAAGATTAACTCAGATTGCCTGTGCCAACCAATCAGTTTGTATAAGAGAGGTGTATGTAAAATTCTATGGTGGTTAAAGTAGATAAAGATAATTTGTCTGGAAGTTGACTACTCTGTAAAAAGTGGAAAAAAGGTATTGTAAGCGATTGAGTAGGAAGTTTTTGCAGAAGTACAGTTTGCTAATTACCAACATGTTAATGAGATGTTTGGCTAGAATAGCACACCAGGGTCTCAGCTGAGGGAAAGAAATGTGGATGCTTGGCTGAGGAGACAACTGAATGAACAACAGTTTGAGTGAATGGGGCCAACAATGCCAAGGTGGGCACTTACTGCAAAGGCAGCAATGTAGTGTCCGTATGAAATGCTGTGAACAGTTCTAGGAGGATTAGGTTAGAAGATACTTTATATTTGTAAGCCCAGGGGATAAAGATAGATAAGTGAATGAGAACAGCTCCTTGGGAAAAGAGTGTACAAAAGATAGGCCGTGCAGGATTAGGTAAGCTGTGGCAGACGATCTGGCAATTAAGTGGTTTTAAAGAAGTGGAGCTGGGATACACTGTGGTAATTGGATAGAAAGAGAAGTTGTCTTGTGTGTGAAATTCATGTTATTTGCTTTTGCATAATTATGTGCAATGTGAGGAAATTACACAAAATTCCATGCAATTATACAAATGCAAATATTTAAGTGCGAAATGCATCCTGATGTCAAATTTGACACAAGTGTTACAGCAAACAAATGATGGACGGAATGCTGACAATGCAAACATTCTCCCCCAGTCAAAAGATCTGGGTTAAATCCATCGTTCTTTTGCCCACTACGCCACCCCAGTTTGGACCCAGCCATATGCAAATCAGTCTTGACCCTGTGCCCCATGGGAACAGTCCAGACCGAACTGCCAGGCCAGGTCCTCCCTGGACCGGAAACAAGCATCCTGGGACCGGTTTCAGGGTATGTCACCCTTCTTCAGCCAGGCTAGCTTGAATCCAGTGGCACAGTGAGCAAGGGACCCACGTCTGGGCATACGGCTAGGTCCAAACTGGGGTGGCGTAGTGGGCCAAAGAACGATGGATTTAACCCAGATCTTTTGACTGGGGGAGAATGTGTGCATTGTCAGCATTCCGTCCATCATTTGTTTGCTGTAACACTTGTGTCAAAATCCAGTGGCACAGTGAGGAAAGGGACCCACGTCTGGGCATACGGCTGGGTCCAAACTGGGGTGGCGTAGTGGGCAAAAGAACGATGGATTTAACCCAGATCTTTTGACTGGGGGAGAATGTTTGCATTGTCAGCATTCCGTCCATCATTTGTTTGCTGTAACACTTTTCGCCCTAAGTGGGATGGGTATGCCCAGACGTGGGTCCCTTGCTCACTGTGCCACTGGTTTCAAGCTAGCCTGGATGAAGAAGGGTGACATACCCTGAAACCGGTCCCAGGATGCTTGTTTCTGGTCCAGGGAGGACCTGGCCTGGCAGTTCGGTCTGGACTGTTCCCATGGGGCACAGGGTCAAGACTGATTTGCATATGGCTGGGTCCAAACTGGGGTGGCGTAGTGGGCAAAAGAACAATGGATTTAACCCAGATCTTTTGACTGGGGGATAATGTTTGCATTGTCAGCATTCCGTCCATCATTTGTTTGCTGTAACACTTTTCGCCCTAAGTGGGATGGGTATGCCCAGACGTGGGTCCCTTGCTCACTGTGCCACTGGATTCAAGCTAGCCTGGCTGAAGAAGGGTGACATACCCTGAAACCGGTCCCAGGATGCTTGTTTTTCGGTCCAGGGAGGACCTGGCCTGGCAGTTCAGTCTGGACTGTTCCCATGGGGCACAGGGTCAAGACTGATTTGCATATGGCTGGGTCCAAACTGGGGTGGCGTAGTGGGCAAAAGAACAATGAATTTAACCCAGATCTTTTGACTGGGGGAGAATGTTTGCATTGTCAGCATTCCGTCCATCATTTGTTTGCTGTAACACTTTTTGCCCTAAGTGGGATGGGTATGCCCAGACGTGGGTCCCTTGCTCACTGTGCCACTGGATTCAAGCTAGCCTGGCTGAAGAAGGGTGACATTCCCTGAAACCGGTCCCAGGATGCTTGTTTCCGGTCCAGGGAGGGCCTGGCCTGGCAGTTTGGCTGGACTGTTCCCATGGGGCACAGGGTCAAGACTGATTTGCATATGGCTGGGTCCAAACTGGGGTGGCGTAGTGGGCAAAAGAACAATGGATTTAACCCAAATCTTTTGACTGGGGGAGAATGTTTGCATTGTCAGCATTCCGTCCATCATTTGTTTGCTGTAACACTTTTCGCCCTAAGTGGGACGGGTATGCCCAGACGTGGGTCCCTTGCGCACTGTGCCACTGGATTCAAGCTAGCCTGGCTGAAGAAGGGTGACATACCCTGAAACCGGTCCCAGGATGCTTGTTTCCGGTCCAGGGAGGACCTGGCCTGGCAGTTCGGTCTGGACTGTTCCCATGGGGCACAGGGTCAAGACTGATTTGCATATGGCTGGGTCCAAACTGGGGTGGCGTAGTGGGCAAAAGAACGATGGATTTAACCCAGATCTTTTGACTGGGGGAGAATGTTTGCATTGTCAGCATTCCGTCCATCATTTGTTTGCTGTAACACTTTTCGCCCTAAGTGGGATGGGTATGCCCAGACGTGGGTCCCTTGCTCACTGTGCCACTGGATTCAAGCTAGCCTGGCTGAAGAAGATTGACATACCCTGAAACCGGTCCCAGGATGCTTGTTTCCGGTCCAGGGAGGGCCTGGCCTGGCAGTTTGGTCTGGACTGTTCCCATGGGGCACACGGTCAAGACTGATTTGCATATGGCTGGGTCCAAACTGGGGTGGCGTAGTGGGCAAAAGAACGATGGATTTAACCCAGATCTTTTGACTGGGGGAGAATGTTTGCATTGTCAGCATTCCGTCCATCATTTGTTTGCTGTAACACTTTTCGCCCTAAGTGGGATGGGTATGCCCAGACGTGGGTCCCTTGCTCACTGTGCCACTGGATTCAAGCTAGCCTGGCTGAAGAAGGGTGACATACCCTGAAAGCGGTCCCAGGATGCTTGTTTCCGGTCAAGGGAGAACCTGGCCTGGCAGTTCGGTCTGGACTGTTCCCATGGGGCACATGGTCAAGACTGATTTGCATATGGCTGGGTCCAAACTGGGGTGGCGTAGTGGGCAAAAGAACTATGGATTTAACCCAGATCTTTTGACTGGGGGAGAATGTTTGCATTGTCAGCATTCCGTCCATCATTTGTTTGCTGTAACACTTTTCGCCCTAAGTGGGATGGGTATGCCCAGACGTGAGTCCCTTGTCACTGTGCCACTGGATTCAAGCTAGCCTGGCTGAAGAAGGGTGACATACCCTGAAACCGGTCCCAGGATGCTTGTTTCCGGTCCAGGGAGGACCTGGCCTGGCAGTTCGGTCTGGACTGTTCCCATGAGGCACAGGGTCAAGACTGATTTGCATATGGCTGGGTCCAAACTGGGGTGGCGTAGTGGGCAAAAGAACGATGGATTTAACCCAGATCTTTTGACTGGGGGAGAATGTTTGCATTGTCAGCATACCGTCCATCATTTGTTTGCTGTAACAAATTTTGACACAAGGACATGTTCTAATGTAAAAAACATAGCGCAAAAACACAAGTGGCATGACCAACAGCAGGTCACGTTCAGGCAGTTCAAGTTATTATTGTGCGCTTGCAGTAAAAGTTGCAGTGAACAACAAGAAATTACGCAAAGTGACGTAATGGCGTAATTTAAGGAATTTCCCATTACAAGCGTAACATGAAATTCCTGAAATTACACAAATTATGCAGGCATAATTTAAATTTCATCCTTGAGTAGTGGTATGGCTATAGTTGATTTGGAACTTTGTAGGTAGGTATCAGATAGGATGGAGTGGGTGAATATTGGTATGAGGCTTGAAGGCCATATTTTCTCAAGATTGAACTTCAATATACAGAAATTACGTGTAGAAGATGGGAAAGATGCGCTTTGCACATTTGATAGGAATAGGGGTGTATAGAAGAAAAGGAGGTTGGAGCCAGTGCCATCTGTGCGCAATAATTCAGAGCATAATCCAGGGAACTACATTTAGTTTTGTGTGATAGCCACTGGGGCTGGTACTAAAGGGAGGATGTGTGTCTTGGATAGTTCAGTAGAGCCAAGAACTGTCATGAGTGCGTTAAGGGTGTTTGATGATCAAGGTGCTCAGTAGTCCCTCTGCTGAAAGGGATTTGCATCTGACCCCTGAAGGAGCAGATGAAGTAATGCTGCTTTGCAGTTGAAGGGCAGCTAGACTAAAGCAGGGGCAGTGGTAGTAACGACAGAAATGTGACCCAAAAAGGGGACTAAAAGAGTCTGCTAGATGGATTGACAGAACAGGATCAATTTAAGGCTCATTCATTCAAATGGACAGGGATTGAGTTGCGTGTTCTTTCATCTCAGAGGCCATAGTAGTTGTTACTGGAGGTGGGAGGAATCAGGGTTGAGGGTGTGGAAAGTGGAGGAATGGTCAGTATTGAAATGGACTGTGTCAGAGAAGCAGAAGTGAAAATCACATCTACAGGTTTGCCCAGAGATAGGCTGAGATCAGACTGAGTGTTGGTTGGGAAGTGCTATGGGGTAAAAAGCAATCTGAGAAATACAGTAATCTCTTTGTGCTTCGCCGGTCTTTCTAACTTCCATAGGGTCGAGCATCATGGTCCCTGCGATTAATCTTCCTTTGAGCTTTGCTTCAACTCCACAAGATTATGTCAGTGATGGCACCAGGTCTCCTCTTGTCAAGGTCTCCAGAGGATCCATAAATGAAGGAATTACACAAAGTTAGTCCTTTGTTGATTTTTTAAAAATTATTTTTGAATCTGTACATTAAAGATAGATTTCTCATGAAGGTCTGACAGAAGTAAGAGTGAAAATCCAGCATAGTTACTTATTTCTATGGGTGCACATTTCTAGAAGGCTGCCCAAATCAAGAGAGTGTTCATTAATTTAAATTCACAGGTGGTCATAGCTCACCAACCCTATGTCTGATGGCCACCTCTCTTGGATCCTTTAAAACATTTTCCTGCATCTGCTACTTCTGCAGCCACCTTTCCTGAAGGGGAAACTTGAATAGCATTCCTATCCTAGCACATGGTTGAGGGCCTTTAATGGGTATCATGTGTGCATCTGACACTGGTGCTGCATATCTTGTAAGAAGAGGTTAATTTGTAAGATAATGAGTGCCGGTGGATAAACAGTTCTCAGAAGCCAGTGGCCACCACTGTTGAATGTGAGGGTTGACAAATGCCTCGGCTGCATAGTCTTGATAAGGTATCAGTCCTCTTTTATTCATCACCAGACACTCCCTATATTTGTATCTCACCTTTGAAGATTGTTTTCCATCCCTGGTTTCTCCCTTTGTCACTGTTTTTCTGACTTCCTCTTCCTCCTTCTTTACCTATTTAGTGTTTTTTTCTCTCTGCTCTGGATCAAAGTCTTATGGCGGAAAAATAAGTGCTGGTCCTCAAAAATGAATACTGGTAGGTCCCTCCTGCAAACAACAGCCAAATTAAGCACTGGCTGTGAGTGGTGGGTGCAGCAAAGTAGCATGCCATTCAAGAGCTTACACTCAGATATGGAGTCTGTGTTTTCTCTTTCATTTGACATTTTGCATAAATAGCCCCTAAAATGCCGAGACAAGCACAGGATAGGTTAGAGGGAGCAGAGACACCAATTTAAATGATTAATAAACTGTTGCTGAATATCTTTGAAAAAATAAAACCTAAAACCTTCCTAAATCAGTTTTCTTCCCACCTTTCCTCTTTATATTGTGAATCCTTCGCTTGGTGGTGTCAGATGCCGCAAGCAAAACGTTGACGTCCGCTGCTGATCCAGTTGTTACCACAGGGTGGCGGAGTGTGCCCCAGCACCTAACACAGACTGCTGCAGCAGCTGAGGAAGACTCTGTAAAAGGTGGGCTTAGTTTGCCTAATTAAGATGTTGCCCCTTTCCCGAATAATAATATGGGGCTTTTTTTTATTTACAATCCAACTTTTACCAGACCTGCTAACTCTCAAGACTCCAGTGTGTGTCACACCTTATCAGCTTCTTTCACATGGTCACCTGGTGAGGAGTCTTTATCACAATGGTTTCAGACAATGTGAGTTAAAAATCCCTGATTGTATCCAACTCACACGGTGTGGAGGCTGAGCACAGCTAATGTCAATCGGGGTTTATAGGCAGTTACCTGCACAGAGCCCACCCCACCTCAGTGGCCACGCCACCACACAAGCACTTTCATGGCTTGCAAGGTAAAGGTATCACACTCCACAAACCCTGCCTCCCCAGATTCCCTCCTCTCAGACAGAGAGGGCCTTATGTATGGCCGTTGCATCACTTTTTGTGATGCTGTGGCGGTGTAAAAAATGTGCCATGCTAAGCCATATTTACAAAGTGACGTATCTAGGCAGATGCATCACTTTGTAAACCCCTGCTCTACATTATACCTGTGACAGGTGTAATGTATGCAGGGTGGGCGTTCACTTTCACTGTGACACTTCTACAGCGTCAGTGTGTCAAATCCTTGCGCCTTCTTGAAGTAGGCGTAAGGTGGGATGTAGTGCCAAAATGACACATTGCTGGAGTTGCGTCTGTTTTCAGAAACACTCCAGCAATGTTCCAATTTTGTGCCTACAGATACGTCAGGAATACTGATGTATCTGTAAATATCTGCGACATGGAGTGCTGTACAGTAAATATGGCGCATTCATGGTTTCGCAAGGATGGCGCTTTCAAAAGTGTGGCATTGCTGTTTTCCCACAGCGATGCAACACTTTTCATAAATGAGAACCTCAGTGTTTTTTGGAGGGGGGCAGGTCTGGTTTAAAGACAGGCAGTGTTTGTATGACCAAGAACAAAGGTCAGACATGGAGAGCTGTGTTTAATGTATAATAAACTTACATGGAAGAAAGATTTTGAAAAAAAGAAATCCAGATTCTAACTTCTGAACCTCTTCGTAGATCTAGTCTCATAGTGACAAGAGCAGCGTTCCTTGAGGCTGGGTCATCAACACAGAAACTCTGCTTCTGAGTGTTTTTCAAGTTGAGAAGGGGCAATTTGTGTTAAATGTCCACTTGTGGTGTATAATGTCTATGAGACTGAGGTAAAAAGAAAGGGGGGCTTGGGTCTGAAATTTCCAGACAATCATTGTATATTCAACTTAAGAAAGCAATTGCGATCAGCGGGGTAGTTTAGGGATAGGGGGTGTTGGAGATGCCAGTAGCAGAGGAACAAAAAGAAAGAAAGAAAGAAAGGTAAAAAGAAAGGAAGAGAGAGAAAAAGAAAGAAAGAAAGAAGGAAAGAAGGAAAGAAAGAAAGAAAGAAAGAAAGAAAGAAAGAAAGAAAGAAAGAAAGAAAGAGAGAAAGAAAGAAAGAAAGAAAGAGAAACAGAGAGAAAGACATTCTTGGTATACCTAATGTATTGCACAATATGCCACAATATAAGTAGTTTATTAAGAGCAGAATGCTGGAGTCGCATAACATGCCAGCTGAAGGAAAAGAAGTTAGATGCCTGGTAGGAGGGCAGTCAACTGAATGAGCAGTGATCAAGTAATCTGTGCTAAAATTGCCAAGGTGGGCAAGTGGTAGGGCTAGAGTTGATTTGAGATATTGTGGGTAGGAATCAGAAAGGAGGATGTGGTTAAATAATGATGTGAGGCAGAAAGGCTCGTGGCCTGATGGCCATTGTCTTCATAAGTCTGTGCAGGCGGGCCCAGATAACAGCTTGGGGTTGTAACACAATGTCAACAGGTAAACAATATCTATGGGAGATGGGAAAGTTGAGATGAGCACATTTGATAAAAAATGTGGATGTACAGAGGAAGAGAAGGTAGGAGCTAGAGCCTTCAATGCGCTATAATTCAGAGAGGGCACTACCATTAGTTTTGCGTGATATCCACTGGGACTGGGATTGAAGGGAGGCTGTGTGTCTTCATAGTAAGATGACTCAGTAGCACGATAAACTGTCATGAGTGTGTAATGGGTGTGTTATGGTCAAGGTCCTCGGGAGTCCATCTGCTGAAAGGGCTTTGCATCTGACCTCTGAAGAAGGGGATCATAGAAGTAATCATGCTTCGGGGTTGAAGGGCAATAGGACTAAAGCAGTAGCAGTGGCGGTAGGGGCAGAAATGTGACCCACAATTGAAAGAGTCACTTTAGATGGAATGAGGTAATGAGATTCATGTAAGGTGGATTCATTCAGCATGTGCATCCATTGAGTCACTCTGTTCTTTTATTTCAGAGGTCCTAGTAGTTGTTACTGTCGCAGGGAGACATCAGTGTTTAGGGTGTGGTAAGTGGAAGAATGGTCAGTTGTGAAAGAGGACTGTGTCAGAGAAGCAGAAGTGAAAATCAAATCTACAGGTTTGCCCAGAGATAAGCTGAGAGCAGATCTGTTGTTGCTTAGGGAGGAATTGGAGAAAAAGTGCAATTTGTTTGTGGTTCTTTGCCTTCTCCAATCTCCTCAGAGTCAAGAGTCATGGTTCCTGAGAGTAATATTCCTTTGAGTTCTGCCCCATGTCAGAGAGGGTGCAGGATCTTCTTTCTTCAGGGCCTCCAGAGGAGCCATCAGTGAAAGAACTACAGAAAGTTACTTCCTCGTCACTGTGTGTATTCAAGATTGCATACAGAATTACTGAAATTGTACCTAAAAGATAGATTCCTAATGAAGGATGACAAAGGTCAGTGAGCCCATTCCGTGCAGTTGTTTTGATGATGTCTGATTTCGGAAATGTCTGTCCCTGCAAAGCGACTGCTCGGCGGCCTGCTTGAAATCAACAAGTGGTCGGAGCTCTCTCAACCCTTTTCCACCCCACTTCGAAGCCAGTAACAAATGCCAGTATTTGCCACTCACACAGCCGCTTATCTGAAGGGGCAAGAAATACAGTGTAAGGCAGTGCTTCCAGCCATCCCCCCTGCTTCCACCCACCCCCTCCAGACCAGGATTGAGGCACTTGGACGGATGCAAAAGGTGATTGCACGAGTGCTGCCCATCAGTGCTTAATTTGTAAAAAGTAAGTGCCCGGGCCCTCGTCAGGGAGGCCATTGCAGCTGGCACCACCCATTACCCCTGTCAGCAATGCCAATGACACTATCAACACAACTACTAATCTTTACACTCCTGTGTGATTATTCAAACTATTACAGGCCCCAAAAGCTATAAGAATGGTTTGGGTTGCAGATATTAGTAATTTGTATTGTAAATTGATTTAGTAAACAACTGTTGGTGTGCTCATCACTAATTTAGACAAACAGTGCCACCAAGTGGCAGACTGTCGTAAGTGCTGGTGTTGATAATTGAAAGCTTGGGCTTAAAACCACCGGCTCGAATTAAGCACTGCTGCCCATGCGGTAAAGGAGGCACGCATCAATGTTCTTCCTGCTTTTCCTCCTCATGAATCCCTCTCCTGTTTGTACCACTGGTGTTTGCATAGCCCACCCCACCTGGTGAGCTACATCTGGGGCTTACAGACGTTCAGGCCATCCTGTTTAAAAAATGTAGACCACAACCTCTTTGGTGTATAAACGGCCAAAGTTCATTACATATTATTATATTTGCTGGTTCATAAAACACCACAAAGTTACGGTCATTAATATGTACCAAGCATGCATTAGTATCGACTGGGCATTCTGCACATTGTAAATCATGACAACAATTATTCTTAAGTCACTTTTCGAAGTCGAGCACCATGGATTCTAGGCTCTCCCCTTGCTACCGATGTCTGGCCTTCAAGGCCCTGTGGCCTGGCCCAGGCAGCAAGTGGTGGGTCCACCCTGTGCTTACCCAGTTGTGGCCCTCTGTCTGCCCCCCAGTGCCCCTGCCATAAAGCATCCCCAGGACCTTTTTCGGGCACATTTTTTTGACCGTAAAATGTTCTTATCTGCATTCTGTTGTTGCTGTCCGCTGCTGTCCTCCGCCATGCTGCATCTCCTTGCTGTGAGGCATCCCAAGAAGTGCATTTCCGCCTCATTGGCCTTATCCCAGTCAGGTGACCCCTGCCATAAGGCATCCTAGAGGCCCAACTAATCACCACCGTGTCATTCCGCCCTCGCCTTCTACGGCTGCGATGACCGCGATTGTCCAGCGTGGGAGGGTGGGTTAAACGATTGCGGCAAACCATACCGAGGCCTTTCCTACGGCCCTTCTTTTAGCGGCACTCTCGCCACATCCCTAAAATACCTTACTTGTGGCTTTTAAACCAGCTGGCCAATGCCGCATGGGTATTTTTGCGGACTTCTGTTTGCCCGCCCTTTCCTTACGCTGCCCCAAGGATGCGTTAGACGCGGTCACCTCTAGGGTCAGGCGATGCCTTCCCGGGTTCACGCTTCAACCCACCCCACCTGGCTAACTACATCAGGGGCTTACAGCCGCTCACACTACTGTTCAATGAATGGGGACCACATCCTCTTTGGCGTGTAAAAGGCTGCAGTTTATAACATAGTCTTATGTTTGCAGGTACATAAACCATCACAAAGTTACAGTCATTAATATATAGCAAGCATGCTCGATATCAGCTGGACATTCTGCACATTGTAAATCATGACAGCAATTATTCTTGGGCACCTTTCATGCGAGTGCCACGGCTTCTAGGCTCCCCCTTGCTACCGATGTCCAGCCTTCAGGGTCCTCTGGCCTGGCCCGGGCAGCAGGTGCAGTGTCCGCCCTGCACTGACCCCATCGTGTCCCTCTGTCTGACACCCAGTGTCCCTGCCATAAGCCATCCCAAGGACCCTGCTTGGGCAATTTCTTTTGACTCCATGATGTTCTCATCTGCATTCTGTTGTTGCTGTCCGCCGACATGCTGCCGGCAGTTCCCAGTCCGGGGCCAGCTCACACCTTTTCCGTCACCCCCACTATGCCTAAGAGAAACCTAAAAGCTCAAGTGCCCCCACTATTTTCAAAAGGAACATGTTCATTCCCACTCTGGATAACTGAACCCCATCGCTCGCATTGTATCCTGGGGGCTTCAAGTTAATAAGGCTATGTCTCACATACACCCAACACTTCTGCTTGCAAACTTTGGCCATGAAGATGTTGAGCTTTCTCCTAGTTCTCTCTACTGCGTTGTTATTTAAGGCCCCTCTCCAGCTGGGTCGCTCTATAACTTCAGACCACAGGATTTCTGCAGAGTGGACTAGTCTGGCTGCTGCGTCAGGTCCACCTTCATTTTGTCCAGCAAATCCCATCGCCTGAGGTCGGTGAGATTATTGCCACCTAGATGCACCACTATGGCTGCTGGTTTTCAATGAGTTTGCAGTGCCTTATGCAAACAGGGTAGTAGCTGCACCCAATTCATGCCTGACCTACTCACCCAGATTATCCTGGTGCTCCGCAACCAAATGTCCCATACTCCTTCCACATGCTTGCCCAGCACTGTTCCTTCATGATGCATGAGTGCCCCAGCATCCTGTCACAAGAGAAAGATTGACTTAAAGGCATGTTGGCCTGATATATGACTTGAAGACCTGCGACCTCCACTGGCCTAGCTGCTTGATTCCACTTAGGCCAAGTGCTGCAGCAGTCATCTCTGCCCCTATCCTTAAGGAGTGAGAACTAAAATGTTGTGGGGCAGACCTGCACATTCGACGGTTGCCCTCATTACTGCTTAAAACTGGAACGTACTGTGTATCAGTAGTGGAGTACCCCATTTGGGTCTGAGACTCTGGTAATCTTTGGTCAGGCACACTGGGCATTGTTCTCAGGCTGTGATGCAACCCAAACAAGTAGATCTACCTCTTCCCTCTTGGTCAGTTTTAGATCGCCATAGCCTGGTCATCATGTGCCTTTCATACAGCGTGACATTCTTCTAACCTGGGTTAGACCTGGATAGGGCCACCAGTTTACTTATCCTGTATTCCCCAAAGAAGGCCAGTGCAAATTGTGCCCTGAATAGTAAGACTTTGGCCCGTGACGTGCACAATCTAGTCAGTGCTTGCAGCAGGGCCCATATCCGAAATCAATGGGCTTCCTGACATCTTTATTTCCTGTCCCGTATCTGCCCCCAACCACGCATGGCTGCCTGGCAGAAAAAAGAGTTAGCTGGGTCTCTCCCCGAATGTAATTTCGCATGGTATGCAACTGCACTCAGATGCGTCTGTGCCCAGGGTTTCGACTTTTTACCCGATGTATAACCTCTCTGCCTGCTCAGTCGTCAGATCCCTTGTCTGGCCACCACCACCTGTGACCTCCAGAAAGCATGGTATACACAGAGGGGTAACTGTTCCTAAAGAAAGAGAGAGTAGCAACCTATTCTGCTTAGCACATAGGAGTTGTCTGTCTCAGTAGAGTTGGGATATTTTAGAGTGAGGGGGAATTCCTCCTTTTGAATATAGTGCCCTCACACACCCTTGTGTTGCTACTCTCTCTTTCTTTAGGAACAGTTACCCCTCTGTGTATACCATGTCATTTCTTGGGAGCAATGGTACTGGACCTGTCTTCTTTCTAATAGCTCCCCGTCCCCCCCTCTCTACAGTGTGTTGTGCTCCAGAAAGCATGCCCAGCACTTACTATTGTTTCGCAAGGGCCCTGTCTACCAGGAAAGTTGAGTCCAGTCTACCAATTTCCAAAGACTTGTGGAAAACTGCGTCTCCTCCTGTTCTGCATGGGGGGGGGGGCAGCTTGCAGAACCTTTCCCACTGAAAATGAGAGAGATCATCCGCCACTGAGTTATCACACCCAGACACTTGCCTCACTCTTATCGCTATGTTTGCACTTAGTTGATAGCCTACCAGGTGCAGCAACAGGTCTAAGACCTTCGGACGCCTGCTGTACCTATATTTATAATATTGTATAATTATTGAAGCGCAATGTCACATGTTTGTTATCTAGCCTCTCTTTCCAAATGGAAAAGGCGACTAGAATCGGGAAGATGGCGGCAAACCATACCACGGCCTTTGCTCTGTTCCTTTTTTAGATGCTCTCCAGTTACACCCCTAAATACTTTATTGGTTACTTTAAAACCTAATGGCCAATGCCATGCAGGTATTTTCATGGGCGTCTGTCTGTCTTCCTCTTCCTTACACCACCATTAGAGTGCATTAGACGGAGTCCCCTTTAGTGTCCAGGAATGCTTTCCCGGACCAACGCTTCCTGAGAGCGAAGCATGGACTTTCACTGCTATGCAGATTCTTACCACAACTCGCCAGAGCGTGCAGATCACAGCAGCAAATGAGGAACAGTTGGCAATGGTGGGCTCAGTCTTAGTAAACCTTTTTCTATTTGTCATACATGCCAACAGTCTCCATTCAGGTGGTAGACTTACACATTTGTAATGCCAGAAATTGCTTTGTTTTAGCTGTGTCCCATCTGAAAATGCTTATTTTTTCAATAGAAGTCAATTGGGAAAATAGATTCCCCAATTTCTTTCAAAATCTCCCACTTTCCTGATCTAAAATGTTGTGAGCAGCTGGCAATAGTTCTGCACATGCTAGCAGTGATCTGTGCGGCAATTTAGTGTGCCATTTGAGAGCTTTCACTGAAATCTGGAGTGTGTGTTTTGTCTTTCATTTGACAGTTTATACAAATCAAAAAAGAAAAATTGATCGACGGAATGCTGAACAATGTCAAACACTCACCCCAAGTACAGAGATTAGGGCCTAAATCCATAATTTGTTTGCTCACCACACCACCCCAGTTTGGACCCAGCCATATGCAAATCAGTCTTGACCCTGTTCCCCATGGGAACAGTCCAGGCTGATCTGCCCCCCCCTGGACCGAAAACAAGCATACTAGGACTTGTTCAGGGTATCACACCTCATCAGCCAAGATAGCCTGAATCCAGTCGCATGGCAAGCACAGAACCCACGTCTGGGCTTCCCCATCCCACTTGGGGGGACAAATGCAAAATTAACAATTGATGGACGGAATGCTGAACAATGTCAAACATTCACCCCCTGTACAGAGATCTGGGCCAAAATCCAAGGTGTTTTTTTTTTTGCTCACCATGCCATTTCAGTTTGGACCCAACCATATACAAATACGTCTTGACCCTGCTCCCCATGGGAACAGTCCGTCACTTGTTTTCTTTGCTGCTTTGTACAAATTGAATGCAAAATATGCAGTGTACTAAATAAAGAAATTACTCCCTTTTGGTTAAGCATATGGGAGCATTTTAATTTACTATCCAATGTTTAATGACAGGCAGTTTTGGTATGCCTGATACCAAATTTTAGACATGGAGACATTTCTTGAAAGTATACCAAATCTACACATATTAAAGGTTTAGAACAAAAAAACGAAAATCCTCTATCCTGAACCTCTTCCTACAGTGATTTTACCTATATCTATTGTCACGGCGTCTAGAGCAGTGTTCCATGAGGCTGGATCGTCAACAGAGAAGCTCTGCTTCTGAGTGGTTTACTAAATTAAGATGGGGAAATTCATGATAAATTCCAACTTGTGAAATAGAAAGTCAGTGAAATTGCTGCGAAAAGGAAGGGGAGCTTGAGTCTGAAATTGTAAGACACTCACTGAGTACTCAGCTAAAGCAAGCAAGTGCGACGAGTGGGGGTAAAGTGGGCTTGGGTGGAGGGCATTTAGATCAGAGTGTTGGAGATGCCATTGTCAGAGGGAGTATTTTATTCTGAAAATACATCCATGGTATGTTTACAGCAATTTACCATAATATACAAAGATCACACTCACTTTGAATATAAACAAGTACATGGGGTAGTTCAATTATCTGTTTGTTCATCAGTGTCAACAACAGCATCAGTACTTGGGAGTCAAATGACAGCAACATCTCCATTTCCACGTCCTATCAGCATTGAGGAGAAACGTTCTCCATACTATGGAACTACCATCGGAACTACTGACATAGGAGCCATGAAAGGTGGGGTCCTTAGTACAGCTAATGCACTCTCTTTTTTATTTGATCAATAATGGTGAATCACTCTGTGTCTCATTTTCCATGCATTTTAGTGTTTTAAAATGTAGTTGCATTCAGAAATAAACATTGGCAAAACAAGTAGGTTTCGCATTTCAAATGCAGGTGCATCTATTGTAAAGAAGGTATTATAGACCACACCGGACAGGTAAACTTAATCCAGTTTATTTTGTCAGAGCAATAAAAATACAACAGACACTCATTGGGTGGTCAGCGGGAAACTGACTCGCAACAGAATGTTAAGCTTAAAACCTTTACATGGAATCTGGCTATGTCAGATTCCATCTTTGTAGACAGAAACCATCCAGCAAATGACACTGGCAGAATACAACACATCTCCTTCCCTTCTACATGTTATAAAAGGAAAAGAATAAAAACACGAGAACAAATATAATGAAACACAAACTAACTGATGGAAGGAAAACAAAGGCAAAGGTAAAGGTAAATGCAAAACTCACAGGGAACAAACAGAACATATAAAACTATACCCTAAACAGAAAGGGAGGTGAAAAGTTTGGGATGCAAAGTAGAGTAAGCAATTACTGTACAAAATCTTTCAAATACCCTGGTGGTCTATGACTCCGAATGCTCCTTTCCCTCTGGGTATCACATGCACTCATGGTCTGGGACACCACAAAACCATCACCACTACCCATACGTGAATCACAAGCAATACCATGTTCTTCATTGTCCATATGTTGTGCCAACAAACATCCTTCCATTCTCTCCACGGTACCCTCACCACCCCTCTGGTACAAGGCTACACATCGACAATTCCACCTCTCACCATTTTCCAACACAACATAATATTTGAAAACAAGTTTGACCTTGTACGGACCTTTACATTTGGACAAACCTCTGGCAACTCTTACTGCCTTAACTTTCACCACATCACCAACCTTAATAGCATCATTGACATCTGGTACATCACTTCCCTGATTTTCACAACCGCTCCCCCCATTGGACACCCACACCTTGATCCACGAAGGTATCAAATTGCTTCCAGGAGGCCTGCCCCGCATAAGCTCAAACAGAGATTTTAGACTCACTCCTTGTACAGTAGTGCAGTACACCCACATAATTTCTTCCACCATTTTATCAACCACTTGTCCATTCACATACGCCATTTGTATTATGCCCTTAACCAGTCTGTTGGCTCTCTCACACAAGCCATTACTTTTGGGACTATATATTGTGGTGCGATGAGTAGCAATGGCACACCCCCTCAACATTTTTTGTATTTAATGCAAAACTAACTGTGTCTCATTGTCTGGTATATTTATGAAAGGGACACCCTCTTCCAAAAATGATTTGCCCAAACACTGGATGGTAGACTCTGTTGTAATTTCTTTTACAAATTTCACACACAGCCATTTTGTAAACACATCAGTAAACACTATTGCAAACCAGTTTATCATCTGTAATTCATGCATTGGTCCAATGAAGTTTAAACAAATACAATGCCATGCTTTACCCGGATCAGTAATATGTCCCATATTGGATTTGGGGCCCACCTTCAATCTCTTCTCCCCTTCCTTACAAATGGGACACCTCTCATCCGATGATACCACCTGCTCATCCATGCCTGGCCACAACAACTGTGTTTTAAGCCGACGTTGGGTCAAAGTCTGCCTCAAATGTCCCTCATGGGCATGTGCCAACAGTTTAATCCTTAATTCAAAGGGTCGTATGAATCTATCACCTCTCATTCATTTTCTTTTACCACACAGCGATACCAACTCCAGAACCTTGACATACGGTCTTACAGAAATAGCTACACAACTCTCTCTTCTGCCTCCCCGATTCACCATACATGCAACCTCCTCAAGAACATCATCTGCTTCCATCTCACATTGACCCATCATAACAACATCTTCCACAGAAGCAACATCCCCATCGCAATCGGAATTGGAAACTGATGGATCATCCACAAGTCTCTAATCAACAGATATCCTGGCTAAACTGTCAGCTTGTAAATTTTTCAACCCCAGGACATGTTCGATCACATACTGATACTCTTGCAGTTTAGCTGCCAACCTCGCCAATCTTGCTGAACCTTTCTCAGCCCCACCTGGTAGTAAATCTTTAACTAGGGGCTTGTGATCGTTTCTCAACAGAAACTGAGTACCCCACACATACGTGCAAAAGTACCCCATGCTGCAGCTAACGCCTCTCTCTCTCTATGACTGAGTAATTTTGTTCCGAGGTTGTGAGAGTCCTAGATGTGAAGGCCTCTGTCTTCTCAACTGTTCTGTGCTTTTGAGATAGAATGGCACCCAAGCCAGTGGCACTGGCATCAACAGCGATAATGAATAGAAGTTTGATGTCAAGAGGTGCTAACACATTTGCTTTATCAAATTTCTTTTTTTATGTTTACAAAACCTTCCTTTTGCTGTTCACTCCATGCAAAATTAGTGCCCTTCTTGAGTAAGTCTCAACAGTACAGTTTTGTCTGAATTTTTTTCTACAAACTTAGAATAATGCGTGAATAATGCCATAAAAGATCTAAGTTGGTCTTTATTGGTGGGGGAAGATGTCATCTCAATTGCTCCAAGTAAATTTCTCTTTGATTTGATACTCAACGCGGAAATAGTGTAACTTGAATACTCAATCTGTTCAACCAAAAATAAGCATTTTTCCTTCTGCAGTGTCAAATACACTTTAACAATTTGTGCAACACTTGTTTTAAAACCACATTGTGTTCCTCTATAGACTTTCCAAAAATCAAGATGTCGTCTAGAAAATATACTAGATTGTCTATCCCTTTAAAAATCTCAGTCGCCATGTGTTGAAAAACACTCATAGATGATGATAATCCAAAAGGCATGTGAAAATTGAAAAGTTCCTTAGGAGGTAATAAATGCTGTCAACGGTTTAGACTCCTTGAGAAGCTTTATTTGGTGGTAGGCACTCTTCAGATCTAACTTTGAAAAGTACCCACCATCCTTTAACGTGGATACCAATTCACCAATATTTGGTAAAGGGAACGTATCTGCTACCATGCATTGGTTGAGGGATCTTGAGTCAACACAAAACCTGAGCCTGCCTTCAGGCTTCCTGGTAATCACAACAGGTGACACCCAACTTGAGGCTTCTAAAGGCTCTATGATACCTCGATTTGGGTTTTTTCTTTCTCTTGACTTCCTCCAATGCCTTAACGTCTTACCCCACACAGAGTATCCTGTCTACATGGTCACCATCACACCTTGAAGATTCATGAACAACTGCAACTTTGCCACCTGTTGCAAATTCTCACACTCAATCTAGACTGCATAACCTTTTTTCCCATTCTAGTCTTATTTTTCAAGGCGGCCAGAACACCAGATTCTATTTCTCCAGTTTCATCAGATACCTCAGCTACCTCATGAACTTGGTTTTTCTTTTCCAACTCTCGCATGCATAATTCAGATTGCTCCACAACCTTGGTCAAATCAATGGCCGTTTTCAATGTGGGGTTCTTGGCCCAAAGCCTTTCCTGAATTTTTTTATTATTGCATTGGACAAATTAACTGATCTCTAATGAGTTCATCAGTCATAGTCTCAAATTTACTTTTAATAGACAATTTCCTTAACCTAGCTATGAACTCTCAATAGACTCTTCATTTTTTTGGTGCTTTGTATAAAATTTATAACGATTCATAACCAAATTCTCCTCCTTGGCATATCTGGCCTTCAATCTGCAAACTGCCTCTTTATAGTCATCTGGCATAGGCTGACCATGTGCTTGTAGAGCTTGAGGCAAGTCTCTAAAAATACTTTGCCCTTCCTTACCTAATATCAGCTGTGGCCCGTGCAGGTAAGAGCGGTGGGGCCGGGTGGATTTTGACGGACCACCACGAGGGAAAATTAAATAAATAATTAATTTTCCCTCATCGTCGTCTGTCGAAATCCCCCCACCCGGCCCACCGCTCTTACCTGCACGGGCCGCGGCTGCCTAACGTACTTAGAAACATCGCTTTTCTTCGCTTAGGACTGAATTACTACTCATCTTATGCATCCAAATAGTTCTCAAAGATCAAGATCCAATCTTCCTATGGTATTGATGGGGGGCCTGTTTGTGCTAAGAAATGAGGTGGTAACAACACAGACACTTGAGGTGATGTCATGACCCTAGGTAGTGTTCTCTAGTTTACTGTCAATTTTAACTAGTGTTAACACAACAACTACAGTAAAATAATTCTTGAAGTAATTTAAGGTTGTGCTTATCACGGCTGCTGGATATGCCGAACCAATGTGCTCCACCTGAACTTTTTTTTATGGTGCGCGCATCACCGTGTGATGCGACCCTCTGACCACATGATCCACTGTGCTGCTTCCATCCCCTCAACTATGCACCCTTTAGGTGTGCACATCACTGCATTGGCATGCGTTGTCTAATGCTTGGAAGCCCCTAGATCCACTGTGACACTTTGAACTTTTTAACATACACAGTTTTAGAGTTGAAGGGCAGCTAGACTAAAGCAGGGACAGTGGTAGTAGCGACTGAAATGTGACCCAAAAAGGGGATTGAAAGAATCTGTTAGATGGATTGACAGAACAGGATCAATTTAAGATTCATTCATTCAAATAGACAGGGATTGAGTTGTGTGTTCTTTCATCTCAGAGGCCATGGTAGTTGGTACTGGAGGTGGGAGGAATCAGGGTTGAGGGTGTGGGAAGTGGAGGAATGGTCAGTATTAAAACGGACTGTGCCAGAGAAGCAGAAGTGAAAATCACATCTACAGGTTTGCCCAGAGATAGGCGGAGAGCAGACTGAGTGTTGGTTGGGATGTGCTGTGGGGAAAGAGCAATCTGTGAAATACACCAATCTCTTTGTGCTTCGTTGGTCTTTCTAACCTCCATAGTGTCGAGCTTCATGGTCCCTGTAAGTAATCTTCCTTTGAGCTTATCTTCGACTCCACAAGATTATGTCAGTGATGGCACCAGGTCTCCTCTTTTTGAGGTCCCTAGAGGATCCATAAATGAATGAATTACAAAAGTCTTTTGTTGATTTTGCAATAATTTTTTTGAAACTGTACATTAAAGACAGCTTCTTAATGAGGGCCTGGCAGAAGTTGTCACGATTGCGCGAGGACAGACCAGGAGCAACGAACTACAAGGATGGCCGCCGGCCTAGAGCACGCATGCGCGGGGACAGGTCAGGCAAGTTAAAGCTCGGCCTCCCTCAAGCAGCAGCGCTTCGCCTTCTAGTGTTTTGTGGTAGTCTAATTTCCGTCTTACCTGTTTGCTTCCGGGTCGTCGTGCTCCTCGCGTTAGTCTCGGGTCGTCTTTCCTTGGCGAGCCTTAGGACATCGTTCCAGTTTCCTGCAAAGACAAGAAAGATAACAGACAAGACAAAGCAGCATTATTGTTTATTACGGTAACAGCGCTCTCGCGCTGACATGTTAATTCAAGATTTATTGTTTATATCGCTTACCTGATCCTGTGCTCTTGGTGCTGTGGGGATCCGCTCCGTCTATTAGGATCTATTGGAAAAGTGAGGACAGTTACTCACCTGAGTATAAGGTTTATATAATTTACGACATACAACTGTTCAAGACCGTTACTGGGGGATTGTTTCCACGAGCTATACTTGGTGTATAGGTAGGCACAGACATAGACTCTTACCTATTGTGTCACATCATTCCTAAAGGGGCCCTTTCACTTACTTCACTTTATTATTTCTTCTAGCACCAGATACAAGCTTTAAACTCCGTTATATTCTCACTACCAGTTTACTGAAGAAGGGGTACCATAAGGTAGGGAAGAGAGATATAACAAGAAATACAGAAAAGCCAGTATATGTTTCTGCTTTCTAACTTGTGTACTGACTCTCTCCTACATACAGCCTCTTGCCTTGTCCTGACGGATCCTGTGGTTGTCTGAGTTCGAAGCGGAGTTTCTTCCCCTTTTTCCTTGTTTTTTTTCCCTTCTTCCCCGGGTTACCATTGCCATCTTGATTTTGTCAGGTGCAATAGGTGACTTAGAGAAGTTGTGGACCTTACTTCAAATCCGTGACGTTCCTGCGGAAACATAGGTGAGATTCTTACAGAACGCGAAGCCCAAAAAGAATAGATTTTCTTTCCGCCCGGACGTCATGGATGTTAGTCAGGTGACACTTGCTGATTTAGCCCACATGTTGGGTAATCTACAAGTGGAAACTCAATCCCTATCAAACAGAGTAGATACCATACAACGTGAAATGAGAACAGATCTAGGTATAGGGTCCCAGAATCCCGGGGCTAACGTTCCAGTGATACAAGTAACTACACCTCCATCTATCCCTTTGGCGCCTCCTGAGCGTTTTTTTGGAGATACTACTAAATTTGCTGCCTTTATCAGTCAGTGTCAGCTTCACTTCATGTGCAAAGCCTCCTGTTTTCCTACAGACCAAGCTAAGGTGGCGTTTGTTATTTCCTATCTAGGGGGGTCTGCTGCAAATTGGACCATAACCCTGATAGAAAGAAACGATCCATTGTTACAGGACTATAGTGCCTACAAAAGAGAACTCAGAAAACTGTTTGATAGACATACTTTCACACACTCAGCTGACACTGAACTTTTAACACTAAGACAAGGAACCAAGGATTTAACCACTTACATTTCCATGTTCTATAGATTAATAGCTGAAGCTGGGTGGCCTGAGGAAAAGCGTAGCGCTTTGTTTTACAAGGGATTGAGAGAAGACTTAAAGGATGCATTGGCGCAAGTGGTAGACCCTCCTGAGTCGTGCACTGCCCTTGTAGACTGGTGGTCAAGTTGGATGATAGAATCAGTGAGCGTAAGAGAGAAAGAGGCAGGTCAGAGGGGAGAGTTTTTGCTTATCGAGAGAAAAAACCTGATCCTGAGAGAATAGTAGAGGAATCAGAACCCATGCAGATAGGGAGCATAAGAGGGCCCCTCAGTGAAGAAGAAAGACAGAGAAGGCGTGACAAGAAATTATGCTTGTACTGTGGAAAGCAGGGCCATTTTCTTAGAGAGTGTCCTGTCAAACCAAGACAGACAAGGCGTTCGGAAAACTAGTGAGCCCGAAGTCTCAGGAGACAAGGACTTCGGGTAATTCAGGCTTGATTGTCTCATCTATGGAGGTAGCGGCATCTCAGCCACGTCACTTCCTTCTCTCCTCACGTCTAAAATAGGAACATCAAGTGGTAGATGTGCACATAATGGTTGATTCTGGTGCTTCGGGTAATTTTATGGATGCACAGTGGGCTCAGAATAAGAAAATCCTTTGGGTGTCTAAGTCTTCTTGGGAAGAAGTCACAACAATTGATGGTAGCACTCTGAAGTCTGGTCCCATTAAGCACACTATGATTGGTTTGACGCTAGTTATTGAGAAGAAACACCAAGAGCGTATTGCGTTCGATCTGATACAGTCTCCTCAGTTTCCAGCTATTGTAGGGCTACCCTGGTTATGCCAACACAGTCCCTTTATTGATTGGAAGACGATGACATTAACCTTTAACCACGACCTTCTCAGGGAAATATTTGATGTAGAACAGGCCTCTAGTCTCCCACCACATAGGGTCTATGACTGCAGAATTGATTTGCAGCCGGGGGCTCGCATACCTTGCAGTAGAGTGTACTCCTTAACTGAAAAAGAGAATGTGTATTTGCGAGAATACCTGGACGAAATGTTGAGAATAGGGTTTATCCGTCCTTCGAGATCACCTGCTTCATCTTCTCTTTTTTTTATACCGAAGAGAGAAGGGGGTCTCAGATGCTGCATAGACTATAGGGCACTGAATACCATTACCATCAAGAATAGGTATCCCTTGCCACTGATATCCTCCCTCCTTGATCAGATAAAAGACGCCCATGTGTTTACCAAGTTAGATCTGCGTGGGGCATACCATCTTGTGAGGATCAAGGAGGGAGATGAATGGAAAACGGCTTTTTGTACCAAGTATGGGTTATATGAATAACTAGTGATACCCTTTGGGCTATGTAATGCCCCTTCGGCTTTTCAATTTTTTATCAATGAGGTACTAAAGGACATGTTGGATATATGTGTCGTTGCTTATATCGATGACCTCTTGATTTATTCTCCCTCCATGCAGGAACACGTAATCCACGTAAAAAGGGTACTAGAACGTCTGCGAGACAACCATCTGTATTGTAAGCTAGAGAAATGGCCCATTTCCTCCCAATGACAGGCCTCCCCACCTCTCGAGTATTAGCTTCTGTATTTGTTCAGCAGGTGGTACGCTTACATGGCCTCCCTTCTGTGCTGGTATCAGACAGGGGGGCCCAGTTTATCTCTAGGTTCTGGAGAGGGATGGGGAACCTATTGCAGATAGGCGTACGGCTGTCCTCGAGTCACCACCCTCAGACAGATGGTCAAACTGAGAGAGTGAACCAATGTTTTGAACAATATATCCGGTGCCAGGTCTTACACACTCTTGCCGATTGGGATGAGATGGTATGGATAGCTGAGTTTTCTTACAACAATAGTTACCACACTTCCACTGCTTACTCTCCTTTCTATTGCACTTACGGTTTTCATCCCCAAACTATGCTATCTCCCCTTTCCTCCTCTTGCTCTACTCCTGCAGCCATAGACTTTGTAAAGGAGCTACAAGGTGTACACAAGACAACACAGGTGAACCTGGAAAGGGCCAAGGCTAGTTATAAAAGAGGAGCGGATGTTCACAGATGCGCAGAGCCTGGAAACAAACAGGGGGACAAGGTCTGGTTATCCTCTAAGAATCTGACATTGAGAGGAACTTGCAAATTCAAGCCTAAGTACATAGGCCCTTACGAGATATGTAAGGTGGTGAACCCTGTCGCTATGAAGCTGGACCTTCCAGCCTCAATGAAAATTCATCCGGTGTTTCATGTCTCTCTCCTGAAACCGGTAGAACCAGGCACGTGTCTCCCTAACATCCCTTCGCCTGTAATGGTGGATGATGAACATGAATATGAGGTGGAGGCGATCATAGATTCACGTAGGGTGAGACGCAGGCTCCAGTATCTGATACACTGGAAGGGTTACGGTGTTGAGGAACGAACCTGGGAGCCGGCCAGTCAAGTACATGCCCTCGGTTGTTGCGCTTATTCCATAGAAGACATCCTGAGAAACCCAAGCCAGTAGGGGGGTCCGTGGGGGGAGTGTACTGTCACGATTGCGCGAGGACAGACCAGGAGCAACGAACTACAAGGATGGCCGCCGGCCTAGAACACCCATGCGCGGGGACAGGTCAGGCAAGTTAAAGCCCGGCCTCCCTCAAGCAGCAGCGCTTCGCGTTCTAGTGTTTTGTGGTAGTCTAATTTCCGTCTTACCTGCTTGCTTCCGGGTCGTCGCGCTCCTCGCGTTAGTCTCGGCATGGTGCGGCGTTTCTCCTGACGGGTCGTCTTTCCTTGGCGAGCCTTAGGACATCGTTCCAGTTTCCTGCAAAGACAAGAAAGATAACAGACAAGACAAAGCAGCATTATTGTTTATTACGGTAACAGCGCTCTCGCGCTGACATGTTAATTCAAGATTTATTGTTTATATCGCTTACCTGATCCTGTGCTCTTGGCGCTGTGGGGATCCGCTCCGGTCTATTCGGATCTATTGGAAAAGTGAGGACAGTTATTCACCTGAGTATAAGGTTTATATAATTTACGGCATACAACTGTTCAAGACCGTTACTGGGGGATTGTTTCCACGAGCTATACTTGGTGTATAGGTAGGCACAGACATAGACTCTTACCTATTGTGTCACATCATTCCTAAAGGGGCCCTTTCACTTACTTCACTTTATTATTTCTTCTAGCACCAGATACAAGCTTTAAACTCCGTTATATTCTCACTACCAGTTTACTGAAGAAGGGATACCATAAGGTAGGGAAGAGAGACATAACAAGAAATACAGAAAAGCCAGTATATGTTTCTGCTTTCTAACTTGTGTACTGAATCTCTCCTACATACAGCCTCTTGCCTTGTCCTGACGGATCCTGTGGTTGTCTGAGTTCCGAAGCAGAGTTTCTTCCCCTCTTTCCTTTTTTGTTTCCCTTCTTCCCCGGGTTACCATTGCCACCTTGATTTTGTCAGGTGCAATAGGTGACTTAGAGAAGTTGTGGACCTTACTTCAAATCCGTGACGTTCCTGCGGAAACATAGGTGAGATTCTTACAGAAGTAATAGTGAAAATCCAGCATAGTTTCTTATTCCTATGGATGCCTATTTCTGGAAGGCTGCCCCCATCAAGAGAGTGTTCATTAATTCAAATTCACAAGTGGTCATAGCTCACCTACCCTAAGTCTGATGGCCACCTCTCTTGGATCCTTTTAACATTTTCCTGCATCTGTTACTCCTTAATCCACCTTTCCCGAAGGGAAAACCTGAATAGCACTCCTATCCTCTGTCTTATATCACTTGGTTGTGGGCCTTTAATGGGCATCATGTGTGCATCAGGCACTGGTGCTCCATATCTTGTACGCACGGGTTAATTTGTAAAATAATGAGTGCCGGTGGACAAACAGTTCTCAGAAGCCAGTGGCCACTGTCAAATGTGAGGGTTGACAAATGCCTAGGCTGGTCAGTTCTTGATTAGGTCTCAGACCTCTTTAATGAATCACCAGACACTCCCTACATTTTTATCTCACTTTTGCAGATTGCTTTTCATCCCTTGTTTCTCCCTTTGTCACTCTTTTCTGTTTTTCTCTTCCTCCTTCTTTACCCATTTTGTGATTTTCTCTTTCTTGCTATGGCTCAAAGACTTATGACAACAAATAAGTGCCAGTCTGCAAAAATGAGTATTGGTGGGCCCCACCTGCAAACAACAGCCAAATTAAGCACTGGAAAGTGGAGTGCAATTTCAGAGCTTCCACTGAAAAATGGAGTGTGTGTTTTCTCTTTCATTTGACATTTTGTACAAATTGCCCCTAAAAAGGCAAAACAAGCGCAGGATAGGCTAAAGGGAGCAGAAACACTGAATGAAAAGATAATAAACTGTTGCTGAATGTTTTTGAAAAGCAAAACTAAAACCCTCATAAATCAATTTTCTTCCCACCTTTCCTTCGCTTGGTGGTGTCAGACGACGCGAAAGAAATGTCGATGTTCACTGCTGTTCCAGCTGTTACCACAAGGTGGCAGAGTGTGCCTGAGCACATGAAACAGACTGCTGCAGCAAATAAGGAAACGTCTGTAAAAGGTGGGCTTAGTTTACTTAATTTGGATGTTACCCCTTTCCCTATAATAATAATAATGTGGGGGTGTTATTATTTACAATCCAATGTATAACAGACCTCAACTAACCAGGTAGACTCAATATATTAATGGGGTCCACCTGGAACTATCCCACTCAAAACATAGAAGACCTGCTGAGAAGCTCAATCACTGTCCCAGTAAAAGCACAGGAGCCCTGAGAAAGGCTGCTAGAGTCCCACAAAAGAATATCAGCATTTGTAAAGGTACTGTCCCTTTAAAGCATAGTAGCCCAGCTGAGATTTACTCATACTAGTCCTTTTAAAGTACTACAAACTGATGAGGGCTTAATCTTTCCCCATCCTCAAAACACTTACCCCAGTTCCTGTACTCCTTTTCTGTCATACTCTCTCTTTTATTCAGTTGAGAACTTGTTATACCAGTGTTCCTCAGCGTTTATCTCCTGTTGCTCTTATCCAGACACCCTTGCCCCCACAGTCATTATCTTTTTTTAAGTTTATTTTTTTATTAAAAATCCAAAACAATAAGTCATAACATAGGCCAGTACATCATATAGTCAACAATATAGTAGGATGTGCACAACATATCAAAATAAAGAGAAATAAAAAAGGTTAATGAATAAGTCACTAAAAAGGCAATATATGAAGCGATATTGTAATAAAAAAGAAGAAAGAAAGATAGAAGGAGAAAAATAAAGAATGAAAAAGGAGACAGTGGAAAGAAGAAAGTTAAAGGATATCAAGTATATGTTGAGACAAAATTATAATTCAGTAAGAGATGATAACAAAATAACCTATTAAAATTCAAGTGAAATATAACATGAATTGTAACTCATAACATAGATGAAATTCATTAAAAAAAAGTGGTTAGTCTCATAAATAAATAGTAGCATTAACGATAGCACTATGAGAAAAATATTTGGTAATTGGTAACCACAGTTTGTCATTTTTACATGATAACTGTAGGGAGTTCAGATTAAATCTGTCCAATATGTGGTTGTGACATAGTTCCAACAGCAGGTAATAGAAATATTTTCTTTGGATTTCCAGTTAGAAGTAATGAACTATAAAGCAAAGGCTATTAAGATGTCTTCAGGTTTTCCAAGCAATTTTTTATGAAACCATACAGAGTGTACCCATCCCAAAAACAATTTATCTAATGAAAAAGATAAGGAAACATTGGTAATAACTTCAACCTTTTGCCAAACTTGAGTCCAAAATTCAGAAACAAAAGAACATAGAAAAAACATATGCAAGTATGAACCAGCCAGCATGTGCATCACAAGGCCAACAAGTATCTTGTTGAATGAGTTCAGTTTTAAAAAGAAACACTGGAGTATAAAATAATCGATTACAGAAAAAAACAGAGTTTGTGTTAAAGTAGCAGAGCAAGCTGTAGAATGCACTTTGATCTGGATTTTATCCTAGGCAGAAACCAATCAAGTACAATGCAAATCCAATTGCCACAAGCTTTGTTAGGAAACCTAGGTCTGTCCATATTGGGGGAGGATCAATTTATATATGACAGCAGATTTTCCATGTTGGGAGAACTTTAACAGCAGAGTATAACTCTTCAATATTTAACAGTTTTTAACAGTTTTTCTAGGGGAAACAAATCTATATGGAATTAATGAGCACCTATGAAGGACTAGTCTCAGGGTAGTATACATTTTGGTAGTAGTTCGCAAAACAAGGAGCTATATCAGAATCTCTAAACATTTTCTCATCCAATTCATTCACAATAGATTGCAGAGCTGACTTCTCCCTTTTGCACTTCAGATAATAAGCCAATAAAGAACCACCACTATTTCTCTAGCCATAATACCTAGCAAAAACCCCAAAAGCTTTTTCAGTAATGTTTTTATATACTGTATTTTAGCCGCCATCAACACATCGAGATCAGCTTTATTATCTTTTGATGTATATTATTTATGTTCTAATCTCTTAATATTGTCAAGAATAGATGCAGATTCATTTTTGGCATTTTTCTTTTTTGAAATAAACATAACTAATTATAAAATCTCCAGAGGCTGCTTTAAATGCAACCTAAAGTGGAAAGGAGTGACCCCTGTATTATTATTATCAAACTTTAATGTGACACATTTTTCATAGGTGGTAATGAAAGTCTTGTGTGAAAGAAAGGAATTATTAAATATTTTTTGAGATTTCCTATTATTGCTCTGCAGAATATCTAAGTCTGTCCTAACTAAAGCATGGTCAGAAATCAGAGTTGAGCCAAATTCCGAATTAACCAAATGTTGAACCATACTTTTACTTAAAAATAAATAGTCAATTCTATATTTGAGAATTATGAGTAGCCAAGTAAAAAGAGAGCTCTCAAAGATCTGAGTTAAACAATCTCTAGGAGACAGATTGGGAGCTCTGTGAAATGGTGTTTTTAAATACCTTATGAGCACTGTTAGGAACAAATCTGACTAAGGAATGCCTATCAAGAAAGGGCTCAATTAATTGATAGCAATCTGTACCTAGTAGGTAGTTATCACCAGAATCTTCAAGCATTTTCTGTGAAATGAGTTTTCAAAATAGTGGATCTGGTTGAGCTAGGCTATATACATTAATTATTGAAAGGCTATTATCCTCCATTTTGAGTTTAACCAAAATCCATATTCCCTCATAATCATTTTGTTGTCAAATAAAAGAAATAGGCAAATTTGTGTGACAAAGTATAGCAACTGACCCTGGGCGTAGTTCGCGTAGTAGCGCTACGCGTAGCTACGCGAAGTGCACTTCGCACTACGCAAGCTACGCGTAGCACTACGCGAACTGCGTAGTGCGGTAGGAAATGCTGTTTGCAATGATTGCACAGTGCCGGATGCTTGTCCGCACTGTGCAATCATTGCAAACGGCATCTTGCACAGTGCAAGCGGTCGTTTTCTGCCGCTCGAGTAGATTTGTACTCGAGCGGCAGTTTTCTCAACGTGGACTGGTAGTTTCTCATCGCGAGCAGTCGTGTGCATACGCGACCACTCGCAATGAGAAACCTGACCTCCCCGCGTTGAGAAACTCGCCGGGAGGTTTATTTTCCACGCTCGCGATCGGCAACTTCATGTTGCTGATCGCGAACGAGGAAAAAGTCTCGCCGGGATGTCATTTTGCTCGCTCGCGGTCGCCAACTTGACGTTGAGGACCGCGAACAAGCAAAAAATGCCTGCTACGCTACGGGTTTTTGCACTGTGCTACGTGCAATTCGCGTAGCGCGTAGTTGCGCAAACTACACAAACTACGCGAGCGTAGCGTAGGTTTCCGCCCAGGCCTAATAGCAACACCTTTCTTGTAAGTATAGAAGAGGAGAAGAATACCTAACTGACCCATTGCTTCATAAGTTTAACAACCTCAATAGCAGAAAGATGTGCTTCTTGTAATAAAACTAGCTAACCCTTGAGCCTAGCCAAATGTGACAAAACTCTTAATAGGGTTTTGTAAACCCTTTACATTCCACTTAAGAATTCTAAGATTAATTGCAAATAATGTGATTGAAGAACATTTGACTTAATAAAAGCATATGTAACACTTCTGGAAAAAAAGAAGAAAGAAAAACAGGAATGAGTAATAGGAAAGAAGGAAAACAAGAAGGGGGAAAAAATCCCCAACAGACTAACAAAGACATGAATGATGAGAAAGAGGAAAAGAAAATTCCCTAGTCGTAGTTGAAACAACATGGATATGAATTGAAGCATCCCAAAGGATCTGAGAGTGGTGGAACACCTCAATGCAGAGGTACAGATCGTGACTCCAATGGACAGAAAAGGAAAGAAAAATATATACATGAGGGACCAATTAAGAAGAAAATAAATGAGAAAGTGCAAGAAAAACTGGTGGCACACAGCTCAATATTGAACAGTAGAATCATACAAAAACAACATAATGACAATTTCACAAAAGTCTTTGAACTTACCAATAATGGCATAGGATGGGTCAAGAAAGAGCTGACAGATGAACAACAAGAGGAGGTGGGAACAGAACAAGGAACAATGCAACAACCCAATTTGAAATATTAGAAAAAATTAGACCCAGATTATGAATTGCTATGTGATCACCTAAAACCAAGAGAGAAGAAAAATGCTAGATGCAATTACACATTTCTCAAGCAGATAAAAGAGCAACAAAATCATGAAGTGACAGAATAACTCAGTTCCATATCTTCAGATCTGTGCTATCTGATAAAATCTGAGCTTACCAAGGTCATCAAATGTAAAAGTCTTATCTTTGTATGGGACCTTGAAGAACAGGGATGCATTTAACCCTGTTTCCTTGTAAGTAGTGTAATGTTGGAAACATCTTAAGAAAAGAAAACTATGTTTCTTGACCAGAACAATTCTCTGATTTTATTAGCTGCTGAAACAACATCCGTCACTTCTGTGAACTGCAGGAAGATAACGATGATGCCCCTTGGCCTTGTCCTAGATGAAGAAGAGACCTTAGGACCCAAGCGATGAGCCCTTTGGATGCTGAATGGACAAGGATCTTCCAGGTGAACAATTGAGAGAATAGCCTTTTTTTAACAAATGAGATCATGTTAGAACCTTCAGACCCCTCTGGTATACCATACAGATGAAGATTATTTCTCCTGTTTCTTTTTCACAAAAATGCAACAGGAGCTTTTTTCCAGCTGTTCAATTTCCTTGACCATATGGGAAGCAACTGGTGTGGAATCTTTAACATCACTCATTCTCTGTTCAATGGCAGATATTCTCTTATCATGAAAAGACCATTTACCTCAATTCTTTGAAGAGCTGCATTGGTTTTAACAACAAAAGGTCAAGGAAGAAGGTGATTTGGAGGGAGAGTCTCTTTAACAGAGGTGACAGTGTTAGGATTTTTTGAAGTTGCCCCTGAAACCTGAGGAGAAGTAGAGCACCTTTGTGAAAATTCACCACCCTCTTCCTTGCTGGCTCCAAAGGATATGCTATCAAGATCCTTCTGACACTTTTTAGTCTTGATAAGGAATGGAGACTTGAAGGAAGAAGAAGTAGGTTACGTGCCAGCCCTCTCCCTTCGCGATCTCCCCAGAACGTCAGAGGAATGAACAGTATTTGCCAAACCCCTCAAGAAATAACAGGTTAATAGTGATGCCAAAAAGATTCAAGGTACGGACTCTCAACCTGGACTTGATAACCAATGCCAATAGGAGATACAGGATCAGTGTTATGAATGAGTGGTATCCAGCAACATGTAGGTCCACAAATGACTTTGCAGTTCAGAAATAAAACTGCAGCAAGGTAGGCACAAATATTCCTCAGACCAGACCAGTTACCAGGTAGGTGAAGGTGTCACGAACTCCACACCCTAGCGGAACAATTAATATGGAGCTTTAAAGAGAGTGCAAGTCAAGACAGGCACTGCGGTAAAACCACACCATGGCTGGAGCTCCATTGAAAATAGCGATGTCATTCTAATCTGGGTGACTTCTATATCATGCTAGTTATAATAGTATATGCACTGTATACTCCTTTGTCATACCTTCACTTAGAGCTATGTGAGTTGACATGAATTAGGTCACCCAGCAATTCTCCTTCCTGTCTATGAGCTCGGATCCAGGGTTGGATTAGTTGTAATCTTTATTCTCCCCTGTTTACTGCCACTAGCAGTTTGCAGATTGATGTTGTGCATTCCCATCTTCACAACATGCCCATTCTATGATAATACTTTTGTGTTGCTTATTCTGTGTTCCTGCAATGGCACATGCAGTAAACTAATACTCTTGTTAGCAGGACCCCTGTAGGGCATCATCAGTGGCAGAGGAAAAAGAGGCTTTAGGCATTGTAATTGTCATTGATAATGTTTAACATGGATGTCTGGTCACTGAGCCTGTCAGCGACACTTATAAATGCCATAAAAATCAGTTTTGACCAGTCAAGTGCCTTAGTACTGTCCCTTTGCTATTTGATAGATCTGTCTCCAGAGCTCTGTCCTGTGTCTGAGCATGGAGCCGAGGTAAGAGGCAGAATGAACCACATGTCCGAAGTTGGCATTGTGGCTGTATTTGCACATGCGGTTGACCTAGTTGTCCGGTTATAAGGATCAATTTTTTATTGAAGTCTCCTGAGTGGGGAAGTGTTGTAGGAGGTTGATTTTAAAAAGTGGTGTGTAGATATTAGAGGTGTTCCCAGAGGGGCCAATTAGAGTCTCAGATCCGACAAGTACTATACCAGAGTCAATGAGCAGTCAAGTTTTTGCCACCTACATGGAAAACGTGCCTATGCTGTAGGCTACAACTTCATCTGTTTTCCTTCTGAGTTGGATATGTCCATCTTCTTTGTCAACAATTGACAGCTTTTTTTTTCTGGACCCATTGGTATGACCCTTTCAAGACCCAGCTACAGTGCTCTGCTTAAGACATGTCCTTCATTTTAATAGATGCCCTTGTATCTACATGCAATTGTGAAAACATAGGGTGGCCCTGAAAGATGCATGAAAAATCATATCCAAAATGATTTTTTAGTTAACTGTCAAAAGTGCTTAAGGCCTCCCCAATTAGAAATATTTAGCTATATAGGACTAAAATCAACACTATTTCTGCAGTTCTAAAATATTTATTTTCATTTAATAGACTACAAAACAATCTGTCAGGCTATTGCAGCCTGGTCCATATCTCAAAGTGTTATTTATAACACTACCCTCTACTTTATTTAATCATGAAAATTATTGATTAGACTTTCTAAACCTAAGTGCACACATTTTTCTAAAAACCTCAAACTAGAATTGAATATACAATTAAAGTTTAATTTTTGGAGACTTGACCAATTTTCCAATCATATGTTGTTCAGCCATGCAATCAATCAATAGATTATATTTCAGCTGCACTGGTAAGGAAGTAGCTGATTTAAATAGAACAGGAATCAGACTCATTTTTAGTTTTCTCCAATGAATAGGAAAATGTCAGTGTTAGGCCTGTCCGCCTTAGGATGGTATTCACCCAAGCGTTTTGCATTTTTTCCTCCATTTTTGCTGAAAGTCGTTTTTGTGGGTCTTAGGGCTGCTAAAAAGTGCTAAAGTGCTTGTGCTCACTCCCCTAAACATGGTAAAATTGCCTTATACCTAACTTGGCATACCTAATTTATTTTTAAGTCCCTTATAGAGTGTAGTACCATATACCCAGGGCCTGTAAATTAAATGCTACTAGTAGGCCTGCAGCACTTAATGTGCCTCCCACTTAGTAGCCCCTTAATACATGTCCCAGTCTTGCCACTGCAGCCTGAATGCAGTTTTAAACTGGCAATTTGACTTGGCAATAAAACCCCCTTTCCAAGCCTTAGACTTCCCTTTTATTGCATATAAGTCACCCCTAAGGTAGGCCTAGTGTAGCACATAGGGCAGGGTGTATTGTAATTAAAATGTTAGGCATGAACTTTTATGTTTTACAAATGCTGACCATGAAAAACTCATAAATTCGTTTTTCACTACTGTGAGGCCTACCTATCCCTTAGGATAACATTGAGTTTCCTTATTACATTTAATAAGTGCTAACTTTCGATTGGAAACAGGTAGGCATTTCATGTTTGGGTTCATGAAATCGCAATTAAAAATCCTCTTTAATGATAAAGTCGAATGTTAAATAACAATTTTGAAAATGGCAGTTTTTGAAACTTGGCATTTTCCTGCCCTTTGCTATTTAGTGCCTGCAGCCTGTTCTAGGTCACATGACTGGGTGTAGTTGACAGGTGGGCTTTGTGAATTACCCCCAGACCTGCACATAATAAAGCAATTAGGTGTGCCTGATTGGGCCATCAACTGGCAGAGCACAGCCCCATTTGCAACTGAATGGGCAATGCTCTATCTTCACATGAAGGGCTTGTCACCACTGCACTGTCCCTGCAGCCAGCTTGGAGCCATGGCATGGGAGTCAGGAAATTTCAGGCACTTCAAAGAGAAACCTCTAGAAACTTCTCCTACTTCAAAGAAGGCACCATGTATTAAAAGGGGACCCTCAGACCCACTCTTCAGTTTACTTTCTGGATCAGTGGAAGAACTCTCAGTGGACTTCCTGTTGCTGTAGCCTGCTGTGTACTCCACAAGACTGCTTTGCTGCACCTGGTAGGTCTGCTTTGCTGCCTGGAGCCTGCTTTGAACCGTTAGAGTCCTGCCCTGTTGATTGAGCCCTGCTTCAACACTTGAACCCAGGACTACAAAGTGAGTTCAAGTGCTAGTTTGCTGGCTTCATGTTCAGATCCACAGGACACATGGACCCAGCCTTAGTGAGCCCTCACCCCTCAAGTGATGCCTCTCCAGTCCTAGACCCTTGGTGGTGGTGCTAAAGGTGCCCAGATAGCCAAGAACTAAAACTTGGGACATATAAAGGTTTTGGCTAAAAACTGCCCTGAGAACACTAAGAAGACCGGGATCAACCTGCTTGTCTATCCCCCCAAGGTGCATTGCTAATTGGCCTGACTTCATGGCAGCTCCTGCTAATATCCTCTCCACAGCAGCAAATCCTGTTCAGCGGTCCTTCGCCAAAGGGGTGTCTGGCCTCCTGGAACTCTCACCAGCCACTGCCCCCTGTCTTGTCCCACTGGAGATTTTAGACTTCCAAAAAAGTGACTATGTCTGAACATAGAAATCTTCACCACAACTTTGTAAAGGGGCTCCCCAATGATGATGCTCCCTCCCTGGACACCGCCTGCAGCCTTGGCCTGCTGAACTTTAACTTCTCTGAACTTTTTCTTCAGAAAGTCTAAAATTGAAGGTACGGGCCAACCGGGCCCAATCCACTTTTTGTATCGGACCCGTGCTCCGTCAGTGTTGGCCATATTTTGCCACTTTGACCCGGTCTCACTCAACTATATATCCGTGGTTGGTGCCTTGATCTTTTAGGTGCTAGTTTTTCCTAAAGAATTAGATAATTCATAACTCCAGTTCTACAGATTGGATTTTTGTTGTTTTGGTGTCAAATCATTTATTATATTTTACTCTAGGGGGCATATTCTCAAGGACTTATCGCCGATTTATCGGCACTTTAGCGCCACAAAAGTGGCGATAGACTTATCGCCCAATTCCCAAGCTGGTGCAAACTGCCGATATCGCCAGTTTTCCAGCGATAGCTTCCGCAAAAAACATCGCACGGATGAGAGTGACAACTGACGCTAATGATATGCAGAGTAGGCATTCCCGTGCAAAAACACACGAAAACACCACTTCGCGATATTCTCAACGACCAGCCATATCTGCGATCCAAAAACAGGCGATAAGGCGCGTTAGCAGCATGGATTTAACACCTGCCTTTTACTGGTGTTAAGCAGGACTACAACCTGCAGTATGAAAGGGAGCCCAGCCCAGAGCCACATCTGAAGACCAACACATGTCATGGAGCTACTGATCATGCAGCTCGGAGACCCTAGAGGTCCACAAGACCCACCGCCACCACCCCCAGCCCCCCCCCTTTCCCCCTCCTGGACTACCACCGAGGCAGCGCAGAACAAGACAGCTGACCTTCCGAAAACGGCATGGCCCCTCAGCCACACAATTGCAGAATGTGGGGAGAGGTGGGAACCAAGTATGTGTGAAGGAGGCAAGTCACCAATGAATAAGAATGTACACAATGCCAATTGTGGCGGTGATGTGCTGGACAGACTTCAGTATGCAGAGCACAGACATGTCCATGTGGAGATATACTGCTGGTGTTTGTAGTGTTGTGGACAGTGGATGCAACCATGTTACCTCAGGCAGTGGGGAAGACCTCGGTCATGTAGCTGTGTCGTCCCCCCCTGTAAGCGTAAGCAGAGTGGGCTTGTCCGGCGTACGCCAGTCCAGCGTAGGAGTGTGAATAAATAGGCAGGGGCTCTGGGCGTGGTTCACTTCCGGGATGGCCAACGCGTCTGCCAGGGCAGCACCCCTCACCCTGCCACAAGTCCGCTGCCGTGACTGCCAGCCTCCTCAGCCGATCGCTGGCTTCCGCGACACAGGCCCCCAGCGCACCCAGCGGCACAGCACCGCGGAGTTATGTGTGTGCTGACTACTGCCTTCGGCCTACACTGCGGTCAGCAGGTCCCCCAATTCAAATTGAGTCTTGATTTATTTATGGCGCAGTCCAGTAGGCAACAGACATTGCTTCCAGTGCGGCCCGCCAGACGACGCATCATCGCAGGCTGCGCACCCGCAGAGCGCTTCAGGTGCCACTAACTCTGTGCAGCTCAAGTCAGCGCCACTTGGCTGTGGGCCCTTGCTGACCACTGCCTCCGGCCTACACTGCGGTCAGCAGGGCTCACACATATCAAATCCAATCCTGACCTGCCAGGACATGCCATCATCACTGGCTGCACACCCGCTGAGCGCTTCAGGTGCCACTAACTCTGTGCAGCTCAAGTCAACGCCACGTGGCTGTGGGCCCTTGCTGACCGCTGCCTCCGGCCTACACTGCGGTCAGCAGGGCTCAAACATATCAAATTCAATCCTGACCTGCAAGGACACGCCATCATCGCTGGCTGCACACCCGCCACCACCGCCAGGACCACCTCCAACCAACTACTGCCAGAGTCGGAGGAGTCTTACAGCCAGCCTATCAAAGTTGCTCACACCTGTCTTGGATGCCATCATAAGCTTGATACCCTGCTCAGCTCTTCAGGTGCCACTAACTCAGTGCACCACAAGTCATGGACCCTTTATCATTGAATCTTGTGTGTGTGATCCGATGATCACTGTTCTAGTTGTTGCCAGCACCAACCACTCCCTGAGGGCTGGCTTACACTCACCCCACACCCATCCAGCACAGGCGTCACTGGACATGTGACCCTGGTAATCAAAAGGGGCCAGGCGCATGTGCCCGTAGCCAATTTCACTATCTATCTAAGTGTGTCCGTGTGGTCATTATGTATGCATGATGGCCCCGGGCCCTACCACATTACATTGTGCTGTGGACAGCGGACGCAACCATGTCACCTCAGGCAGTGGGTAAGACCTTGGACACTTAGCTTTGTCGTGCCCCCCTGTAAGCGTAAGCGGAGTGGGCTGGGCTGGCATACGCCAGTCCAGCGTAGGGGTGTGAAGAATTTGCCCGGGGCTCTGGGCGTGGTTCAGTGCTGGCCTGGACAAGGAAGTAACTAATGCGTGTGTCTCTGCAGTAGTGTTCGCGCCACCCGGCCTGCAATCGACAATGTTGCAATGTAGCATGCACCCGGAGGGCGGGCTCGCACGAACGGAGAAATGAAGGAGCGCAAGACCGCTCGGGGTCTTGGATCATACATGCCAAGTGTTGTGTGTATCTGTATTGCCGCAGCATGAGCCAAATGCCTAGCCTTAATCGCAGTGCGAGTTCAGCCGGGCATGAACTCTACATCTGTGTCCGCCCTATCCTTACCATAGGCCTACACTCACGTGGCCGCCCACCTTCAACGGCCAACATCACAGTGTCGTTGTCAGGCTTGTGGACATGCGCAGACAGGCATGACAATGGTGTGCTGTAGGAGTGCAAGTGATGCAACCGCGCAGCGCACACAAATCAATAGGCTCGGGGGGAGGGAGGAGCAGCTGTGAGGCAACGTAACACACAGTGATGCCGCTCATTTGCCACATGCAAGACATGTCAAACATGAATCCCAAAGTCGCACACATCCCACCCCACCCCCAACAAGCCACATCACATTTCCTGAATGCAAGCAGATGACAAACTAACTTTAGGGATGAAAGCTCATTTGTCTGAACTATCAGGCGGAAGCACATCTGCACCTAAGACCTCGGAACTGCATGTTCCCGGCACCCCCTGACAGATACTATAGCAGCTGATGACGACTCCCACACTACGCACAGCCCGATGAAAGACCAACGTATACACACCCCACACACAGAAGTCCTTGCTCGAAGTTATCTTGCATGGAATGGCCTTCACACTCACTCCCACACCATCCCAGGCGTACAACCGTTGCACACTAAAACAACTCATTGATCCGAGCTGTGGCATTTCATCCACAGAACTGGCGCAGGTCAGAACAGTGCCGCTTCAACTAGAGCCACTAACGCAATGGCAGAACATCCCGGACACATGCACAACCCCTATCACATGGAACTGTACCGTGCACGTATGCTGCATTTACTGGGGGCACTGCCATTGGCAGTGCTGCGGATCATTTACCGGCTAAGCTTCCGCCTTGCCAACGTCACCTGCGTTCAGCCTGTGTTGCATTGTCGATCGTGCATATTCGAGTGGTCCATGGATGTCTGCCTATCCAACAAGACGGTAGCTGAACTGGATTTTGACATGTGTGTGCGCCCCCTGTTGGCCCACGACCAGGAGTGTCACCATGATACCCGTTTATGGGATGCCTTGATACTTGGCATACATGCTGGCAGCTGGACTTGGGAGATTGCACAACTCCTCGTGTGCAGTGACCACATTGAACCGCTCCCCTATTGGGCTGTAGTGCTAATTGGTGAAAGGGGGTGGACGCAGCACATCTGTCCGGACCTGCTAATGGATTGCCTCGCCTTCCTGTTTGATGAAGTCGACAACGACCTCATGTTGGAAATGATAGCCTACGAAGCTGCAATCGCTTTAATGGACGACTAACTACGTACCTGCAGCCACAACAGATTGGAATCCATTGCACATTTCCCAACACCTTGTTGCATCTTGGAGATCTGGTCACATATCCCACGACAACAGTGGACATGGCTGCATTCGCCTGGACTCCGAATACATGAGCCGACAACAACGCGGGTTAACACACACCTGTGAAAGGTGAGGTACACTCTCGGAGTGGACAGCAGCGCTTGGCAACGTTCCTCATTCTGACATACTGCTACATTGGTCTGCATGTTGTGGCACTCATCTTGCCCGTACTGACACGCATATGCTAATAAAGTCTACGAACCTTCATTTGTATTCAACTGTGATGAGTGTTGATTTGAATGACAATGTGTGTCTCACTGCCTATCTGGGTCACGGCCATACATGCGCATTGATAGCATTGCCCAGGGAGTACCTTTTTGTGGAATCACTGTCCCTACATTCATCCATACTTTCATACTTGATTGATCATAGCCATGACACATCTGTGTGAATTAGAATGTTTTATTCGCATTCAGTGGAGTGTTGAAGTTGGACCAGTACAGGGCCATGCAAACCCCACTTTACATTGTTGCCCCATGGAGGGCCAGCCAGAGTCCTTTAGGGATTGACAAGTTCATCGGAAGAGGAAGACTTCAGTCCGCAGTGTGATTGCTGTGTCATTGGTAACCAAACAAAACATGGCAGTCCATGTCGAGGTCCAAGGTGAGTGTCGCTGAGTATATCTGGGGACAGTGGAAGGTGTTATTCCAGGGCATGATGCAGAGGGCAGAACCAAGCTGAAACAGGCCATATGGCAGAGATGAATGCTACCACTTCATTCTTACCACAAAGCCAGATTCATCATCATCTTCGTCCTCTGATGTGTCAGGTGCCTCACATGTGGGTGGTGGTGTTTAGTCTGCATCACTGTGTGGCACTGACACATGAGGGGTCGGAGATGTGGATGGAGTATTAGCAGCAGCATTCATCCGCGCCAGGCCTTGTGGCGGCAATGCCATGACGAGGATCTGCAGGACATGGAAGATCACAGCTACATCTCACTGGTGTGCAGCCGTGGCAAACATTCTTTCCGCCTGCATCCGCTCCAAGCTCTCCATCATTCTCCTTATGTGTCCCAACTCCCGGCTGACATCGCTGGAGCCACTCTGACTAGACAGTTGTTCTTGGCTCAGAGTCATGACTCCAGCGATGTCAGCCATGGATTGTTGGAGAGCATGGAGCGGACAGTGGGTGTCCGTTAGGGACTGTAAGTTGTTCCTGATGGGACTTAGACACCCACGTATGGCATCTAGTTTGGCTGCCATGAGGTCGAATCCCACCCGCAGCTGATCAGCCATCTTCTCCTGGCACCCTAACACACGGCATTGGAATGCCATGTGTTGGTCGTGGGGGTCCTGGGAGACAGCCGTGGTGGTGGGTGCTTCCTGCTGTGTGGTCTGTGCAGGGGGTGGGGTCTCCTCGATGCAGCTGGGCTGCCCTGCTCCTGGAGGTGGGGTGCCGAAGCTGTCCATGAGCTGTTGGAGGGTGTCGGTGTCGATGTTGGGGAGGTCCTCTTCATCATCAGTGCTGAGTTGTTGGGTCTGCTCTGCAGGAGGTGTTGATTCTCCCTCTGCAATGTGAAGGGGAGATGTAGATTGACATTGTGTTCACATGTATGTTCACGCATTGTACAAGTTTACTAACAGACTGCATGACAATGTACATTGTGACTGTTTGTGAGGAGATGCCTATTTGATGCGGGACAGTTGACATTTCTACACCATCAGGGATGTGAGGTTGTACTTGTACATTATCATCTCACAGTTTCCTGCTATGCCAAATGCGAATGGCCATTTTCTACACACAAGCGGCAGCAGTTGTGTCCTCTGTTCTGTTGTGAAAGTGTTGCAGTTTGTACCACATTGTTGTCAATGTTGAGGTGCTCTGATTCTTATGTGTGTGTGCTGCATTGTGGGTGTGTTGCCCCTTCAGATCTGATTTGGCTGGCCCTTATCCCTTTCAGGCGGTGTGCCTTTCACTTCTGTGCTTATATAGTGCTGAGATGTTGCAGACTTGGGTAAATTGGGTTCTTGGTTGGAGTTGTGACTCTTGGGCATGGTTTGTCCGCAGATGTGCTATACTTAATTGTGCATGTGTGCCATTGTGCCCATCTCCCCCGTCCCCCAGTCCCTGGTCGTTACTCACCCTGTTGCTGTTGGCTCAGGTCATGTTGTGCAGTGTTCGGTCCCCCAACTCCTGCCACCGTCTCCCCAATGATGACTCGGGTCACCATTTCCTCCATCTCATCCAGCTCCTGGTGTGTCGCTGGACTCCCACCTCCAGTCTGCATTGCTGCTTTCAGGTTGGCTGCGAGTTTCAGCTTGGTTTTGCGCTTCACATCGGTCCAGCGCTTCTTGCAGTCGTCCACTTCCCTTCTCTTCACTCCGACTGCATTCACCTAGGCCAAGATGGACTGCCATATTGTATTTTTAATTGCAAATGACACAGTGGAGGTGATGAACAGTTGGTGGTGGTGTTCTGTCACCTCCGTAATGAGGATCTGGTTTTCCTGCGTACTGAAACTGTCTAAATATCGAGTTTTTAATTTTGACCTACAATAATATCGAGTTTGAAATATTGTAGGGACACAATATCGAAGTCAAGAATATCGACGACCAGAATATCGACCTGAAGGTAAGAAATATCATTTTTGTTAATATCAAAGTTAGTAATATCGATAGCAAAAATATCGATGTTACTAATATCGATATTTATATTAGTGTTATGTATTTTATTATGTATTTTATATGTTTGTGTTTATATTTTTTGTTAATTATTGTACTAGTTTTAGAATATATGTATAACATTTTTAGAAGTTAGTAATTTTTTTTTAAGTAAATTATGCGTTTTAGTACCGTAGCGGGTTGTGGGTTTATAGGGGAATAGGGTGGGAAGTAATTTAATTATACTAAATTAATTAAAAAATGTTAGGACTTAGTAATTATGTTTAAGTAAATTTTGCGTTTTAGTTCTGTAGCGGGTTGTGGGTTTATAGGGGAATAGGGTGGAAGTAATTTAATTGTAATTAAGTAATTATTTATTTTTATTTATTGGTATTGATAAATAATTTTATGTTAATTAATTATTAATTGGTAATTAATTTTTATTAATTGGTAATTAATTTTTATTAATTCATTATTTGGTAATTATATTAAGTGTATTAATTTATTATTGAAGTGTGTTGTGAGTTTATAGGGCAATAGGGTGGGAAGTAATTTAATTGTAATTAAGTAATTATTTATTTTTATTTATTGGTATTGATAAATAATTTTATGTTAATTAATTATTAATTGGCAATAACTTTTTAATAATAGATATTTCCATGTTTTGGAAATTAATTTGTTCATTAATTAATAATTGGTAATTAATTGTCATTAATTATTATTTATTGGTATTTATCAATAATTTATTGTTAATTGATTTTTAATTGCTATTTGTTTTAAATAATATTGTTTTTGGGTATTGAAAATGAATTATTTTTTATTTTATTATTATTTGGTAATGAATTGTTAATAATTATTATTTAATTGTATTTATCATCTATTTAATTGTTAATTAATTATTAATTGGTAATTATTTTAAGTACTTATTTATTGGTATTGTTAATTAATGTATTGTTATTTAATAATTAAATTATTATTTATTTAATAAAAGATTATTTTAATTATTAGTAAGTTATTTTTACCCCTACGCTATCCAACACTTTCCCTACTGTTGCACTCTCTGGAGTGGGAATAGTAATTTTAACCTCTACGCTATCCAACACTTTCCCTACTGTTGCACTCTCTAGAGTTGGAATAGTAATTTTAAACTCTACGCTATCCAACACTTTCCCTACTGTTGCACTCTCTGGAGTTGGAATAGTAATTTTAATCCCTACGCTATCCAACACTTTCCCTACTGTTGCACTCTCTGGAGTTGGAATAGTAATTTTAACCTCTACGCTATCCAACACTTTCCCTCCTGTTGCACACTCTGGAGTTGGAATAGTAATTTTAACCCCTACGCTATCCAACACTTTCCCTACTGTTGCACTCTCTGGAGTTGGAATAGTAATTTTAACCTCTACGCTATCCAACACTTTCCCTACTGTTGCACTCTCTGGAGTTGGAATAGTAATTTTAACCTCTACGCTATCCAACACTTTCCCTCCTGTTGCACTCTCTGGAGTTGGAATAGTAATTTTTACCTCTACGCTATCCAACACTTTCCCTACTGTTGCACTCTCTGGAGTTGGAATAGTAATTTTAACCTCTACGCTATCCAACACTTTCCCTACTGTTGCACTCTCTGGAGTTGGAATAGTAATTTTAACCTCTACGCTATCCAACACTTTCCCTCCTGTTGCACTCTCTGGAGTTGGAATAGTAATTTTTACCTCTACGCTATCCAACACTTTCCCTACTGTTGCACTCTCTGGAGTTGGAATAGTAATTTTAACCCCTACGCTATCCAACACTTTCCCTACTGTTGCACTCTCTGGAGTTGGAATAGTAATTTTAATCTCTACGCTATCCAACACTTTCCCTACTGTTGCACTCTCTGGAGTTGGAATAGTAATTTTTACCCTTACGCTATCCAACACTTTCCCTATTTTTGCACTCTATGGAGTGGGAATAGTAATTTTTAACCCTACGCTATCCAATATTTACTGTTTTAGTTAATGTGGTGTATAATTTATGTAACACATTTTTTTTTAATGTTGTTATATATATTTTTATTTATATTATTGTTGTATGTGTATGTATGTATTTATTTATAATTTATAAAATGTTTTTTTAACAATGTATAAGTTATTACAATAATTAATTGTAAATATTATTAAGTAAGTATATATATTATATTTTTATATGTATATATATATTTTTTTTACATTATATGTATTACTTATAATTTTAAACATATTTTTAACTATGTTTATTTTAAATATATGTATCATTTACTTTATTTTACATTATTTTTTAACATTAAAAAACCCGATATTTTTAACAACGATATTTTTGACAACGATATTTTTTTCTCGATATTTTTGTACTTACCATAATGTAGATAGGACTTCGATATTCTTGACATCGATATTTCGGCTCCGATATTTTTGACGTCGATATTTTTGACGTCGATATTCTGTCAGTGATTCGTACTGAAACGCGGGTTCCTCTTCTTCTTCTCCTTGCCCTTCCCTGACCCCGAGGTCCCAGGCTGGTCCTCCGTGGGGCTTGTGGGGTTCTGGTTGTCCTCTGTACTTGCTCCGGCTACCTCCATGGTGCTTCGCAGTTGTTTGTGTTTTGTTTGTGTTTTTTGTTGCCGCTTTTATAGTGGTTTTTCCCGCCTGACTTGTGGGACTTGCAGGCCTGGCGTGGCTTATCGCTGAATTTTTTATCGCAGTTGGGCCCATTGCAACTTTTTTCACGTTAGGGTTTAGACTTTTATCGCCGTCCCGGTAATTTTATCGCGGACATTATACGCGTTATCGGGAAACTATCGCATGTTACCCCCGTGTTGAGAATACGACGTTAACACGGAGTTATTTTCCCGCGGTAGACGGCGATATGAGAAATTGCGTTAACCTATTTTGGTGATGATTATCGCACTTACTTGAGAATATCCCCCTATATTTCTAAATTGGTGTGGGATTCTTCTTGTGTTGTGTTTTCACTTTATTACTGTCTGTGTGTGCATAGATACTTTACACATTGCCTCTAAGTGAAGCCTGACTGCTTTTGCGCCAGGCTGCCAGAGGTTTAAGCACAGCTTAATTTAGGACTATTCGTGGTTCACCCTGATGGGGATTGTGGTTGTTGCTTTAATATGGCCCCTCGCCCCACTTCAACCAACAACTCAATTTCTCACTGTCAGGAAAAAATAGTACCAGAAGTTAGGATATTCTTCCCGAAACTATCTAACAAACTACAGTATCGGTTCAAAAGCACATAGGCCTAGATGTTCTGGAAGACAGAGAAGTGGAGTCTAGGGCAGCCTTTTGTGGCTGGGGTTGTGAAGCTGAGGCCAGTGGAGCCTGGAACTGGTTTCACATCTGGGCTATGACAGGCAGTGCCCATTGAAAGGATAGTAATCATGAAGCATGACAGATAGCAACAACAGCCAATAGCTTACGCTTCAGTATAATTTTGCATCTGTTTGGCGTTGCCACACATTTGTTATGTTTTTTCTTTCCTCTGTTCCATCTGCAATCAGGCCCTATAATGCATGGTCCTAGAATTTTCTTCCTCTCCTCTGATTTCCTCTGATGTCCTGTGTTGCTCACCCTTTAGCTCCTCTTCAACCCCCTGGCCGACTAACCGAAGATTCACAGACTGAAGACTCGCTTGGCTGGTGCTTCCTTCCCTTTTGGTTCTCTGGCTGGTTTCTGATAGCTGGGAGTATGTGGTTACAGCACTGACCCTGTTAAGCACCATTCTGAGTTTTGTGGGCCTGGAGAGGTTAATGGTAATTCTAGAATTGATTTCTTAGTGTTCTATACATTTTGATATAGAAACCTGAAAGTCTAGTGAATCCTTGTGAACAGCCTGTTCTGAGCGATATTGACATCAGGGCCCTTGCCCTTCTCTCTCTCTCTATCTCTCTCTCTCGCCCGCTCTCCTTACCTTTCTTTTTCCCTGAGGTAGTGTTCTCCTCAAACTTGTCTGTCTTCGTGCAGCTGGTGTGCTGTCTTGGAGAGAGGGACGGATTATTGCTGCATCTGAGAAACCATGACCAGCCACGATTTATGAAATAATGTTCCTCACTGCAAACCTGCCAGCAATGGCAATGGCAATGGCCTTTCAAAGGCTTCCTTAAAACATAGCATTAACAGGTGGAGAAGTTGCCCATTGATTATCTCTCTGAGGGATGTAAAACACTATACTGGGTGGGTTGTTTTAATGAAATTGCATGCCTCAGATCTCTTGTGTCTAAGGGATTACAGAAGAGCCAGCTTCACAAGGACGTACGTAATGTATTTGTTCCCTTTAGAGAAAAACTGCAGTTTCTGTTAATATTTGTTTCTCTTGTGAGAACAGATATTCTTTGGGAATCTAGTCTGCCATATTTGAGTGTACCAGGAATACTCTGGATTTAGATAGCTGAATAGGAGATCCCACAGGACTTTAGTTAGTTCATAGTGCTCTCAAGATAGGCGCATTAAGGGCAGTAATTATTTTACTGTTAGCTAGTTTCCTTTACCAATGACATTGCAGGATTTTCCCACAAATTGGCCAGCACAATGCTATTTCCCTGGCCAATACTTAAAGAAAAGGATGGCCAGGAATATACTCTAGCGACACGTGTGGAGGAAATACTTGGAATGTCCAGATGTCTCTAAAATAAATACTAGGAATATGCCATCTCAACCAATGGGATTTTCTTGCTAGATTAGGTTTGTTGTAGGAATGTCTCCAAACAGTCTCCTGTTCAAGGCTTTACGAACACCGGGGCTGTGCCCACTTGGAAAGTTTGATTGCCTGTCTGGAATTTTTCTTCTCCTACAAGCTACGGCTTGAAGATAGCCCCATGTATCTAAAGGAAGCTAATGACCTGTGCAAAGGAAGCCCTTATATTCAATTTAAAATCCATACATGGACACTCCATAGCAACAAGAGGCACCCACAAACTCAACACAAAAGACTTGATGTAACTAGTCAGTTGAATTTCAACCTAGCACTACTTGGAAGTCTAGATATCAGACATCTGTATAGGGTGACCAACTGGCATGGGTGCAAATTTAGGATGTGTAAAAAGTCAGGACAAAGGGTCAAAAATCAGGACAAAAATTCAGGACAGAAGGTCAAAATTCAGGACAAAACTTCGGGACAAAAGGTAGGTTTTACAGACACATCGGAGGAAGTTGCATGATAGTATAAAAGTAAGTAAATAAACAACTACTTAAGTACAAGTCAAAATAAGTTTGTATTAGGTTGAAACAATTGTGCACTTCACGTTTTTTCAGTATGCATGCAGCTTTGAGCAACTGTACAGGTCTTTTTGTGGTATTTCATATGATAATAATCTATTTATATGGTTACTGCACTGGGTTGTCCAGTCTGATATTTTGTTTACAACTCATGGTCCTGAGCAGGCATGTTTGGTGAGAGAAGTGGTCAGGAAGATCTGCTCGGATAGACTTTGTTACTAGCATCTCATATCTGAGTGCCATTGTGAGATGTAAAGCAGCACGCAGATGTGAACTAAAGGGAGGATTGCTGTGATGAACCCACTGTAGGGAACGCATTATGGGTGTTTCAGCAAGTGAAACTTAAAATATGGAATCTGACTTTGCTTATGGGGCTTCGCAGAGAGTTGCACTAGCTGACGGAAGTCACAAAGGTGCTTTTCCCTGCAGCTTTCTTAAAGAAGGCACTGTTGATACACTATTACATCGTTTATTTCTGACGCCTTGCCTATTGCTACAAACACAATATACATCTCAAGCACAGCTCATGGCACTATGAGGCTCTCCCTAAAACCTTACACCTAAAACAAAACATGCAAACATTTACAATTACTAGTGTAACATTCAAGTAGCATTTGGGTGTCACTCAAAATGTCATATGCATGATGTACAGCTCCGACACATAAGCACACAGCAAAACCAGAATAGTAACACATAGGCAAGGGAGTAGCCAGGAAATTTAAATACCTCCCACTTTGAACTAAAGCTCTTATGGCACCAAGAAAGCAAAGTAAGTCATCACAACCCTCCCCGGAAGAGCTCTCTTGTCCAAGAATCTAGCCATTCATCCTTCCATCAAACCCCTGATATCCACCATTTCAAATTTACATTCCATCATCTATTAATTCTTTCATCCATCATTTAGTCCTTCACCATTCATTCTGTCCTCCCATCTATGTGCCCATCCATATCCAAACCTTTTCAACCATTTGCAAACCTATCCATCATCTATCCTTCCATCCATCATTTAACTCATCCATCCCTCCATCCACCTTTTCACTCATCCATCCATCATCCATCCACTCTTTCACCCAATCCATCCTTTCACTCATCCATCCACTCTTCCACCCATCCATCCAACCATTTACCTTTTCACGCAAGCCATCCTTTCACTCATCCATCCACTCTTCCACCCATCCATCCATTCACTCATTCATCCAACCATTTACCCTTTCACCCATCCTTTCACTTACTCATCCATCCACCTAGTCACTCATCCGTCCACCCATTCAACTTTTCACTCATCCATCCCTCCTTTCTTCCAGCTCTCCACCCTCCCTTTCACTCATGTATGCATTCTTTCAATCATCCATCTTTACATTTATCTTTTCACTTATCCAGGCACCCATTCGCCCATCCATTCTGCCAATCATTGATCCATGCTTTCACTCATCCATACATCCATTTATCCTCCCTTTCTCTCTCCATTCCCCTTTCACTTAGACACCCATCCTTCCCACCCATCCACCCACTCATCCATTTACTCATCCACTCATGAATCCATCCATTGACCCTATCAGTCATCCATCCTTTCACTCATACATCCATCCTTTCACTCATCCATCCATCCTTTCTCTCATCCATCCATCCTTTTACTCATCCATCCATCCATCCATCCTTTTGTCCATCTACCCTCCCTCTCACTCACTCATCCATCCACTCGTCCACCTATCCATCCATTCACTCATTCATCCAACCATTTACCCTTTCATTCATCCAGCCATCCTTTCACTTACTCATCCGTCCACCCATTCAACCTTTCACTCATCCATCCATCCTTTCTTCCAGCTCTCCACCCTCCCTTTCACTCATGTATGCATTCTTTCACTGTATATCTTTACATTCTTCTATTCACTCATTCATGCACCCATTCGCACATCCATTCTGCAAATCATTCATTCATGCTTTCACTCATCCATCCATCCATCCATTCTCCCTTTCTCTCCCCATTCCCCTTTCATTTAGCCACCCATCCTTCTATCCACCCTCCACACATCCACCCACTCATCCATTTACTCATCCATTCATGAATCCATCCATTGACCCTATCACGCATCCATCCTTTTACTCATCCATCCTTTCTCTCATCCATCCACCCTTTCACTTATCTATCCATCCTTTTGTCCATCTACCCTCCCTTTCACTCACTCGTCCATTCTTACATCCACTCTTTCACTCATTCATCCATTCATTCACCCTTTCACTTATCAATTCATCAATCCATTCATCATTTCTCTCATCCATCCACCCATTCACTTGCCCATCATCCACCCTTTCACTGATCCATCCACCCCTTTTTCCTATCCATCTATCCATCTACCCTTCCACCCATACATACATCTATTTACCTTCATCCATACTTCCGCTCACGCATCCATCTATCCTTTCTCTCATTATCCATCCACCCTTTCACTCATCCATTCCTTTCACTAATCCAACAAGCCATTTACCCATTCCTTCACTTATTCACTAACCCACTTTTCCATTAATTATGAGCTGAGCCTTTGTCTACTGATTTGCAGATGGAAGAGGCCCATAAAGAAATTTACCCTCCCTGTAGTTCCTAAAGCAAGGTGGGGGGTGGGGGAGGGTTCACTATGCCCCTGCACATAGGCAATCTGAAAAGTTGGAAGTCATGAGTCATGCATGATGCACAGTGCCAGGACATGAGGGGACTGTGACATGGTGTTGTTTCCAGGGCTTTAAGTGGGATGAAAAAACTGTGGGTCTCTCCAAGGGGCGTGTCTGATGTAATTAAGGGGGTGGCTTAAAACACCTAAGCTAAAAATATGTCCTGAGCATAATGTGCCGCCCGACTGCTATTTTGCTGTTTCTATCATTGCATCCAGTAACATTCGACCTACAACAAGCCATGACTATTGGCTTTGTCAATGGATAAAATAAATAAAAAAGCAACAACTATGGCTTCGTTGTATACCATAATAAAAATGCATCAGCTCTGAAATGATGAGACTGCGTAAGAACTATAACCTCTCCTTTTTAACTTTGTACATTTGTTTTGTACATTTCTTCCATCTAACCCTAACAGAATGCCCTGCCCTAGACCGTGGCAGGAGGAGGCCCACCATATGCTGTAACACCCCAAACTGGCGGCCCATTGTCATTCTGTATGTGACAATAAGCCTGCATACAGAATGACAATGGGCGGGGTGGGGCTGCTCGTGTGCTCCGAGAATGAGTGTGAGGCGGCCCCATCAGGGAGCGGAGGCCTCTCGCAGGGGAACAGCTCTGCTCCCTGCAAGGCCTAAAATTACAGACAAAAGGCATCCGTAAAAGGGATCCTCAACAGATGTGAGGTCCAAATTACGGACGATCCGTGAAATTTACGGGCGGTTGGTGACCCTACATCTGTAGTTGATAGGGAACTCCCACAAATTGCCCCATGCACCTGGATCTCAAAGTGGTGTGCCTAGGTCAGAGTTTTATGTCTGTTTTTTTCTAACTGAGGTCTTGCACTGTGACCCTCTGGACCTGGGCAACCCAAACAGGAATAGCCTCTAGGTTGCGACTCGCAATTTTTCGCAATTTGCGAGTCGCTAAAGCAAATGGTCGTACATCTGGCCCAATGTCAGCATTTAGCGAATGCAAATTTAGAGATGGATGTCTGCTCCCTGCATTCATAGCTATTCACAGGTGTCACAAATGGCTCCTGTCTCACACCTAATACAGCCACAAGAGTTTGGTGCTGCAACCAATTACTATATCAGTGATGGCACAAAATTAATGTCAGTGTGCAAAACAAATGAGTGGATTGTAACCTTAAATTAGTACATCGTTACCTTTGCTTTTACCTTTAGCCTTCTGATTTTGATCATTTTAAATGTTATCATTTATTTTCATTGGTAACATATTATGACTGTGGATTTTTTCCACCTGATCCATGGCGAAAATGTTTGATACGGATAGTTTCTCTATTTTCATTTCCAATTATTGTTGAATGTTACGTTTTTGTACCGCTGATTATTTCGTTGTGTAGTTTCACTTTCACCTACAACTTTTGATCAATTCAAGCATTGTGTTGGATTATTAAGATTTACTTATCAAATTAGAATGTGATTACTTTACTTTTTACTGCATGAACAATATACAAAATGGGCTCAAAATTCGGCACATTGAAACCCGTTTCAATTTGAGGACTGGTAGGTCAGATTGTCCCATATCAGGTGAATATTTTGACAGTCATAGTGTTTGTTGTTTTTTTAAAAATAGCCATGTGCTGTAAAATGTCCTGGGCAGAGCTGGGCAGAGATCACTTGCAGAACACGTTCTCTCTTATACTTCACAGTGCTGCCTATATGTAATCCATTTTTTTCAATTTTATCCTCTGCCTCTCTTATCTCACTCTTTAAAAGTGATGTTGATTAAAGCAAAGACTTATACCTTTATGGCCTAAGGCCTGATTTAGAGTTTAGTGGAGAGGGTCCTCCACTACAAACACTACCCTGTCTGCCAAACCGACAGTTCAGCGGGTCTATTTACAGTCAGACTGACGGACATGCTTCTGACAACTGTGCCCCTGCTGGTTTCACCGGCAGAAACCTTACACCGACTGACTTGGGACATCATTCACCCTATTTAGAGCAGACAGTTTGATGTACTTTTGAGATGGAGCATCAGCGTGCATGCGCAGTCTGCAAGACCTGTGGTAATCACTATACCGACTGTAATCCTACCTGCTGCTTACCATAGGTTGATTGCAGTGTCGTTCTTCTTTGCAGCCTCCTAATTGGTTCCCAACCCGATGATTCTCTTCCATTTTCTTCCTGGGGAGCACCGCTCAACTACGGATTGATTTTCATTGATTTGTGGCTGTGCGCTTTTATTAGGAACTATTTCTTCTAACCCCCTCCCATTCCCCCTGCCCTCCATTTTTCATTATTTAAATGTGTCGCAAATCACTTCCAGCGCAGTACACCGCGCTGTCAAGGTGTCCGAGTCCCTGTGGAGCGCAAACAGTGCGTGATTTGGGGAATGGTGTTTGTATATATATATATATATATGCGGCCTCAAGCTTCTGGGCGTTTTTGGTTACATATATATATATATATGTATACATATATCACCTACTGTGCCTTATACTACTCTCCTCCTCACTTCCCTTCCTTGTGCCTCACGCTACTCTTCTCACTATCCTTTCTCATGCCTCACGCTGCTGTTCTCCTCTCTCTCCTTCCTTGTGCCTCACGCTGCTCTTTTCCTCACTCTCCTTCCTCATGACTCACGCTGCTCTTTTCCTCTCTCCTTCCTTGTACCATCTGCTGATCTTCTCCTCGCTCTTTTTCCTTGTACCTCCTGCTGCTCTTCTCGCTTTCCTTCCTTGTACCTCCTGCTGCTCTTCGTCTCGCTTTCCTTCTTTGTACCCCCTGCTGCTCTTCTCCTTGCTCTCTTTCCTTGTACCTCCTGCTGCTCTTCTCCTAGCTTTCCTTCCTTGTACCTCCTGCTGCTCTTCGTCTCGCTTTCCTTCTTTGTACCCCCTGCTGCTCTTCTCCTCGCTCTCCTTCCTTGTACCTCCTGATGCTCTTCTCCTCGCTCTCCTTCCTTGTACTTCCTGCTGTTCTTGTACTCGCTCTCCTTCCTTGTACCTCCTGCTGCTGTTCTCCTTGCTCTCCTTCCTTGTACCCCCTGCTGCTCTTCTCCTCGCTCTCTTTCCTTGTACCTCCTGCTGCTCTTCTCCTCGCTCTCCTTCCTTGTGACTCACACTGCTCTTCTCCTCGCTCTTCTTCCTTGTACCTCCTGCTGCTCTTCTCCTTGCCCTCCTTCCTTGTGCCTCCTGCTGCTCTTCTCCTCGCTCTCTTTCCTTGTACCTCCTGCTGCTCTTCTCCTCACTCTCCTTCCTTGTGACTCACACTGCTCTTCTCCTCGCTCTTCTTCCTTGTACCTCCTGCTGCTCTTCTCCTCGCTCTCCTTCCTTGTACCTCCTGCTGCTCTTCTCCTCGCTCTCCTTTCTTGTGCCTCATGCTGCTCTTCTCACTCTCCTTCCTTGTGCCTTACGCTACTCTCCACCTCATTCTCCGTCCTTGTGCCACACGCTGCTCTTCTTTCTCTCCTTCCTTGTGCCTCATGCTGCTCTTCTCCTCCTCAATCTCCTTCTTTGTGCCTCACACTGCTCTTCTTGTTCTCAATCTCCTTCCTTGTGCCTCATGCTGCTCTCCTTCTCAATCTCCTTCCTTGTGCATCATGCTGCTCTCCTCCTCACTCTCCTTCCTTGTGCCTCACGCTGCACTCCTCCTCACTCTCCTTCCTTGTGCCTCACGCTGCTGTTCTCCTCTCTCCTTCCTTGTAACTCCTGCTGCTCTTCTCCTCGATTTCCTTCCTTGTACCTCCTGCTGCTCTTCTCCTAGCTCTCCTTCCTTGTACCTCCTGCTGCTCTTTTCCTCGTTCTCCTTCCTTGTACCTCATGATGCTCTTCTCCTCGCTCTCTTTCCTTGTACCTCCTGATGCTCTTCTCCTCGCTCTCTTTCCTTGTACCTCCTGCTATTGTTCTCCTTGCTCTCCTTCCTTGTACCTCCTGTTGCTCTACTCCTCGCTCTTCTTCTTGTACCTCCTGCTGCTCTTCTCCTCGCTCTCCTTCCTTGTACCTCCTGCTGCTCTTCTCCTCGCTCTCCTTTCTTGTGCCTCACGATGCTCTTCTCACTCTCCTTCCTTGTGCCTTACGCTACTCTCCTCCTCATTCTCCGTCCTTGTGCCACACGCTGCTCTTCTTACTCTCATTCCTCGTGCCTCACGCTGCTGTTCCCCTTTCTCTCCTTCCTTGTGCCTCATGCTGCTCTTCTCCTCCTCAATCTCCTTCTTTGTGCCTCACACTGCTCTTCTTGTTCTCAATCTCCTTCCTTGTGCCTCATGCTGCTCTCCTTCTCAATCTCCTTCCTTGTGCATCATGCTGCTCTCCTCCTCACTCTCCTTCCTTGTGCCTCACGCTGCTCTCCTCCTCACTCTCCTTCCTTGTGCCTCACGCTGCTGTTCTCCTCTCTCCTTCCTTGTAACTCCTGCTGCTCTTCTCCTCGATCTCCTTCCTTGTACCTCCTGCTGCTCTTCTCCTAGCTCTCCTTCCTTGTACCTCCTGCTGCTCTTCTCCTCGCTCTCCTTCCTTGTACCTCCTGATGCTCTTCTCCTCGCTCTCTTTCCTTGTACCTCCTGCTGCTCTTCTCCTTGCACTCCTTTCTTGTACCTCCTGCTGTTCTTGTCCTCGCTCTCCTTCCTTGTACCTCCTGCTGCTCTTCTCCCCGCTCTCCTTCCTTGTACCTCCTACTGCTCTTCTCCTCGCTCTCCTGCCTTGTACCTCCTGCTGCTCTTCTTCTCACTCTCCATCCTTGTGCCTCACACGGTTCTTTGCCTCACTCTCCTTCTTTGTATCTTTGGCTCATCTTCTCATCACGCTCCTTCCTTTTGCCTCACGCTGCTCTTTTCCTCCTCAATGTCCTTCCTGATGCCTCAATGTGCTCTTCTCCTCCCTCTCCACCCTTTTGCCTCACGCTGCTCTCCTCCCCACTCTTCTTCCTTGTGCCTCACTCTACTTTTCTCCTCGCTCTCCTTACTTGTACCTCCTGCTGCTCTTCTCCTCACTCTCCTTACTTATGGTTCATACTGCTCCACAACTAACTATCCCAATACAACACACATAATTCCACTGCACACCACATACATACAACTCCATAACACATAGGTAAAACACAATCCCATTTACAACGCCAAAAGCTCTAACTCAAATAAATGCAAGACCTATTGTATTTTCAATGCTTGTTTTCTTTAGGACCGTCAGTAAAGGCCTGAGGGTCCCAAAAAGGAAAATTACCCCAACACCCTGGGAGATGACTCCCAAGGTGTCCGGCTTGTTAAAAAAGGTTTTTTTTACGAAGACAAACTCCCATTATGGGAGTTTGTTTTTGTAAAACAAAAAATTGCTGAGCAGCCACATGAACCATGGCAGCTGCTCAGCAAACATTCAGTGCCTTCAGAGGAGCTTCCAAGCTAGCGGAGATCTTCACATAGGACAGGCAGTATCTACCAGGGCAGCAGGGGGTATTACCTTCACTGCCCTAGTGGACAGTGGACTGCTCGCCAAATGCAAATAAGGGTACTGGTCTTTTTATTGCTTCACTGTTATTTCTATGCCATTGCCTGCAAAGCTCTATGCACCCAGTGCCCAGCGTCTTAATTTGCTATTTCTAGAACATAAATAAATAATGGTGGCTGGGCCTGATATGTGGAGAGTGAATCATCCTAGAGAATTACAGACTGTTTCTTACAACATAAACCACGCTAATATCGACAGTAGATTTCTGGCTCTTGGCAAGCGGTTGCTATAGGTCTTTGATACCAGAGTTATTCCCTACCGCATTGCTTGTACTAGAACCCTGAAACCCACTCTCCAGTTCTGTTTCAAAGTGAGGTTACTGGAATCCCAACCATTCATTTTACCTCAAAAGGACTTGTGCTGGTATTTGCAATCCATTCAGTATGAGTGTAAAAATAAATGAAGCCAGTTTGCAGCAGATCTTTGGTTTCAATGCATTTTTATTGTTTTTTGTTGTTGCAGAAAATACAGAAATGAGAGGATAACATAGAAAGAAAGACAATCCATATAGTTACTATATAACCATAAAACTACCACATGCAGTCATACAGTGTAACGATACATTCAAGCTGGTATATGATACAATAAGAATCAATTAACTTAGAATGGACAAAACATTTGATGTAAATTGCGATTGATATTTGATGACAGTAATTAAAGATATTCAGTTATATGGCAGAGTAGAATAGCACCCCAGTAAACAGAAAAGACAGCGAAAACAAGGAGAAGAGGGGAGACGCGAGAGTCCGAGATAAAGAGAGAGGGGAGGAAGAGAGCGGGGGAGGGGAGGCTAGCATGTACGGGCAATCAAACATCTGAGGTATGTATGAAGTTGCAGATAACCTGTACTAGTGGGAAGACTATATACCAGATGTCTCCTCCATAAATCTGTCAAGTGGTGCCAGATCTTGGTAGATAACCTAGTGGAGGTCTTCAGAGGGCTATGAGAGGTACGAACGCTACTGATGTATGTAACCCAGGCCCACCATGTGCGGAAGGAGATACGATTAGCAGATTTCCAGTCATGCAGGATCTGCTTTACAGCAATACTTAACAGGCGATCGAGTAGAGCATACTCTGTTCGGTTCAGTGTGAGGGGAATTATGGACAAAAGCGGACCCAATATAACTGGGAAAGTCAAGTGTAATGGGTTGGTTAAAAATATTGGAGAGTCGCTCTGCAAGACTTTCTCAATAAACATTTAGTAGCCTGCAGCCAACAAACGTGTTAAGTTCCTCTGGCTCTTCATAGCTGTTCCAGGAATATAGCCCTTTACATCGCATGCGTTTACAACGCATACAATTACGTTGTTACTTCGCAGTACCATTACAACGCAAGTCGTTACAACGACTTACTCTAGGGGCGCGCTGGACTTAGGAATAGTATAATTTACTGTTCCAACTCCAGTGTGTGCAACAGTAGGGAAGGTGTTGGAATAGTAAATTATACTATTCCTTAGTTTAGAACCCTTCATTTTGCATACTGGTTTCTGGACAGACTAGTCAAACTTCACTGAATTGAATTCAACATATGCTGGAACAGGGGAAACAGCCATCACATTGCATGCGTTACAACGCATGCGATTACAACGCAGTCATTACAAAAACCGCGTTGTTACATCGCAGTACCATTACAACGCAAGTCGTTACAACGACTTGCTCTAGAGGGCTAGCTAGATTTAGGAATAGTATAATTTACTGTTCCATCTCCAGTGTGTGCAACAGTAGGGAAGGTGTTGGAATAGTAAATCATACTATTCCTTAGTTTAGAGCGCCCCCTAGAGCAAGTCGTTGTAACGACTTGCGTTGTAATGGTACTGCGATGTCATAACGCAGTCATTGTAACGACCGCGTTGTAATCGCATGCGTTGTAACGCATGCTATGTGATGGCTGTTTCCCCTGTTCCAGCATATGTTGAATTCAATTAAGTGAAGTTTGACTAGTCTGTCCAGAAACCAGTATGCAAAATGAAGCGTGTAAAATGTTAACTGTGGGAGGGAGGGAGGGCATGATTTTGTGTTGTAGAGCTTTGGTGGTTGTGTTGGACAAAGTTCTACTTCAGGGGGTTCCCTATTAAGGTTTCTAAAATATTTTTCCCACTTGGATGGGAGAGGGGAGTGGAGTTTATCCTTATGGCAATTTAAAAACGTGTCGTTTTTGGAGGGGGTGTGATCTGGTGCTAACCATTTAAATATAAGGGAAACTATCTCTGGATCTCCAAGCGAGTCGATTTTAGATATTTGAGCTTTTAACTTCAGGAAGGTGTAGAAATCTAGATTTGAGGAGGTTTACCGTTTTAGAAAGCTGAAGTTCAGCGAATGACAGGGGCCTGGAAGCAGGGTACAGATCTCTGACTACTGAAATGCCTCGCTCCAACTAATGGCCCCGTCAATGACTGTTAGCTTAATTTCAGTCTTTCCAACATTTCAGAGCGATAGAAGGGTGGAGTTTGATGTGTGTGTCTACTTCTTTTTCGCCATAATGTGGTGGGGAGCAGCCAACTATTTTTCTATACAACACCAGTTGGGTTGGGTAACAGTGTTATCTAGAAACTATTGTGCTCCTTGCTTGGCAAGATAGGCAGTTTGATTCTTGAACCAATTAGGGAGGTTAAATCCTCCATCTTTATGATGTAGTTCTAGTTTTTACACGAGATTCGGGCCTTTTGGTGGAGCAGGATATTAGATGTGCTGAAATTAATGCTTCACAATGTGGCCATTCAGTTTACATAGTAGAGTGGGCAAAGGGTCTGCCAAGGGAAGACAATGTATTCTATCTCAATTTAGCAAGCTTCTAAAGAAGAATGGTTTAACAAGAGAAGAAAGTGGCTATTTACTAGCATCACAGTAAGTCAATTTACGGGAGAAAGGGTTAGAAGAGCGAAAACGGTGCAGTTTTTTTCTTCAACTGGGAAGAAAGGAAATCCATTATGAATAACATTTTCAGCTTTGATTATTATGCCTATTGTTTCTTCTGAAAGGAAAGAACAAGGACAATGTGCGTCCATCTTATACCAAAATGTATGCACCTCTGACGTCTTTGGGAAGACTGCTTTATAAAAACAAATATAATGCAAAGCACATAATATTAAAATCCCATTAGAGAGCGCTGTGCGGAGATAACATTCACCATAGGCATGTGTTCTGCAGTTATATTATCTTTTATAGTGCTCACCTGCTGCAGGTGTGGCAACATGGCATTCTCACTGTCCAGAGTGATTCCAGGCAGATCATGTTTGGTTGTGTAGGTGTGAGGTTGTTCTATGACCTATGTGGGAAGAGTTGGTTGAAGAGAATGGCAGCAGCGTCCCAGCAACAGAAGGATAAAAACCTAGGTTATTTATACACTGTTGCCGGGACGCTGCTGTCATCGTGCCACGCCCAGTTCCTCCCAATCACGTGTTCCTGTTTAGCTCCTATACAGAGCAGACGAGCAGACTTACTCTGAGTTGGTGGCCTGGATGTTGCACCCCAGATCCAGTCACCCTCCTGCCACAGAGCAGTGTGGGTGCTTTTATCTAGCATTGGAGCAATGTTCCTTTTTGTGTCTCTTTGCTAGTTCCCGTACATCCTGCTTACGTCTTGTGCATGTGGACAATCTCCTCACCAGGGATTATGCCTTGGATTCCTTTCTCGCCATCCCTTCAGAGTGTCAGTCAGTAAAGGCACTCCTGTACTGAATCTTGGGATCAGTTGTATCCTCATGAAGAACCCGCCATTTTCTAAGGGATTGAAAAGTTGACTTTACTCACGTACTCTTTTCCTATATTGTTTATTAACCAAGAACGGGCCATGCTATTCTTAATTTTTAGATCTGCACCTTTGATTACCATCTTCATGGGTGTGTATCACTGTTGAGAGAACACAGAGCACGTTTGATTCACCCTCACCGATTACGCCACTGTACACTGTTTTTAAAAAGAAATATTTTCATGTTTATTGTTTGAATAAATAACCATTTGGCTTACAACATTGTTATATTTATGTGTCTAGGGGTCACTCTTTTGAATGTTACCGCTTTACCCAAGGTCCCTGATGAGTCTCTGGTTCCCTTGTTTTGTGGAAATGAAAACAATCAGCAGTAAAGTGTGCACTTCAATAAAAAGCGCACATTAGAAGAAGGTCCATCACATGAAAATGGGACACTTTGCAGTTAGGAACTTTTATTGTTAAGCTTCTTTGGGAGAACTTTTAATGCTTTCATCACTGTCCCATGCTCATGGTGAAAACACACTTTTCACAGGTACCTGTCACTATACCCTGCATTAAAAGTTTAAATCCAATGGTGTTTGGCTGTTAACCTTCAATCAATACTGACTTGTGAGCAACGAGGGCTAATATATCAAAGTATTTTAACCATTTTGCATCTATAGGAAATTGTGATAGTAAACATTGACCAAGATTCGTTCAAGCCAGTCATTTTACCACAAAATAATCAACATTTCAGTGACACCCAAACAACAAAATGCAAGCACACTTTCGTGCTACTGCCTTGTATAGCAAAGTTACATTGTGTTGGCCCCTTCAAGAAGAAATAAAAAATGGCACTTTCTCTCTCACTTTACTGTTCTTGAATGGCCTTGTAGTTTGTGGACATGCAGGTGTTTATGTATTTACACTGATGAGAGCTATTCCCTCTTCGGTGAGTTTTTATCAGTTATTATAGATTTAAATCTAAAACAGGAAAGCCTAGTTGTAATTTTCCTTCCTATGCAGGTGGCTTGTCTCACACTTTGTGCTTTTGATTAAAGCTTTCTCGGGTGTACCAAATGTTTTATGTTAATCAAGTAAGGTCAAAGGGGCATAGGTTGGACTGCAGTAAAGCATTTCACTTCAGTACCTTAGGTGGTATGTGCATCAATGTTTAGACGTTTTGTTGAATTTATGAATGCTCTTCAGCAGGTTGTTCCATGATATATACTATTAACGTGAGAACTTCCTCATGTCACTTCCTGTGATGTCACTGCATCAATGGTCAATAATGGTCAAGTGAGTTAACCTTTTGTGATGTCAACTAGTTAAATGTTGTGTGATGTTACTTGGGCCAAATGAACAGGAGGCATGACTTTCATTCTACAAGATACCATAAATGGTTGAGAAGCATGCTTTTTATAACTGTGGAAATGTGCCTCTCCTTGTGATAAAGAATGGAAGACTACTCTGCATTCTGAATTAGCCTTGTCAGGTCTGATGCTAGAGGCAGAGGTAGCCACCAAATGGAGGCCGAGTCTGATAGCACTGATTAACACTGTGAAAAGAATGTGATTTTGGTATAAAAGACAGGGCCCAAAACTCTGATGCTTATTGATGCACCTCTGCTGGAGATTCCACAGAACCATGAAGCCAGTGTGAGTGTGTGCATACATATAAGGAAATAATTGAAAAGCTCCAATGCATCTGTGATTTTTGTTCAGACATCGTTTGTTATATATGTATACATAATCCAACATGAACAATTTGTCATGCCTCTTAAATCTACGCCCTAGAAGTGGGCCATATGATGGTTGACAGAGACTAGCTTTTTTGTATATTGGTACATTGACAGTCATCATCCAGGAGGTTGACAAACTTTTGAATGCTGCAAAGACGGGCAAGCACTAACCAAGAATAGGCATTTAGCAATCCTGCTGGACACCCATCCCATGCTCTGTACAGCATCTTTGGTTCTTGAAGATCCTCTTCCAAAAGTGTTAATGATGTTATCAAGGTCAATTAAAATGATCAATAAAGAATCGCAATCTGTTTAGCTGATGTTCACCTTAGTGTAGTCCTTGTTTGTGCTCATTTGACTGAATGAATGCACCAAAACTGCATTATGTCTTTCTTTTTTAGTTCATCTTGCTATTGATTCCACCTATTTTTAGTGAAGATGTTATACATTTTAATCAAGGATTTATAGTGTGACCTGGCCATCCTCATATTTTATGTATCTCTACAATGTTAAACCAACACCCGCAGCTAGGATTTCTGTTCTGTGCTTTCAGCATTTAGCCAATATGTTGTTACCTTTGATTTATCATGTTTGAGATTCTTCACGCCTATGTTTTTCTGGGATTTAATTTGAGGTAGAGATTGCAATAAAGTGCACTATTGGCCAGTTGCTTTTTCTGGTATCCCACTTGTGGTATGGCCTTTATGCTTTGTAACTGGGACCACATGTCCTAGTTGTCGGGTTCCTGCACATGATTTTTTTAGTGCTTAGTTCAACTCAGTGCTCCATCTCACCTTGACATGTCCCAATACAACACATTCTATGTCCAGTTCCTCTTATCCGCATTTCTTTTTTGGCAATCCTCTTCACTCCCAAAAACAGTGATTAATGTGGTTTTCTATTCTCCATTTTAATTTAAATATTCATAGATGTACCAGTCACTAGGTTTTATGCTCTCATTTAAAAATTGGCGGGCCAACTGCCCTACGATGGCAACACAAGCAGCATCCGGTCTACTAAATGTGGAGTTGTCAGACATTTTTACCCCTGAAACGGCCCCTGCATTCATGGGTGGAGTGGCTTCTAGGAGAAAAAAAACACAGTGGCATTCCGTTCAATATATCGTGTCAACATAGCAGTCCTTCTTTCAAATTAAGGGTATGAATGTGCCCCACATCCTTTGAGTTTTCTCCCACTGCATGTGAGCATTCTCAGACTTTTTCTGATTAGGACTAGGGATGGCCGATAAATTTCAATTAGTTCTTTACATTTTGCCCACTCCGTGTTACCCTGGTAACACGGAGTTCCAGGGCAAAACTCCTCCAACTGCTGTGTGGTGGAGTTTTTTCTCACATGCGGATCGCCAATGGTAAATTGGCGAGTGCGTGTGAGAATTGGCTTCCCCTAGCGAGATTTGTCAACATGGGCCGGAGCGACCAGTCTGGGTGAGAAAGCTGCAGCTCAAGTAGAAAATCTACTCGAGCTGCAGCAAAGAAGCAGCACCCTCTAGTGCACCAAGTGGTGGCTTTCGTGCTGATTTTGCAGCACAGAACAAGCTCCCGGTGCTAAAAATCAGCATGAGCAGCGTGACGTGCCATTTCCGCTCGCTGAGTTTTCATGTAAATCCACAGGATTTCCCGGAGTGAAACTCTGCGTGTTCTGGAGACTGAAATCTGCAAGTTCGGCTCACCCCTAGTTAGGACTGTCATGGACTATCATGGTTTACATAGCAGACTCCAAGAGAAAGGACACAGGTGAGAATGGTGCCAGAGTGGCCAATTCCACCCGTGTTGAGTTTCCTGGTAGAAGTCTCCAATGGCAGCAGCCTGCCATCAGAAATACCTTCTTCCCGCGACAATAAATGAGATGGGCAAGTGACTGGGGGTAGACGGACACCCATCAAGTTTTGGTGGATCGCTAGCCACCCTGCTGCCACAGGTTTCTAATTAAGTAAATTAAGTCAATTAGCAATTAGCTAAATTAATTAATTAAATGAGTACCATTGATATATAATGGTAACTATTGTCAGCCCTCTGAGACTTTGCAAGTGATGTTTAGGAAGAAACTGTAATGAGTTCTGTCTCTCTGTATGCCTGACTGTTTTAATGAAGCTCTTCATTCTATTTAGAAAGCACCATGAGGCTGTCTACTGCACCTACGGATCAAACAAGAGCTAGCGTATCTGCTATGGACAGTAGAGTAAGCCGTCAAAGCCCACCTAGCAAACATAGCTTTACAAGGAACTCCGACGACCCAGAGAGAGGAGTATCAGATGGCCACCTCGTTGAATCCTCCAACTCCACACACTTCAAAGAAGGGTAAGTCCCTGCATCTCTTACACCCAGAGTATAAAGCTGCAGATGCAGCTGCAGATTATGACATCTGATCTTTTGCATACTGTGGAAACCCTGGCAGGTAAGGGCCACCAGTGACATCCAGCTTGACGTTTCCCAGCCTGCTACAAGAACATAAACTCTACTTACTCCCCTGAACTGCCTTTGCTCTTGCACTGTGATCATTCTCCTGTGCCTTCTCGAAGTCTGTAACTGAGTTCACCTCAACCACTTCCGCTGGAAGGTGATTCTATGCATTTGCCACTTGCTTACTTCTTCATGCTCTGTGGATGTAGGTCCTTGCATTTCTCTTCATGCCATTTCTCGCTCTGCCATCTTCCTTGCTCTCATCTGCGGTGTCACTACTCTATCTGTATGTCTCAGGTATGTAGTCTATGGCACTGGACACACTACACGAGGAGAGGCCTCAGTCTTAAAACACCCTCCTTGTTTTACAAACTAAACTTCTCTCTTTGCTCCCCAAAGTATCAAAACAATAAAAACAGGATTTGTTTAATAACTGGAGTTAGGGTGAGTTGGGGCACAATTTCATAAGATTACAATGTTTTGGTCAGGGACTCGATAGATACAGCTTCTTGTATTATAACATCTATTTCCTTTCTGCACGCCCAATAAATAATTCAAAGAGAACACAAAACCTGACTCAGGTATGCATTGATGACAGTCTTCATTCGGCTAAGATGGACCATAAAGCGTGACTAACTCATATTTTAACCCCACAGCTCTCTGAAAAGTAAACCGAATCTACTGCTGGTTTTGGTGCCCTCACTGCTGCTCGGACTTGTGCTGATTGCTGTTGGGTTCTTTGTCATCACTAAAGCACGGTGCATGAAACACAGAGGTGAGGGTCGTTCCATTGAGGGGTGGCTTAACCCTGGCACACACAGTATTTATAAACACGTATTTGTAATGTACCATATGCTGGCAAAGTCTTTTGGATTTGTAACATGTTAATCCTTAGGGAGTGGCATTTGCAGTCTTTTTCGTGTTTGCTTTCAGGGGAATTTGGTACAACAGAAAGGGTTGCAAAAATGTAGATGTAGCATCCTTTAATTCTCGTTGTTGATACACAATGTTAACATCTTTAACAATGGACATTCCCTTATTGACATGGGGATGGTGTCCCATGGAAATAAATTACACAGGCAAAAAGGCCCTGTGATATGTGATGTCGCCATGTGATGTCATGAGTAATCTGCGACATAATGGGTGAGGTCACGTGCACTGCATTGAGGAGGAGTTGGTATAATGTAGATAACGATAACTGGTTAAGTCCATGTTTTTAAATATTTTTGGTGGGCACTTATAATGTCTCTTCACTGACATTCTTTGCCAGACTTTTATATGGTTATTCATGAAGTATGTATTAAGTAAACAACTTTATTTCCTGATTTTTTCTGGTTGTTATATAACATACTTTGTCCCCAGTTCCAAAGTCTCTGGTAGTAGAGTTTGGCCTTCTGTCATGCACAGCACCCACAGCCCTTGCCCCAGAGCCCATAGCACATTGCCAAAGGCCATTCAGAAAGACTCTGGGCACGGGTTGTGGCCATTGGCCGCGCCCTGTGCCCTTGTTTCCAGATCCCACTCAGTAGGGACTTCGATCAAGTGCAGCAGGCTCTGAAATCAGCATGTGGGCTCTGGCCACAATCTGGGCACTGGGCCCCATGCTCCGGCACCCAGTGCTCCAATTCCCAGAGAACACTTTAGTCCTGCATAGCCCATGTCCTATTCTCAGTTCTCATGCTGCCAGAACCCACTGTTCTCTGGTTGTGGGCTCTGGCACCAGTGACCCCTGGGCAGACGCTTACGTTTTCCAGTGGATACTGGTGATAGGCAATGGCTTCCAGCCATGCATTACATTGAACTCCGCCACTCCCACAGTCTGCTGAGCATGGCCTTTCAGTGTTACCAGGCCCCTGGTGGAGATGGTGGCAGAGCCATATGTTTCTTGCTAACATTATTTGGACAGTAAGTGAGGTCATGGCCTTGATGGTGGGCTCAAGTAATCTGGCTGTAGATTAAGCTGTTGTTCATTTTATTTAGTAGAACATGACAGCAAAGAAGAAGGTTAGCTCGGAGGACACTGTAATTGAAACTGGGATTATAAGGCGATTTTACGGCTCAGGCGAGGAGAGTGCGGAGAGAGTGTGGTTCCCTATGCATCAGAATGGAGCAGGCTTTTTATTCTGTAAAGACCGCAGGCACTTTTAGTATTTTTTTTTATAAATGTTTGGTATATTATGTATTTTAATTCGTTGATGTTTTGTAGACATAATGTTATATCCATGGGTTGGCTCATATGTCATGGTGATCTGTTCTAACATAAGCATAGAACCTCCTGTGTAAAATTTGCTGTGAAGGTCTATGTTTGCCAGTCACTTCTGTAAGGATCGGTGAGGGGGCTGGTGATTCCTGCTCTCTCTTAGTTCTCTCTTCTTACGTGGAAACTGGGGTCCTCAGGAGTTTGTACGCTTGAAAGAAGATTTAACAGATAATTCTGAATTTTTTTAGAATCTGCACCATTTCCAAGTGTTGCAATGGTAACTTAGCTTGGTCTTCGAGCAATGATTTTTTGCATTCTCACTTATCAATAATTACTTAACAAAATTTAAATGTGAAATTAGACATAATTGGCCGTCGTATACCTCCCTCCCCCCCCCCACCAATCTATATGTACCTTGCAATAATAAAAGTAAAATGGGCATATTTTTTCTTGGAAGGTTTCCTGATAATTTGGTATGCCAAACTTACAAACAAGCACAAAAAGCATCTCTAAGGCTGCATGCAATAGCAGTTGGTAACAGTAATACATGACAGCTGAGAATTCTGGCGAGAATTTTCGTTATCATAAGGGCAATTTCAGAGTTATAGCGTAAAAATCTACAAACATACCATCTAATCTCACGTTGGCTTAAAAACAACTGCATTCATACTGTCTATGGAATTTTGCAAAACTCCTCAGGTAAATATACTTATTTTATTGTAAATTGTCTATAAAATGCCTTTTTGCACACCTCTTTGAATCACCCCAGACCTCTTTGGGGCTTGAGAGTGTCCACTCTGCCTTCCATTGACTCAGCCACATCATGCAACTCCACAAACTGGTGACTAAGACAAAATGTTCAGCTCAGAACACGTTCTTCTCTCATTTTGGGTGCATTCTAATGTTCCAAAGTTTGCAGCACTAAATAGCTAAACGTTTAACCCTTTCGAGTCAACCCAGCATGTTTTTAGAACTCATATCCTAAAAAATGCCAAACACCGTGAGCACGTAACTTGACATCTAGTTGCTTAGAGTTGCTCTTAAATGGACCTCCAGCAGCCTGTCCTCCTCATGTAATTTGGATTCTAAATGCTTTGTCATTCAGCCATGCACAGAGTACCAGGCCTTTGGACTCGCCCAGTACCTAATCTCTGTGCCTCTAATGCTTAACAGGGCTTTTGGCTGTGTCAGTGCACAGTGATATCAAGGGCCTGTTGTTGCATTTTCCATATGCAGAAAGCACTGAGAGCTGACACACCTGTCCTGCACCCTTCCTCATGCCCTGACTATTGTTTACAGATGGCCTTTGAAGGTAACTTAAGGATATGACCTGTGCCCAGTACCCAGTCTATGTTACTGAGGTTTATGATCCATGGTCACCATTTTGAAGTGTTCATGATCACATCAAAATGGCAGCTGCTCGCCTGTCACTGTTTTGCTTTCAAATCGTCACCCTAATGAAGGAACCATAGTTAAGAAATTCAGTCGTAATTTATTTTTTGACCTCTACTGGTGTTCATGAGCACCAGGAAAAGTTAATAAAGACAAAAAAAAATATGTTTTCCACTCCTTTAAAACCGATACATATTTTGAATTTGAGTTGCAAGGGAGAGCAAGCCCTTGGAGAATTATGTGGACATTGTTTAGACTTTGATGGAGGGCAGATCCCCACTTTCATTTGTGACTGATCTATTCTTTCTTTTTGTTAGAAATGGGGTTTCTAGTTGGCAGAGGTATGCACCCTGTCCAAGTGGGGAGCCACAACCCTAGTCAGGGTAAGTTACACACTAAAGATAACCCTTAGTCACTGCCTTTGGTAGATTGGCAAGAGCAGTCAGGCGTATCCCCAGCGGCAATGTGTAAAGTATTCGCACACACACAAAGTAACACAGTGAAAACACGTCAAAAGTACTCCACACCAGTTTAGAAAAATAGCCAATATTTTTCGTAGTAAAACAAGACCAAAATGACAAAAATCCAACATACACGTCAATATATGAATTTTTAAAGGTTAAACAAAGCATAGCACTTAGAAAACAATAGTTCCAGTGGGGCTATCTGGTCCTGCTTGACCTGTACTAATCCACAAATCAGTCCGACCTCGATAGAGAGAAGACTGGTGTCAAGAGTCATGCAGACCCCTATACAGTACTGTTAGAAATGGGATTTCTGGTTGGCTAGGGCTTGCGCCTAAGCCAGGCAGAAACCACCACTCTAGTCAGGGCAAGGGAGTTACACACCGAAGATAACCCCTGCTCTCCGCCTTGGTAGCTTGGCACGAGCAGTCAGGCTTATCCCAGAGGCAATGTGTAAAGCGTTTGCGCAACACACACAGCAGCAACACACTAGGCACACCACAAAAGAAACTCCACACAAGGCTATATCAAAAATAGCCTTTGTATTATCATAACACATTAGAAACATAACCACACATTTACACAGTGCCAACTGGCACTAGGCAATATTTACAGGGGATTATATACAGGACCAGGCCAATCGGGCCCCGGTCAGAACCATCAGAATGCAGGTAGTAAATATAAAACACAACCAGTAACTACTGGTACCATAATGACCTCAACATTATCACATTAGTGTTAGACACCATCCTAAAATATCATAGCATGACATTAGGCATAAACACATTAGGCCCAAACCTCATTAGCATCAACAAATTACGCATTAGGCCTCACCAGCATAAACACATTATGCAATAACCTCATAAGCATAAACACATTACGCAATATGTATCACCTTGAGGCAATAACAGTAGGCATAAATTACATTAGCCTAAAACACAGTAGGGCCCCAGGCCAACTGGCCTCTAAAGGGGGGGGCCCCAATGCCCTCTGTCCAGAAAGTCAGGGCGTAGCTGCCAATGCAGCGAAACTACTGCTTAAGTGCGCTGGGGCATGGGGTGCAACTCACTCCCTGTCTCCTCACCAACAAAATGCCCCCAAACGTTGCAGCTGCCCACTGTCCAGTGGGGCAGCTGTGGACAGCAGAGGAATGGCACCAACAGAGCGCCATGGGAGCCCCTCCTTCCCGGGGCTCCTCTAGTGCAAAACAAGCACTGATTCCACTGTGCTCGGGGGCACCCACAAATGCTCCTGCTTAGCCCCTGGTATTGAGGTTTTTGCGCTGGGCCTCAACTCGGCTCAAAAAGAACTCCTGCACTGGCACCACCCGTGCCCAACTTGAGCCCCACTCACCGGGGCTCTTCTCGGCTGCTCCGTGTCCTCCAAAGCGGGGGAAGTCCGTCACTGGGAGCCCTCGAGGCTCCGGTCGTGCTACCATTGGCGGCCTCGGCCGCCTCCTTCCGTCGGCCCTGCTCCCAAGGCCTCTCCTCACTTGTCGTGCAGCAAGCGGGGCTCTCCCAGCTCACAGGAGCCCCGCCCACGATCAGGCTTCACTTGCCTGACTTCCCTTGAGGCCGCGCTACCATTGGCGGCCTAGGCAACTCCCTCTTCCCGGCCCGCGTCTATTGGTGGGCCGGGAACTAGCCCCACCCACAACCAGACAGAGGCCTGACTTCCGGGCCATGGTGGTGCTTTCTACTTCTCGGTGAAGTGCGGGGTGGGCTCCCGCTGCTGAGCACACCACACTGCGGGGTGGGCACCCTCCACTCCAACAAGCATAAGTGTGGGGTGGGCACCCGCCTCCAGGACCGCACAACACTGCGGGGTGGGCTCCCGACTCTCTGGCAAAACGCGGGGTGGGCTCCCGCTTCCCTAAGAAGCGCAGGGGGAATCCACACGCCGGGGTTCCCTCGCAGCCTCGCGCTGCAGACACCAGCTCCTTCCTTCCCCTAGCAACTAAAATTTAGTGTTCACGAGGCGCTAGGGCTCCAGAGTTCCAGGGACAAAGCTGGGCCCAGGTAGGCCAGCACACAGGGCTCTCCAGCAGGGAGGCAGTCCCTTGTGGTGGTTCCTCCTGTGGCCCAGCAGCAGCAAGTCCCCAGTCACAAGAACAGCACAACCTTTTCATGGGGTCACAGCCCCAATATTTATACACTATATTTGCTTTGTCTGCCCTGGCACAGGGCTTGGGGGAACCAGCCTTAACTGGTTCTGGGGGTTTTTGGAGCACTTTGTTGACAAGGCTCCTCTTCCCCTTTGTCAGGTGGGGGCTCGTCATCAGACACACCACAGGGGGGCGGAGCCAGCATTCACATAGGCAGGCACAGACCTATTCAGGGTCAGGGGGCTACTCCTCCCACTACTCCAAATGCAGTTGCCCTATTCAGCCTAGCGCTGACTCACCCTGCCCCTCCTGGAGCCACACACACCTCACCAGCCCCTGTCACTCCAAAGCCAGACATGCAATCCACATCAGGCAGGCAGACACATAGAACACAGAAATGCCAACTTCTAAAAGTGGCATTTCTAAAATAGTGATAATAAATCTGCGCACACCATTGCGCAGCAATTATTATCACTATTCCAAATATACCAAACTTGACCACGCTGCTCCTCTCATATCAGGAATTACCACTGAAACACTTATCAGGGAATCACCAATGCATTCCTATGGGAGGGCAGCCTCACAGCAGTGAGAAACCAAAATGGCTGTTTGTCACTACCAGGACATGTCACACACTTAAGGTACATGTCCTACCTTTTACCTACAATGCACCCTGCCCATAGGGCTAGCTAGGGCCTACCTTAGGGGTGACTGACATGCAGTAAAAGGGGGTCACAGACATGGCACACACTTTAAGTGCCACGTCACAGCGGCAGTAACACTGCGCGCACAGGCCCTGCAAGGGCAGAGGCCTGAGACAGGTTTGAAAGGCTACTTTGGTGGGTGGCGCAATCAGCGCTGCAAGCCCACCAGTAGCATTTAATTTACCAGCCCCGGGTATGTGAGATACCACTTTACAAGGGACTGACAGGTAAATTAAATATGCCAAACAGGTGTAGACCAATCTTTACCACAGAGAGCACACGCACTTTACACTGAACAGCAGTGCTAAAGTGCCCAGAGTCCTAAAACCACCAACACCATGTCAGAAAAAGGCTAGGGGAAAGGCAAAAAGTTTAGGGATGACCCTGCAAAAAGGGCCAAGTCCAACACAACCCCCTTCCAGCCAAAACGCAGGGCAGACCAATCACCACCTTGATGGACTTCCCTGCCTTGGGCGATAGAACACGGACGCGGGCCCGCAACTGCAGGGGCACACTCCAGTTCTACGCCATTCTGAACCCATGTGGTTCCCTCTGTCAAAGCTCCCAGGACCAACTAAGCTATCCCACTGGTACTCCCTAGTTGTCCTCGGCCAGGACCAGGCCCTAGGCCATCCAGATGTATCAGGTCCTTGCCATCTCACAGAGTGGGGGGCGGTAGCCACAGGCACATAGTACCCATTCTCCACTCTACCCCTCATCAGGGCAGTTCTAAACTGCCACTGATCCTCCAGCCTAGGGTCCGCACCCTCAGGCTGACCAGAAGTCACAGGCGAGGCTCTCCTCCTCCTACCTCTCCTTCTAGGGTTCCGCACTCTCCTCCTTGGAGAGGCACCCTCAGAGCACAACCCTCCCACCAGTTCAGGACCTCTCTCCAGCAACTGGTCTCCCAACCTAGGGTCTAAACCCTCAGGTTGCACCGGGGTCAGAGGCGAGGAATCCCTCCCTCTGCACCCCCTTCCAGAGTTCTGCACCCTCCCACCTGGAGTAATACCCCTGGAAGCCAAACCGGTCAGGACACTGGTTACAGATGTCCTTCCCTCCAGGTCAGGCAGATCCTGAACCTGGCCTCCCAACCCAGGGACTAAACCCTGCGATTGAACACTTGCCTGGCACACCAGGACTTCTGGGGACTCACACAGTATCCCCCCGAGGGTAACACATGACTTATGTGTCGTGTGACAGTCTGCCTGGCGCAGATCTCCCGACCCCTGTCCATCTGACAGTGAGCGAAGATCCCCCAGGACAGAAGTGGTGTCACCATGGTCACTCCTAGGAGACTCAGCCCTTCTGGCTGGTGACTGACCCACTGGTTCTCCCACTGGGGAACACATCCCCCTCTCACCCCTCAATCTGGACTTCTGCACCTTCCCAACTGGAGCGGCACCGCCAGACACTAGAACCACTTGAGCTCCGTTTACAGATGCTCCAGGTTCTCCTGACAATAGGAGATCCCCTCAAATGGCCTACTAGTACAGCCTAGGCCCCCGACTTGGCGTTCCCTTAGGGAACCCTCCAGGCCCTGAGACTGGGTTTCGGGCACCTTGGGACACACATTCCCACACTCACTCCTTCTCCACTGAGACAGGACGTGAGCCCCTACACCCCTCCCACTACACTGGGACCTAGCTGGGATACTCTGAACCTCTTCCCCCACACAGGTCTGGAAGACACCTGAGCCCCTCCTTTTAAGATCACTCCCTAATGCCTCTTCAGACGCTCCGGCACTCCAGAGGTCTGCCTCCCGTGCAAGCTCCCTGGGATCAGAGAACTCGCACCCCAACAGGTGTTGGCGTAACCCCGGAAAACAATTACTGAACATGTGCTCTCTGACAACCAGATTGAGCAGCCCTTCAAAATCATTTGCCGTGCTACCCATTACCCAACCTTCCAGTGCATCACAACATTCATCCACAAACTCCCCCCAAGACTGGTGAGACAGTTTCCTACTGCCCCTGAACCTCAACCTATACCCTTCAGGTGTGACACCCTCTTCCTGGGAACTAGGTACCACGCTCTGGGATCTGGGAGTGGAACTTCCTGCACTGAACTCCAAATTGCTGCCACCACTGGACCCCACCCTCACTGGTGAATCCAGACAACTAAAACTGCACTCAGGGGATAATCTACCCTCCAGAGCTAGCTTCTCACTGGCGAAGGCCCTCTCTGCCTCCGCCATCCTCTCCTGCGCTAAGACCCCCTCAGTCTCTAGCTTTTTCTCTTCAAGGACCAACGCCTTGAGAGACAACTCCTGGGCCCACAAGGCCTTTTTCTCCTCCAAACCTAGCCGCGTTATCTCCGTTGCATACTCTGACTGGAGCGTGTCCAAAGCCAGCTGATGCTCCCTTTCTTCCCTCCTATCTACCCACTCCTCTGGGGACAGGGAAAGGGATGAGGCACTGCCCCCGGTACTGGACCCAGCAAGGGACTCCCTATCTATGGGATCCTCACTATCTACTGGCGTCCCTGCCCTGTCATTTTCTCTCTCTTCTTCAGACTCTTCAGGCCCACCCTCAGACCCACCACCCTCTTGGTGTGCGGCCTGGGCCCTCTCCCACTCAGAGTCCTCACGTCTCAATGTATCCTGTTGCCATTGTAGCAGGACATCCCTAAGGAATACCCGGGTGTCTTCCCCACTCACTGCTAAGCCTCTCTCATCACAGAACCCCCTTAGCTCCTCTAGACTGTAGTTCAACAGCAACAGATCATATGTGTTAAAGTCAGGTTCCATTCTGGCAAGGTACACAACCCACAATGCAACAAGAGAACACAATTCAAGAAAAATGACACTTTTAGGAGACAAAATAGTCAGGAAAAATAATCCCCAAACCTGTGATTATCTAAATGCAGAGTTTGTAGTGCAACCAGTTGTCGCTGTGGTACTGCGCAAACGCAAGTCCTATCCTCACCGCTGACAACCAATGTTAGAAATGGGATTTCTGGTTGGCTAGGGCTTGCGCCTAAGCCAGGCAGAAACCACCACTCTAGTCAGGGCAAGGGAGTTACACACCGAAGATAACCCATGCTCACCCCCTTGGTAGCTTGGCACGAGCAGTCAGGCTTATCCCAGAGGCAATGTGTAAAGCGTTTGCGCAACACACACACACAGCAGCAACACACTAGGCACACCACAAAAGAAACTCCATACAAGGTTATATCAAAAATAGCCTTTGTATTATCATAAACATATTAGAAACATAATCACACATTTACACAGTGCCAACTGGCACTAGGCAATATTTACAGGGGATTATATACAGGACCAGGCCAATCGGGCCCCGGTCAGAACCATCAGAATAGAGGTAGTAAATATAGAACACAACCAGTAACTACTGGTACTATGATGACCTCAACATTATCACATTAGCATTAGACACCATCCTAAAATATCATAGCATGACATTAGGCATAAACACATTAGGCCCAAACCTCATTAGCATAAACACATTACACATTAGGCCTCACCAGCATAAACACATTATGCAATAGGTATCACCTTGAGGCAATAACAGTAGGCATAAATTACATTAGCCTAAAACACAGTAGGGCCCCAGGCCAACTGGCCTCTAAAGGTGGGGGGCCCAATGCCCTCTGTCCAGAAAGTCAGGGCTTAGCTGCCAATGCAGTGAACCTACTGTGCAAGTGCACTGGGGCGTGGGGTGCAGCTCACCCTCTGTCTCCTCACCAACAAAATGCCCCCAAACGTTGCAGCTGCCCACTGTCCGGCAGGGCAGCTGTGGACAGCAGAGGAATGGCACCAACAGAGCGCTGAGGGAGCCCCTCCTTCCCGGGGCTCCTCTCGTGCAAAACAAGCACTGATTCCACTGTGCTCAGGGAGCACCCACAAATGCTCCTGCTTAGCTCCTGGTATTGGGGTTTTTGCGCGGGGCCTCAACTCGGCCCAAAAAGAACTCCTGCACTGGCACCACCCGTGCCCAACTTGAGCCCCACTCACCGGGGCTCTTCTCGGCTGCTCCGTGTCCTCCAAAGAGGGGGAAGTCCGTCACTGGGAGCCCTCGATGCTCCGGTCGTGCTACCATTGACGGCCTCGGCTGCCTCCTTCCGTCGGCCCTGCTCCTGGGGCCTCTCCTCACTTGTCGGGCAGCATGCGGGGCTCTCCCAGCTCACAGGAGCCCCGCCCACGATCAGGCTTCACTTGCCTGACTTCCCTTGAGGTCGAGCTACCATTGGCGGCCTAGGCAACTCTCTCTTCCCGGCCGCGTCTATTGGTGGGCCGGGAATTAGCCCCACCCACAACCAGGCAGAGGCCTGACTTCCGGGCCGTGGCAGTGCTTTCTTCTTCTCGGTGAAGTGCGGGGTGGGCTCCCGTCGCAGAGCACACCACAATGCGGGGTGGGCACCCGCCACTCCAACAAGCACAAGAGCGGGGTGGGCACCCGCCTCCAGGACCGCACAACACTGCGGGGTGGGCTCCCGCCTCTCTGGCAAAATGCAGGGTGGGCTCCCGCTTCCCTAAGCAGCGCAGGGGGAATCCACACGCCGGGGTTCCCTCGCAGCCTCGCGCTGCAGACACCAGCTCCTTCCTTCCCCTGGCAACTAAAATATAGCGCTCACGAGGCGCTAGGGCTCCAGACTTCCAGGGACAAAGCTGGGCCCAGGTAGGCCAGCACACAAGGCCCTCCAGCAGGGAGGCAGTCCCTCGTGGCGGTTCCTCCTGTGGCCCAGCAGCAGCAAGTCCCCAGTCACAAGAACAGCACAACCTTTTCATGGGGTCACAGCCCCAATATTTATACACCATATTTGCTTTGTCTGCCCTGGCACAGGGCTTGGGGGAACCAGCCTAAACTGGTTCTGGGGGTTTTTGGAGCACTTTGTTGACAAGGCTCCTCTTCCCCTTTATCAGATGGGGGCTCGTCATCAGACACACCACAGGGGGGCGGAGCCAGCATTCACATAGGCAGGCACAGACCTATTCAGGGGGCTACTCCTCCCACTACTCCAAATGCAGGTGCCCTATTCAGCCTAGCGCTGACTCACCCTGCCCCTCCTGGAGCCACACACACTTCACCAGCCCCTGTCACTCCAAAGCCAGACATGCAATCCACATCAGGCAGGCAGAGACATAGCACACAGAAATGCCAACTTCTAAAAGTGGCATTTCTAAAATAGGTATAATAAATCTGCACACACCATTGCGTAGCATTTATTATCACTATTCCAAATATACCAAACTTGACCACGCTGCTCCTCTCATATCAGGAATTACCACTGAAACACTTATCAGGGTATCCCCAATGCATTCCTATGGGAGGGCAGCCTCACAGCAGTGAGAAACCAAAATGGCTGTTTGTCACTACCAGGACATGTCACACACTTAAGGTACATGTCTTACCTTTTACCTACAATGCACCCTGCCCATAGGGCTAGCTAGGGCCTACCTTAGGGGTGACTGACATGCAGTAAAAGGGGGTCACAGACATGGCACGCACTTTAAGTGCCACGTCACAGCGGCAGTAACACTGCACGCACAGGCCCTGCAAGGGCAGAGGCCTGAGACAGGTTTGAAAGGCTACTTTGGTGGGTGGCGCAATCAGTGCTGCAAGCCCACCAGTAGCATTTAATTTACCAGCCCCGGGTATATGAGATACCACTTTACAAGGGACTGACAGGTAAATTAAATATGCCAAACAGTTGTTATCCAATCTTTACCATGTTTACCACAGAGAGCACACGCACTTTACACTGAACAGCAGTGCTAAAGTGCCCAGAGTCCTAAAACCACCAACACCATGTCAGAAAAAAGGCTAGGGGAAAGGCAAAAAGTTTAGGGATGACCCTGCAAAAAAGGGCCAAGTCCAACAAGTACCTTGTACCGGAATCAATAAAAAACTCTTTCTCAAACTCCAGACTGTCCAGAATGCCGCAACCAGACTGATCCTCTGCATCCACCATCGCAGTCACATCACCCAACACCTCCATGATCTCCACTGTTTTCCAGTCAAAAGAAGAATAACCTTCAAACTCCTCACCCACACATACAAGGCCCTTCATAACACAGGACCGGCGTACTTGAACAGCTGCCTCTCCTTCCAGGCACCCAAAAGAGACCTTCGACCAGCCCAGCTCTTTCTGGCCACTGTCCTCGTATCAACGATGCCAGAACGGGAGGAAAATCCTTCTCCTACCTCGCAGCCAAAGCCTGGAACACCCTCCCCCTCCACCTCTGGCAATCTCCCACATTGCCCCAGTTCAGTAAGGAGCTCAAGAGCTGGCTCTTCGGATGACTGCAGCACTCAACAGAGCCACCACCCCCACGACTTGAGACCCTCAAGAGTGAGTAGTTGCACTTTACCAACCCTGATTGATTGATTGTAGGCTTCGGAAATCAAAGAAGATGCAAGATGCAGGGGAGGTGAGGTGTTGTGGAGGCAAGCGTGGTGTTGATTCCTAACTGCTATGCAGGTCATTGGCTCATTGACGCTCTAGGACAGTGCAGACAGAGTCGTTGAGCCGCTGATGCCCGGGGACAATGAGAGGTGCATGGGAGGTGAAGCAGTGGTTGCAGGAGTCATACCTTGGTTCTGTACTGAGGTGTGACGTCAAAGAGGCATCAATAGTGAAGCGATGGGATGTTGATTCCGTGGCGTCGATGTCAACCCACTGGGCTGCAGGGGCTGCGTTGGAATCAGAGCGGTGCATCACGGACTTCAGTGGCGTGGTGCTCGGGACTCCCGCAGTGGCGGTTTCTTCGAAGGCGCTGCATCGTCATCGGAGCTTGCGTTGCAAGTTATGGTTGTTGTGTCGAGCGGGGACCACAGCTTCGGTGCAGGCTGAGACACAACGTCAAAGTTGCAGACAGGAGCTGGTTCCAAAATCGCTCAACGTCAATGCATTTGTCTTCTTTTTAGCACCTAAAACTCACATCCAAATGGCCCAGAAACTGGATTTGGCACCTCTTGGCAAGTAGGGCTCTCAGCAGAGGAGTCCAGGTGCTGCAGGTGAAATCTCTGATGACCCTGAGACTTACAACAAGAAGCAAGCTCACCTCAAGCCCTTAGAGAAAATTTAGAAAGCAGGATGTAGAGAGCAAAGCCCAGTCCTCTCACTCCCAAGACAAGGCAGCAGGTAGCCATCCAACACAGCAAAGTGGCAGTCCCTCCTGGCAGCACAACAGCTCCTCTTCCTGGCAGAATTTCCTCAGTCCAGAAGTGTTCTGAGTGTATGGTGTCAGAGGTCCAGTAATTATTCCCATTTTGGCCTTTGAAGTAGGAAGACTTCAAAGAAAGGTCTTTGTAGTGCGCAAGACCCTGCACTTGATGACCCTGGCTCCAGGCACACTACAGGCGGTTAGGCAGCTCTTTGTGAGGGGAAAGGCACAGCCCTCTTCAGGTGCAACTGTCAACTCCTCCCACCAATCTAGCTCTGTAAGACCCTTCAGCCTGGTGATGGGCCATCAGGATATGCAGGGCACACAACAGCCCCCTTTGTGTGTGACTGCCTTGAATGAATTCACAAAGCCCAACTGTCATCCAACCCAGACGTGTATTCTAAGGACTGGCAGAGGCACAGAATGGTTATAGTAAGAAAATGTCAACTTTCTAAAAGTGTCATTTTCAGACCTGCAATTTAAAAACCAACTTCACTCAAAGATGTGTTTTTAAATTGTGTGTCCAGAGACATCAAACTCCAATTTTCTGTCTGCTTCCAATTGGAAGATATACTTGTAAGATTTTACAAAACAGCTCCAATGTTAACCTATGGGAAAGATAGGCCTTGCTGTAGTGAAAAACTAATTTAGCAGTTTTTCACTACCAGGACATGCAAAACTCACTAGTACATGTCCTACCTTTTAAATACACTGCACCCTGTTGATGGGGCTACCTAGGGCCTACTGCAGGGGTGCCTTAAATGTAATAAAGGGGAAGGTTTGGGCCTGGCAAGTAGGTGAACTTGCCAGGTTAGAATGGCAGTTTAAAACTGCACACACTGACTCTGCAGTGGCAGGCTTGAGACAGGTTTGAAGAGCTACTAATGTGGGTGGCAAAATCAGTGCTGCAGGCCCACTAGTAGCATTTTATTTACAGGCCATGGGTTCACCCAGTGCACTGTACTAGGGACTTATTAGTAAATCAAATGTGGCAATCATGGAGAAACCAATCATACCATGTTTAAGAGGAGAGAGCATAAGCACGTTAGCACTGATCAGCAGTGGTAACGTGCCCAGAGCCCAAAAGCCAACAGAAAGAGGGTCAGAAAAATAGTAAAAGGAAGGCAAAATGTTTGGAGATAACCCTGCAAAAAGGGTCATGTCCAACACTTTTTCTTAACTATTAAGATTGCAGGTTGGTGTGTCATTTTTCACACTGGTTTATGGCAATAGAGTAGTGAGAGACAGGCTGCTGTTAGCTGCCATTGGCCCACCTTGCGCCTCATCATTTAGGAGCACCTGAAGGTGGACTGAATAAACTGTACCTGCCCAATTCTGAAATAGGTATAGTGGAAATCTAATTTTCCTGCTGTTATTAGCAACAGCCATAGCTGATGTGGCTATAGCAAAGTGCAATAGTCATAATAGTTTTTCTACAATCCCTACTTTTAGCTGGACATAGGTGAGCTGTCAGTTGTCTCATGACCATCCTGGGCAGAGTCTGTTACATGTTAAGCTTACCTCTGAGTTCTGCTTCCCAGGAGTACATATTAGTGACCTTTATGGTGGAACCTTAAAAAGGACAGCAGGGAAGATGTCCACCCATTCACACAATATATTCAAAACCTTCAACAAGTTGGAAAATCTATCAGGAGTCATCATCATCAAAACTTTATTCGGTTTTACAAATAAAACCATAATAGTCATGCAAAAATCAATAAAACTTCACAAATACAAAATCGCAATTCAGTACATCCAGGGTAGTCTAATTACAGAGAAAAAATTGTACGGCTGCCCTTAAAATATTAAGCGTATACAAAACGGTGTCATTAGAGAGGAGTTCTAAAAAGATAAAAGCAGGTCTCACCCTCCTAAAACAAGCCTTTTTAAGAATGGGGAAAATAAATAACTTTCTGGGAACCACATAAAAACTGCAAAATATTAAAAAGTGCATCATGTCCTGAGGATACTGACCGTCGCAGCCACAGGGCATGAGGCACTGCCCTCTATGAGCACCACATGGTTGTGCCAGGAGATAGTGAAAAAGATCAAGCCGAAATCTAGTTAGTAGAAGGGGATCGTGAATGCTTTTAAGCCCTAAAAGATATGGTTTGGTAGTTGAGACGGTTTATAATGCGATGTACCTACGCACACTGGACTTACACAGCTCTGTTTCCTCTCTGTCACAGCAGCTCCTTCTAAAAAAACACTCTTTAGCCCAGGTAAAGTCCCTCTTGCATATAATCTTGGGGATATCAAATAGTTCTGCCCTTCTAAGCCTACAAAGGCCTGCTCTTATAAACTGGAGCCATCTGATGCAAGTAACGTGGTCAAGGGAAAGACAATCCTTTAATTAGCAGGAGTCAATCACCTGACAGAGTAATGCTGCTAGGTGGCTAGAAGGAATGGAGAAGACACAATCTCACTTCAAATCAATGACTTTTAGAGGCCAGAGGCTGGGTGGTGGAGTAAGCAACTATATTGCAACTATGTATCAATCTTTGTCCTAGTCATGTCTAGGTGTGTACACCTAGTTGTCAGGAGGAAGGATCAGGCATTAGCTGAAAAGATGTAGTTTAAGGTTACGTTGAAAACTAGAGAGTATACAATTCTTTAAGATGGAGAGGAAGATGGTTCAGTCTGTGACTCTCAAGAAAAGCTGACCATTGGCCCCCATTGTGTCTAACTTAGACCCCAATTGTACAGAACAGCCAATTTATTGAGTGCTTTGCTTGTCCTGCCATATAAGTGAGAACTTTCTTTTGAAAATAGCTAGGGCCCTGCAAGGCCTTAAAATAATGCACCCAAAAAAATGTAATTCTAGAAGCCAGTGGACAATGGGTTGCAAGTATTTATTTTCGTAAAAAGTCATTACACTGTCCTAGCCCTGCATCTTGTGAAACTTGCAATCTGACGCGAAGCTTAGATGTGCCAAGATATAAGCTATTTGCATAGTTCAACCGTGATTTGACTATGGTGACTAACTGAACATGTATCCATTTTTAAGTCTCACCTACACAGAGTAAGAGGAATAGATGGAATAGGAGTTATTTATTTATTTAATTTGCCCTATTCTGTCATCTGTCGACATCCCCCTGCCCCATCCTGCCCCACTGCCCTACCGTGCTTACCTGCACCGGCCGCTGCTGCTACATGCCATTCTACATTGCTTTGCTGTGAAATGTATTGTTTGCCATTCAATGAGCTTGCAACCCTCCCGCAGCATACCATTAGTTATCTCCGTCACTCTCATTTGCAATATTTTGATTGCTTAGCTCCCGTAGGCTTCCCTACATTTCTTGTATTTGCGCCTTCCCGGAGCATGGACCAAGTACAGATGCTCTTCCTCCGCTTTTACAAAGAGCTATTTTTCTAACTTGTATGAGCGTTTCGGTATTATTCCTGGACGTGCAATGTGATTTCCTACTTTTAACACAGGGTTCTTATGTCACTTTCACCCTATCTGCCAGCTTTATTTATGCTTTAGTTAATTACACCCACAAATATACCACTCTATGCCACTCTACTCTATGCTACACTCTACACCACCCCACTCTAGACCACTCTACTCTATGCCACTCCACTCCATGCCACTCTACTCTTTGCTGCTCTGTGCCACTCTACTTTACACCATTCCCCTCTAAAACCCTCCACTCTACTCTGCACCACTCCATGCCACTCCACTCCCCTCTATGCCACTCCACTCCATTCTACACCACTCTACTCTGCACCTCTCCACACTCTACTCTATGCCACTCCATGCTACTTTACTCTATGCCACTTTATGCCTCTCTACTCAACTCTACGCCACTCCACTCTACTTTGCTGCACACCACTCCACTCAATGTCACGCCACTCTGTGCCACTCCACTCCACGCCTCTCCACACTACTCTGTCACTCCATCCTACTCTACTCTAAGCCACTATATGCCACTCTACTCTACTCTAACCACTCCACTCTACTCTACTGTGCTCCACTCCACTCTATGTCACTCCACTCTAAGCTACTCCACTCTACTCTATGACACTCCACTACACCCCACTCTACAACCCTCCACTCTAGACTTCTAGACCACTCCAATCTAAGCCACTCTACTTTATGCCACTCTACTCTACACTACTCAATGGAACTCCAGTCCACACAATGCCACTCTACAGCCTTCTACGCCATTCCACTTTACTTTATGGCACTCTCCTCTAGTCTACCCTATGCCACTCTGCTTTATGCCACTCTACTCTAAACCACTTCAGTATACTCTACACCACTTCACGACACTCTAGCCACTCCACTCAATGCCACTCCACTCAATGCCACTCTACTCTATGCCACTCTACTTCACCCCATTCTATGCCACTGTACTCTACACCAATGTACTCTACACTACTGCACTCTACACCACTCTATGCCACTCCACTCTGCTCTTTGCAACTGAACTCCACGCCACTCCACTCCACTCCACTCTACTCCACTCCACTCTATGACACTTCACACCACTCCACTATACTCAATGGCATTCTATGTCACTCTACTCAATGCCATGCCACTCTATTCCATGCCACTCTACTCCACGACACCCCACTCTGTGCCACTATGCTACTGTTCTCTATACCACTGTACTCTACTCCACTCTACAATACGCCACTCTATACTTTACTCCATGCCACTCTATCCTACGCCACACCATTCCACTAAACTTTACGTCACTCCCCTCTACGCCACTCAGCTCGTGCCATTCTCCTCTACTCCATGCCACTCAACACCTTGCAACTCCATTCTGCGCCACTCCACTCAACACAATGCCACTCTACGGCACTCTATGCTACTCCACTCTACTCTACACATCACTGTGTGGTACTCCTCTCCACACCTCTCTACACCTCTTTGCTCTATGCCACTCTATTCTACACCACTCCACTATACGGCATTCCACTCATGCCACTCCTCTCTAATGCACTCCACTCTACTTTACACAACTCCACGCCACTCTATGCCACTCTTTTCTATGCGACTCTACTCTATGCAATTGCACTCTATGCTGCTCCTCTCTAAGGCACTTCTCTCTACTTTATGCCACTCTACTTTACAGGCCACTCTATGCCACTTCACGCTACTTCTCTCTATGCTTCTCCACTACATGTGACTCTACTCCATGCCAGAAGTGGCCGGTGCAGGTAAGCGGGGCAGGGCGCTCAGGGGGGAATGTCGACAGACGATGGAATAGGAGTTATTTATTTATTTAATTTGCCCTATTCTGTCGTCTGTCGACATCCCCCTGCCCCATCCTGCTCCACTGCCCTACCGCGCTTACCTGCACCGGCCGTTGCTGCTCCATGCTATTCTACTTCATGCCACTCTCCTCCATGCCATCCCACTCTATGCCACCCCACTCTATGCCAGAACAATGTATCTCGCTCTACTCTAAGCTAGTCTATTCTATGCCATTCTACTCTACACACTCCGTTCTACCCCACTCCACTCTATGCCACTCCATTCCACTCAATGCCACTCTACACAACTAGACTAGGATCTACAACATTTTACTATACACCACTCTACTCTATGCTACTTTAGTCCACAGAATGCTACTCTACGCCACTCTATACCAGTTTTCTTTATGCCAGTCTATGCCAATCTACTCTACACCACTCCACTGTATGCCACTCTACTCCATGCTACTCTACTCTACACCACTCTACTCCACCCCACTCCACTCCACGCCACTCTACTCCACTCAATGCCACTCTACTGTATGCCCCTCTACTCCACTCAACTCTACTCCACCTCACTTTACACCACTCAGCTATATACCAATCTACTCTACGCCACCCTACACCCCTCTATGCAAATCCACTCCACTCTATACCACTGTATGCTACACCACTCTATGCCAGTACACACCACTCTACTTTACACATTGACACTCTATGCCACTCTACATCACGTCACTCTATGCCACTCTACACCACTCTGCTCTACATCACTCCACTTTTTGCCACTCTATTCTACACCACCTTACTCTATGCTACTCTACTCTAAACAACTCCAATCTAAGCCACTCTACTCTATACAACTTTACTCTACTCTGCACCTTTTTACTCTATGCCACTCTACTGTACGCTACTCCACACTATGCCACTTCACTTTACACTACTCTTAGCTGCTCCACTCCAATCTATGCCTCTCTACTTACTCTCCATAGTCCACATCAGCCCAAAGGAGTACAATCATCCAAATTCATCAAAGTTGACGAATCCCACACCACAGACCAGAGACATATCTGGATGTAGAACAGCCCAGACCACAGACCAGACTCATATCTGGGTGTAAAGCAGCCTCAAAACAGCCTCAAAATATATTGCTTGCTCCTCTCAGGAATCTGACTACCTTGTACTTTTCCTACAGCGCAGTGCCAAGCAAATTCCTCTAGTCATTGCAGCCCAAATCAAGATAGCTGCAGTCAGGTGTGATCTGGAGGTGACGCATTATGATGTCATTCCTACAACTTTGAAGGAGCGCCCATGCGCAGGCACCTACCACTGGTAGAAAACTACATCTATCAGCCGTAGTCACAGACCGAGCCTGGAACTGAAAGCAGAATCTTGGGGGCACCCTGCCTGGACCTGACATCAAGAGCGCAGAACAGAGGCAACATGATAAACAAACCTCTCTTTAGCAAAGAGCTACAGAAGTCTGCAGAAGCAGACAGCAAAACAAGTAGGAGGATTTTTTAAAAAAATATTCTTTTTATTTACCAATCGCTCAGAACATCTTTTCACACGCATGTTACAAAGTAGTACACATATTTTGATCCATAAGTCTAAATTCACAAGTTGGTTTCATCCACATACAGTCCGGAGTTCTTAAGGCTGCTGGGATTTGAGGTTTATTCGCACACTCTAAACTTCCCTTATCGACCCCACCCCACCTCTCAGTGTCCCCTGTATGCCTTCCATTGTCCCCAAATCTTGTCCCATTTTTGCTGACATCCTCTGGCTTAGTATGTGACTTTCTCGGCTCCAGAGCACCAGTCCAAATCTTCCTCCCATCTTTACCTCTCCCGTCACGCATAGCAGCAACCATCACAGCTCCACTGGGATCTCCAACTCAGTGACTTCAGACATAACTCGTGTCACTTCGTTCCAGAAATTGTGAATGAAGCTACATTCCCAAATGTGATGAAGGAAGGAGCCTATTTCACCACACCCCCTCGCACAGTATTTAGATATACCATGGCGCAGTCGATATAATAATCGGGCACATGCATCAAGGTAGGTTTTTGCGAGTCCTTAATTGCGATTATTAAGGAATCGCAATTAAGGACTTGCAAAAGCCTATGCATGTAGGAATCGCTATAAAAATAGCGATTCCTACACATTCCTTATTTGCGACTCGCAAATTGCGAGTCGCAAATAAGGAATACCTCCCCAATCATTCCTATGGGCCTAGAGGCCCATAGGAATGAATGGGAAGACATTCTCAATTTGCGATTAGCAATTAGAGAATCGCAAATTGAGAATGCAACTTCAAGATTGCAAGGGTGTCAAAAGGACACCCTGTTGCACCCCTGAAATTGTGGTGTGCACAAATGTTGCGACCTACAACTTTGAAAAATGCACTTTAGTACATTTTTCAAAGTTTTTGCAAATTACCATCAAGTTCAACTTCATGGTAATTTGCGACCCCTAGTAGCGAAATCGCTACTTCAAAGTGGTTCTTGCATTGCATTTAAGGAATCGCAAAATGCGATTCCTTAAATGCTATCGCAATTTGAGAACTCGCAATTAATTGCGAATTCTCAAATTGCGAGTGCCTTGAACCTTAATGCATCGCAAATGCCATTTTTGCGGGTGCAAACGGTCTATTTCTGCGAATCGCACCGTTTGCGCTCGCAAAAATGGTTGATGCATGTGCCTGAATGTTCTTGAGGCATATGAGCTGTGGAGTATACGCAGCTGAAAGAGACGGAATCATGTCCTTATAGCTACTTCCCGTGGACTCTGTGCTACTTCCTCCCAGTCAAAATCCTCTAGGAGTCCTAGTTCCTTTTCCCACGCACTCCTCAGGGAGTCCATTGGATTAGGTGAGTTGTACATTATTTTCTGATATGTTAATGAGGTGGCCTATGTTGTCATTGGATCTATTAATAATCTATCTTCCAAAGGGTAGTAGTCTGGGAGAGACTCACCTTCTCTGATGTGTCGGCGTAGAGCGTGGCCTAATTGTATATACTTTAATCTTTCTATGTCTGCCATTTCATATTCAATTATAAGACTTTCAAAAGTGAGCTGTGCCTGTCCCCTCCATATGTCTCCCAAACTATTGATGCCCAACACTTCCCATTTTTTAAATCCTTTCAGGGCCCCCACTTCCCGTAGTTGGCCGCTATTCCACGATGGGGTTCTCCACATCAATTTCCCTTGTGAGACATCGTTTACAGCGAATGCGATACAACGCATTCCATTACAACGCGGTCGTTACAACGACCGCATTGTTACATCGCAAACCGTTACAATGACTTGCTGTAGAGGTCATTACAATGACTTACTGTAGGGGGCAGAAGACTGGAGTTGGAATAGTAAATTATACTATTCCAACATCCAGTGCCTCCTACAGCAAGTCGTTGTAACAACTTGCGTTGTAATGGTATGTGATGTAACAACGCGGTCATTGTAACGACCGCGTTGTAATGGCATTACGCCGGATATTCTTTCCCTTCCCAGCCTATATGTTTTGACATTTCCGCCAAGCTCACACTACTGTTTTCGTGTGTGGTGGGAGCTGTTTTTCTCTATTTCTACGATATAATGCTGCTAGGTATCCCCTTTTTCCCATAGCCCAATGATCTGCTCTAAAGGCTGGATCACTGCAGTCGGTAAATGCCCAGTCGTTTACTACTGTCATTTGTGAGGCCCAGTAGTATTTTCAAATGAACTGTGAGCCCTCCTTCATGTACTCCCCGCTGGAGTTTACAAAGAGCTATTTTGGAGCAGCCTCCATCCCATAGGAGTTTTCGCAGTTCACTACCGATGCCCTGGAACACTATCTTATGTATTTTGTATGAGCTATTTTGTAGGACGTAGAAGGTCCCGCTGGCGGAGGTGACGTGCTCGACCGTGTGTCCTGCTATGTGGCTTGTTGCGGTGCCTAGGTAGCGACATCATTTTGAAGATCACCACCCTGCCCATCAGGGACACCAGTAGTTTTCTCCAGTGTTCAACGTAGCTCTTTAGTCGCTGTATTTGGGGATATAGATTGTCTGGTAGAAAGTCCTCCTCTCCCGTGGATATCTGAATACCCAAGTATGTGAACTTGGTTTTAACTACTAATGGTGATGTGCCCGTCAGTCTCCGCAGGATATCTCCCACCAAGGGAAAGATAAGGACTTGTCCCAGTTTATTGTGTACCCAGAGTAACTACCAAATAGTTGGAATATATGGAGTACCCTGTGTACTGACCTGTACGGGTTAACCAGATATAACAGTATATCATCCACATACAGGGATATTCTGTCCTCCCAGTTGCCTCCTCCCTGCACTCCCGATATTATTGGATCGTTGCGGACCCAGGCTAACAGGAGCTCTAGTGCCAGGGCAAATATCATCGGCGAGAGCGGGCAACCCTGTCTCGTGCCCTTTCTGTGTAGGAAGGAGCAGGATACTTCTCCGTTTATTCTCACTCTAGCCTGCGGGTCTTGATACAGAAGTTTTACCCACGCGCACAGGCTGGGTCCAAAGCCCAGTCTACCCAGAGTTGCAAACATGAACTGACATTCAATACTGTCGAATGCCATTTGTGCATCCAGGGAGAGGAGCACCCCCCCTTCGGTATGTGTCGTTCTTGTCAAGTCCAACACCCCATAAAGCCTCTGAAGGTTGAACCCCGATTCGTCCAGCTGGACCAATGTAGATATCACTGTCCACAGTCTGTTTGCTAATGCATTTGCCAGCACTTTTGCCTTTGTGTTCAACAATGATATCGGCCTATATGACCCACACTCGACTGGGTATTTACCTTTTTTGGGGCTCACCACTATTGTTCTACTGGTAGCCCATTGGGGCCGGCCGCTTTTTCTGATTGTAGGTCAGTAAGAGCGCTCGCTATCTCTTCCTCCATTAGGTCTTGCTCTAATGCTTGTCTATCTTCTGCAACAATGTGGGGAGATTAATCTCTTGCAGTAGTTCGGCACAGTCCACTGCGGAACGCTTCGTGGAGGAGGTATAGAGTGTTTCATAATATTGGGTGAATGCCTCTGCTATTTCCTTGCCTGTCTGGCAAATTTCCCCCGGGGTATGTATTTCCAGAACCCAACCTCTATCCCTGTCTCTTCGCTCCAACCATGCAATCATTTTGTTGGCTTTGTCTCCTACGTCATATCATTTTCTCTGAATGGCTAGTGTTTCTGTTCTTGCCTTTTGTTCCCCCAGATCTTTAAATTCCTGCCTCTTGAGTCGAATTTGTTGCGTCACAGCCTCGTCTGCGTCTCTATTTTCAAAGGGTTTCTTTCTCCAATCGGCTTATCTCTTTTTTGAGTTCTTCCAACTCTCTAGGCAGTTCTTTTTTTATGTATGCCTATTTGTGCCTGTGCAAACCCTCTAATCACCATTTTATATGCCTCCCACAGAGTGGAGACTGCCTTCACTGATCCCACATTATCCTGAAAGTATTGTGTAGTGCGAGCCTGTACCTTTTGCACAAATTGTTTATTCCTAAAGTGCCATGGGTCTAGTCTCGGGGGTAGTATGGCACTTTTTGCTGGTCCCTGTAGCTGCACTTCGACCAGGGAGTAATCCGAAATACCTTGTGCTTTGTGTATGGCCCCTCAAAATTGCCCTGCCTGAATCCTAAGTGTAAAATAGTCGAGTCAGGAATGACTCTTGTGTGCGACTGAGGTATATGTATATTGTCGACTCACCGGGTTGTGGGCGTGCCACAAATCTATCATACCTATTGCTTCTATAAAGCCCTCCAGTGGTTCTTTACCAGTTGTCCCCATGGCCCCTGTCAGTCTATCCAGTTGCGGGTCCATGACCGCGTTCATTTCGCACCCAAGAATGAGCGTGCCTAGGGGCATTTCAAGTATGGTATTCCCCAATGCTGGGAGGGTGTTGCTATGTAGCTTTAGTGGAATATACACTGAGCAGAAATTAAGTGTTATACCCTCCCATGTGCCAGTCAGTGCTGCATATCTTCCCAAATTGTCGTGCCAGCTCCTACTCACTACAAATGGGACGGATGTCCTGATTAGAATCCTGGCTCCCCTAGATCCCGATGAATAACCCACATGTTCTTGGAGTTTGCATACATTCCGGTCCAAGGCTTTTCACTAATTGCCTTTCAGATGGGTCTCTTGGAGCAAACCTACGCTTGGAGTGTGTTGATGCCGATATTGTAATACCAGCATGCGTTTTACCTTACTACCCAATCCATTGACACGCCATGTCAAGATTTTCAGTGTAATTGTGTATTAGTGTTTGTGCTATGTTGTTGGGATCTATCGACGTGCATAGCCTGTTGTCCCATGAGTTCGCCCACTCATAGATCTGTGTTCTAACTTGGGGGGACATTTCTTTTTCCTGTTGACTCGTGCCATTATATACACCTGTAGGTCTGCTTCGGAAGTGTCTGAGCCTATAACCAACAATTACAATGTAACCCCGCCCTACGTGGCCGTTTTCAATCCCTAAAACATGTACCCCCCACCCTGCTTCCCTGCTTGGCAAGGCTAGAACCACAGTCACCCCAACTTGCAGAGAGCCTGTCACCCCATGTATACCTGCTTCGTGCTAGGGTAGGCTGGAGTGTCCCAACGGCCCCAGTCTCAACAGTACATTCAGCCCATCTTGACGTATTGATATCGTTCCTTTGCACAGTGTCAAAGATCAAGGACCTCACCCCCCCCAGCCCGGGTCTTCTACGCACCCCCTGGGTCTTTCTCACCACATCCACAAAAGCAGAGTCTCTGCTGCAGGATCTGTCCACCTCTGGTCCCAGTTCAGGTCTTTAGCGGAAGTGACCTCTCCGCATGTGAAGTCCGGTTCTTCATGTCATCGTGCATCCCTCGAAAACTCTGGTCCATCTCTTTCTTCTCTGTCACTCCCCCGAGCCTGGGGGTCTTCGCTGATCTTACATTTTTGGTGCCTTTTGCTTCACCACTCTCCATCCCTCTAACCACTCCCAGGCCTCCTCTGGAGTGGTGAAGTGCCAGGATTTCCCTTCGGCCATTATTCGCAGCTGCACCGGATAGAGCATCATATATTTGCTTTCTTTGTTTCGCAGCTCTGTCTCCACTGCTTCAAAATTGTGACGCATTCTTTGAACCTGAAGGGTAAAATCGGGGAAAAAATGAATTGTTGCATTTTTGTAGGAGAGGTCCCCATGTACTCTTGCTGCTTGTAGTATTGCATCTCTGTCCCTGTAATTAAGGATCCTAGCAATAATTGTTCATGGGGGTGCTCCCGGTTTGGGTTTTGGAACAGGACTCTATGTGCCTGTTCGATGGTGAAAAAATTTGACAGCAGTCGTTTAGGACGTAGGTGGTTTAGAATAAGGTCTTCCAGGAAGAGATCTATACTGGGACCCTCCAGCCTCTCTGGGATGCCCACCACCCGTATATTGTTTCGACGTGCTCGCCCTTCTTGATCTTCGAGCTTTGCTACCAGCACCCCTTGTTGTTGCTTGACTTGCTGTATTTGTTCTTCTAGATTCTGTGTGGTGTTCTGCAGGTGTGTTATGTTACCTTCTGAGTTGGTTACTTTTTCAGATATTTTCCGGAAATCCACCCTCAAGAGATTGACTTCTACAGTGACAGTGTCTATCTTGGTCTCAAGTGTTCCTTTTATGGAACCAATCTTTTATTCGTTTTGAGAGACAATCCTGAAGCAGTACACAGCTGTGTGCCTACAACCACACTGGCCGGCAGCGTGGGGTTTATGAACGTGTCAAATTTACACAGCTTCAATGCCTACATCCTGGGGGCTGGCAGCGGTGTCTGGATTGCGTGAACAAACCTATCTACAATAAAAAATCAAAGCTAGTAGCAACAAGTGAATGAAGGGAAAAGAAAGAAACCCCCCACCACCACTAAAAGGAAAAGAAAAAGGGGACCTGCACCTGTTGTGGATAAGCTCGCAGTGATACCGCTCATCATAAGCTGTCAGACTTCTTTTCGGATGTCGTCGCCTCGTGTGCCTCAGGGATCTGGTGCAATATTTGGAGATATTTTGGGCATGTTACCTCTCTAAGCTCTTTTGACAGCAGCTGAATGAAAGGTGCCCATAATTCTGCATAGGTCTCGCCCTTTCGGTCTTGAACTAGTGAGAGGCCTTCCATGGCGAGAGTCAGCCAAAGTCTATGTAGCCAGGCTGTGTGGTCCGGCACAGTCGTGGAGCCCCATTGCGCCAGGATTGTTTGTCGTGCTGCTAGTAATACTAGTGCCATTTGCCTGCCCCTCAATGAGCAAAGGGGAAAAGTCAGCGCATTAGGTAGCCCCAGTAGGTTGTATGCTGGGAAGCGTGGGGGCTCCGTACCAAAGGCTGTGTCGATGTCGTTCCGCACCCCCTCCCAGAAGCGTCCCAGTTTTGGGCAATGCCAGAGTAAGTGCACCAAAGAGCCGGAAAGACCACAACCCCTCCAACATTTCTCCCAGCTTTGGATGCGGGCCGGTGTGAGGTACCAATAGGATGTAACTTTTATGCTGATTCGGCTCCAGCGGTACTATGGGCTGTGTGGTATGCCATGTAGTGGATGTTCTCCCATTCTTTGTCCGATAGGGCCCGTCCCAGCTTCTCCTCCCAACGCAGTTGGCCCTTAGTACGCCCCTCCCTCTGTCTGGCGGCGAGCATAGTGTACAGTTCTGAGTTCAGGTGCTTATCATCTTTTTTACCCATTAACCATTTCTCAAAAGGAGTGAGCAACTGAGAGGCCTGCGCTAGGTAGGGTGGGGAAGTAACCCAGTGTCTCAGTTGCAGGTAGTGGAACTCATCGGATTTTGGGAAGATCGTAATCCGAACTCAGTTGTACATAGGAAAGTATGCCATCTACATCAAACAGCGAGCCCACCCTTTTGCAGCCTGAATCCCTCCATCTCTGGAAGACTTCAGATTTGCAGCCTGGTGGGAAGTCAGGGTTGTCCACTATCGGCGTCATCGGGGAGGGGAATGTCGTCAGGCCCCTCCTCAGCGCCTCGGCATCCCATTCTTTTAGCGTCGCCGCAGTAACTGGGGAAGAGTAGAGACCCTAGGCCCTTAGTTTACGAGGAAGCCAAGCCTCCCTCCTTATATTTTCTCCAGCTACTGCTTGATCCATAAAGGTCCAGTGTTTTTCCGAGAGTGGACGGTTCCACTCCACAATATACCGGAGGTGGGAGGCTTGAAGATATCTGTGCACCAGCGGAAGGCCCACTCCTCCGTCTTGCTTAGACTGCGTCATTTGGGATATGGGTAATCGAGCCTTCTTCCCTCCCCAGACAAATTTGTTGATGGCTAGCTGTGTAGCATGCATAGCTTTCGGAGGGGGGACCAGGGGTAAAGTCTGGCAAATATATAGAATCCGTGGTAGCACCGTCATCTTAACTGCCGCTGTGCACCTGAACCAGGCCAGTTTTGGTCTCGACCACCCATCCAGGGACTTCACCGCTTGCTCCACCAGCGCTGAGTAATTCAGCCCCAGTGTTTTTGATAGCGTTGGAGCCAGGAGGATGCCCAGGTAGGTTATCGGTTATTTGGCCCATTGCAGAGGGAATCTCTCCCTTAGGAGCTCTTCGTGTGCCTGGGGAGAGGAAAGGTTAAGAACCTGGGACTTGCTTAGGTTTACTTTAAATCCCGAGACTTCCCCAAAGGCCTCCAACTCGGTCAAGAGGGCGGGCAAAGAAGTGTGTGGTTCAGAGAGTGATAAAATTACATCGTCCGCATAAAGGCTTATCTTATGGATATCGCCTCCAAATCGTAGTCCCTGTATTTGCGGATGGTCCCGGATCTGTCGGGCACAGGGCTCCATGTATAGAGCGAAGAGGAGGGGTGAAAGCGGGCACCCCTGCCTCGTGCCCCTTGTGATCGGAAAGGGTTCCGAAGATGCCCCATTCACTGTAACGAATGTCGAAAGGGGCCTGATAGATACATCGGACCCATTTTATAAAGCGCTCGCCGAAGCCAAAGCAATGGAGTGTGTCAAACAGGTAACTCCACCGTACTCTGTCGAACGCTTTCTCCGCGTCTATTGACAGAAATAAGGCTTCCTTACGGGATCTATGTACGATATCCATAAGGTGTGTGAGACGCTTCGTGTTGTCTCCCCCTTAGCGAGTGGGGATAAACCCCGCTTGGTCGGGGTTGATCAGGCCCGCCATCAGCAGGTTCAGACGGGCCACCAATATTCCAGCGAAGAATTTGGCGTCCAAGTTAAGCAGCGCGATAGGGCGGTAATAACCGCACAAACTGGGATCTTTGTGGGGTTTGAGGATTACCGATATCGCTGCTTCTGCCATGGAGTCAGTGACCGCACCGCTCTCCAAAATGGAATTAAATAGCCGCGTCAGCAAAGGCGCCAGCTCCACGCAGAAGGTTTTATGGAACAGAGCGGGATACCCATCAAGGCCACAGGCTTTGTTCAATTTCAGCCTAGCTTTGACCGAGATAACTTCCTCCGGAGGTATGGGCTCGTCGAGTTGATTCGCCAGGGCCCAGGGAGACGTGTGAATTTGCTTGCCTCCAGGTACGCGCAAGCGTCTTGCTGTCCTGTGTCATCTTCAGTATATGAAGATTGGTAGAACTGCCTAAATGTTTCCACTATCTGAGAGTCCGAGTGCACCTCCTCGCCTGAGGGCTTCTTAATCAATGGTAAAGCCGCCGCCATAGTTTTAGCCCTAAGCCTCTGCGCAAGCAACCTACCGCATTTGTCGCTGCTCAGGTAGAACTTGTGTCGTAGGCGAAGTAGAGCGTATTCCGTCCTGTCTAGGTCTAGGTGCTTTAGGAGGAGCAGTTTCTTCTCCAATTCTCTCCATACCCTCTGCGCACCTGTGCGCTTATGTATAGCCTCCAGCTCTCTCACCTCCTGTTCTATGTTCTGCTGTGTTTCCAGGCGCCTTCTATTGTCAGTGGATGATACAGCCATAAGTTCCCCCCTCACTACCAGTTTAAGAGCCTCCCAGATCGCCGCCAGTGAGGCGTCCTCCCTGTCATTGTGCTGTATGTATTATGCAATTTTTGTGCGTATCTCCTGTACCGTGCTTGGTGATTGCAACAGGCCCTCCCGAAGATGCCACCTCGCATGTTTGTGGCTGGCCTCATCTGGGTGAATGGTGATTTTGATCAGTGCATGATCCGGCAGGGATCGTGGCTCTATAGTTGCCTCCCGCACCCTAGGCAGCAGCGCTGTGGATGCTAGGAAGTGGTCGAGGTGCATGTAAGATTAGTGTGCAGCTGAGTAGTGTGTGTAGTCTCGTGTCTCTGGGTGGCGTTGACGCCAGACATCGTGCAGCCCATTATCTTCAAGCCATCGTTTACCCTCTGGAGAGAGTGCCCCTCCCTGAGCAAACCTCTGGCAAGAGCGATCTTTGACATTATCCATTACTAAGTTGAAGTCGCCTCCCACTAGAATCACTGCGTCAGGTGATGCTAACCCCTCTGAGAGGTTCCTAATAATGAAGGGTTCTTGATGCGTGTTTGGCGTGTAGATGTTGATTAGTGTGAAAAGAGTGGAACCCCATTGAAGTCTAAGTGCCAGAACACTCCCTTTCACCTCATATAGAGTTGAGAGGACCTTCCCTTCCAATTTCGCATCCGAACAGGATAGCTACACCATTTTTTTCGCAGGACCAATATTGATGTGGGAAACGACGTGTGCGCATGCGGACTGTGTCTCTGGATAATAGGTGGGTTTCCTGCAACATGCAGATATCACCTTCAGCGTTCTCCAGCAAGGAGAGGATGGCAGAGCGTTTTACTTGGTGATTGAGGCCCCGTACGTTGAGGCATATAACCTTGAGATTCTTACCCATGTGGTTTAGCCAGTGTTAAGCGAAGTAGGGGGGATACTCAGAGTAGGGTGGGCAAGGGGGGTGAGCCTGAGAGTGTGTAGCAATGCCTTCACATAGCTGGCCTCCCTATGATTGGTGCAGGTTACCCAAAAATATATAAACCCCAAGCAAATGAACAATAGAAACTCTCCCATCTAACAGGATGGAACAAAAGCAAGATTCCCTGAAGACAAAAGTTCATCTAGGTAGTACTGGTTGAGGGGGCAAGAGCCCAAGGCAGTCCTTCAAAAGTAGGCGAGGGCGGTCTCTGACTCTGTCTCAGGGTTGTGCTCATCGTACTTTCTCTGTGCGTTCAACTGGGGGACGTCTGGACTGGGCTAGTGGTCAGCGAGAAAATGACTGCTTCTCTTTCCTTCAGGATAGTTGCTGTGTCCGGTTTGTGGGAGGAGGAGGACTTCCCCACTTTCAGCCAGCAGGGATGGTTGTGTCTCGTCCCCTCTAGGGGTTTGCATTGCGTCTCCGGGGACATGGGCCTCGCAATTCCCAGGACTTCCCTGGCCTCTTGAAGTGAGCGAATCTGTCTCAGCTTGCCCTCATAGCGGAAGATGATTCGGAAAGGATGTCCCCAGGAATATGCAATTCCTTTCTCTTTCAGGTGTAACGTAATCAGATGAAATTCCCGTTGTTTGAACCGGGTGGTAGCTGACAGATCCTGGAAGAGTGTTGGAGAGTGACCACAGAATAGTAAGGGGTGTGCAACCCTCGCCTTCTTAATGATCAGTTCCTTCAGCTGAAAGTCGTGCACACACACGAAGATGTCAGGTGGTGGATCCTTGCCACTACTTGGCAACCCTACTCTGTGGGCCCTGTCAATCTGGATCTCGGCCGTGTGGTCGGCACCCAACACCTGACGAAAGAGGGATGAAACAAACTCCCTAATGTCCTCTCCCTCTGCGCCTGATTTCACAACTCTAATTCACACATTATTGCGACGGGAGCGGTTTTCCATGTCTTCTGCGTGGACCTGTAGCTCAATATGCTGCTCCTTGAGCCTGAGGATTTCCTGCTGCATCATTTACATTTCTTCGTCCTGTCCGGTTTTGTGTTCCTCAAGTGTCGCCACACAGTCGCCAATTTCCTCAACATCGCGCTTGACTTCTCTGAGGTCGGCTGAGAGTTGCCCCTTGAGTTCTTGCAGGTCTTCACGCAAGGATGTGAACAGCGCGGTCATGAAGGCTTTCGTAGCTGGGGCATCAGCTCCCTCTTGTCTTCCCTGCTGCCCCTCCTCGTCTTGCCCCATATTCGCAGTGGCTCCCTGCGTGGACTGCTTCAGGAGCATCTCCTTAACAGAGCGCTCTTTTTTTAGCCTGGCGCTCGTTATTGTTCCCGCAATAGGGCGGCTGGTGCGTAGAAGGCATTTGGCCCCTGTGCCCCTGGTGCTGTTTACCCCCTGGCTCTCGCCAAGGCTGTATGAGCCTGGTGTGGGTGTTACCTCCTTATGCCTGGCCGGGCGTGCACTCTCCAGGACCCCGCACTTCGGAAAGCATTGTCTCCACTCAAATATGACCCACAGGCGTGTCGCCCCTACCCCTCAGCCCCTGATTCTCGTGGCATCCGGAGAAGGGCCCACTGCTGGCGAGAGGCCCTGACTGCTGGAAAGGGGACCGGGGCCGCGTGGTCAGGTGTGCTCTGCAGTTCGTGTGCACCCCGCAATTCTGCGCGCTAGTGCCGTCTAAGGATGCTTTCTCGGTTGGCCTTGCTTAGAGGCAGAGGGGGCGTCTTCTCCCAGAGTCAGTGCTCTCAGGCCTGAGCCAGATTGATGTGCCGCGGGCCCCAGCTGCGTCCACGCTCTTTTGTTTTCTATCTCCGGGGGCCAGGACTCCTCCCCCGCCTCCGTGAGCGCTCCTATCTATCCGCCTGATCTGCGCGCCAAGGGGGGCCCTGGCCCCAGGGGCGCTCTGTGAATTCCCCCTGTGCCCAGCACTCACTTTTGGAATGCTACATATGCCACACGGTTGGCACAGGGGGGAGCCGGCGGTGAGGATCTGCACTCCATGGGGTCGTGTTGCCTGCAGCCTCGACTTCGATGCTTTTAGGAGCTCCGGGTCCCCTGCACAACCGGGCCGGCGTCAGGGACCCGCCGTCTGTATTTCCCGGCATGTTCAGGGCCGCTCTCGGGTGCTGGTAGGGAGCTCCACAGCACGCTCCTGGGTCCCCCGCTCTGCTGGTGCTGGGGGTCTCCTCCGCAGCCATACACCATTCAAGGCTGCTCGTCACTCAGCTCCGGCGCTCTCAGGCTCAAGGGCTGCAGCTCCACCCCCTCCACAAGGCCGGCTTTGATCACCAGGCGCCCGGGCCTCTCCTCACCATCAGCCAGTCTGCTCTCGCCACACTTGCCTCGGGCCACCGCTCGCTCTAGATCGTCTCCCCCCGCGGGGTGGCCCCAGCACATGGGGGGGCGCCTCCGGCAACCGCTATGGCCCAGACTGACGTGCCACAGGCCACCGCCCACACTCCACACAAGGTAGGCCGCAACTCTCTCTTCCCGTCCGGGGTGCACTGCGCTGGATCTAGGGGCTCTCCACAACCCTGGGGGGTGCAGTTGTGCTCCGGAGCCCAGTCCTTGTCCCTCCTGCCAATGATTAAGGCGTAGAGCAGGTGATTGCAAAGCGATTGTTTTGGCGGAGCCGGAGAGACCGCGAAACACGTCTTATCCAGCCGCCATCTTGGCCACGCCCCCTCAAGTGTTCTTTTTAGGTCCGTAATGGGCGCCATAATGGCCGCCAATGAAGGTTCTGTGGCTCCTGCTTCTTCCGTCTAGGCTCCTAGATCCACTATAGGGGATTTTGTGACAGCGTATTTGTCCATTTTGTTTGTCTGTGTTACCGATGGGGCCTTTGGTTTCACCATTTCCTTTTGTGGCAATAGCAGATATAGGCCCAGGGACACTCCTTCGATTGTTCAGTTGTGTCTGCTCTCGAAGCCTTTGTCTTCAGCTCCGGGCCTCTCTCAACCTTCTTGTAAAATCCAATCCTGGGTCTACTGCCCTTTCCAGTCTGGCGGGGGACTGTACCGCTCAGGCGTTCAGTCAGTCCATTCGGTGGGCCGGAGCCCTGTCCGTTGATCGCCTCCCAAATTCCCCCACTTTCCAATGGACAAATCACCTCCTAATTTTTTCAGTTACTTCTCCATATCCTATTTAGTTGCCTCAGAAGGTCTGGTCTCCCAAACCCTGGGTCGCATTGAGCGCCTCTTGCGCAACCTCAATCCCTTTGTCTCCGGCTGCTGCCTATCTGTCCGAATAACCAATGTTGCCTTTTCGATCATTCACCTCCGTCCAGTACAGGCACCTCGCTTCTCACGGGGTCAGGAGCCACCGTCTGCACCTGCGCCCAGTGTCTGGTCCAGACCGTAGAAAATGACTGTGTGGAGCACCCTCCTAGTCAGCTTTCACAACTTGTGATTTCCAAATATTACACACTTCCTCCAGTGCCGAGCGTACATTGCCTCATACCACCTTCACTTCACCATTGAGATCGGGCTCTCCACCGAACCCGTGTCTCTTTGCGCCAAATAACCAGTCCACGCTGTCGGTGAAGCGTAAAAGGCCATTTATTAGGACAGGCTGTAAACATAACTTTAACCATAACAAATACTAACAATAACCCCAACAATACTTCCCCCCCCACTTCTTCGTCTCACTCGCTCCATTCTTTCCCCTTGCACCCCATCTCTCTTCACGTTCCACAACAACCCATTTCCGTTCTCAATCCACTTCTTCATTTGTCTCCTGACATCCTCTTTTGCATCACCTGCCATCGCATTCCTGCATCCCGCACCCCCATCAATCACTATTCCCCCCCCGAGAGGTGGGTGGGCCCGTCCAGGACTCCCCCCACCCCTCCAAAGTTCCGCCTACCTCCCTACAACCTGCCCTAAACTGGCATGCTCCATCCACCCTAGTTAACCCTTCCTTATTTTCTGTAGGGTGGGTGGGTGGTCAAAATTTCTGACCCTCCCGCTGGCGCTAGGAAACAGGAAGAGGAAGTCGCTTCCCCTTCCTGCTCCCTTATAGCCCCTTTTACTCCCTCCCCTTCCCCTCCAGCCTGCTCCTGTCTGGCGCGAATCCCCCGGGGAAAGACTAGACTGCGTCCTGCTTTCCCCGGGGACCGTCATCGCGCCAAATAACCAGTCCACGCTGTCGGTGAAGCGTAAAAGGCCATTTATTAGAACAGGCTGTAAACATAACTTTAACCATAACAAATACTAACAATAACCCCAACAATACTTCCCCCCACTTCTTTGTCTCACTCGCTCCATTCTTTCCCCTTGCACCCCATCTCTCTTCACGTTCCACAACAACCCATTTCCGTTCTCAATCCACTTCTTCATTTGTCTCCTGACATCCTCTTTTGCATCACCTGCCATCGCACTCCTGCATCCCGCACCCCCATTAATCGCTCTTCCCCCCCCGAGAGGTGGGTGGGCCCGTCCAGGACTCCCCCCACCCCTCCAAAGTTCCGCCAACCAGGGAACCCCCTTTGGGCGGTTACCTGCCTCACCCTGCAGCCGTGCACCTTTCGCCCTCACACCCTTCGACACCAAATGGACTCATTCCAGAGCTTGCTGATCGTGTCCCTCATTTCCATCATGTAATAGGCATTACCCATCCTCGAAAGGTGCACCCCGTCATCCCTGAATAGAAGCGGCTCCTCCAGCAATCACTTTAATGTCTCTTTGTTCGCAAAAAACCCTCATCGCCCTGTTCAACTTTCTCTGGGCTTTTTCCACTGCCGCTGGTTTTACCGCTCCCCTCCACACTTTACGTGGCACAAATTCTGTCCACACCAAGCAGGTGCCTGCCATCCGTTGTTTCATAACGTCCAAGTCCCTTTGCATCTGTTGCATGATTGCCAGGCCTGACAACCGCACCATATCATTTTCCCCCAAGTGTAAAACCAGCAGGTCAGGACATCCTTTTTGCGACACCATTTTCGTTAACCAGGGCAAGAAAGCCCCCCAGCGCATTCCTCGTTTTTCCCACCATTGTACCTCATGATGGCTGCTCCGCAGTCCCAGGTTACGGCCGTAAACCTGACGATCTGCATACTGTGCCGCCCAATGCACGAAAGAGTGCCCGGCTATCCAGGTGACCGTCTTGGTCCCCAGGCCCCCCACACAACCTACGGCAAGAAAAAAGGTGTTAAAATCCATCCTGGCCCCATCAAAACCTCCTTACCCCCTCCTTTGCCGAGACCCATGACGCCCTCCCATCGTCACTTCCGCACGTAGCGCTCGCAGCACCGGGACCGCCATCTCCCAATCTGTCGAATCCGATCCCAGGACCACCCTAAACGCGCCGCAGCCGTGGCTGCCCCAATCCGAAAAGAGTGCGTCCCAAATCCCTTCGGGTCCCGTCCCATCCGCTTCAATGCCAAACGCATAACTGCCAGCAACTGCGCCGCCGTCAGCCTATCGCCGGAGGCATGCTGGAATATTTCCCCTTTCCTGCTGGCCCCATCCTGAGAAAAAACCTTCCACTCCCTTACCGGGCACACCCCCTGGCACCCACTCTCATTCAACCATATCCACTTCCCCCTCCCTGCCTGATCCGTCTTAGAGTGGCCCAACCAGATCCCCAGTCGACCCCCATCCAATATCACATCCTTATACTTTCTCCCTTCCCTACCTTTCGTCCCCAACAACTCCGACACCCTGAACGCTCCAAAAAACATCCTCACCATGCTCAAACGAAACAAAGCCACCTCCGTGGCATCGTAGCAACAAACGGGCAACATGCCCAATAAACCTTGTAGCACCTCAAATGTTACAGCTTCCGGGGCCCCCCGTAGCCCCCTCCCGTATCTCCCTACCCCACCCCCTCAGCATTCTGCTGATAATCTCATCTTTCGCCGGATCAAAACCCCAAAACAACTTACAATAAAAGGAGATTCCCGCCAATTTCCCTGCGATCGTCGTATGTGACAACCCCCTCTCAGTACAGTGCAAAACAAAATGGATCACTCCCTGTTCCATCTCTTGAACGGACATGTGCCCACTCTCAGTGGTCCAGCCCATAAAGACCCCGAACTCAGTCCAAGCCAATCTGTAAGTGCGCCGTGTCGTCTCTGCTATCGACTTTTCCACTAGGCTGCAGACTCTCATTCCCCCCATGCCCAGATGCCGTCCGGCAGCTGCGTCTTGAGGACCTCCGCTCCAGGTGCCATGCGGCGAAACCTGCTCCACTGCGAACGAGACAAAGCATCCGCGATGTCATTACTCGCTCCCGGCACATGCTTCGCCCGAAAACCACATTCAACTGCAGACACTGTAGCATAAAATACCTCAGCAACCTCAACACCCTCAAGTCCCTTGCTCTCTGCCTGTTGACCAGCTCGACCACTGTCATGTTGTCCCCATGGAACAACACGGAACGGTTCCTGAATTCAGCGCCCCACACTGCTAGCGCCACCAACAATGGAAAGAACTCAAGAAACGCAATGCTCCTCCCTTGCTTTAGCCAGTGAGCCGGCCAGCGTTCCGCGCACCATCTCCCGTCCCAGAAAACACCAAAACCTGCCGCCCCCGCTGCATCTGAAAAAAGCTGCACTTGCCACACTGTTCTGTCCTCTATGAAATCCAGTGAAACCCCATTGAAATCCGTCAGGAAAGTCTGCCATATTCTCAGGTCTGCTCGCACTCCCAATGAAATCCGCACCCTGTGGTGCGGTAGCACCGCCCCGGACATGGCCATGCCCAGGCGCCAGCAAAAGGTCCTCCCCACTCTCACCACCCTGCAAGCAAAATTTAACAGCCCCAAAAGTCTTTGGACCGTCCTCAGGTCAATCTTTTTCTCGCCCATCACCCCCAACAAACAGGCCTGTATGTCCCCCACTTTTTCAGCTGGCAACCGGGCTATCCACTGGACTGAGTCCAACTCAACGCCCAAGAATGTCAGTTGACAGCTGGGCCCAGCTGTTTTCTCCGGCGCCAATGGGACCCCAAAGTGCCGGGCCATCTCCTGAAACTGTGCCAAAGCTCGCCCGCATGCGCCCGACCTTTGCTGTCCGATGAAAAGGAAGTCGTCTAGGTAATGTGACACCCCCTTATGCCCACTGATCGTTTGAAATGCCCATTGCAAAAAGGTGCTGAACAATTCAAATAGAGCGCATGAAATCGAACAGCCCATGGGTAGAACTTTGTCCACAAAGATGGCCCCCTCAAACTGCATACCTAGCAACGAGAAATCCGCCGGGAGTATGGGCAGCAAACGGAACGCCGACTTCACGTCACATTTCGCCAGCTCCGCTCCCTGCCCACACCTCTGTACAAGGCGGATCGCGTCGTCCACTGAAGCATACAGTACCCGCGAGTCTTCTTCCGCAATGAAGTCGTTCACGGACCTCCCTTCTGGCCAGGACAGGTGGTGTATCATCCTGTACTCGCCCGGCTCCTTCTTGGGAACCACTCCCAGCGGAGAAATAATCAATTCTGCTAAAGGCCAGTCGACAAACGGGCCCGCTATCCTACCTTCTTCAACCTCCGTTCTTAGTTTCGCTGACACCACCTCCGGCAACTCCTTGGCCGATTTCAAATTGTCCGCCCATCTCCTTTCCCTTGGACCCTGATACCCCACCCGAAAGCCCTCTGTAAATCCCCAGTGCAGCTTCAACGCTGCCTCCCTGTCTGGGTATACCGAGAGCCACGGGCCCATGGCCTCAATTCGGACCGGAGTAGGCGCCCTTTGGTCCAGGCTGCCCCCGTCCCTTCGTGGCCCGCCACTGTTCTGATGGTGTAGCCAATGTAAAACATTGGGTGAGGGCGTGTTTCCCACCACATTTGGAGCACTCATGCTTGAACCTACACGGATACCTCGAGCAGTATCCTTTGTTGTAGTTCCAACACGCTCCCGTGTTGCTCCCGCCTGGCTTCTGTTGTCCGCCCCCTGCATTACCTGCACTGGTCTGTCCACTACCCGCCCCAGACTGAGCGGGACACGTCGGAAATGTCCGATACGTCACTGGCAGCCCACTCGCCGTGTGCGTTGCTGCTGACGACTGTGTGGACGACATCCACTGCATCCACAGTTCCTGGTCCACCTCCCCCCAAGGTTTGTCAGGGTTCGCGCCAATTCTGGCCCGAAACTCCTCGTCATAGCTGAGCCACGCGAACCCCCCAAAATGCATCTGCGCCTTCCTAATGATGTCCATGTATTTTAACATCGCTATAGCCCTGTCTTGATGCTTTTCGCAATATATGCTAGCATAAATCAAAAAGGCCGATGTCCAATTCTCCATGGTCACCGGCACCCGGGGTCTACGAGTCAGTTCCCATTCCTCCTCCTTGGAACCCTCCTTTGCCTGTATCTCCCTATGGAGCAGCTTAAAAACGTCCACGTATTCGTGTCGCCATATTCTGGCCCTTATTTTTTCCGACAGATGCGACCCCAACGGCATTGCCAACCCCATGTACGGCAGTTTCTTGTGCTGCCGTTCCTCCCCTTTGTCCTCTTTCCCGTCTTCTTTGTCCGTCTGGACACTGGCCACCGCCTTCTTACCCCCCCCTTGCCCGACTCTGCTGACGGCCCCCCCGTCCCGGGTGCCGCACCCTTCGGTTCCCTCACTGACCCCTCCCCCACGCCCACCGACCGGCAGGACTTCTTCCTACCCCGTCGCGGCCCATCGTCCCAAGCATCCCACCACTTGCCCTCACCTGACAAGGTGGTCTGTGCTTCTTCTTCCGTCCTGCTGTTGCCGCTCCTCCTCGCAGTGGCCGTCTTGGCCTGTGTTCTGGCCGCCGCCGGTGCCTGGAAAAGACTAACACATTTCGTTGTTGACGCCCCCCCCCACAGGCATCCTGGCCGGCCTTTCGTCCTCCTCATGCAACTCACCTTCCTCAAGCTCATCACTGTCCTCCCCGTAATCCAACATCAACTCCGCTTCCGTATCCTCAGGCACCCATGTCAACTCTTGCACCGCTCTTTTTACACCTTTTCCAGTCTTGGCACGCACCACTCCCCATTCCCCTGCCCCCGTCGCTGCTGCCCGCTCCTTCGGTGGAGGGAAGGCCGCCGCGGACCCCCCTGCTGCTTCTGCCCGGCGTCTCGGGGCCGTTTTGTGCCCCGCCGGCCCACCCCGTCTGCTGGCCGCCGCCAGTTGGTCCCCCCCCTCCCAGGCTGCTCCAACCTGAGAGGGTCCCAGTGCCAGCGGGTCTCAAGGCCGTCCTGGCCGTCCCTGCCCCCGTCTGGGGGGAGCTATCCTCATCCTCCCACACCCAATTGCCCCCTTTCGGGGCCTCTTGCCCCAGTTTTTCTGCCCAGGCCTCCTCCTCTGCCCCCTCCAACTCCCCCCTGACCTCCCGGGCCGCGCACAATTCCGCCCACTGAGCCTCCGTGTCCCGAATAACGCGCCTCTGATCCCGGATTTTTTCTTCCAGGGTCATGAACTCCCACCTCCGCCCCCAGTCTGATGAGGGCTGCCCCCGACCTCCCCCCCTGCCCCTTTATTCGGCGCCTGCACGGCCAGGTCCACCCCCCCTGCCCTCAGGGGCCCCCCAGATGGGTACCCCCTTCCCCTGCTGTCCCTCCCCTGAGAAAGGTCCAGAGGGACTCCCCCAGGAGCCCCCCTCGGGGTGCGAGCCCCCCAGTCCCAACCAGAACAGGTCCTGAGACCCCACTCCCCCCCACCCGCCCCCGGGTTCCCCCACTTAACTCCCAGGCCAACCCCCCCCTCTCTCCCTGCTGCCTCGAATTGGCCCACATGGGCCTCGCCGAGACCTGCTGCTCCACCTGGTAAAGCCTGCTGCAGTCCCCCCGGCCATCCCTCCAGCTCTACCTTGCCCCCCCCCTCCCGACAGCAACGACCGCAAGCACAGCAGGCAGGCTCTTCCTCCCGCCCCCGCGCTTCCCGCCGACTTTACCCGGACCCCCCTTCCCGGCCACGTGGGGTGTCCGCGTTGGAGACTCCCGGCATGCTGCCACTGCTGCCGCCACTCCTGCCGACGCGGACCGGGGGGTCCGCGTCATCCCTACCCACGCCTCATCGAGAACTCCCGGGCGTAAGAGGTCCGCCTGCCCCGCCCTGCCAAGGACTCGCAGGGCCTCCCTCACTGCCTCCGCATCTGTTCCTGCCATCCCCTGAAAGCCCCACAAAAACTGCCCCGGGCGCCGACTGGCACCAGAGCGATATTTTCCCCCGTTCCCCTACCTAACTCCCCTCACCTCAAAATTTCTGACCCTCGCGCTGGCGCTAGGAAACAGGAAGAGGAAGTCGCTTCCCCTTCCTGCTCCCTTATAGCCCCTTTTACTCCCTCCCCTTCCCCTCCAGCCTGCTCCTGTCTGGCGCGAATCCCCCGGGGAAAGACTAGACTGCGACCTGCTTTCCCCGGGGGCCGTCATTACTGCCCTGCAGTTGTATCAGGTCTTGATCAGCGTTGTGACTTCAGTGGCTTCCTGCAGCATTTGATACTGTGCTGGCAGCCTTCGTCCCAACGCCAATTATGTCTAGATCCCACTGTGTCGCCTCCCAGCCGCTGCCGAATCAGGGTCTTCTGCTGCCACAGCTCCGCCCCTCAAACGCGGGTCCTCCGAGGCGCCGTAGCTACAAGCTGCCCACCCGCTGTACTGACTCCTGCTGGGGTAAGTCTCTCACCATCACCAGGATTTGTCCGCTGTTGTGCATCTTGTGGTGCAAGTGCAGCCCGCAGGTGCTGGGCCACGGCTAACACCGCCTATAGGCCTCTCGATCCTCGTTCCCCAGAGGTGCCGCGGCTACGTGCTGCCTGCCCGCCTCAAGTATTTCTGCTGGGGGGAGCCTCTATTAATCACTGGGGAAGCCTCTGCAGTCGTCTGTCCGATTCAGCCAGCTGGCCCGACACTCAGCTATCTCCGCCTCTCTAGGCCCCCCTGGCTGCGTGTCCCCAGAAGCACCTCAGCCACCATCCGCCTGTCCGCTGTGCATACTTCTGGTGAGGGGAACTCCTCGCCTTCGCTGGGGGGGCCCCCGTGGCAGTCCATCTTTTATTACCAGTGCAGCCCACAGGTGATGGAACACGGCTATCACCGCTTCTAGGTCTCTAGCTTCGCTGGCCACACACGGTGGGTGGTGGTTTCTCCGTTCATAGTCTGCTTCCTTGGGCAACAGGCTGGCTCAATTGTTCTTCGGTGGTGCGGTGATCACTGCTACATTTCTCCCCCGCTGTGCCGGTCTGGATTTTTGGGAGGATGTCGGGCTATCGCGCTATCAAGCATGGAGCTCCTCTACTGTGCAGCGATTGCCGGAGGCTCAAAGCCGAGTAGGAGGAATTTTTGGTAGGGATCTGTTCATGGATACCGTGGGCAGAAGAGAAGGGGTTAAAATGTATTATATGCGATGGAAAATCATGCCAGAGAGGCACAGAGTCCTCATATGTAAAGGGCGGGGAAGATAGATGAGGATGTAATTACTATTCCGCAAACTCAATGGTAACCACAAAAATTAGAAAGTAAATGATTGAATTTGAATTTGCGAGCTGGCATCTTTATTCTCCTGATGCAGTGCACTGTGCTGCCTGTAGATGGTCTAAGTTCTTTCTACTTGCCACTGCGATGATAGTTTTGAAACTACTTGGTGAAAATATGTTTTCACAATTCAACTCTGTGCAACGCAACCATAAATTCATAAAAGTAAATGCAAAGATTTATAACAATTGACTTCTCTATAAGAGTATGCCAAAGTACTATCTCTGGAGAGGTTTTTGTGTTTTAGTTGGCAAACTCAAAACAACACTTTATTGTTCTCCAATTTTGATGTATGGCTAAAGCTCTAATTAGAAATGTACCTCATATTGTCATAGCTTCTTTGTAGATTGTCCACCTTGCCACCCTGCTATGCACTTAACTTTAGATAACCATTTCGAGGTTTGCAATTTAATTGCTAACTTCGGACAGAAAAGGAAAGCATTTCATCAGCACAACCATGGGCCTCATATCGGTGACGGGACCGCCCGACTAGCTGTCGGCGGTCCCACCATGCTAATTACATTGCGACCGCCTTCAAGGCGATTGCAAAGTGTATATTTTGTATAGCAGCGTGCGCTGGGGCCTGCAGCACATGCTGCAGTACAGAAAACACACTTTTTGCATATTCCTGCACTCTGTGGCAATATGGTGCAAGGATATGTAGGGGGCACCATAGGTGCCCCCCAGAGCCCATGTCTGAGGGCCAGGGGGGAGGGAGGCACGCTACAGGCCCCCAATGTTCCTTTCCACCTCCCTTTTCATGGCGGGTTAACTGCCATGAAATGGCAGGTGAAAGGGATATTGTAATCACTACGACGGTGCCTGGGAGGCACGCTACTGTTGTAGAGAATACAAGTTCCTCCGATGGACCGACTGGCTCCTCGAGCCCATCAGATCTGTGGCGGTCGGTCTGTCCGACCACCAGCCATCCGCCCGCCATCCTAATGTGTCGGGCGGGATTCAGCATTACGATGGCGGTGGGACCGCCACTGACAGGCTGTCAGTGGTGGTCCCACCGTCATCGTAATCAGGCCCTAAGTCACCTCATTGGATGAGAGTGGGTGATCTGTGGTTTAAGCATAGAGTTCCCAGCAGGTTTGTAGCTCTCAGATTTATCAGGTACACTTGAGGTCTTGGCATGTATTTATAATAGACACAAATCTGTGATTGAGAGAAACTGAAGAAATGTAAATTGTATCATTCAATCGCTAAAAAAGGAAAATAATAGGATTTGAAAATAGGAGATTCAAAAGTGAAAGTAAGCAAGCAGCGAAAATACCTGACCTAGTAGAAATGATTGTTTGTTTACACTGTTAATACTTTAATTAGAACATTGGAATGTTGAGAGCTCCACTGAAGACAATGGAGCAACAGCGGCCTATATGAACTGGTATAGGCCCGCTGCTCTCAACATTTCAGTGTCCTAATACACAGCATCTGCCTTTCTCTTTCTCCTGCCTCTTGAAAATATATTATTTAAGCGTAGGAAAGCGAAAGGCAAAGGTCATGCAGGAGGACGCACGCAGTCTTAAGCATTCCCTCCTCCTGTATCTCACTGGCACTCGGGCTTCAGAAGGAGGGAGGGGTCAATGCTGCTGAGCTTCTGGGTTTCCCTGGCTTGACTGAAGTACAAAAAACAGTTCAGCCATGCTGGGGAGAACTAGGGGACTGACTTCAGTCCTCTTTCACAGCTCTTCCTGTGAAGCTTCAACAGATAACAGTCGTGGCCCTGCACATGCTGTTAGCTGTATAACATTCACAACAAGCGCTGTGAAACAAAAGCTTCGAAGCCCGAGGAGAATTTCAACCTCAACGGGTCTGAGAGGCCCTTGTATTTTTTTATTAGAACATTCTGCCCTCAGTGGGCAGAATGTTCTAATAGCTTTATAGCCCGTCGTAGCTGGGCTATACCCGCCATTAAAGGCCCGCTTCCTTGTCAAAGGCCCTCATCTTCAGACCTGGCCATTTACGCTGGAGCAGGCCTTTAGTGGCCGGTATAGCCTCCTACGGTGGGCTATAAAGCTATATTGGATGCAGAAAAAGATGAACTTCGAACAGGACATAATAACAGAGGGGTCAAGTAATGTTTATTTTGGGAAAGTCTCTCATCAAAAAAGAATAATATACAATAAAAAATATTATTAGAAATTCTTGTAACGAGATTTCCCCACTGGATAAAATCAGCCAGTTCATCATACATATTCATAAAACCCTAATTTCTGTCAATAAATCTATATCTTATCCTCCAGGTTTAATATAGGTGTTTAGACACAGAAAATATAATCAGTTCTTAAATTATTCAATGCTATCTCAAGGTGACTTACAGTCAGTTTTCGACAAATAGCTTATGTCCAAGATATTCTAGTGTACTGGTATACAGGACAGGAGAACATAAAGGGGCATATTCTCAAGAACTTGTGATAACCACCGCAAGTTTAGCTTAACGCAACTCTGCACATCGCAGTCCATCATGGGAAAACAACGCCATGTTAACGTGCTATTCCCAACACGGCGGCACCATGCGATAGACACACAGGAACGCAACAAACGAACGCGTTAAAAGCAACGCGACGCCGCAAAAACGCGAAACCCCAACGCAAAAATAGCAGCGATGACGCCAATAGCGATACAAAAATCTGCGAAAAGCAGCCACAGGCCTGCAATTCCCACACGTCATGCGGGAAAATGCACCATAAAAGCAGAGCAAAAAAAAGGTGACATGACAATGTACGAGCACAACCCCACATCCGTGACGTAGAACAAATGACCATTGTCCCGCATCAAACAGGCATCTCCTCACAGTCACAACGTACATCGACATGCAGTCTGCATGCAAACTACGCCAATGCCTAAACATGCATGGAACACACATTGAATCCGCATCCCCCCTTCACATTGCAGAGGGTCAAGCAACCCCTCCTGCACACAGACGTGTCATGACCATGACCAATCCACCATGAAAGCGTGGACAAAGGTAGGGGCAGTGACTCCCGCCTACGTACATGTTGCCCATGTCGTGTGACCTGAGTCACAGGGGGCATCCCTGCATCATGGTGGCACATATCTGACCCCAAGAGGAGCCCTGTCATCACCTGTAGGACACAAATGGCAGCCAAAATGGAATTATCATGGACACACGTGAAACGCCTAGGAGTGGGATTCCCTACTAACTGCGACACACAGAACTGGCAGTCCGAATACGTGACACCCTAAACAGCCACCCTGCACAGAGGTGACAGACCCACCATCCATGAACAAATGACAAAACTTGCAGCAACACATGTCGCACACACACTTGTCTGAGTGATGTCCCTGAACAGATGAGTGACATGCACACAGGGAATGTGTACTCAGAATGCATTTATTTGCACATGCTGTGCCTGTGGTCAATTAGTACTGTCCCATGATTGCCAAGGACAGTCACAATGTGACGTGCTCATGTGAAGAAATTGTCAATGATGGTGTTCCTACGGGCTATCCCTGCTGCGGCTGCAGTGAGGTGTGGTCCACCTGCCTCATCCTCATCATCATCGTCCGGTGCATATGGCACCTGTATCCATGGGGCCCTGCTGCGCACACATATGTTGTGCAACACACAACATGCAATGATCATCTTGCACACAATATCTGGGCTGTACAGGAGCCTCCCACCCGTGACGTCCAGGCACCTTAAACGTGACTTCAACATGCCAAATGTGCGTTCCACGATGCCCCTGGTGCGTCTGTGGGCCGCATTGTACTGCCTCTGGGCCTGTGTGTTCGGGGCTCGGAGGGGTGTCATCATCCAAGCACAGAGTGCATATCCTTGGTCCCCTGTGACAGTGCAGAGAGACATGAGTCAGAAGTTGGTTCTGCATGATGCGTCGGCAGACTCACTGGTTCATTGGTGCGTGATATGTGTGACTCTGTGATTACTGCATGACATGTACTGCTTGTTGCAAATGAGCGGCATCAATGTGTATCTCTTAGCCTCACAGCTGCTCCACCCTCCCCACAAGACCATTCACTAGTGTGCGCAGCGCGGTTGCATCACTTGCACTCCTACGGCACACCATTGTCATGCCTGTCTGCGCATGTCCACAGGCCTGACAACAACACTGTGATCTCGTGCGCAGAAGGTGGACGGGACTGGTTCGGGGACCAGCGGCCCGGGCTGCGGCAGGTGCACAGGATCGCAGGCTCCGCCGCACACGGCGTCGGCCTCATGGCGGGGTGAGAGGCGCCCCTGGCAGACACGTTGGCCATTCCGGAAGAGGCCCACGCCCAGGTCTACGTGCTTTTTATTCACACCCCTACACTGGCCTGGCGTACGCCGGGCAAGCCCACTCCGCACACACATACAGGGGGGACGTAACAAGCTACATTTCCGAGATCTTCCCCACTTACTGGGGTGACATGGTTGCGTCCACTGTCCACAACACTACCACCACCAGCAGTATATGTCGACATGTGTTTGTCTGTGGTCTGCACACTGCGGTCTGTCCAGCACTTCCACGACACACTTGGCATTGTGTGCATTCGGGTTCATGGGTCACTTGCCTCCTTCACACATGCCTGGTTCCCACCTCTCCCCACATACTGCCATTGTGTGGCTGAGGTGCCATGCCGTTGATGGCTCATGTACATGGCCAGCCCAGGTTGCCGCAGTACGTTGTGCTGTCGTGTATGGTGTGTGGGCATGTTGCATTTGAGTATGTGACGTGAGCATTGCCAGGGTTGTGAGTTGCATGATTGTGGAGTTGAGGTGTGTGGTGTGTTCATTTGGTACTTACCAACGAGCACTGCATTCCCATAGGTGCCATCCTGGAAGCGCTGGTTGCTGATGGACTGTCGGAAGATGTATGAATGGCGGGTGGCAGTCCTGGAGGTAGTGGGGGTGGGTGTTGTGGCCCTCTCGGGGCTCCGAGCTGCATGAGGAGTAGCTCCATGGCATCTGTTGTTCTTCAGGTGTGGCTGTGTGCTGGGCTCCCTTTTCTTGTGCAGGTTGTCGTCCGACTTTGCACCTGGTCAGAGCAGGTGTTAGTTTCCTGCTGGTAACACGCCGTATCGCCTGTTTTGTGTTCTTATCGCTGATGTGGCTGGCCGTTGAGAATGTTGCGTTGTGGTATTGTCGCGGGTTGTTGCTCGGGAACGCCTACTCTGCATCTCATTAGCGTTAGTTGCCGGGGTCATCTGTGGCGATGTTTTTTGCGACTGCTTTCACAGGAAAAGTGGTGTTATGGGCTGTTAGCACCTGCTTGTGAATGGGGCGATAACTTTATCGCGGCTTTGGCTGCGTTAACGTGCCGCTAACTCGGCGATAGCTCCTTGAGAATATGCCCCAAAGTGTGCTACTGTTTCTGGGTAAGACTTTCCCAGGAGATTCATTTGCACTTTTATTTGCTAGACACCACTTACTGCAAAAAGAGTTAACTAGTAGGATCCCATGTCTGAATTTTAAGAATAGGGATCTCGCTTCGAGTGGCTTTGTCTTATCCAAAAATGACTGCATTAGTGTTTGGAATTTTATCATATATAGCAGAAATGATTTGGGCTAAAGTGTTAAGTTTATATTTACAGGAATTTGGAAACTGAAATATATATTGTCTATCAGGGAATGATAATATCGTATTTTCCTTAAATAGTTGACAAACCCATATTAATTCTTTCCTTCGCCTTGGTTGCCAAAAAATGCTCCGTTATTAATTAAGTTTATCGTGTCAGATTGATGAATTTAAGTAAACAGGGGGCACATGCATCAAGCCTTCTTACGTTCGCAAACGGGCCGATTCGCAGAATCGGCCCGTTTGCAAATGGAAAAAGGCCTTTTCAGATGCATGTACCTTTTGTCATTCGCAATTTAAGTAATCGCAGATTTTTGCAATCACCTAAATTGCGAATGCATTTAGGGAATTGCAATTTGCCAATCCCTATTTGCCGATGCATGTAGCCTTTCCTAAATGCGAACTGTGCATTTAGGAAATGCTAATTACCATCAACAACAAGTTGATGATAATTTGTGCATGCTTTGAAAAATGCACAAAGATGCATTTTTGAAAGTCCCATGTAGCGCACACATGCCCTTCACATGTGCACACTTGCCTTTTTTGGGGGGTGCTTCAGGGGGCCCTTAGGCCCCCGGGCACCCTTGGATTCGCATTCGAAATTTGCGATTACCAATTTGGGTCCTTTCTCAAACCAGGTTCCCTGGGAGAAAAAGTTTAGAGGCTATTCCTCCAACTGAAAGGAGTAATCTTCTGTACTGTTAGACCTTCAGGTCTAAGGAAGCTCGATTCTGAGGTATATGGTGCTTACTTCAGTTTTTGGGTGCACCAGTTACAAGAAATAGGCAATGGAGGCTTCCCAGATATGGCTTTTAGCATCTTGTTTCTGTGAGGGTAGTTTACATAAGAGTAGACAACGCTCAAGCAGATTCTTTATATCAGTGTTCCCCTAATCTCTGGAATTCTTTCTCTTGCTGGGAATGTTCCTGCAAATGTGTCACAGGTTTGGCACCGCAGGGATAGATCTTTTTGCAGATGCAGACAATTCACTGCTATCTATGTTCTGTACTATGTTCAACATTGAGGCATCTTGGTGGGTGGATGCTCTGTTGTGTAATGGCTGAAGGGTCTACTTTTTGCATCTGCCCCATTTCCAATGATTTCCAAACTGTCGGCTCGCCTTTTGAGACTGAGGCATGGGATAATATTGGTAGCTCCATTTTGGCCTTGAAAATTGTTGTTCACTTTTCTCTGCCAGATGGCTTCTGCTCCAGAGCGGATTCTTCTAGAATATCCTTGCAGATTGCCTCCCCCCTCTCAGGTTATTCTTCTAACAATGCACCTTTAGATATGGCAAATGAACATAGAGGGCTAATAAGGTTGGGGCTTTCAGAGGATGCTCTTTGTGCTACTAACCTTCTAGGCATCTTTCCACTAGGATTACCATCACTGGGCATCCTTCCAGAAATGGTGTAGGGAGAAATCTGTAATCTGTTGGGAATATAAACCAGCTCTGGTTTTAAAGTTTCTCTAGGTTGGGTTTTCTTGTGAGTTGTCTCCTGACACTTTAAGAGTTCAGAGGGTGGCTATCTGGACATTTATTGAACCCTGGGTTTTTTGCACCCTACTGAAGCCTTGGATGTGCATTGTAAATGGTTTGAGTTGGCTCATCTACCAGTCCGAGGGAGGGCTTATCTTTGGGATTTGCTCTTAGTGCTCGCTTCTCTTTAATCTGCTTCCCTTGAGCTTTGGCCAATTAATGTAATACTATGAAAAACGCATTTTTAATTTACTTTGGCTCAGTTATATCCAGTCTCAATGTTGTTTTACAAATATTTAGAGCCACTAAAGTGGCTATTCCCTGCACAATGTTGTTAATGCACCCATTTAATGGGCAGTATGACAGAGCCTGATTAAGGCAATGCCGGTCTTTACTCTGCCCATCAGGGGGGTGGAGGACATTACATCCGCAACCCTGATGGACAGAAGCCCATCAGATTTAGAGATCACTATTCCTTCTCTACCTTCAGAGAACTGCTTTCATGGCGATTCCTCTGAAGGCACCAAATGTTTGGTGGATGGCTGCTATGCAACAAACTCTATGTTTAAAAACAAAAACTACAAAAGTGTGAGTTTGCTTTTGGAAAACAAATAACTAATGACCCCTACACAAGGGATTATTTTCCCTGGGTATAAAGGACATTACATTTGTTTTTGTGTTCATCTCACTGGGTTTTCTCTGGTGGTGTCGGACAGAAAAAAAAGTGCATCAGACCATGAGCCCTATAAAGGGTGGGTGGTGTGATGCCCTTACTCCGACAGCCGGCAGTCCATCAGACTGTCAGAGGAAGGGGGCACTGAAAGCTGTCAGTCCGCCTCACTCTAAATAGGGCATTTCAAACCAAGAGCTTGGCGGACAGGGTGCTTCATCACGTTTGTGATGGGATGGAGCACCGTGTCTGCCAAACTCTAAACCAGGCCCATAATACAAAAATACTACCAATAATATTCACAATGCCCTTTCAAGAATGAAGCCATAAGTTGTGTTATTGAAGTCCTCAGATTTGTATATGTCTTTTTTTTGTGCCCTCCAGCTAGACAACCGGTAAATGAGAACAGGACACAAGTGGCTTTGGAAGAAACAAAGTGCCTACAGAAAAGTGCTGGGGGAGGCAGTCCCAACCCAACTGGAGAAAAAGAGACTGATGTAGACTACGAGGAAGGTAAGTTGGCTGTAAAATGCCCTAGAGATGTAGCTCATTGATTCAAGCAGCATGTCTCCAAACATTTAGATGTTTAATTTAGAGTTTGAAGGAGAGGTTCGCCATAAATTGGTGGTTCACCTGGCCTTCCATGCTCATGGACCCTCCGGACGAGTAAAAACCTTACACCACATGCACTAGTAAGGGCTCACAGTCTGAGGCCCCTTTTTTATCATCACCACCAGGAAAACCTGGTGTGATTGAAAGGCACCACCATTTTTAATGATCATGTAAGGTAAATATTTGGATGAAATACACAGAAAATAGGTTACACGAATACTCAAACTAACAGCTATACTTGGACTGCTAAATGCTAAAAGGAAGTCATGATCTGTGCCACAGGAGCATGAGTGGATTGAAGGCTAAGCTCTAGTCCCTATTCTGCATAGGCTGTCCAGTATGCCATTAGCTGTCGCTCTTCTCCTCAACCTAAGGAGATTCCTCCTTATGAGGGCAAGGTTAGTAAATGGTGCCCTCAAAAATATTGGTTGGTGTCTTTAGGTGAGCTCTACAACTGAAATGCAAAAAGGACTGGTTAGTATCCTCTATCTAAGAACCAGCAAACACACTTTCTTGCCAATTTTAGAAATAACAGCTGATTCAACATTTGTTCTCAAAACACCGAAGGTGATTAAAACCACAGCTCATCTAGTTTGGGGACCCTATGTATCACCATACTGACTTGACATACCCAAGGGAAAATTAGCACCACCAAGTGTTCAGTGTCCAAACACTCAGCGTCTAAAAACTCCTATGGTGAAGGACGGTGTGAAAAATGATGATCAGATTCAGTTGGCAGGTCCGATGCACGCAGCATCTGTTATGTATGTTAATAACATTTTAAAGCGCTTAAATACCAGGAGCTGTCTTGGCGCTGGCATTACAGACAAAAGAAAAATCTCAGAAAAAAATCCTACAGAGTGCTAAATTGTCAGGTTTACAGGACTTTCTTAAATGCGAGAAGATTGGGTGCCTCTTTGATGGGGAGTGGCAGTGCATTCCAAGCCTTGGTGGCTCCCAGCATGAAGCTTCTGACGCCGCGTTTTGTATTGTTTAATATGAATTGATGGGCAGTGAGAAACAGGCCATTGCAATAATCTAATTTAGCCATCACCAGAGAATTGACAAGAGTTTTCTTGAGATTGGCAGGGTTAAAAGGCAGTATCTTTTTGATGGTTCTAAGTAAAAAAAGGCAAGGCATCTGGGAACCCTCTGGGTCTGTCAAAAGCTGCTGTTATAGTTCACAAATATTTCATGATGCAAGCCCTCTTATTTTTAATTAACAGTCATTCAGCATTCAGCCACTTTAGAACTGTCTTTGACCCCTATAAAGAGGGCAATTCTCTTAAATCTGTAAAAAAAAAAAAGTGTCCTCAACCCTAGTCACTTTGAACTTTGCATCCAGCAGCCAGGCAGGTCATTCTAACATTCCTAGTCAACTGTGTATATAAACTCCTGGTTTCACCAACCCCGACAAAAACAGCGCTGTGCACAATTATAAGCACAATTTCTTGAAGCTTTGGATGCAATTTGAGGACTCATGCCACTCAACTTCTTCATCTCTGTTCACCTTTCAAGATATTGTTGTCACAGTTGACAGCCTTCCCTTTCCAGATTTTCCAGCACTAATGCATTTCAGAGTAGCCTTTTTTGTCAAAAGTGTCAGGCGATCATTAGAAGGAGCCTCTATCCACTGGTGTAGCAAGGATGCTGTGGGCCTTAATGCGAGTAAGGCAATTGCCTCCCCATCCTCTAGTTTGACAGTTAAAAACACACTAATAATTGAGGTGAAGTGGGACCCCACTCCTCTGGGCAATTATGCAAATGCACCTGCTGTACTATAGATAATCTCTATTCTTTACCTTCTCTGAAGCCAAGTGAGGCAACAGAGCACAAGGTTAGGCCCCATATTAGTCCCTTTGCTTTTCACTTGATAATATTAATGCTGTATTCCACAAAGCTTAGCTCCCAGCACTCGTCTAAATGTCTTCCTTTTTGCAGACAGCATTGTATACCATACTATATAGAGTCAGCCCTTGCACAAGATTAGATGGCCTGCTTGGTTCCTGCTTTTCATGAGGAGTTTGCTCACTCTTATGTGTTTGTCCCTCCCCTGGTACATAGCTTGTTAACCTTTGCTTTTGATTGGATAGAGTGTGTCCCTCAACTGCTGAAGTCATGGAACTACTTTTTTTTTCATCCCATTACTAGTTTATCATTCACTGGAGTGCATATCTTGGTTTTCAGAGCACGCTCTTTATTTTGATACCCTTCTGACTCAACCTATCTATCTCCTACTTCCCTCCCTCCCGATCCTCCTCAGTGTAGAACAAGGCGAGGGTAGCGGCCTTTGTGGTGTCCTGGATGTTCCCCTTACCCTATCTCTCCCCTCGGTCCTCTGAGGCACATTAAATGATGGATGGAGGCCTTGGTGATGTCCTGGATGTTGTTGCACTCCACTCGCTTGTGTTACCTCTCTACATGGAGGTAGCTTGTGTTGTCTTTGTCAAAACCTGAGGATTTTGAACTCCTCCAGAATTAGCAAAGCCGAAAGAGACTGGCCATGCTAAAAGTACAGAACACAATGAAAACATTGTTTTCAATACTTTCAAGATGGCTCCTGAGTTGTGTGAAAGTATACAAAGCAATGTTTTCATTGTTTTCTGTATACGCTTAACATGGCTGGTCTGGCACTGGCAAAGCCGTCCGTGACACTCACTCAACATTGGCAAAATAAGACCCATTGGCTAATGTTTGTTATCTTACTCCGGTCCAGGAATGGCCTTTGCTTGGATAGCGCCCTGGGCAGAACTAAACTTGGCTCCCTTCGTGATCCTCCTCCCCTCTGCTCCCACCCTGCATTTTCTAAGGGCTGTGTATAATAGAAGCTTCTACTTAATGGAAATTAGTACAGCTGCTGGACTATTTATTTTCTGCTGGACACTGTTGTACATGTTATGTGAGCATGACTAAAATATTCACCCTTGCTAGCCGGACTGTTGATACCATTATGTTTATCGCTGGATGAAAAACATACACCTCTTCCCATGCTATGATGCAGAACTAGAAACTGTCCACCAGTGGAGTGTACCTGGAGGCTTATAGAGGGCGCTGCAGCTGTGCATGATGGAGAATTAGGGATGGTCTACTTTCTTCAACCTTCACTGCCAGTTACCTTGTCTATGTTACACCCCTACACCTGGCTCCTGCTGTGATCTCTGTTGGTGATTACATCAGAGCAGTGACCAACCAGGGAACGCAGTTCCCCAAATGTCACCTGAATCACTTATGCCACACCCGAGCTCCTTTCCACTGATGCACAATTCGGAAGAGAGAACCCGGTTCAGAGGGAGAAGGATGGAGGAGCAATGAAGAATGGTATTGGTGGCAGATATCATTCGATTTGAATGTATATTGAATTATTAAACACTACCCGTCTGCTCAACTCAAACTTTGATAGACAGTGCCACCCTGTGGTAGACTGTCATTGGAGATGGTGTTGAGAATAAAGTGCCAGTGCCGAGCACTGGAAACCACCTACTCAAATTAACAGCTGGGGCCATCCAGCGTAGAGAAAAAAAATCTCTCTTTAACCAATCCCACACCTTAATAATCACCAAACATTTGGCGTTCTAGAGTGATGTTTTGTTTGATGATGTCAGCTTGGGTTTTGACACCTGATAGAAATGGGATTTCTGGTTGGCTAGGGCAAGCGCCTCAGCCAAGTAGAAACCACCACTCTAGTCAGGGCAAGGGAGTTACACATTGAAGATAACCCCTGCTCACCCCCTTGGTAGCTTGGCACGAGCAGTCAGGCTTATCCCAGAGGTAATGTGTAAAGCGTTTGCGCAACACACACACACACAGCAGCAACACACTAGGCACACTACAAAAGAAACTCCACACAAGGTTATATAAAAATAGCCTTTGTATTATCCAGAACACATTAGATCATAACCACACATGTACACTGGGCCAACTGGCACCAGGTAGTAATTTACAGGGAATTATATACATGACAGGGCCAATCGGGCCACTGTCAGAATCATCACAAAGCACAAGTAGGAAAAATAACACAACCAGTAACTGCAGGTACAATAATTATCTCAGCATTATCACTAGCAACATAAACGCATTATGTCTGCATCACATTAGGCATAAAACACATGGTGCATAAATCACATTTAGCAACAACACACTATGCAATCCTTTAGGGCCTTGCGCCCTCCTAGTACACTCAGGTACCAACCATGACCCCAGGCCAACTGGCCTTCTGTGGGGCTCAAATGCCCTTTGTCGCAAAATGTCAGGGCTCTAACTGGGGCCTTCCACTGGCCCTTTGGCTGCCAATGCAGCAAAAGCAATGTGCGTAGCGCACTGGGGCAGGGGGGGTGCAACTCACCCCTTCCTCATCAAGACAATACCAACTACCCCCACGTTGCAGCTGCCCACTCTCCCGCAGTGCAGCAGAGGAAATTAGACCTGGCACCACTGTGCCTCTCAGGTCCCACTCAGGGGACAAAAATTGCCCCAACGTTGCAGCGGCCCACTCTCCTGCGGGGCCGCTGAGGAAAACAGGCACTGGCACCAACAATGCCACTGAAGCCCCACTCCGGGATTTCTAAAACAAAAGGGGCCCCTCGTTGCAGCTGCCCGTGCTCTCGCGGTGCAGCTGTGTAGCAGAGACACGGACACGGCCCAATTTGAACACCACTCACCGGGGCTGGTGCTGCGCAGCTTCCCGGCACCGACAATGTGCCTGGCAGGCTCCGTCTTCGTTGCGGCAGCTCCGCCCCTGATCAGTCAGGCTGCCTGACTTCCGGCCCGTGCCTGGGACGACCGGCACCTGGAGTGAAGTCTCCTGTTCCTGGGCTCCCTCTCTGGGCCTTGGATGTCCTCCAACGCGGGGTAGGCTCCGGCCTACCACTCGACCCAGCTCCGACCTGGAGCACACACGGAGCAAGGTCTCCGTCGACCCGGCTCCCTTCCTGTTTCCACGGCACGCCTCTTCCGGCCCCGCCCACAACCAGGCAAGATGCGTGACTTGCGGGCCGCCGATCTCGGCGGCGATATCTCGCAGCAGTTCCCCAATGCGGGGTGGGCTCCCGCTTCTTGAGGCTGGCAATTGCGGGTGGGCTGCCGCTAACAGGAGCACAAAAATGCGGGGTGGGCTCCCGCTTTCCTTTGGCAATGTGGGGGAATCCCCACGTCGGGATCTCCCCCAGACACTTCGCAGCCAAGCGCTGCAGGCCACCAGCACTCCTCCAGGAGTAGAAATTCAGCACTCACGAGGCGCTAAGCCCCCAAAGGTTTCAGGGCAAAGGCTGGGCCCAGGCAGGCCAGCTCACAGGGCCCTCCAGCAGGGAGGCAGTCCCTCGTGGCGGTTCCTCCTGGGACCCAGCCGCAGCAAGTCCCTCCAGTAGCACAAGGAAGCACACAAACATGGGGTCACAGCCCCAGCACTTATACAGCACTTCTTCTTTGTTCTGCCCTGGCACAGGACTTTGGGAACCAGTCGCAACTGGTTCTGGGGGGTAGTGGAGCACGTTGTTTACCGAGCTCCTCTTCCCCTTTGTCAGGTGGGAGCTCGGTCATCAGACACTCCACAGGGGGGCGGAGCCAGCATTCAACCAGGCAGGCACAGACCTATTCAGGGTCAGGGGACTACTCCTCCCACTACTCCAAATGCAGATCTTCCATTCAACCTAGCGCTGACTCACCATGCCCTCCCAGGAGCCACACACACCTCACCAGCCCCTGTCACTCCAGAGCCAGACATGCAATACACATCAGGCAGGCAGACACGTAGCACACAGAAATGCCAACTTCTAAAAGTGGCATTTCTAAAATAGTGATAATAAATCTGCGCACACCATTGCGCAGCATTTATTATTACTATTACAAACATACCAAACTTGACCACGCTGCTCCTCTCATATCAGGAATTACCACTGAAACACTGATCAGGGAATCCCCAATGCATTCCTATGAGAGGGCAGCCTCACAGCAGTGAGAAACCAAAATGGCTGTTTGTCACTACCAGGACATGTCACTCACTGAAGGTACATGTCCTACCTTCTACCTACAATGCACCCTGGGCACAGGGCTAGCTAGGGCCTACCTTAGGGGTGACTGACATGCAGTAAAAGGGGGGTCGCAGACGTGGCGTGCACTTTAGGTGCCACGTCACAGCGGCAGTAACACTGCGCGCACAGGCCCTGCAATGGCAGAGGCCTGAGACAGGTTTGAAAGGCTACTTTGGTGGGTGGCTCAATCAGCGCTGCAAGCCCACCAGTAGCATTTAATTTACTGGCCCTGGGTATCTGAGATACCACTTTACAAGGGACTGACAGGTAAATTAAATATGCCAAACAGGTGTAGACCAATCTTACCATGTTTACCACAGAGAGCACACGCACTTTACACTGGACAGCAGTGCTAAAGTGCCCAGAGTCCTAAAACCACCAACACCATGTCAGAAAAAGGCTAGGAGGAAGGCAAAAGTTCAGGGATGACCCTGCAAAAGGGCCAAGTCCAACACAACCCCCTTCCAGCCAAAACGCAGGGTAGACCAATCACTACCTTGATGGGCTTCCCTGCTTGGGGCGATAGAACACAGATGCGGGCCCGCAACTGCAGGGGCACACTCCAGTTGTACGCCATTCTGAACCCATGTGGTTCCCTCTGTCAAAGCTCCCAGGACCAACTAAGCTACCCCACTGGCACTCCCTAGTTGTCCGCTGCCAGGACCAGGCCCTAGGCCATCCAGATGTCTCTGGTCCTTGCCATTCCACAGAGTGTGGGGCAGTAGCCCCAGGTACATAGTACCCATTCTCCACTCTACCTCTCATCAGTGCAGTTCTAAACTGCCACTGATCCTCCAACCTAGGGTCCGCACCCTCAGGCTGACCAGAGGTCTCGGGCAAGGCTCTCCTCCCCTTACCTCTCCTTCTGGGGTCCCGCACTCTCCTCCCAGGAGAAGCACCCTCAGAACACAACTCTCCCACCAGTTCAGGACCTCTCTCCAGCAACTGGTCTCCCAACCTAGGGTCTAAACCCTCAGGTTGAACCGGGGTCAGAGGCGAGGACTCCCTCCCTCTGCACCCCCTTCCAGAGTTCTGCACCCTCCCATCTGGAGTGGTACCCCTAGAAGACAAACCAGTCAGGACACTGGTTACAGATGTCCTTCCCTCCAGGTCAAGCAGAACCTGAACCTGGCCTCCCAACCCAGGGACTAACCCCTGCTTCTGAGCACCTGCCCGGCACACCAGGACTTCCTGGGGAGCACACATGCCCCCCGAGGGTAACACATAACTCATGTGTTGTGTGACAGTCTGCCTGGTGCTGATCTCCCGACCCCTGTCCATCTGACAGTGCGTGAAGACCCCCCACAACAGAAGTGGTGTCAACATGGTCACTCCTAGGAGACTCAGCCCTTCTGGATGGCCCCTGACCCACTGGTTCTCCCACTGGGGAACGCATCCCCATCTCACCCCTCAATCTGGACTTCTGCACCCTTCACTTAGGAGTAGCACCACCAGACACCAGAACCGCTGGAGCTCTGCTTACAGATGCCCCACATTCTCCTGACACTAGGAGATCCCCCTCAACGGACGGCCTATCAGGACAGCCTAGGCTCCCTACCTGGTGTTCCCTTAAGGAACCATCCAGGCCCTGAGACAGAGTTTCGGGCACCTTGGGACGCATCCCATTCTCACTCCTTCTCCGCAGAGACAGGACATGAGTCCCTACACCCCTCCCACTACACCGGGACCAAGCTGGGCTACTCTGAACCTCTCCCACCACTCTAGGCTGGGAACTACCTGAGCCACTCCTCTTAGGGTCACTCCCCAATGCCTCTTCAGACCCTCTGGCAACCACCCAGAGGTCTGCCTCCCGTGCAAGCTCCCTGGGATCAGAGAGCTCACACTCCAACAGGTGTTGGCGCAACCCCGGAAAACAATTACTGAACATGTGCTCTCTGACAACCAGATTGAACAGCCCTTCAAAATCATTTGCCGTGCCACCCATCACCCAATCCTCCAGTGCATCACAACATTCATCCACAAACTCCCTCCAAGACTGGTGAGACAGTTTCTTACTGCCCCTGAACCTCAACCTGTACCCCTCTTCCTGGGAACCAGGCACCATACTCTGGGATCTGGGAGTGGGACTTCCTGCACTGAACTCCATATTGCTGCCACCACTGGACCCCACCCTCACTGCTGAATCCAGACAACTAAAACTGCACTCGGGACAAATCCTCAAGAGTTGGTTTCTCCCTGACGAAGGCCCTCTCTGCCTCCCCCATCCTCTCCTGCGCTAAGACCCTCTCAGTCCCTAGCTTTTTCTCCTCCAGCTCCGCTAGCTCCAACCTGAGCCTTTCCAATGCCAGCTGATGCTCCCTTTCTTCCCTCCTATCTACCCACTCCTCTGGGGACAGGGAAAGGGATGGGGCACCACCCCTGGCACTGGACCCAGCAAGGGACTCCCTATCTATGGAGTGCTCCCTACCTACTGGCATCCCTGCCCTGTCATTTTCTCCCTCCTGCTCTAACTCTCCAGGGCCACTGCCCTCTGGGGGTGCTGGTTGGGGACCCTCCCTCTCAGGGACCTCCCTGGCCTTGGGGCCCTCCTTCCCAGACTCCTCCCCCACCCGGTTTTGGGATGTCCAAAAGGCCAACAAGGCCTCCTGCAGTTCCTCCTTCCTGGCGGACCTACGCACCTGACACCCAAGATCCTGACAAAACCTCTTTAGGTCCTTCACAGTGTATTTACGTAACCTCTTTACATTAAATGCACTTCCTGTCACAATAACTGCTGGATCACCGGGGTGACACATGACTGACACTTTAGGGGTGTCACCAAAATTTAGCAGAGCAGAAAAACACAATTCAAAAATGACACTCTCAGGAGAAAAATATCAGGAAAAATAATCCCCAAACCTGTGATTATCTAAATGCAGAGTTTGTAGTGCAACCAGTTGTCGCTGTGGTACTGCGCAAACACAAGTCCTATCCTCACCGCTGACAACCAATGTTAGAAATGGGATTTCTGGTTGGCTAGGGCAAGCGCCTCAGCCAGGCAGAAACCACCACTCTAGACAGGGCAAGGCAGTTACACGCTGAAGATAACCCCTGCTCACCCCCTTGGTAGCTTGGCACGCGCAGTCAGGCTTATCCCAGAGGCAATGTGTAAAGTGTTTGCGCAACACACACACACAGCAGCAACACACTAGGCACACTACAAAAGAAACTCCACACAAGGTTATATAAAAATAGCTTTTGTATTATCCAGAACACATTAGATCATAACCACACATGTACACTGTGCCAACTGGCACCAGGTAGTAATTTACAGGGGATTATATACATAAGAGGCCCAATCGGGCCACTGTCAGAATCATCACTAAGCACAAGTAGGAAATATAACACAACCAGTAACTACTGGTACAATAATGAACTCAGCATTATCACTAGCAACATAAACGCATTATGTCTGCATCACATTAGGCATAAAACACATGGTGCATAAATCACATTTAGCAACAATACATTATGCAATCCTTTAAGGCCTTGCGCCCTCCTAGTGCACTCAGGTACCAATCATGACCCCAGGCCAACTGGCCTTCTGTGGGGCTCAAATGCCCTTTGTCCCAAAATGTCAGGGCTCTACCTGGGGCCTTCCACTGGCCCTTTGGCTGCCAATGCAGCAAAAGCAATGTGCGTAGCGCACTGGGGCAGGGGGGTGCAACTCACCCCTTCCTCATCAAGACAATACCAACTGCCCCCACGTTGCAGCTGCCCGCTCTCCCGCGGTGCAGCTGAGGAAATTAGACCTGGCACCACTGTGCCTCTCAGGTCCCACTCAGGGGACAAAAATTGCCCCAACGTTGCAGCGGCCCACTCTCCTGCGGGCCGCTGAGGAAAACAGGCACTGGAGCCCCACTCTGGGACTTTTAAAACAAAAGGGGCCCCTCGTTGCAGCTGCCCGCGCTCTCGCAGTGCAGCTGTATAGCAGAGACACGGCCCAATTTGAACACCACTCACCGGGGCTGGTGCTGCGCAGCTTCCCGGCACCGACAATGTGCCTGGCAGGCTCCGTCTTTGTCGCGGCAGCTCCGCCCCTGATCAGGCAGGCTGCCTGACTTCCAGCCCGTGCCTGGGCTGACCGGCACCTGGAGTGAAGTCTCCTGTTCCTGGGCTCCCTCTCTGGGCCTTGGATGTCCTCCAACGCGGGGTAGGCTCCTGCCTACCACTCGACCCAGCTCCGACCTGGAGCACACACGGAGCGAGGTCTCCATTGACCCGGCTCCCTTCCTGTTTCCACGGCACGCCTCTTCCGGCCCCGCCCACAACCAGGCAAGATGCGTGACTTGCGGGTCGCCGATCTCGGCGGCGATTTCTCGGCGGCAGTTCCCCAATGCGGGGTGGACTCCCGCTTCTTGAGGCTGGCAATTGTGGGGTGGGCTCCCGCTATCAGGAGCACAAAAATGCGGGGTGGGCTCCCGCTTTCCTTTGGCAATGCGGGGGAATCCCCGCGTCGGGATCTCCCCCAGACACTTCGCAGCCAAGCGCTGCAGGCCACCAGCACTCCTCCAGGAGTAGAAATTCAGCACTCACGAGGCGCTAAGCCCCCAAAGGTTTCAGGGCAAAGGCTGGGCCCAGGCAGGCCAGCTCACAGGGCCTTCCAGCAGGGAGGCAGTCCCTCGTGGCGGTTCCTCCTGGGACCCAGAAGAAGCAAGTCCCACCAGTAGCACAAGGAAGCACACAAACATGGGGTCACAGCCAGTACTTATACAGCACTTCTTCTTTGTTCTGCTCTGGCACAGGGCTTTGGGAACCAGTCGCAACTGATTCTGGGGGGTAGTGGAACACTTTGTTTACTAGGCTCCTCTTCCCCTTTGTCAGGTGGGGGCTCGGTCATCAGACACTCCACAGGGGGGAGGAGCCAGCATTCACCCAGGCAGGCACAGACCTATTCAGGGTCAGGGGACTACTCCCACTACTCCAAATGCAGATCTTCCATTCAGCCTTGCGCTGACTCACCCTGCCCTCCCTGGAGCCACACACACCTCACCATCCCCTGTCACTCTAGAGCCAGACATCCAATACACATCAGGCAGGCAGACACATAGCACACAGAAATGCCAACTTCTAAAAGTGGCATTTCTAAAATAGTGATAATAAATCTGCGCACACCATTGCGCAGCATTTATTATTACTATTACAAACATACCAAACTTGACCACGCTGCTCCTCTCATATCAGGAATTACCACTGAAACACTGATCAGGGAATCCCCAATGCATTCCTATGAGAGGACAGCCTCACAGCAGTGAGAAACCAAAATGGCTGTTTGTCACTACCAGGACATGTCACGCACTTAAGTTAAGGTACATGTCCTACCTTCTACCTAGAATGCACCCTGCCCATAGGGCTAGCTAGGGCCAACCTAAGGGATGCCTGACATGCAGTAAAAGGGGAGGTCGCAGATGTGGCGTGCACTTTAGGTGCCACGTCACAGTGGCAGTAACACTGAGCGCACAGGCCCTGCAATGGCAAAGGCCTGAGACAGGTTTGAAAGGTTACTTTGGTGGGTGGCGCAATCAGCGCTGGAAGCCCACCAGTAGCATTTAATTTACTGGCCCTGGGTATCTGAGATACCAATTTACAAGGGACTGATAGGTAAATTAAATATGCCAAACAGGTGTAGACCAATCTTACCATGTTTACCACAGAGAGCACACGCACTTTACACTGGACAGCAGTGCTAAAGTGCCCAGAGTCCTAAAACCACCAACACCATGTCAGAAAAAAGGCTAGGAGGAAGGCAAAAAGTTCAGGGATGACCCTGCAAAAAGGGCCAAGTCCAACAACACCTATTGTGACATCATTCACTGTGTGGCTCCTTTAATGGTTTAAACATTTATACAAGGAACATGCACAGTTATTACAGTATGAGTATCTTGAAGAGCAGGAGAGAAACCAATAGAATATAGGATTTCATACCAATAGAAAGAACACAGGTATTTCATGGTTAAAGTGCAAACTGTATTGTACAGAACATTTTGAGAAATAAAATAAGTAGGCATTAAACAACAGGCTCCATTCACTCACAACAGGATAACAGTAATCTGTTTACCAGGCAGGAGAGCTCCTGATTCAAGTGGAGCCAATGAGAGACAATGAGGACTCTTGGTAGAGCAGAGACAAAAGCATGGTAGAGAATGGGGTGGGAGTCAGTGGTGTAACATTTGTCCTCGCAGCCCTGAGCTCCAGGGCGCCCTCTCTGGCACTGTGCATGGGTGGCGGATCCCTGGCATGGGACTGGGGGGCCCCTTCTATGTAATTTGCAGGGGGGCCCCTAAAATTTTTATTCCACTGGCGTAGTAGTGGGCGAATCGTCAGTTGGGTTTTAAAGATCTCAAGGTATGAATAAGGGTTGGAGTTGCCTATAGGGCACTTGGGCAGTGCCCAAAGGGCCTGTCTGACAGACCAATGTATGAGCTGCTGCTTTGGCTGTTTGTGGGGCTGTTTGTATTATTGTCTGATGGGAAGGATTACTGTTGATTTCCCCGATATTGAAACAGACATTGCCTGCAGAAGCTTAAATGTGTGCAGTCTCCCACAAAGTACAAACACCAATACAGCTTTTTTCTTTACCAGTTGAAAACTGCCCTGAATCGAAAATGTGGGTCACTTTTTTAGCTATCTGATTTGCTAATGGAGGCCATTTTTATTTGATTCCCTGGCCTATTTTCTGACCGTGTTTGATGCAAGCCTTATGTGATAAATAAGAGCACTTTAGGTGCTATTACATGGCGTTGGTAGGATATGCAATTCCTGGCACGAGTAGCTTTTTTCCACCATATTAGGAAATCAGATTTGTGGATGTTGTAATTTGTGACAGGAATATTTGTGCTGTTTTTGCTACATATATTGTGCCTCCCCTTGTAAATAGGCGAATGGGCATTTATCTAAAGCATTCTATTCCCCGCAGACCCCGACGTCTGTACAATCTTAGACACTCACATAAACCATATCCCTTCAGCAGATCTGATACAAACTGAGAGGCATATGTACAATTCCCCTGCGGCACTTTTACACCCTGCCAGAGCATCACTTTTGTGACGCTCTAGAGGCGCAGTGTGCCGGACCAAATTTACAAGGCCACACAAAGCCACCCTGCGTTGCTTTTAATTACCTCGGAAATATGGAGTAAGGCAATGCCTTACTCTGCGTGGAAGGGCACTCCATGGGTGTTGCTGTGGGTGTTCCCATGCGACACACATAGGGCCATATTATCAAGAACGGGCGATAACATTATCGCCGCTTTAGCGGCAGGAAGCTGCCACTAAAGCAGCGATAAGGGGCTTGATAATATGCCCTATAGAATTCCAATAGAAGCCCAGGTTCTGGTGTGAAGGACATCAAACCTGGGCTCTTATTGGAATTCTATAGGGCATATTATCAAGCCCCTTATCGCCGCTTTAGCGGCAGTTTCCTGCCGCTAAAGCGGCGATATGTTATCGCCCGTTCTTGATAATATGGCCCATAGTTTTTGACATTGCCCCAGATTTACAAAATAGCATAAATCTGGGGTAGTGCCAAAACTAATGCTTTCCCAAAGCAGGCGTAACGAGGAGAAAGGTTTACATTTCTCCTTGTTTTTCCACTTTCCATGTGTGTTGCATTCTGCAGCACACATAGAACGAGGAGAACACCTCCGCCTTTGTGTTTATGCAGGAAGATGTCCTTTCCTGCACAAAAACAATCATGCCAACAACACAGACACCCTTGCACCATAGTGCAAGGGTGTCTGTGTAGCGAAACGACTGCAGTTTGTGCACCCGCAGAAAGGACAGGAATGTGCCATATCTTGTAGACACGGCGCATTCCTGCCTGTCCTATGCCAAAATATTGTAAATATGCCCCTGAATATTCGCAAAGCAGTCTTGTGACAACTGCATTTGCCACTCCCTCCATTCTCAGAATCCTTATAAGCTGTTTTATAATTGAAATAAAAACGAGCTCCTTTACTTGCTAGCTTTACACCTCTTCTACATACAGCAAAGGACAGAATTTTATATCAAGGATTAAAAGATCCATTGATAAATTAGACGAGCCTGAAAAATATTTGCCAAACCATTAACACAAGTCTTCCAACTTCACAAACTCGCATTACAAGGACCATAAGCTCATCCTGCAGCTAGTAGAAGGACTGTTTCATGGGAACTGAGTGGGCGTATCACAGGGGGAGCAGGTGAGGGATAAAACAAAGTGTCAGCTATAGGAAGAAGAGGCATCTTTGTCTCGGTGCTAGGAAAAGTTTTGCTACTTGGCAATGTGATGATGACCAGCCCTTAGGTGATCAGACTGATAATGCAGGCTCATCACACACAGATTGAAGGAAAACGTGTCAGATGGTGATGACGTTTTATTACTGCTCACCTTGATAAGAGATTATCCACCCAGCTCTTCTAACATAACGTAGTAAACACACCGAATATTGAAGATTACGCAGGTAAGGTTTATTGTGAATAGACTACTTTGGCTGTGGAGGACCAAGAAAGCAAATCCACTCCACCAGTACAAGAGACGGAGTAACTTCCAGTTTTCAATATAAACATTCTCAGAACAGCTGAACATTCTGCTGGTGTTCCTAGACTAATTGGTGAGCCAGCAGAATGTTCAGTTTACTCAATACAATACATGCGAGATTAACAGTGTGTGTGCAGTACTACCACATTGTACAGGAGAGTACCACACATAAAAACCAGCGGTTAGGTGTCTGTGTGGAGTGAATGGACTATAGCTCTCTTCTGGCACAGAAAATAAACAGGAACGTTAGATCTATAGCATGTACTCTTCATATTAAACTCTACCATCGTGAGAAAATTGCATCATCTTTCTGTATCTTGGTTCCCTTTTCTGGCAGAAGTGAGATCACTTAGAATTTTGGTACCTCACAAGATTAAGCTAAATACTAAATAAAAATGGTATATTAACATATCTCTACTTCTTTCTCTCCAGTTTCTAAAGGTTTGATGGAAAAGGTGAGCCTTGACACCTGCATGGAGACAGCCGCTGGTGTTGATCGGTGACCTATGGTAACCAATGTCCAGAAATAAAAACAACCAACCTCTAGCAGGACAACAGCACCCTACTCTTCTAATCTGTATTTGGCTGTGGCACCTTTAGCCAATGGCCTCCACCTCCTATGTATGGGAAGGACTAGATGTTTGTTTGCAAAGACTGAAACTCATGTCATTCACTTGTTCCCCTACCAGTTGGATTGGCTTAGACCTGAAAGAGCTCCAGTGGATATTAAATACAAACATTATCTCCAGTACTGCTAGAGATACATATTATCATTTTATAGTTATAAATTATCTGGATTACAAAATATATAAACATTAACCACAGGTTACTTTGATGAGTTGAAATAATCCTTTGTTAGTAATGTGTGCTCGAGGCTTTGTCCCAACATGAGTTGAAAACGGGTAAATCAATGTTCAAGAAAATGTACAGGCATGTAATTTCATCAGCAATGGTCTTATTGTGGTCAGGTTTTTATTGGCTTGGAAAATGTTTCATGTCTGGCCATAAACACTCATATCGTTTGCGAAATTTGGCAGTAGTTTAAAGCAAAATGTGTCCACCGTTGTCACAGAATTTGTGGCTGGAAAGTTGTGCATATCTATGGTGTAGGGACATAACAAAAGAAGGCAATAAGTCATGGAACAAAAGAAAATGTATCATATTTGGATATTTTACTTTGGCAGGCAGATACAATTTGAAAGCTAGTTCACCAAACGAGGTTAAAAACAAAAAAGAAACCCTCGCTGACAAGGCAGCAGCCTAAAACAGGTCGAGAAAGAATTTTTACTAAATCTCGAGGCACTCCATGATGATATATCACAATAAAAGGAATTAAAAGAAAATGATCAAAAAAGCAGGAAAGCAATGCCTATTCTCATGTCCGAACTGGAACCCAAAATCGACCCCGCTAAAAATGTTCACACCAGTCCTACTAGACCTACCAGACGTTTTGGCAGGGCCCAGATAAAAAAAAAATCATGTGCAATATACAAAGCATGAGCACCGGTTTCCAAGTTAAAAACTATCCTTAAAGGAAAGAGAAAATAGTAGCTCTAGCTGGATAACCATGTTAACTGCCTCATAATTGATAAGCAGTTCAATCTTGCTTTAAAATCCGTGGGGCAGATTTACAAGCCCCCTGCGCCACCAGTACGTCACTTTTCGTGACGTACTGGTGGCGCAGGGGGCTCCTCCATATTTACAAGGACAGGAAAAGCTACCCAGCGTGACTTTTCCTCTCCTTGTAAATACGGCCCCTTCACACGCAGCACTTTACGTGGAAGGGGCGTTCCATGAGTGTTGCTGTGGGTGTTCCCACGCAACACCCATGGAACAAGACACATCTCCAGATTTACGAGAAATCGTGGAAATGCGTCAGTATGCTACGCCACCCTAGAGGTGGCGTAGCGAGGCGCAACGAGTAGAAATGTTATAATTTCTCCTCGTTTTTTCCTCTTTCAATGCGTGCTGCATTCTACAGCACGCATTGAAAGAGGAAAATGCCTGTAGTGATTGTTTTTGTGCAGGAAGGTGCCCCTTCCTGCACAAAAACAATCTCCCCATGACCCAGGCATCCTTGCACCATGGTGCAAGGATGCCTGCGTCGGCGCATGGCTGCAGTTTGTGCGCCAGCGCAGGGGGAAGCACAGAGATGCGACATATTATTGTAAATATGTCGCATTTCTGTGCTTCGGAAGTGCTGCAGCGTGGCGCAGCCAAAGGGCTTCCGGTGCCACGCTGCTGCACTTCCTTGTAGATCTGCCCCCGTATTTGCATTTGTCAGCAGGAGTGCGGAGTCCTGAAACTTGGGCAGGCCTGTGGACTAAAGCACAACCTGCCCCCTCCAGTTTATTGGACCCGAGCTCTACACTGCAGGAGGCAATGACTGGAATGGGAGCATGGGCCTTTCTTGGTTGGTTCGTGGCAGCCCATCCAGCTGTGAAACCAACCCTCAAACCTTCACCCTACCTGGAAAATGTTCCCTAAACCCAAACTCACAGATACCACAACCTGACTAATTTGCATACCATTAGGTAATTATGCAAAGAAAGGATATAGTTTTGTGACCAAATTTATATGCTAATCGAAATACAACTCTTCACTATTAAGATACTTTAAAGTTAACACATGCCATTATTCATATGGAAGCACCGTAATGAAGTTCTGAAGCGCTAACAAAAGAACCTTAAAACTGGCACAATGATGGATACTAGTCACACAAATGCATGTGACATTCTGCATGTTATGTAGCCAATTAAGTATTATATGGTACAATGCTTTGTTATGACAAAAATATATATTTTTTTAAGTTAACACATGTTGACACCACTCTAATTAAATAATTAAGATGGGCTATACTTAGGATTAGGACTTTCTAAGTCTTCATAAGACTGAGTCCAAGATAAATCAAATAAACTTACGCTTAACAGAGCCTGAGCCCCCAGGTCAAACTTTATAGGTTTATTCAAAATTAAGATCACTACAGAAGGCAAGAAGTGAATAGTTAGTCAATTATGAATGGCCTCAAACAAAACAGCAGAAGTCATAACCTGCAAGACATAAGGTAAAACTCTGAAGAAAATCAATAGCCAGAATGAATTAGAAATCGAAAACCAAACTGATATAGAGTCAGTCTGGTTTACCAAAGAAGGAAGCCAAAGGACTGGCATATATCCCCAAAATATCCTCTTTTATAGAGTTCTAGACAGCAAAAACACTCGGATGCAGTTGTGAGATGTGATATAGTGGGGTTAGACTAGCAATGGATTATTCTAGTAAGCCAATTAATATTCTATTACATAAGGTATATTCAATGAGATACATCTAAAAACCCCTCCTCCTACTGCATATGAATGAATGTGGTGTGCATTGGAACGGAAGGAAAAGACACGATGTTTTTGTAAAAACAGAAATACAATAGACTGTTCTACTAATTAATGGGTCCTGTGAAAGGCTCAAGTGAAGAACCTTGAAAGTTGACAGGAAAATCCTGAACATGGCTTCCTTGAGAGGAACACAAATAATACAATTTATTAATACAGAGACCATAGATTAGACCTCTCTTTTAGTGATTTTCTGAAATGCTAAAGCACACGGCAATCTTTGCTGTGGAAAAGCTTGTTCACTTAAAATAAAAGTGCACGTTTCTTTTTACAAATATGACTAGATGTCAGTGCAAGCTGGCTGTGGCCTAGTCATTCTAACTAAACCATGTCTAAATTAGGCATTGTTTTTAAATTAGTAAAAGCACTTTAAAACACTCTGTTATATTATGGTTGTGAATTTAGGATTTTTCATTTTGGCCATCAGCATCCTCAAAATGATATATTTTAGAGTATATGGAACAATGGAAAAAGCATTTTTCTGAATCAAAGAAAGCATGTAAGATATAATGAAGTTTGGCGGGCTGTTTGTCATCCTGCCCCCCACCTTGGAGAACTGTGCCGAACCGCGCACCGCATGTAGAGATCCTTGTTAGCTTTGCAAGGATTATTTTCCCTAAGCATTGCACGCCTTTGGCAAAACTGGATGGGCTTCATGTCATGGTAGCTGCTCTGCTATGTTATTTTTTGTTTTTCAGACTCAAAACCACAAACCATGGGTTTTGGTTAAAATAAACAACCTCGACGCATGGGAGTTTTCTCCCTGTGATTCGAGGTCATTTTTTATTTTCATGAACGGGAATATCATGCCTCGCATGGTGCACCATGGCAGGAAAAGTTACCAATGGAAGCCAAGTCCAAAGTGGATGCTGGACCTGTAGTGAATGGGTCGCCGGTAAAAGGTGTCGGTAGGAAAGTCTGCCTTTTCTTGTACTGCTCCTGGATATTTTCATTTCAATGGACCTAGATTGCTTGTAGGGTGTTACTATCAAGGGATCGTCTTCAAGGAAAACATATAAGAGCTGAAGAGCCTATCATTAAACAGGTGCTGTTTGGAATAAATCACAAAGGACTTCAAAAACCATTCAAAGCGTTCATGGTCAATAAGCTCCACCTGGACACTTGCTCCAAATCTTCCAACAAAAATCAGCATTCACCATACTGTAATCGAATCATACGTAAATATCTTACATCAACCACTCTTAGGGTTTAAAAACATAGCAGAAGGGCTGACAAGCAGCTATATAGCAGGACTGCAAAGCGATAACGTCAGATTAACCATATGGATGTTTAAGCCAACCTTTGACATTAAATAAGTTAATTTTAAAATGTGGCTAGCTGTCTCTAAGGTATTGTATAGGTCTATGTGTCATTTTTTATTACACCAGCACAATTAAACTTTCTTCCACAGAAGCGTGAATCCTGCCTTCTTAAAACCGACCCAGAAAAGTGAAGGAAATTTCCGTTCAACAAGGTCTTTTGAAACGTTTACACTACCTGCAACTAAGACTGTGCTTTTGTTTGGTGAATAACATTTCCTTAACCCCTTCCCTGCTGATGACGGAACCACGCCGTCATGAGCCACGGGCGGCGTGTGCTCATGACGGCGTGGTTCCGTCATGCTGCGGCCGCTCCGCCCACGCATTACTGATTCCCCGCCTGTGCGGGCGAGTTAGTGAGTGGGCGGGGTCGTGACGGAACCACGCCGTCATGAGCACAGCTCGCCCGTGACTCATGACGGCGTGGTTCCGTCACGAGCATGGCGGCGCCGCGCTCACCCCCCACCCACCCAGCGCCGCAGCGGAATTACCGCCGCGGCCAAGGGGTTAAAAAGTGAATTGGTTTGGAAAACATTCTCTGTGGGCTTTTGTTTGTTCATTGTTCAAAATGAATACACTTCTACCCGTAGTGGTTGTTTGAAAATATTATACAGGCTGTGTGTTGCTCAAATTCTTATAACGCAGATTGTTTTAAATTCAACGGAACATTGTAATTTTATTGCTATAGTTCCTGACGCCTACGTTAGGATGCTTTATCTTTGTCGTGTTTAATCAATAAATTGTTTTAATGTTAACTAAATTGGTTTTTTAGTGGTTTAATTTATTGATAATGTCTTTGTTCCATGCTTTCTCTGAGGGAGGCCTGCCCACTTCTGCCAATCTACCAAGTCTAAGGCAAAGATTCCTCACTGAAAACCTGGCAGTGAGGAGCAGTGAAAACTGAAATGTGACCCCCGTACCATGGGAAAAAATTCCTCAGGGTGAGGGAATCATTGTTTTTTTTTTCTTTTCAAAAAGAAAATCCTGTTTTGGGACTTTGTTTTAGAATATATATTTTTTGCAAGTTTGACACATGGATCATAGTACTGTGGAAGCTTTGCTATGGGATATTTAAAAGTATTTTGCCATGCCTCTATGATCAAAGGCTGCCAAGGAGATGTCTTAGATTTTTGCTTTATGGCAATCACCCCACCACTGCCCCACTCCAATCTCAGGGGATCATACTGTTGCTGTCTCTGTGATAGAGTAGCTCAGTGGGGTGACCACAGAGAGATGATTAATCAATGTAACTCATACATTTATTAAAATGGAGCCTTCCACTCTAATTAGCGACCTTTGGCATCTCCGTAACATACCTTAACTGCCAACTATCATCTTGTTGCTTAAAATCCTGTCTCTGTTCTTGTTTCTTGCCAAACAGCACTTTGTAATCAATGCAAGCAATATTGGCTACACAATCCCAGAGAGAGTAAGTTGTCTCACATATCATTGGGACACTTTAATATAAAAGGTGTGGGCTGAACACCCACTGCAATGATCTGGAAGCAACCCATAAGCCACTTGATAGAATTCCAGCATGTCTAACTTAAGCTTTTCATGCTACCAATTTAAGTTAAATGAGTACCAGTGTGTTGCATAGCAGTTAACATACTTTTAGTAAATGCACAAAATAAATTATTATGACGTTTATTGCAAGTTTTCCAATAATCCTGATTCAGCTGGAAATGGAAGATTCTGGCCTAATTAGGATTTAATCTTGTCCATTACTATTGCACCAGGCTCTGAATTAGTACTTAATCTTCAGTGAAGAATAGCTGTAATATGGCCATCTGTAATATGGTTGAACTAGTGGTCAATGTTAATTCCTTCCATCACTTTGTTGTTTGTTGCAGTAGACCCCCTTAGTTCAAAATCCTATCCTCCCTAAAACCCAATAACCATTTTAATGACCCACTCCCTTCTAACTGCCTAGCTGTCATCACCCAATCCATTATTCCTAGCTGGACTACAATAATTAACGCCTCTCTCCAGCAGGGCATGATGCCGGACCCTCTAAAAACCGGTCAAGTCCTTCCCATAATGAAAAAGCCGTCACTGGATCCTGCCTCCCCAGACAATTTCAGACCCATCTCCAACATCCCCCTCTTGGCCAAAGTGATGGAGAAATGTGTGCAGCAGCAGCCAAGTCAACACATCAACAACTTCCACCTACTCGATGAATTCCAATCCGGATTCAGACCAGGGCACAGCACAGAAACCACTATGCTCCACATCGTTGATGACGCTCTCCAAGCTCTTGACCAAGGCAAAACTTGTCTCCTCATCCTCCTGGACCTATCCTCGGCCTTCAACACGGTCAACCATGAAAAACTACTTGAACGCCTCAAACTCAGGATTGGCTTGGATGGCACCGTTCTAGATTGGTTCAGATCCTTCCTCCAAAACCGGTCCCAGAGATTCCTCGTCAACGGCATCCTATCGGCACCATCCCCGGTCACGGTTGGAGTCCCTCAAGGCTCAACACTATCCCCCACCCTCTTCAACCTTTACCTGGAACCCCTACCGAAGTACTACGCACTGCTAATATCTCCTATCATATGTATGCTGATGACACTCAGATCTACATCAAAATCTCATCTCTTGTAGAGATCCTCTCCCTGAACGATGCTTTGGAACACACCGTCCAATGGCTCGCATCCAACCAACTCAAACTTAACGCAAACAAAACTGAATTTCTCCTGATCGCCCCGCCCAATACCAATCTTGAGATTAAATCATGGGTCAAAGCTATCACAGCCTTGAACTGCCCACGACCATCGTGGATTCGGCCAAATCGCTGGGAATCACCCTTGACAGCAACCTGAACATGCGTGACCACATCAACTCAATGGCCAAATCAGCCAGATTCCACCTGAGCTACCTCAGGAAATTGAAACCCTTCCTCGACGCTCCCGACCTAAAAATGGCAGTCCAAGCACTTGTCATATCTAGACTGGAGTACGGCTGTTCTACCCTCTCGGGTCTACCCAAGATCTCCCTGGCACCTCTAAAAGCCTGCCTCAATGCAGCCGCCAGACTACTCACCGGCACGAGGAAATACGACCATATTTCCCCACACTTGAAAGCTCTCAACTGGCTTCCCCTGGAGGCAAGAATACAGCTCAAAGTAGCATGCATCACGCACAAAGCCTTATATTCGAACTCCCCTCTATATCTGAGGCAGAAACTTGTGATCTCCGGAGGAAACAGAAACTCCTGATCTGCCAGAGACCTCCTGCTCCAACCTGCACGCTTTCGAAAAAAAAAACCCTACAACCGAGCTTTCTCAGGGGCTGCTCCTAGAATTTGGAACTCTCTCCCTCCTGACATCAGAAGAATCCCCTCTCTGTCTCGCTTCAAAAAGGATGCCAAAACATTCCTTATGGGCAAATTTCTCGCTTAAAACTTGCCTCTACCTCCACAACAGCTTTGATCTACGGCCATCTATTGCCTCCTTCTGGATTATCTACCTCACCCCCTTCAGAAACGTGGGGCCTTGTCACGAACATTGACTAACGCAATCTATAAATATGTTATCTCGTCTTGAGTACTTGGATATTTTAATCTGTAAATACGTGCCCTACCTCCCTTCTAGATTCAGCACCCTGCCTCTTTCATTCGTTCTGTAACTGATGATGCTATGCCTATTCTGTACATGCCTATGTCTCTCTGTAAAGCGCTATGATACCCTAACGGGTCTGGTTCGCGCTCTATAAAACACATAAAATAAAAATAAAAAATAAATAATAAATAAATTGGGAACGCCCAGACGTGGGTCCCAAACTCATTGTGCCACAGGGCTCAAGCTGTAACACACTGATGAGGCCTAGCTTGGCCAAAGCTAATCCGAGATTAGTTGTGTTCACAGCTAGAGGGGACCTGATCTTTCAGTTTTAGCTTGACTATTTCTGTTGTAGCAGAACCAAGATTGATGGTCTGGAATGTGGCCCCAAGCAATTGCCAGTGGCTGAAATTAATTCATGAATTCCGTCTATCACTTTATTGTTTTTGTAGGGCACTGTGGATATGGTATAAGAGGGAATGGGGGAAAGGAACAAGCTGTATTAGAAGATAAAAGCACCAAATGGACAAGGAGGGTGCTTGAAACAAAATATAGAGATGCTCTACAATGTAGTGTTGTGCTCAGTGTTGGTGCGTGTAAAACAAGTAAATGATCATATGCCAGGGTATATGGTTAATATACATTGATGATCTTTCACAAAGAGCGCAACAACATGCAATGGAGTGTCATGATTGGCTGACTCTGGAGCTGACATGAGAGGAGGCGGGTCCAGCTCACGTCTATGTTTATTTTCAGTGCGATGTTGGCAGCCATATTATAAAGTGTCCATGACCTGTTGAATGATTCACTTGGGTACAAAAGCAACATACTAACTGCAACACTAAAAACTACATTTACGTAATCACATGCCTGTGCAATCTCCACTACGTCAGTATGACCACAAGAGCAGTAAAGACAAGGATCACAAAACATTGGAGCACAATCCACTGTGGATGCAGTGCCACTAGGATGTGCAACCACGTCAGTGACCTCAGACATTCCCCTGATGACTTATGATGGACCATTCTGGAGGCCAATCCCATGTGGAACACAACAAATCTCTTAAAAAAAGAACAGCGCTGGGTCACTAATAGCGAAGGGCTGAATGACAAGATCCCTTGGTGTGAGATATAACTCCATTACTTAGGTTCTCGCTTGTATTAACTGATCATTTTTATTTACGCCTTAATTTATGGCACCCACACATTGGCTAATATAATTAACCCTCACCATGATGATATATACACTTCCCATCTTTTGATGAACATCTTTTTCCAACTACTATTCATCTTGATACTGATGCCATGCCTTTCCTAACCCTGACCCACTGAATCTATATGTGTCCCCATGGCTGCCAAAAGGACATATTATGTGCATCAGACTACCTAAACCTGTCTTTCTCATTCACTAGTTCAAATATTACCAACACTAGTGATTATGGGTTTTATCTACCCACATGCTCATTTTACCCCTGTCTGTGATTTAATACATCGCCAGTTACCACTTAGGGGCCGATTCCGATCTCGGTCGGAGGCGCACCCAATACCATTCGGTCGGGAAAAAAGCCATGCGAAAGCCAGTTTCCCGACCGATCCGTACAGCACACCGAACGAGCAAGTACGATGCGCACAACAGCAAAAATTCCGGCCGAGCCGTACTCACCCAAACCAGGTCCTGTTCTCCGACCGAGGCGAATCCGGAAACGCCGAATCGAGTCGCACGGAAGGGAAAATGCAGCCCCGTCCGGCCGGACAAGTACGATGCGCTTTCCGTACGCGCCGAACCCGTCGCTACGCACGGCACGTCAAAGCATCCGGGAGAGGCGCACATAAGCTCCGAATCGCGCCACAACACGATCCACGGCTACGAGACGAACACAGCACAGACGAGGACGACGCGAAGCGACGAGGACGAAGCGAAGCGACGAGGACGAAGCCAAGCGACGAGGACGACGCGAAGCAACGAGAAGGACGAACGACACGAACCAACCATGAATCCCTTCGTCCCGATCATACCAATATTCTACATCTACTACCGGAACAGGCACGGACGCGTACGGCGCAGAAGGTAAGTCAGACACCAACCACAAAACACATACAACACGTACACGACACATCACACACATACACTGGGAATCTGAATATACTTGCAACAGCAGCACCATAGGGGCGGGATGCCCATCACCAATGCCACATATGCACACAGGGGCCTGAATGCGCGCCACCACCCCAACCCAGGGGGCTGGATGCCAACCACCCTCAACCAGGGGGGCAGGATGCCTACCACTACTACCACCCTCACCCAGGGGGGCAGGATGCCTACCACTACTACCACCCTTAGCCAGGGTGGCAGGATGCCTACCACTACTACCACCCTTAGCCAGGGGGCAGGATGCCTACCACTACTACCACCCTTAGCCAGGGGGCAGGATGCCTACCACTACTACCACCCTCACCCAGGGGGGCTGGATGCCTACCACTACTACCACCCTTAGCCAGGGGGCAGGATGCCCACCACTACTACCACCCTCACCCACGGGGGGCAGGATGCCTACCACTACTACCACCCTTAGCCAGGGTGGCAGGATGCCTACCACTACTACCACCCTTAGCCAGGGGGGCAGGATGCCTACCACTACTACCACCCCAACCCAGGGGCGGCTGGATGCCTACCACTACTACCACCCTTAGCCAGGGGGCTGGATGCCTACCACTACTACCACCCTTAGCCAGGGGGCAGGATGCCCACCACTACTACCACCCTCACCCAGGGGGGCTGGATGCCTACCACTACTACCACCCTCACCCAGGGGTGGCAGGATGCCTACCACTACTACCACCCTTAGCCAGGGTGGCAGGATGCCTACCACTACTACCACCCTTAGCCAGGGGGCAGGATGCCTACCACTACTACCACCCTTAGCCAGGGGGCAGGATGCCCACCACTACTACCACCCTTAGCCAGGGGGCAGGATGCCCACCACTACTACCACCCTCACCCAGGGGGCTGGATGCCTACCACTACTACCACCCTCACCCAGGGGTGGCAGGATGCCTACCACTACTACCACCCTTAGCCAGGGTGGCAGGATGCCTACCACTACTACCACCCTTAGCCAGGGGGCAGGATGCCTACCACTACTACCACCCTCACCCAGGGGGGCAGGATGCCTACCACTACTACCACCCTTAGCCAGGGGGGCTGGATGCCTACCACTACTACCACCCCAACCCAGGGGGGCTGGATGCCTACCACTACTACCACCCTTAGCCAGGGGGCAGGATGCCCACCACTACTACCACCCTCACCCACGGGGGGCAGGATGCCTACCACTACTACCACCCTTAGCCAGGGGGCAGGATGCCCACCACTACTACCACCCTTAGCCAGGGGGCAGGATGCCCACCACTACTACCACCCTCACCCACGGGGGGCAGGATGCCCACCACTACTACCACCCTCACCCAGGGGGGCAGGATGCCTACCACTACTACCACCCTCACCCAGGGGGGCTGGATGCCTACCACTACTACCACCCCCACTCATAGGATGGACAATGCATGACACAACAAGCACACCACAACCTAGGGAATGCAAGATTAAGACATCCCCCCACCACCATGACAAGCGTGTGTAGGCTGTGTCAAATGCCTACAACACCGAACATGACTTTCAACATACAATGTGACCCCCTAGCACATGTGCCACACATATATGTGTGTGGCACCCACAATGCAAGCAGCCCATGACCATTGTGGCAATGGGGCCTAAACCCCCATCATCACAGTGACCAAAAGGTAAGTGTGGGGTCCATAGCTGAAGCACATTTTGACCATTGTGGCAATGGGGTCTAAACCCCCATCATCACAGTGACCAAAAGGCAAGTGTGGGGTCCATAGCTGAAGCACATTTTGACCATTGTGGCAATGGGGTCTACACCCTCATCATCACAGTGACCAAAAGGTAATTGTTGACAAAGAAAGAGCTGCAACTGCCAAACTGCATGGATCATTCCTGCTCACAGAACCAAAAACTCATCTGTGGCAAAGTAGTGTATGTGTCCCATTGCAACATAAATTGGGGGAGCCAAATACTGCAGTGCAAATGTAACATTCCTTTGGCCATGTGCAGACAAACAACACCCATGGGGGCTGAGACCGTCAACAGTCATCAATGACACAATGACAGAAGTGACCATCAGAATGCAGAACCACATATTTGCACCAATGGGCACACAAATGCAGATACCCTGTGGAGACAGCAGATGTGAGGTGAACAGATACCATACCATGGCAGCAATGGGACACACAAACCATGATCACTGTGCTGACCGATGACCTAGGAGTCCCAGGGACAGCAGGGGAAACACACCAAACAACATACAGCCAATGGCACACCCAAGATATGCCAATGCAGTGGTGCAGATGCACAAACACAAACAGGCAGACCAACACTGTCATCATACACAGCAGGTGAGGGGTGGGGGTGCCAGTGTCCCCAGGCAACCACACAACACATGAGGAGAGCTGAATACCAATCATACAGATGTGCATACACTGCCACACTAAGGTAACTCATGGATCCAAATCCCCTATGTGGGCAAGCAGGCATTGTCAGGTGAGAGGGAGCACAAAACACACATGTCACACAGGCACGTAGGAACAACAACTGACACAGCAAGTCACAGACACACCACAGCACCACCCCCAGGGCCCCCACAATGTGGTGACCCTGGGCTGAATAAAAATACCACTGTGATGACAAAGCTAAATGTCGTTCACACTATGAACCACAGTCAGGTGTCCTGAGCAACAAACTACCATCACACCTACACAAGCACAAATCAATCAGCATGGCCAGTAAGCCAAGGCCAACATGGAGGCAGGGGCCTAGCCGGGCAACAACTCTCATCTGCACACACTCAACACCACACCCCTCGACCTCCAACAATGTGCAGCAGTGAAGTACACATGCACTGGTGACATTGCACATGCACCCATGACTATTCCAGGGTGGTGGGTGGGAACCAAGGTGTAGAAACACATCACACATGGACACTCAACAAGACTCCTGAATGTCTGACACACTGCACACTACGCTGTACATGGACATGACGGCAATACCACACCGACCAATGGGATCCCAGCCACAGTCACACACCAATGAAGAAGCCAAGGTCACCCACAAAGAACACACATAGACAACTTCCAACATTGCAGCTCTGACCCTGAGGAGTGGCAGCAGTCACACACACAACATGTCACAATCACTGAAAGATAACACAAACTGGAAATCACATGACAGGGGCAAACAACAAGTGCCAAGGGGAAACCTGACTGTGACCCATCTGCGTCTGCACACAAACTCAGCCCTGACAGCAAACACACCTATGGGTGACACCCTGATGACCAGTAATGTGCCATGCACCCACATCACAGAGAACACAGGGAGAAGACTTTGGGGGAACATAGCTCAAGTCAGCAAGCATCACAAACAGGTACAACACTAGGGATCACAGCATGCGCAGATGAATGGAAGTGAACACACAGACATGCACATACAACACACACCTTGGGTGCAGGCAATGTCACACGTGTACACACTGCCATGAGGGGACTCCACTCCTGTGTGAGGAAAGCTGTGCCATATGTTGCCTCAGTAGGGCCCCATCATGTCAGCTGAGCACTTGGTCACACAATCAACAATTAGCACCAAATGAGGGCTCCCATCACATCAGCCTGGTCATGGATGTGCCAACGGAATCATCAGCACAGATCCAACACACTTGTATAGCAATGTTGCACTGACTACACGGATGAGTCCCTCCCCATTGATGCCCAAACCTGCATGTCCACTGGAGATGGCAACACGGTCAGGGAAGTAGACAAATGCAACGATGGCAGGCACAACAGATGTGCAGGGGTGGAAGCCACAGATATGAAATTGCCAATGTAAGTAGGAAACCCATTGCCAAATACTGAACACATGACACCCTCAGATGCTGCTATTGATGACATGGATACACCACATGATAGGACACATTCCCCCTGGACCACATGGGTTCCTGCACAGTAACACTTCATAATCATGAGACCAGATATCACCATCACTGCAGCAAGGGCATGGTTAGCTGCACCAACAACATGTACATCTGAAGCATGAGCACTAGAGAAAAGAAAGTTGCTTTATTCAGCATATGTGTTGAGGCCAAACGAAGTCCTGAAAAAAGAGCAAAGGCCAATGGCCAGTCCATTGTCAAAGTTCAAACAGGGTGACACTGGCAGATGTCACCCTACGCATGCCTGCACAATACCAGGGACAATCCACTAGGAGGGGCAACCGGGGGGCAGGCCAGGCACCGCAGGGACAGGATCAGGGCTCACCAGGGGGAGTCAGGGAAGGGGTGGTGGGTGCAGGAGAGCCACTGACAACTGCAGTGGAGGTGTCTGACATGGTGTGTGCCGGCACAACTGGGGGCATGACACAGATGTCGTGGGTGCCGGCACAACTGCAGTGGACCCTGCAGATGGGGTGGACAGGTCCGCCACTGCAGTGCCCAAGTCAGACAGGGCGGTAGTGGACTCCACTGCAGTGCCTACCTCCAGGGGAGGAGAATGGGGAACAGGCAAGGTGGGTTGGACAGAGGGGGGACACCCTCACCACATCAGTGGCACAGACAAGCGCAGCGGGGGTGTGGTGCTGGGAGAGCAAGTGGCAGGGGAGAAGGCCGGAGCATCTTGGGGATGGTATATCTGTGGGTGGGGGAACCTGGGGCAGGGTGTGGTGGGGGCACCTGTGCAGTGGGGGCCTGAGGGATGGAGGACGGAGACCTTGTGCCTGAGCTGCAGGGTGGTGGCGGGGTCTTGCTCTTAGCACTCCGGGGGACTTGCGGGTGGGGGCCTCAGTCCGTCTGCGCCTGGGGGAGGGTGTCCGGGGGCGAGGGGCACTCTGCTCCGTGTGGGTGGGCTTCCTCTTCCCCCGGGATGCTGGAGCAGCTTCATCGGTGGGGAAGAGGCCGAGGTCACAGAGGAAGAGCTGCTGTGACTTTGGGGTTGCAGGTGAGGCAAGGGAGGGTGCTTTGGAGGGAGAGGGAACTGAGGACTGCGCAGTGCATGTGGATGCGTGTGTGTGTTCCAGGGCCCCATCCCCTGTGAGTCTGGCTTCAGTCCCCTGAATGTGCGTGCGTGTGCGTTTTGTCATTGGCGTGTGTGTCAGTGTGCTGGATGTGTGTGTGCTGGTGTGTGCCTGTGCCAGTGTGTGTGTGCCTGGGATGGGTAAGGTGCTGGGGAGTGTGGATGGAGCAGAGGCAGGAGGGGTGAGGGACCGTTTGAGGAGGGACACTGCTGCCGTCAGGGAGGAGTCCATGGACCTATTGCCCCTCTGTAGGTCAGACATGCCCGATGAGATGCCCTCCATGAACGACACCAGCTGAGTCAACAGCGCGGTGTGCGCATGGAGGACACTCAGCATGGCTGTCTGCCCTACATGGAGCTGGCGAAGGAGGTACACAGACTCCTCACTCAGGGCAGCAGGGGACACAGGGGCAGGGGGTGCGGTGCCTGGCCCAAAGGAGACACGCTCCCGGACATGGGAGCCTCCACGGACCTGGGGAATGGGAGCCGATGGGAGGGCGGTGGTGGTGCTGGTGGTGGCGGGGACAGCAACACTAGCTGGGGTGTGGTGGCTGCTGACACCCGCCTCCACAAGGGAGTCATCCTCCGAGTTGCTCTGGTCCTCAGCTGAGGTGGATGCTGCTGAGGACTCCTCGGTGTGGCTCCCCTCGCCCTCCGTGCCACTGGGTCCCTCCGACCACTCCTCGGCTGCTGACCCAGTCTGGCTCTCTGGCTCCTCCTGGTCCGTGGAGCTGTCCCCTTCCGTGGCCGTGGATGTATCTGCAAACAATGGGGAAACAGACAGACATCAGTCACCTGCACCAAACGCACACACCACTGTGAGCACAGCACATTACAGAGCAAGCCCTGGCATCATTAGTTGTACATTGCTAAAAGTGCCCTAATTGAACAGGAGAAGTCAATTGTCAGTCTGATGCCAAGCATGGCACTCACATCCCACATGGCCTTGCACCCATCTGTCTGGTGTCTGTTGGATTGCAACACCCCAGTGTTGACACATGCACCAAGTACACAGTAGTTGGACAGTGCAGAGGACACGGTGTGGACACATCACAGCTCTTGCCACTGAGTCAGTACAGGTTCACGGATGTAAGGGATGCCCAGAGTCAAATAGGAAATGCATGTGATGCATTCCAGCGACAGACACCATGATGCACCCATGTCCTGATAGCCAGCGCCACTATGGTGTGCATGTAGCACATGTCACTCCCCTGCAGGATCACCAATCAGTAGACACATGCCATGGCGGAGGCATGACTGCAAAGTCATACATCACTGTCTCAGTGATGTATGACTTTGCAGCCAGACAACAACACTCTGCACTGTGTCACAATAGTAGGTCATGGGGAATGCAAGTCCTGGAGCTGCACAAGTGCACATGTACATCCCCCCACAACACATCCTCTTAACCCTCATCTGTCCAGGTCATACCTATTGGACATATGGGAGACCTGTGACACTACCCTCTGAACCTGAGCCCCTCACACTCTGCTGTGCATGGGGAACAGCTGCCTGAACTTCACATTTACATGCCCCAGTCTGCATGGGCAGCTGATCAGACACCTATGTGTCACACAAGCATCGTCTCCTATGGTCACATCTCCAGTGGCATGCTGAGCCCCTACCAAGAAACTCCACAGCAGTCCTGGCGACTAATCCACAGCACACTGACACAGAGGCAGACACCTGAGGGGTCAAATCACTGTGCACAATGTGTCCTCTGATACACGGGAGTGGGAGTACAGAGTGTATTGTATGGCCTGGAGTAGGCATGACTGTCCAGCCCCACATGAATGAGGGATGAGCCCTGGACTGTAGGCAGCTGGCTAAGTATGTGTGACACACGTCATATACATACTCCTGGGGCCCAAACATTGTTCCCACCCGCAGCATGGGTGTGTGCCAGGTACCCCAGCCACATGTGGTGGATCAGCTCAGCAATTGGACCACAGATCAAAGTAACACGCTGAATACATGTCAGAATACAGGCATTGTGTAAGCAATGGACCCACCCATGATGCCCACCACAGAGTCAGGGAAACAGATGCTGTCTCCCACCTTGAGTCAAGCAAACTGCAAGGACACAGTCCTAAGTGACAGAATTCCCTGCATGTAAGGGCCACACCTGGGTATCAGATGAGGAGTGGGCAGTGCACAATAGAGGGACATGGCTCCTGGACAACATGACTGCTGTACTGTGGCAGTTCAACCTGGCCCGAGGAGGGCACATAACATGTTAGACAGAGTACACAGTGCAGTCTTTGACTCACCCCCTCCTTGCTGCTCTCTGGCCTTCAGCTGCCCATCCAGGTCTGGAAAGACCACCGCCAGGATCCTGAGCATGTGGGGGGTCAGGGTCCGTGTTCCGCCCCTCCTGCGAGGAGGCGACAGCTTCAGCTGGACCCGTGCAATCCTCCGGGTCCAGCCCCGAAGGTCCTGCCACCTCTTTTGGCAGTTGCGGATCCGGCGCTTGTAGACCCCCACGGACCGGACAGCCCGGACGATGTCCTTCCATATCTCATGCTTCCGATGGGCAGAAGCCTGTCAGGATGACAAAGTGATAAGGCCATTACTACACATGCAACATATCCGTGCATGACACAGTTGCATATACATGTCGCAATCACAGGGGCACATGGTGTACCCAGGCAGTGCACGGCTGCCCATGGACAGTTTTCCAGAAGTCACTACATGGTATCATAGCATGGGGAGTAAAACCCTGTTCAGAAGCACTGTCACTGCACCATACCTGTCCAGTGCAAGTCACTACACACTATGGGGGGTGACAACTACTCAGTGAGCCTGCTAGCCAGTGGTGTGCTGACTCTCAGCCTTGCTAGTCAGACAAAATGCACATTCAGAAAGGCAGTGCACAGAACACTCACCTGCTCCCCTGGTGTCCCATACAGCTTGCTGTACTGTGGAAGTAGGCTGTCCAGCAGGGCCTGGTTCTCTTCAAGGCTGAAGGCTGGGGCTCTCTCCACAGTACGTGCCATTGCAGGGTCCAGAGGGGCAGAGACAGCAGCAGTGCAGTGGCAGATGTCGTCCTGGAGCATGTAGTGCAGGCAAGTGGGCTCTCAGGGGAACATGCAGCAATATATATGTGCTGGAGAGGCAGATACTGTCCCTTGTGTCCAAAGTGATAGGTCCAAGTCGTTTGCATCTTCTGAATCTGGCCAATCCATGGAATAGCAGCACCAAAACACGCCCACAGCATCCTTCAAAATTTCAACTTCATGACATACATGATTTTGCAACATTGTTGTGGGTGACCAACTGATTTTCCAGCAACCGACTCGTTCGAATATTCGAAAACGCGTCCGTTGCCAGGCAAGCCCATTGTCAATGGGTGCGCACCGATCGGTCCATTGAGGTACAACGCGCACAGGGGTACAACGCGTACCCGCACACATTGAATGCAATGGGCCGGCCGGAGGCACCGATCGGTCCATTGCAGTACAACGCGCACAGGGGTACAACGCGTACCCGCACACATTGAATGCAATGGGCCGGCCGGAGGCACCGATCGGTCCATTGCAGTACAACGCGCACAGGGGTACAACGCGTACCCGCACACATTGAATGCAATGGGCCGGCCGGAGGCACCGATCGGTCCATTGCAGTACAACGCGCACAGGGGTACAACGCGTACCCGCACACATTGAATGCAATGGGCCGGCCGGAGGCACCGATCGGTCCATTGCAGTACAACGCGCACAGGGGTACAACGCGTACCCGCACACATTGAATGCAATGGGCCGGCCGGAGGCACCGATCGGTCCATTGCAGTACAACGCGCACAGGGGTACAACGCGTACCCGCACACATTGAATGCAATGGGCCGGCCGGAGGCACCGATCGGTCCATTGCAGTACAACGCGCACAGGGGTACAACGCGTACCCGCACACATTGAATGCAATGGGCCGGCCGGAGGCACCGATCGGTCCATTGCAGTACAACGCGCACAGGGGTACAACGCGTACCCGCACACATTGAATGCAATGGGCCGGCCGGAGGCACCGATCGGTCCATTGCAGTACAACGCGCACAGGGGTACAACGCGTACCCGCACACATTGAAAGCAATGGGCCGGCCGGAGGCACCGATCGGTCCATTGCAGTACAACGCGCACAGGGGTACAACGCGTACCCGCACACATTGAAAGCAATGGGCCGGCCGGAGGCACCGATCGGTCCATTGCTGTTCAACGCATCACTGTACATGTGACTGGCATATGTCAGCATGCCTGTCTCAGATGGACATATGCCAGCCACAGATAGCTCCCAGGGAGTGAGGGGCACACCTACATCACGACAGCCTGTCCAAACCTTATCATAAGGCATGTAAGGCTGCATTTCCTATTGTGTGTATGTTGGTGTACATGTTGTCCTGTGGGTGTCACCTGTGGGCAGCCACCCCCAGGCTGTGCACGTGTTAATGGGGACAGGATCCTGGGTGTTACGTGTACGTGACCACTGTGATGTGCAACTGTTCATATCTGTGCATGTGCCATGGTCACATTTCACAGTGGTGTTTGTGTATGTCATGTCACATACCCCGTGAGTCCCATGTGGGACGGTATGTTTGAGCCAGGGTGTCCCAGTGGCACAATAGTGATGGCCCTCCACAGTCTTTGTGCATGTAGTGTTTACAATGTCTCTGATTTCATGTGCACAATGGGAGACAGTCTCCACATCCACGTTGTGTGTGCATGGACTCTGATGTTGTGCGTGTGTGTCACAGACGTCCATGGCTCTCCTGCCATGGCAAGTGTGGCCACTACCTGTGGGGGTCATGTTTGTTTTGTTGTGGTGTACACATGATACTCCAGGTGATGCCAGTGTCCATGTGGCATTACAGGGTCCCTGGGAATGTGCCTGTCGTTGAGCTGTGGTGCCTGGGGCACATCTGTCCTCACATGTCACTGGGGGGTGACTGTGACACAGCATCATGATATCCAATGGGCCAACCTGGGACAAATTGATGCCACCTGTAGGACCGTGTTGACAGATGTTGGCCATGTATGTACCATACATGTCGTTCCGGTACTGCACACTTCATGTAGTTGTGCCTCATGATGATGTATGTTGGGATCTTGAGTGTGTTCAATGCCGCATATGTGGGGTGACTGACGATCTTGCTTACTTCTCCTCTGCACTGCAGGGCTCCTGCTGTCCATCGGCCATTCCCAGACCTGGCAACGATGGTGGAACGGGACAGCATCCGACGGTACCGCTTCACCAGGCAGCTGATTGAGGATTTTGCAGTGCAGTTGTCCCCACATTTGCAGCCTGGCCGGCCGTATCCTACAGCGCTGACCCCCAAGGTGAAGGTGATGGCAGCCCTACACTTCTTTGCCACCGGTACCTTCCAACATACTGTGGCGTCTGCTGGTGGGATGTCACAGACCATGTTCAGCCGTGTGCTCCGCGATTTCTTGGCGGCAATGTTGCTCTTCCTGAACCGGTACATCTATTTCCCTAGACTGCGACGACTCACTGACGTGAAGAGTGACTTTTATGCCCTGGGGAGGATGCCGCATGTCATTGGCTCCATTGATGGGACACATGTGGCTTTGGTACCACCACAGGCCCAGGAGCAGGCCTACAGGAACCGCAAGCACTACCACTCGGTCAATGCACTGGTGGTGTGTCTTGCAGACATGACCATCACACACGTGTGTGCCCGTTTCCCTGGTTCAGCACACGATGCCTTTGTGATGAGGAGTAGTCGCATCCCCAGGTTGATGGCACAGATGCAGAACCAGCGTGCCTGGCTTGTCGGTGTGTACTGACTTTGTGCCATTGTGTGTGATCTGATCTGTAGTATTCCGCCCACTTTTCCAAGTCAGCTGATGTGCACTTGTCTGTCCGTAGGTGACTCGGGATACCCCAACATGCCGTGGTTGCTGACACCCCTCAGGAACCCTGTGACACCTGCCCAGATGCGCTACAATGAGGCACATGGTCGGACCAGGAGAGTGATTGAGCGGACCTTTGGTCTCCTGAAGAGCCGCTTCCGCTGCCTGGACAAGACCGGAGGGTCCCTCCCATATGCCCCTGCGAAAGTGTGCAAGATTATCATCGTCTGCTGCATGCTCCACAACCTGGCAGTGCGGAAGGAGTTGCCTCTCATCCAGGATGACGATGACCAACATCCGCCACCTGTGGAGGATCCTGGCCTGGACCACGATGCCAGTGACGATGATGATGATGATGGTGATGGTGATGTCCGCACACAGCTCATCACCAACTTCTTTAGCTGAATGTGAGTATCCTGAGGTGTCATGTCAATGATGTGAGTTGGCATGATGTGTGGGTGGTGCTCTGGTGCTGTTGGAGTGTGTCCATGGGCTACTTGACTGGATGTGTGTTGCGATGTGTGGTGACAGGTGGGCTGTACTCCCCAACAGTGTTGACATGCTAACTTGGTTCTGGGTGGGTATCTTGTAACATGTATTGTGCATGAGTTTTGCTGTTCTGTCCTGTACTCCATTGCTTTTGACTGTGTGTCATTTCTGTCCTTCACAGGGTACTTTCAGATTCGTTTGGTCAACTGTGTCCACCGACAACGTGATTGCACATCCAGGCTGGTAGCTGTTGTGTCCCTACAGGTGATGTGCGCCACACCCATGGACTTCCTTCTGTCTACAGTTGTTGACTGTGTGCCCGCTACCAGGTGGGGTTACCTTGCATCTGTAGTGGTTACGGCATGTTGCTACTGTGTAATAAACCTGTGCTTCACTTAGTGATGTGCGTTGTCTGTGGTCACACATTTGACTGCCATTTGCTTACTGCACCTGTGGGCTACTTGACTACAACTGGGAATGGGTGTGGTGTCTGTGCATTGCACCGTCTTCCCTGGCAACATCAGTGTAGGCAATGAGTCAGATGGCCTAGGTGTGTATGTGTTGTGTAGCCCTGGTGGTGTGTCTCCCTCATATGTGTCACGTTGCCTGTACTCACATGCCTGTGTTGTCCTTGCTGTTGCAGTTCGCATACACAGTGTAATTTTGTTGTTCATCATCCCCATAACAGTACCCACGTTGGAATCACGACAGAGGCAAGTATGGTGTATTATTGTGTTTATTGTGATACATCTGTGATAATAGTGCATAGGATGGATTGTGCTGTACATGAATCTTGCAATCCCAAGTTCCTAGATGAATAGAAAGTCCAGGTAGACAGGATCCCCAGTATCGGGGCCACAGTTGTCTGACACATTGTTCCAACTTGTACTCCCCATGCAATGTGTGGGAGTAGTGTTGCCATCAACAGGGTGAACAGTCTGTGCACAAAGGCGAAAATCCAGAACAGGTTCAGGCTTCCTGGGAGTTGCGCTTGGCCATCAGCCTCTCACTTTCCCCTCCTCGGACGACCCCTCTTCTTGGGGGGGGGCCCTCAAGTGCAGGCTGCTGCGGTGCAGGGGACTCTCCGCCAGAGTCCTCCTCCCTCCCTGTGGCAGTTGCAGTTTGTTCGGTACCAGATGTTGTTGGCACACAGGGAGGTGTGGACTGGTTGCTGTTCATCTGGCGGAGGCATTGTAAAATGTCCCTGTGCACCGCCGTCATCTCATGTAGTACATCCCACTTGGACTCCACGCGGGTCATGTGGGAGTCCACACGTGACATGTGGGAGTCCACACGTGACATGTGTGACTCCACATGGGACATGTGGGAGTCCAAGCGGGCATGATGGGCAGCCTGCTGCTGTTTGATGTCTCTGAGGAGCCCCACTACCTGGCTGAGCTCTCCGGTGCTGGACTGGTACGCATCAGCTATGCGTACCAGTTGTGGGTCTTCATGCACACCAGCAACGTCTGCAAGCAGCGACCTCTGTCTCCCACCCCTCCCACCACCCCTGCTGACATGTGCAGTGTGTGCAGTTGCACGCACAGATAACCCTGGTCCACCTTGGGGGTTGGTGGTGGTGGTGGTGTCCATGGCCCCAGGTTGGTCCAGGGTCACTGCGCTGGTGTTGTTCCTTATTCTGTCCATGTCGGCAGGGATGGTATTCGTGGTGACAGTCGTTGGAGGGGTGGGTGCAGGGGGTGCAGCTGGTGGACCTGCTGGTGCTGCAGCTGGTGGTCCTGCTGGTGCAGCATGTTGACTTGCACCGGATGTGCCAGGTTGTTCTTCATCGTCCGAGGAGGACAGAGGCTGTACGACGCCAGTGAGCTCGGCATCCTCTTGAGCCTGGGACTGGGACTCCTCAGCGTCTGCTGCTGTGTCCCTATCATCACCTGTTTTTGGGAGACACAAACAATGTATGTCATGTTTCTGCAGGCATCAGTGGTTGACACACCTGACAGTTGTGACTGTGCCTCGGGGTGCGGGCCTGTACATTGTATTGTCCTAAGTCGTCACAGTCAGGGGTTGATATTGGTGTGGCACATTGTCCTGCATTATTTGGGCATTTCTATGTATTCTCTGGGGTGTGAACATGGTCTGCATTGATTGTGTTTGGTTGACAGCCAGACCTCCTTCCCACCCACCCACCCACCCAGTCAGTTATCCCACCATGGAACGTGCTTGCATTGCAGGGAGTGTAAGTTGTCTCTCAGGATGTCAGTCAGAGGTGTCCTGCTGTTTGTTGGTGCACAGTTGGCAGCAGGGCCTTGTGCTCCCCGCAGCAGTAGCCAGTGTCAGCCATCTTGTGAGTCCTTCTCCACTCCCTGTGATGTGAGCATGGTTCAGGGTGGTGTTGATGGGCCAGTTGTGAGGCTGAGCAATGTCTGTGACTACGACTCCCATCATGCTATTGCCTCCACCCCCTTCCCAGCATGCCCATGCTTCCTTCCTTTTGACTCTGCTTCCCTGTGGGGTGGGCTGGCTGTGCTGACAGGATGGCTGGGAGTGTTGTCCTGGCAGTTGTTTGGCTAAGAGTCCCAAGAGTGTCCCTGTGCTTCACACAACATAACCCAGGGTGGTGGTGCTTTGTGGGATCTTGTGTTAGGATGGAGGGCATTGCATTCTACCAGGTGGGTACTGTGGAGTTTGTGTTGGGGGGGGGGTGTGAGGGGAGGTGCTGGTGACTATGGTCAGTGCTGCAAGTCCCCCTTCCCACCCAGCCAGCCGGATATCCCACCATGGAACGTGCTTGCATTGCAGGGAGTGTAAGTTGTCTCTCAGGATGTCAGTCAGTGGTGTCCTGCTGTTTGTTGGTGCACAGTTGGCAGCAGGGCCTTGTGCTCCCCACAGCAGTAGCCAGTGTCAGCCATCTTGTGAGTCCTTCTCCACTCCCTGTGATGTGAGCATGGTTCAGGGTGGTGTTGATGGGCCAGTTGTGAGGCTGAGCAATGTCTGTGACTACGACTCCCATCATGCTATTGCCTCCACCCCCCTTCCCAGCATGCCCATGCTTCCTTCCTTTTGACTCTGCTTCCCTGTGGGGTGGGCTGGCTGTGCTGACAGGATGGCTGGGAGTGTTGTCCTGGCAGTTGTTTGGCTAAGAGTCCCAAGAGTGTCCCTGTGCTTCACACAACATAACCCAGGGTGGTGGTGCTTTGTGGGATCTTGTGTTAGGATGGAGGGCATTGCATTCTACCAGGTGGGTACTGTGGAGTTTGTGTTGGGGGGGGGTGTGAGGGGAGGTGCTGGTGACTATGGTCAGTGCTGCAAGTCCCCCTTCCCACCCAGCCAGCCGGATATCCCACCATGGAACGTGCTTGCATTGCAGGGAGTGTAAGTTGTCTCTCAGGATGTCAGTCAGTGGTGTCCTGCTGTTTGTTGGTGCACAGTTGGCAGCAGGGCCTTGTGCTCCCCACAGCAGTAGCCAGTGTCAGCCATCTTGTGAGTCCTTCTCCACTCCCTGTGATGTGAGCATGGTTCAGGGTGGTGTTGATGGGCCAGTTGTGAGGCTGAGCAATGTCTGTGACTACGACTCCCATCATGCTATTGCCTCCACCCCCTTCCCAGCATGCCCATGCTTCCTTCCTTTTGACTCTGCTTCCCTGTGGGGTGGGCTGGCTGTGCTGACAGGATGGCTGGGAGTGTTGTCCTGGCAGTTGTTTGGCTAAGAGTCCCAAGAGTGTCCCTGTGCTTCACACAACATAACCCAGGGTGGTGGTGCTTTGTGGGATCTTGTGTTAGGATGGAGGGCATTGCATTCTACCAGGTGGGTACTGTGGAGTTTGTGTTGGGGGGGGGGTGTGAGGGGAGGTGCTGGTGACTATGGTCAGTGCTGCAAGTCCCCCTTCCCACCCAGCCAGCCGGATATCCCACCATGGAACGTGCTTGCATTGCAGGGAGTGTAAGTTGTCTCTCAGGATGTCAGTCAGTGGTGTCCTGCTGTTTGTTGGTGCACAGTTGGCAGCAGGGCCTTGTGCTCCCCACAGCAGTAGCCAGTGTCAGCCATCTTGTGAGTCCTTCTCCACTCCCTGTGATGTGAGCATGGTTCAGGGTGGTGTTGATGGGCCAGTTGTGAGGCTGAGCAATGTCTGTGACTACGACTCCCATCATGCTATTGCCTCCACCCCCTTCCCAGCATGCCCATGCTTCCTTCCTTTTGACTCTGCTTCCCTGTGGGGTGGGCTGGCTGTGCTGACAGGATGGCTGGGAGTGTTGTCCTGGCAGTTGTTTGGCTAAGAGTCCCAAGAGTGTCCCTGTGCTTCACACAACATAACCCAGGGTGGTGGTGCTTTGTGGGATCTTGTGTTAGGATGGAGGGCATTGCATTCTACCAGGTGGGTACTGTGGAGTTTGTGTTGGGGGGGGGGTGTGAGGGGAGGTGCTGGTGACTATGGTCAGTGCTGCAAGTCCCCCTTCCCACCCAGCCAGCCGGATATCCCACCATGGAACGTGCTTGCATTGCAGGGAGTGTAAGTTGTCTCTCAGGATGTCAGTCAGTGGTGTCCTGCTGTTTGTTGGTGCACAGTTGGCAGCAGGGCCTTGTGCTCCCCACAGCAGTAGCCAGTGTCAGCCATCTTGTGAGTCCTTCTCCACTCCCTGTGATGTGAGCATGGTTCAGGGTGGTGTTGATGGGACAGTTGTGAGGCTGAGCAATGTCTGTGACTACGACTCCCATCATGCTATTGCCTCCACCCCCTTCCCAGCATGCCCATGCTTCCTTCCTTTTGACTCTGCTTCCCTGTGGGGTGGGCTGGCTGTGCTGACAGGATGGCTGGGAGTGTTGTCCTGGCAGTTGTTTGGCTAAGAGTCCCAAGAGTGTCCCTGTGCTTCACACAACATAACCCAGGGTGGTGGTGCTTTGTGGGATCTTGTGTTAGGATGGAGGGCATTGCATTCTACCAGGTGGGTACTGTGGAGTTTGTGTTGGGGGGGGGTGTGAGGGGAGGTGCTGGTGACTATGGTCAGTGCTGCAAGTCCCCCTTCCCACCCAGCCAGCCAGCCAGATATCCCACCATGGAACGTGCTTGCATTGCAGGGAGTGTAAGTTGTCTCTCAGGATGTCAGTCAGTGGTGTCCTGCTGTTTGTTGGTGCACAGTTGGCAGCAGAGCCTTGTGCTCCCCACAGCAGTAGCCAGTGTCAGCCATCTTGTGAGTCCTTCTCCACTCCCTGTGATGTGAGCATGGTTCAGGGTGGTGTTGATGGGACAGTTGTGGGGGGGGGGCAATATGTGTGAGTGCGACTCCCATGATGCTATTGGCTACACTGACTTGGCCAGCATACACAGAATTCCTTCCTTTGAGTGGTCTTCACTGTGTGTTGGTGTTGTTGTGGTGGCTACATGTGTGGATGTGTGTGTTAGTTCTATTTGTGCCACTGCCTAGCTGTAGTTGTGGTTGTGTTTGTACATGTGTTGGCACAGTTGGATGTGACTTTTTTGATGGCATGTGTTGTGTTTATCTGACTGACATACACATTTTGGGATGATTCTGTTCTAGTTGCTGTGTAATTGCTATGAGTGCATGGTTTGACTCTCCCCTTGACAGTGATGTGTGTGTTTTGTGGCAGTTTATTGTGTACATTTGTTGTGTACTCACCAGGCTCTGGGATGTCCTCTAGTCCATATACGCTCACTGGCGGAAGGATGGCCCGCACCTTCTCCTCCCAGGGCCTGAGGTATACTGGCTTGGCAGGAGGGCCACTGCCGGTGTATTGGCTCAGGTGGTAGTCTTTCTTGAGCAGCTCCCGGACCCTCCTGCGCACGTCATACCACCTGTTCTGGATGTCGGTCTTTGTGCGCCGACATGGTGATTGGGCGTTCACCCTGTTGATGATCCTCTCCCACATCTTGGTTTTCTGCGACATGGGGGTCTGTTGGACCAGAGTGCCAAACAGCTGTGGCTCCACCCTGAGGATCTCGTCTACCATGACTTCCAATTCACTATCTAGGAACTTGGGATTCTTCTTGGGGGGCATGGTGATGGGTGGTGATAGTGGGTGCTGTGTGTGTTGGTGTGCAGGTGAGGGTGTGTGGGTGTGTGTTGTGCTGGGTGTATGTGAGGTAGGTATTTGTTGGTGTGCTGCTGGTGTGTGGCTTGTGTGAGGGATGAGCTGTGGGTGTGTGGTTGCTTTCTCTTGGGTGCTGGCAGTGGAATGGCATTTGCAAAGGCTCATGGTAGTGATTTGTGTCCTTTATATAGGTGGAGTTGTTGGTGTGTCTTTGTTCTCTGTCCCCACCCCCCAGTATTTATTGGCTTGGTAATTGCTTGTTTGGCCTTTTTTTGGTTGATTTTTCCTTTGTGCTGTTTGTGTATGTTGGAAACGTTCTTGTGACCGAGTCGGACCGTGCATTGGTCTCGTACGGTGTTTTCCGTTTCGTTCACGCTGTGTTTGTGCAGTTTTGTATGCTGCGTACGCGTCGGTCGCGGTGTATTGTGTTGCTTCGGCTCGGTTTTGTATGCGTGTCGGTCGTACGGCTTGTCCTCCGTCCGACTCGGTCGTGTTTTCGCGCCTTGCATCGTACTTTGCAGGTTGGAGTTGGCGGGTACGATTCGGTCGGATTTGTTCCGGGTGCGTGTCGGTCGGTTGGATTCGCGTGTTTTTCCGGCCGGATTGCTATTTTCCGAGCGGGTCGGTCGGTCGGCTTGGTTTCCTGACGTGTCGGTCGGATTTATCGCGGCTTGCATCGTACTTGGCGTGTCGGGCGCCACTGGTACGTGTCGGTCGGTATTTTTTCCGGATCCGAGTCGGTCGGTGCTTTTTCCGGCCCGAATCGGAATCGACCCCTTAATAGGGCACACCATGGACAAGTGACACACTACAAGATGACCACTATGATAAGATAAGCGACCTCTACCTATTCCCTTGTTTTGAACAAACCTTGCTCTACACTGCATACCAAGCCCCTTAAATTATATGTGGTTCGCACCTCCTCTCCTTCATGCCACATAATAGAACACCTACAATATACCATGTTATGGGTACTAGTGGACGACTGTTATAGAGCGGTCCTTTTAACGTGTTGTTACACTCTTTGTGAGAGATCATCAATATATATTAACCATATACCCTGGCATATGATCAATTACTTGTTTTACATGCACCAACATTGAGCACAACACTACATTGTTGAGCATATCAGCTTGTTCAATAGGTTGCGGACACATTATAATATGGCCGCTGACATTGGACTGAAAATAAACATAGACGCGAGCCAGACCCACCTCCACTCACATCAGCTCGAGAGTCAGCCAATCATGACACTCCATGACGTGTTGTTGCACTCTTTGCGACAGATCATCAATGTATATTTAACATATACCCTGGAGCATGATCAGTTACTTGTTTTACACACACCAACATTGAGCACAACACTACATTGTCAAGCATATCAGCTCATTCAATAGGTCACGGGCACATTATAATATTGTTGCCGACATCGCACTGAAATAAAACATAGACGTGAGCCAGACCCGACTCTACTCACGTCATCTCCAGAGTCAGCCTATCATGATGACATTCCATGGTGGCACACCGAAACAGCTCAGGGTGATTTTTCAATTAAACTGCATTTGAAAGCTGACTGCCTCCTCTTCTCGGTCTCGATCCGTGTAAGCAGAGGAGGGTAGGTCGCTTGCATTACACACACATGGACCTCGTAAGTACATGTGTCCCTGGTGCCTGTCTGGGGATTTGCCCAGTACGCTTGGCTTTAGCACTGCGGCCACCTCGTGGCACAAGTGCCTTAATACAATTACCTTTTTATGTGGTAGTTAGCAGCTACGCGCTAACCTATGTCTTGACCTATGGGACTAGACTGGTCGATCTAAAGGTAAGACCAACTAGTCACTACGATAACGACGTGTCACACTATGATTCACTGTGTGAGACCTACAGGTTTTTATTGTGCAGTATACATATTATGTTTGCCCACCTGCCTGTTTTATATTTGTCTATGTATCATGTTTTGTCACAATTTGGCAATGATCTTGCACTAAATCAAAGCATGCATATGTCTACATTTGGAGACATTCTGGTATTGGGATAACTGATCGAGATGCCACATTATACCAGATACAAAGATATGCAGAATTAAATCTGCCTGTTTTCTTCTTCTTCTTTTTTTTTTTTCTTTTCTTTTTTTCTTTCTTCTACTTTCTACCTCTTAGGTTTGGACGACCGTTTTTAAACTTTAGCCTGGTATTTTTACTGTAATGCTGGATACCTTCACGACACATCACGACATAGGTGTGGGTAGGTTCTCTACCTCCTTTTTCAGTCCTGAAGTAGTGACATGGATCATTTTCAGACCGTAGAGTGCGAAGCATGTTCACCTGATTACACTACACCCACAATCTTACAGCAACCTGGGTACATCATACCCCCATAGTAGCACCAACCTTGTTTATGGTTTTTAACCCTGTCAGGAGGATCCTCACATTAAAGATTCTTTTGAAATTTCTAGACAGTTTCAAATTAGTCACTTTTACACTCATTATCACCCCACACACCTAGGGTGCTGTCAAATTGGCACTTTTCATCATAAGGCTTAAAAACAAACGATCTCTGTTAAAGTGATCCTTTGGGAACTGTTAGGGCATTACCGTGCCGGACCTACGAGGAGCAAAAAGCCCAATGATGAAGCATGCCATCCCCAGGGATGTGTGAGGGCAACAAGAAACAGTCCTTAGGACTCCCTCCCCAGGTCTCGCCCACCATCTTGCCTCTTTCTCTTGTCTTCTGATAGGAACAGGACCTTCCTAATTTAAATTGGCCATTACGTTCGGAGCCCAGGTACTGGATCTTCATTGGCTCCCAGCCCCCCCCCCCCTTTATGTGTTTTTGATTGCTGGACTGACCCACAAAGTGTGTAAAAGCATGCCTCTCTGCGTGCATCCCCACAAGCATTTATCTGACGCCGTTTTCCCATTGCGAGTAACCTAGTTGTAGTGTAATAGGCTCAGTGTAAAATCTTGAGATGGATCAACCTAAAACCCGCCCGAATCATCACTTTCCCTGGGTAAGTGCAGGCCTTCCCCACTCATCAACCTCCAGTCTTCCCAGATCCCCTTCCCATCTCTCATGCAGCCGCTGTAGTGGGGGGGCACCATTATCTAAAGCATATTATAGTTGGCAGAAATTGTGTGGCGGTAATAGGGGGCTCCCCATATTCTATACTCCTGTGGGCTCTCCTCTGGTATGTCCGTCTCAGGAGTCTACGACCATTGCGGTAGGAGCTGATAGCCCCTTTGGGCTCTTATTCCCATACATCCATCTCACATATCCTCTGAGGCTCCAGAGACCTCCTGTCCACCCAAAAGAAGGGCTCAGTCTTGTCCGCAAAAGACTACCCATTGAGTACTACCAATTAGTACAGGCAGAGGTCTGGCAGGGCGATTCCCACACCCATCACTTTCTTGTGACTGCCTCCAAAACTATGCATGGCACACCCCATCCCAGAGAAGAAACCTCGTCTCTTCATCCACCAATTTGAAGAATTGTTTCGGGAACTCAAACAGGGTGTTTTGCAGTGCGTACAGAAATTTCGGCAAGTAGATCATTTTATAAAGGGCTGCCCTGCTCCGCAAGGGCAGTGAGAGATGACTCCACTGGCTCGCATCCCTTTAATATTCCCCCAGCAGCCTGCCTAACTTGCAGGAGTAGAAGAGGCTCTTATCGCGCATAATGTAATGTAAGTAACAAAACCCGACCCTTTCTCATGGTATGGGGCAGCCCCAGCTCTCTTGGTGGTCCATCCTGCTAAGGGGTAGAGACAGGATTTAGTTCACTTTATCCAGAGGCCTGAATATTATCCGAACAGCTCAAAGATCTCCAGCACCTTGTTAACTGAACCCTCTGAGTCTGCCAGATATAGGAGGACTCCATCTGCATAAAGTGGTACCACATCCTCCCAGTCATAGTGCCATCGCAACTCCCTGAGCACAACATCCTTTCTAATCCAGTTGGCCACCAGTTCAATCTCTATTGGGAAAAGAAGAGGGGACATAGAAAATCCCTGCCTAGTCCCTCTGCCAAGGGGAAATTCTGCTGAGAGCACCCCATTAACACACACTTGGGTTGTGGGATTGGTATAGAGGAATTTCACCCAGGCACAGAATTAAGGGCTGAAACCCATATACTCCAGTACTGTCTGTAGGTATGGCCATAACACAGAGTTGAATGCCTTTTCTGCGTCTAAGGCCACGAGTGCTGCTGGCTCTCCCAGCCATCCTTCCCATGCCAGGCATCCGAAAAGGCACTGAAGATTGTGCCTGGTGTACCTATATGGCATAGAGCCCAATTGGTCCTGTGCCTCCACCTTGTGTATAACCCGCATCAAGAGGTTCACCAACGCCTTTGTCAATAGCTTCACCTCCACATTCAGGAGCAAATTTGGACAGCAAGAGGAACCCTAGGAGGGGGGGTAACCCTTCTTATGAATAAGGACCACATTTGCTTGTCGCAGATCCCTCAGCAGTTCCTCTTGCCGTTTGGACTCACAGAGCTTAGCCCATATTGGCTTTATTACTTGGCTCCTGATACATTTAAAACATTCTGGGGGTTAACCATTTGGTCCAGTGAATTTCTTGTTATTCATTTGAGACAAGACCTCTGCAAACTCATCTTCCGGGAGTTCCTCCTCAAGAAGCATCACAGCCCCCCCATAGAGTGGGCATTGGTATATCTGCCAGAACGCTCCTCAATTCAGCTTGTCAGTGGTGTCCAGACATGGGGCGTAGAGGTGCTTTAGGAAGTATGTAAATGCCTGTGCTATTTCTGCTGCTGATTCTACCTCTTGCCCAGCCGGTGTGGTAACCCTTTTCACCCACTTCTATCCCTCCTCCAGTTGCACAAGCCATGCTAGCAGTTTCCCTACCTTATTCCCCACCCCTTACAATTTACACTGTTTAGCTCTAAAGAGTGTCCTGGACTCTTGGTACATGAGGCATCTATATTCCTCTTGTTTTGTCTCTATGGAGGTCACCTGCCATTGACTGGGCTGGGCCACAAATCGGGATTCCCACTCCACCGGCTGCTCCTCCATCTCATGGCTCTCTCTCTCCCGCTCCTGCTTTTGCCTTTGCCCCCCGCATGCACTATCATCTGGCCCATAAAGGCTTCCCATACAGTAACAGCAGAGGACACAGTGTCATTATTCTCCTCAAAGTATAAATTTGTTGTATCTTGTAATAAGCATTTGTCTCCCAATCGGTCAGGGCCCAGGGATTAAGGGACCAACCCCTTTCAGTACGCAAGTGGGATAGGTTCAGTTGCATCACCAGTAGAGAGAGGTGCAAAATTCCTCCCAGCAGGTATAGTTGTCCTGACACTGACCCAGATGACCAAACAGGATCTGAAAGTAATCAAGTCTAGAGAGAGATGCCATCCTATTCGTCGACAATGAGTACTGCCATTCATTTGGGTGTTTGGATCGCAACGGGTCAGCCAGTCCCAAAGCTTCCACAAGTACCCCCAATCTGGTATCTATCCTGGGACGTACTTCACCTATGACCACTTTATCTAGGTCACACGTTAGTGTGATATTGAAATCCCCACTTATCACCACAAGGGTGTTTGGCACTTGCAGGATCCAATCCCCAATTGCTGCTAATACAGCCGACTGCAGCCCTGGTGGAAGATACCATGAGACCATCCTCACTTCCTCCCCCTGCCAGGTGCCTCAGACTGCTGCTCAGCACCCCTTGGGGTCTGCCGATGTACCAAACACCTGAAAGGGCACCAATTTGCGAATCATGTTATGTGTACCACTGGCACTCCCCTCCTTGAGAAGCCGGTATGCGCAAGGGCAGTGTACTTTCCTCTCCCTAAAAGCCACAATTGTTCCACAGCAGATGGGTTTCCTGTAAGAACAGGATGTCTGGGGCATGTTGTGTCTCAAATTTCCAGACTACCTCTCTTTTCACTTTATTGCCCAGCCCATTTACATTCCACAACAGGAAGGTCAGCGGGATGTCGTTGTTCCTATGCAGAGTGTGTGATAAGTGCATGTGCAGTGCTCAGGGCTGCCTGATGTATGTGCATCTGTCCCAATTACTGTGCCTTTCCCCAAACTCCCCCAACCAACAAACTACCCCTCCAACCCTGTCAACTCATGCAAAGAGTTTCCAACTACCCACCACCTCAACGCTCAAGATGCCAGTCACCCTCCCCTCCACCCGAACCATGGCACTCAACTCTTCACAAATGCAAAAACTACTTGTGTAGTGAGGGGGTGGCCTCCCTCCTGCAGGTCAACGTTACCTTCATTCGAGGATGGTGCTTTTCCCACCAACCTGGCAATGTGTGCCCTGTTGCTGCTCTGCATAGTCCTCAGCATGTGTCTCCAGTGGTTAAAGCAGATCATCAGCAGTCATTGGTGTGACCACCGGTGGGCCCACCCCGTCCAGTTTCACCTAAGGGACCTCAGTGCTACCACTGGATTCAGAGGATCCTTGTCAGAGGACCGCCTATTTATTATCTGTCGCACATGGATTCCCTTCCTGGACGTCCCACACCACTAGTGCTCTCTCCTCACAGGCCTGATTGTTCGTTGGAGTCCTGGTCCCTCACTGACGCCCCCTCCGGGGGGACTTCCGGGAACATCTCTCTGAGTGTGGTGCTCCCGCTTCTGGTGTGGGCGGGGGAGGCCCGTGTGCCTCCAACCAAAACATCTACCGCCGACATGCATAACCAGTATTTCTCATGTGTGGAGATTCAAAATTTCCCTGGGAACATTAGTGTGTGCTTGAGACCCAGGGTGCGTAGGTGGCGTTTCACTGACAAAAACAGTTCCCATTACCATTGGACTGTGTTGCTATAGTCCAGGTAAATGTTCACTGAACTACCCTCCATTAACCAAGGACCATGCATTCATGCCTCCTGTAGAATGTAACCATTACAAAATAATGGGGTAAACCCAGAGAAGGTCACAGGACCTGGGTACAGTACGCTATGAGAAATAATCGGTCCTGGACCCAATTCTATTAGAGCAAAACGGATCAGTAGAACTTTTTAATTTATGCTGGCCGAAAGGTCAAAAGCAAGTAATCAATACACATGAAACATCATTAATTAGCACCCTGAAAAGGAAAGTAGAACAAGAACACACCCGTATGTAATTTTAGTTCAAAGGTTTTTACTTAGTTATTCATCAATACATCCACATTTGGTAAAGACATCACCACATGTCATCCATAATGTAAAATAGGTTGCTAGAAGAACAAGCATTGGCATAGCCAATAGGTCTCGCCTTTGGGACCTTATAAGTATTTAGTTATGCAGCACAATTGCATGGCTAAACACAAACACGTCACCGTTCAGCATATGCTGCGTATTACCAAGCGCCAAGAAGTCCAACGTGTCGATACCGCCCCAGCCTCGGACTAGCCCCTGTGTTCGACACTACAATGGGAATGGAGGTTTATTTGGGTCTAATACCCAACACCACATATAGTCATTACCTTTCTCATCTATCACTCAGCACAGTGCACTCCGTGATATCTTTTCTGTTACAGGGAATTTGGTTTGCGGACCTTACTAAATGCCCATGTTATAATGCATCCAAACAAACCACTAAGCACTATATGCTCTTTTGCACTTTATATTTTGTTCTGCTGGCCACTTTCTTGGTCGCAATCTTACATAAAGCCAATATTAAACAATATCAGATTGGGATGGCTTTTTTTTTTTTTACAGATTTAGGATTGCCCTGTATCTATTATGATGTATTCAATTTTATCAGAAGTGCCCTCAAGATTAGAAAACGCTATGGAGTACCTTAAATGCTAAATGTATTCGAATATAAGAGGAATTAATTATATTTTAATGTGTTTATGTCATTCTTTTAACCACTCTTGATAAGTTTTAATGTTATTTGGCTGTTAACGTAATCTTCTGTGGATTTTGTACCGAAATTTTATGTTTAAGGTAAACCTTGATGTATTTAGAGAATTCTTATGTAAATTACTTGTGCTTTTATGAACTGTATTGATGCTGTAGTTTTAAAGCATATAAGCAAAAAAAAAAAGGTGAATCACTGATTGACACAGTTTGCGTTTTGGCAATGCACAATGACACTGTGTTAATTTTAACCATGCCTCTTTTCAGCGCATAAAGTATTAATCAACTGAAACAGGTGATCACGTTATCGACACTACGAGCATAAAAGGCTGGGTAGTCCATACATGTTGTAAAACTTGTTTGTAAACTAAGTTAGGTACCAAACTGATCTCAAGCAGCTTCTTTCATGCAGCATATTGAAACTGAGCACCAGCAGCTTAGATGTTTATAAAATAGCAAAGTACACTGTATCCATATTAAAGGGAAATATGTTTTATGTTATAGTCCAAACAGGACACAAGTACTGTCTAATTACATACACAGAAACTATGAAGCCGATAATTGGGCACAGTTACTCCTACAAGTCTTCTGTTATTAGCTAGTGATTTAATACACTATTTTACCGGTGTGAGATGTACTTTTTTCGACGACAGTCCGTAAAAAAAAAAAAAACTACTGATTCATGTCTACAAAAATTCGCATGGCCCACCACCACAATTGCACAATACATGAGCCGCCGTTTTCAAGCATCCAAATGAATTTGTCTATACCCACATTTCGTAAGGCTACCTTCGAAATATCCATATCTGGACCCTGGGCAGCCCAGTGCATACAGCTGGCGGGCTGCAGAGGAATGCTTATGGACCGCTGACACTTGGGATGGTTGTTGAAAAGACATACGGCCATTTGGGTGCCTTTGCCTACCATGCATTTGCAAGCAAAGGAGTCACTGGCAAAACAACATGTTCAACAATACATCGACTGGGCACATTTCACGAGTTTTGGGTGCCTTTGAATCCGTGTATGTTCCGGTGGCAGTCACAACGTGCATGTTGTACACGACTCACGCATTCAGCAGAAGCTGTATACATTCCTAAGGGCAGTTAAAATGATATAATACACTGATCTATTGAAACGCGTTTGTGGTACTCGAGTAAGCACAAAGGGGAGTCTAAATAATGCAAATCACGAGGAAATTAATTTTAATCTTAAAACACATTTCCTGCAACAAAAGCCTTCAAATTAGGATGCTCTGAATAATTATCTCGTGCGCTGTAGTTATAACCCGTCTAGACTAATAATTGCATGTAGGTAAACAGGCCGGTGTTATGTTTTCTGCATGTGCGTAGGAATGACAGACATGTCTGTGGGCAGGCCCTGCATTCAGAATGGAGAAAAGCAGCCGGAGCTCTGAGCAGGAGGCAGCACATGATTAATTGTTAGGACAGATGGCGAGTTACTGTACCTGCAGAGAGCTGAGCACACAGCCAAACCGGACACACACACACCACATCCCGGGCATGCCGGGAAGAAGCTACTTTTCCCAATGCAATGGAGGGAAGGAGCACCCCTCAGCTTCAGGCCTCGGCGACATTCCTGAATGCCTCACATCCGAGACTTAATTCGGGGGTACACACAGGGTGGTGTACTACAAAGAAAGGCCAGAGCACCAGTGGAAAGTGAAGCACCAAGAGGAGCCTGTAACGAAAGGCCTAGGCCTTCCGATTCCACAAGAGAGCTTGCTGTCCTGGGTTCTACAACTCGTGCCCCTGTGCACGGACAACAATACGAAGTCCTGGTCGCCATCCCGCCCCACACTGCGAAAACTAGCATGACATGGGGCGGTACTGGCACATTGCCCCGGGGTATAAAACGCCCACTTTACCTAGGAATCTCCCCACGCCCCCTCTCTGATAAAGTCAATCACACTATCATTACCCACGGACTACCTACCTACCACAGTGCCTGGGTTTAAACCCCACACTGCCTCCGTTGTGGAAGTAACAGCCTCGTATACTGTTCATACGCACTGACCCCATGTACAATGGGGAGAACCCCAAGACACGCAAAACCAGCACAAGCGCGCGCCTCGCGCGGCAGCAGTAGGAGGGGGCATGCGCGATTCCCTTGCGGGAGCGTGCAGCAAGGCGCGATGTATTGTGACCATATGGCGCCACCATATGGCGCCGCGCGCTCCCGCAAGGGAATCGCCAGACGTGCACGCGTTGCCATTGCAAGCAATACAACACGTGCACGTTTTTGCCCCCAAAGCTGTGCCGATAGCTAAAGGTCTCTCCTACGCAGCGCATGCGCGCTGCGTAGGCGAGACCTAAAAAGGGGTGCAAGGGAGGAAAGGAGTGCTCGTGTAATTTTGAAAAATCAGAAAGAAAAAGGAAAGTTGTAGATCAATTATCTATTCAATGTTGGTACTGGGTCTTGATTTAGAACACCCCACAGTACAATCAGACCTGTCCATATTCACATCCAGTAAATAATTTAAACATTCTTTTTTATGTGCAGAAAATGCACCATCAGGAACAAGGGGCAAGGGAGTATATTAAGGTACAGGTTCTTGATGGAGGCAGGCGTCGACGTTTCGACCCGACTTATGTAAAGAGGGTGGCTTTAGACCTCCGCTCACGGGTCTTCATCAGGACAAGGGGAAAGGGCAACCTAGAGAGGTGAAGATGAAATTAATGCCATGTGTTCTGCACCTGGGTATCAAAGGTATGGAAGGGGTGTGAGTACTGTCCTAATGCTGGCGTCGAGGTCGGGCTGAACAGATAGCTATTTCAATAGGTAAATAGTCTAAAGAGAGAATAAAAACCTGTTCAATTAAGTAACTAATTTGTAATGATATATAGGGTGCTAACCACAAAAACTTACCCGCAAAAGCGGGTCGTGAAGTCTCAACCAATCAGAGTGCAGCCGCACAATGACTTTAATTTAGCTGGGGGTCGCGTAACTAGTTAGCATGGAGGAGTCTCGTTCGTCATCGGAATTAACCAGACAAATCGCTCCACCAACTAAGAACGGCCATGCGGCCTAGTTACGCGACCCCCAGCTAAATTAAAGCACCTCTGTGATGAATAACAGCCGCCCGTCCTTCAGCATCCAGGGACAGGCATCTTTCTGTGAGTGCAATTTCGCCTGAGACAATGTTAACAACCCTCTCAAGCATGCTATTAATGCTGGTTGTGATGGGGCGTGCTGGTGGTAATGTGGTGCGTTTTCCCATAATTAAAATAAGTTATTCAGTCACGAACAAAAAATGTCTAAAACAATTGTGTCTATTTGAAGGAGCACGCACCCGCCATGTTCAATCGTACTTCAAAGGGATATGGCCCTGCCAGCCTCAACCGGTCTCGTACGGGCGCAGATGGGCCCACCCTTGGCCCGCGCGCGTCCCGCGCTGCGGGAGGGCCGCTGTGCTTTTATCGCGCCCCCCGGCGCGGTGACGCGGTTGCAGGATTGCAAGGCCCTCTGGGAGATGTAGTCTCGTTGGGCCGTTCCGGAGATCCTGCCGTTTCCCTCACAGCGGCAGCAGAGGCTGCGCAACAATGGGCCCGGTCAGAGCAGGTAAGTTTTCCAGGAGCGTTTATTTTGTTTTACAAAATGCTGAGCGAATGTTTATTTTGGTGCAGAGTTAGATAGAGTGTCATCTATTTTATCTGCTAGTTTTGGAAGGTCAACCACTGGATATACATACACTGTGCTTTCTTTAAAAAGTTTTCTAGTCACATCACAAGCTGTGATGAGACTTATCATGACATTTTTGATAGTACTATTTTTCAGATGATAGTCATATGCTTTTGTGGAATGTGAACTTCGTAGAAGCGTGCTTGTCTATGGGGAAACAGGAGGCTTCCTAACAGATAGGTGTCTCCGAAAGGCCGGTATAGATGGGACAGAGTCAGCCACATGACAAAAGACCCAAATACATTACTGGCTCTGCTCTAGCGGCCTTTTTGATGTGCTTGGGCTGACATCCAGTCATATCTTTCCATGCAGGCGAGTCCTTCTCTCCTGTTTGCTTTAAATACATCTCCAGCTATGTACACAGTACTACACGGTGGTAGTTTAATTTACCCTTGGAAATATCTTCCTCTCAGACCTCTTGCAGCAAGAATATGAAATGTTGGCCGTGCTCTACCAGAGTGTACCCCTGTGTGGGAGGTTCAGTCCTTTCACTAGCTGTTTTAAAGATGTTTCGTCTTTCATTTTAAATTCGTCTTCCATTTTAAGGGCTTCCATGCGCGTCCTTTACTTTCTAGATCTACCTGGCCAGGGATTTAGAGGAAAATTAAACCTTCGTTATGCGTGCTCAGAAATGAGGAGGCAGTGAGCCGCTGGTAGAGGGCGAAGAGTCACGCGCAAGGAGTGGCTTGGCACTGGGTGCTTAAAGTAGAGCTCGGTGTTGTGAAAAGATCTTTTTGTGTGCCAATTTCCTTTAACATTTTCGCTGACTGCAAGAGCTGGCCACGTAAGGGGAGAGCGGCGCTCTCCGGTCTCCACCGAAGCACTCTATTCCTTTAAGAGCATCCCACAGGCAGAGCCTGCCCTCGCTCGGATAGCGCACTCACCGCTCCCGGTGAGACGGCCACTTCCGTGTTCACAGTCCCTCGTTGATTACACTAAAGCAGTGGCTGGCCTAGAGTATGAACCTCTCTTAACTCCCCTGATTCACTCACAGCAGAGCTCTGTCGCACGGGTGCCAAGGCTTTTTTCCACAGGGTGCTGGGTGTTGGTGTGCTGTCACAGGGGGTGCGAAGGAGGTAGGAAACAAGAAAGGGGCTAATGAAGTGTTAACTGTAGCGCCTGCAGCATGTTAATAAATTATGAAAAGCACTTTATACTGAATCAGAGGAGGCAAATCTGAGGGTTCCAGGTGTTTGCATGACCTTCATGCTGACAGGTCCACACGCCCCTCTGATGGTCTGGCCCCTGGGCCCAGCTCGCCCAGGCCTAAAGCCAGCCCTGCCAGCAGGCAGATTGTCTCTGTCTTCATGCCAGTGGGTGTTGTAACGCACTATTGCTTCTAGGCTTCTCAATGCTGGCAGCGAAAGTGGCAGAAACAGGGAAGTTAGTGAAGGAGGAAGTAGGTTGAGAAAGCATAATATCGAGAAAGGAATAAAGCGACATTGAAGAACTAGAGTTGTGGCTGCCAGCGCAGAAACCTGGGTGAGTAAGAACTGAGATGCTGTGCCATAACAACACCTGCTGTTACAAAACAAGAGTTGGCAAAGCTAATTGTCCCGCCTGTGACACCAGGAGCAGACCTGTTGGCTTTGCCATTGCTTTCTTGTAATGCATTTCGTTCTTTACAAAACCCATCTCAGGGTAGCAGCAATGCAGGCGCGCACACAGGGGCATCTTGCAATGGAGATCGATATGTTTTTTAAAAATGCACGTTACAAAATGTCCACCATCTATGCGTAGGACAGCAATCTTGCAATGTTCTGGAAATCGTTCCAACCAATATAGTTATTGACAGGATGCCTTCCCATGGGATTTTAGGGGCAACCAAACACGGAGCGGCCCTTATTTTTCAGAAAAAAATGGGAAGGCAGAAAGGGAGAGGAAGCTGGAGCAACAAATTACTACAGGAGATAAAAATAGGCCTTCGTGCATTGCAATGGTTGACATTGGCAAGGGAAGAATAGGACTAATCCAATCAGAAGAGGATGAGGGCAAACAACTGATTGGGAGGACAAACATAAGAAGAGGGACGAAAGCCATTGAATCAGGCAAAGGCAACTGAGACAAGCAAGAAAGTCATTGAATCAGGAGTAAGGGGTGGAACCAAACCTCACTCTAAATTTTCCCCAAATATAGTAGAGTTTTGACAACAAAGATAAAGCCATCTGTAGGCAAAACTGTAGGAAGCTGGGTTTCTGTTGCAGAAACCCCCCCACTTTTTGCCAGACTACTGATGCACTTTGACTCTATGTGCCCTGGGTCCCTGCCAATCAGGTTCCCAGGGCCTGGGTTCTTTCCCCAAACTGTACCTTGTCCCCCAATTGGCACCTCTCTGGCCACATGTCAGTCCTTTGTAAAAGGAACCATGGGTACCAAAGGCACTGTGGCCAGGGAAGGCCGATTAAGTGCGGCAGCACTTAATGTGCCACCCTTAGAGGCCCTGTACCTTTACGCACACAATGCCATTGCAGGCTGCGTGTTTTGGTGCAGAACAAAGTGAAGAGTCGACATGGCACACATCCCTGTGTGCCATGCCTACAACACACTGCCCTGGCATAGGTCAGCCAACCCTCTAGCTGGGTGCACTGTACCAGTGGTGAGGGTACAGGTGCATGAGCCCTGTACCCCTACAGTGTCTAGACCAATTCTTAGACATTGTAAGTGCAATAATGCCATTAAGAGTATATGGTGCTGGGAGTTAAGCATCACGAACTCCACAGCACCATAATGGCTTTACTGAAAACTGGGAAGTTTGGTATCAAACTTCTCAGCACATTAAACCCACTCTGATGCCAGTGTGGGATTTAAGAAAAATGCACTCAGAAGGCATCTTAGAGATGCCTCCTGAAAAACGACCAGCCTCTGGTGGGTTCCCTGACAGGTACATACCAGCCTGCCATCATGAGACATGTTTCTGAACCCCTGGGGTGGGAGCCTTCGCTCCCAGAGCCCAGAAACAAAGCCTTTCCTGGGCAGAGGTGTTCACATTTCCCCCAGGCGAGGAAGAGCCAACTGTGGCAGGGAAGCTTCAAAGGCCTTGCAGCCTTTGTAACACGACCCCCATCCTCTCCTGCTATCAGGAGCAGGTCCCCTTCCTGTCTCCCCTCCTTTTCGGCTGGAAGACAGGCGGGAAAAATTAGCCAGCCCAGAAGGTGTGCCCACCTCGCAAACCCCACCCCTCAGGTGGGGGAGGCAAGGTGAAGCCCACTCTTCTGTGCCCGCCATCTTGCAGATGGCAGGCACTCCTCAATCAGGATTAGGGATTGTGCTCACTCCCCCACGTGGGGTGAGCACACCAAGGGAGTAGTCACCCTAAGGTCAGTAGCCCATTGGCTACTGACCTCAAGACCCCTAAAACGCCCTCTAAATACAATATTTAGGGGGCAGCCCTGAATCAATAAGACAGATTCCCGCAACCTACGAAGAAGAAGGATGAAAGAAGACGTCTAGCAGAGGAGACTGCAGAGAAGAACTGACTTGGACCCAGCCCTACCAGCCCGTCTGCAGTATCTGGAGATCCTGTGCCAAAAGTTGCCTTGTCCTGCAGCCCGTGACCTCCAGAACCCTGGGAGGACTGACTGCCTTCAACAAAGACTGGATCGCCTGTGAACAGCAGCTCTGTTCAAAAGAAAACTCCTAAGACAGACTCTGAGCCTGCTGAGAACAAAGAAACCTGACGCCTGGAACCACCACTGCATCCGTTGCCTGCGGCCCAAGTTCAAGTGGCCCACCGGTCCCAGTGAGGTCCCCCAGCGCTCCAGAGTCTGGGTCCACAGTGGGTTGACCCCTCCAGGACTCCCCATCGTCGCCTGCAGCCTCTGCACGGAGACCCCCCTAACCGCGAGTGGCCCGGTAAGGTGAAACCTGACCTCAAAAGACACTCATGTATCCAGCCGCCCTGCACCCAGGAGAAAAGAACCCGAGGTGCACCTACGTCCCCAAGCCCTCCAACTTACCTGTCCAGCTGTTGCTTCCTCCCGGAAGTCTTCATGGACTGAGCCTGCAGCTAAAAACCAAAACTGAGATTCACCATTGAAAACAACAGGGCACCCGAGGCCAAAACAGCACCCTGCACCCAGCCGCCCCTGCGCCGCTGCGGGTGCACCTTGTGTTCTAAAAAGGATCCCCCTTTGCCCTGAGCTAAACCCAGGAGCTTTGCTCCCACAAGCCAGTGGCCTGCTCGTAAGCAGCCACCAACCGGAGGCCCCCTATCCCCCATTGGATAACATTGGGTCTCAGCACTGTGCACCCGGCCGCCATGGTGCCACTGAGGGTGTAACAAGAGTGCATCCTTGACCCTGGGGGAACCCTTGTTCTTACCCAAGAAACCCAACACCAAAGACCGAGTACTTACCTGGTAACCGTTAACTTCATTTCTCTCCATAGGAACCTATTGACTATTTTTCTCTGAAAAATGTTGTAAGTGTGGAGTTGATTTGTATGGAAACCTGAAAAATTACAATTGGCAAAACTGATTTTACTTACCTTTTCTCTAGGAAATGTCCCAGTGTGATATCTAGGCATATCACACTGAGTAGAAAAAGTAACTTGAAAAGTAATCTAAAAAGTAACAAAAAAGTAATCTGTACAGTAATTTCAATACCTTGACTTACCTGTACTTCAAACAACTGCATTTGAACTTGCATTCACTTGTAAACACTGCATAATATTTTGCAAAGCATTTATTTCACTTACCTGTGCCAGACTTGGCTTGGTTCTAGAAATAAAATAACAATATTTTTATACAAACAAAATTGGTCTGAGTTAAGTCTTTGAGTGTGTGACATCATTTGCTGATTGAGCGTGTACAACGAATGCTTAACACTACCCTCTGATACAGTCTTACTGCTCACCCACACTACCACAAATAGATAGCAAGGTGCTATCTACTTTTACCTCTTCCTACCTTTGGGGTTCCACTGGACTCTGTGCACACTATACCTCATTTTGGTATAGTATATACAGAGCCAGCTTCCTACAAAAACCAATAGGTTTGATGTTTCTATGGTGATGCTGTAGAGAAAACCACTCGGTGGGGTGACCTTTGTCACTCCACACGTCAAAAGGGCTCCAAGTCAGCCCAAGAGCCTTACCCTACGTGCTCCATGGAAGGAGGACTGGAGGGAAGGCCCCTTTAGTCACACTTGTATCAAGGTGCGCCTTCCGCTGTGGCACCTAGCTGTGTCCGTCTCTCCTCCCCGTCGATCGGACACAGCTAGGTGCCACAGCGGAAGGCGCACCTTGATACAAGTGATACAAGTGTGACTAAAGGGGCCTTCCCTCCATTCCTCCTTCCATGGAGCACGTAGGTTAAGGCTCTTGGGCTCACTTGGAGCCCTTTTGACGTGTGGAGTGACAAAGGTCACCCCACAGAGTGGTTTTCTCTTATCACAAGGTTGGTAAGGATGGGGCCCGCTTTAGAACAGGTCCTGAAGAATGCCACGTACCCTTTCGGGACACCAGGCAGAAACATGTTGACCCTATTCACCATGGTGAGGGGACAATAATTTCCCCACATCACCGTTCATTTTTTTAATACCATACAGTTGCCCACCTTATTAAAATTGATTCGACAACTGTAATGGTTTTTAAATCAGACTCACTACTCACGGGCCCCCACTTAGTTTAGAAGTGCATCCCTGTCGTCAGGTGTATGCCCGCCCTCTATCAAACCAAGTTTTTAGAGGGCGAGGACTGCTGATGATGAAGCATGACACCATGTGGTGTGTGAGGCCAGTCCTTCACTTTTTGTGAGATGTCAACACACCAATTTAATTATGAGCACCGTTGGTCACTTTTCTGGGAGAAGCCCCACTTGTGTTTAACATTGTATGTTAGAGGCTGGCTCGCTACTGGTGCCCTGTGCCTCTGGTTCCCTCCTCCGGTTAGCCGCTGGGGTTAGTGTGGTTTATATTTTAGATGCTGTAGAGAAGCCAGCAATGTTCAGAACAGTTGTCTGCAGCTGCTCCTTTGGAGCTACTTGGGGGTGTCACTTGGGGGGAGCTTCAATTCAACATATTATTCATGTATAGTGCATAGTGTGAAACGAGTCACTCCTACATAGCTGTGAGAGTTTAGGCTGTGGTTGGGTCACGAATGAGAGCTGTGGAGTTGAGGCTGAAAGCAGTGCCAATTTTTCACTCTCTGTCAATGGGTCAAAAAGAGGTTTGGAATAGGGGTTGAATGCTCAACCAATTCTTCGCCTCTCTGCAGAGCACAAAGAGCAATGGTCAGGTGTGCCAGTTGTAATTGTAAATATATGCAACATTGTATGAAGGAGGTACACAGCTGTCAAAATATTGAAAGGGGTGAAAATTAAACAAAATGAAGTGCATGCAAGTTGAAGAATTGTGAGTGTGGGGAGAATGGTGAAGGGAAGGAGATGCGAAGAACTATTCCCAGGAGAGAGTGAATACATAGTGCTGAAGTGGAAAGAGATGAGGTATGAGATATGCAGATTGAGTGTTTCAGAAAGATATACATTGAAAAATAAGCATACATGTTTATCTAAGAGACTAAAGAAGAGAGTGGTGTGAAAAGAGTAGAGCAGGAATTATTGAGACACTGCAAAGACCATGCCCCTTCAACAAACTATAGTAAAGTTTAATTCACAGTCTGCTTAAATGTTTAAATTACTTTGTTTGTGTATATGTACACAACGTTAAACACGCATGTGCATGATCTTCATTTAAAAAAAGAAATTTATTATTTTCAATATAGAACATACAATAGAAGCTCAAAGTGTACAGAAAATAGATAGACCAGCCAATACCTAAAATAAATTGGTTGTAAATAATAATTTAGAATGTAGATTAAAACTGACAAGTATGCATCTACATTAATAAATAGTTTAAAAGATAATACATGAGATAAATACAATCATGGTATTAAACATATTACAACATCCCTTTAGATCATTCTAGCTTCCAACTTGCAGTCAATAATAACTAGCACCCCTACCTACAGTTGTCCCTTGTCAAGCTGCCAAACAAAGGACGCAATAATGGTCAGTATTGCAATGTACAGCACAGTAGTTTGAAGTCCCCCAAAGTTCATCACAGTAGTTCAAAGTCCCACCCCTGAAAACCCATGCAAGGACAGTTAATTCTATCCTCTAAATCTTCCTGAGATATCCGAGAGCTAGCAGCTAGTCGGTGTTTCAATGTCTGAATCTGGGGTCAGCAAACAGCCCACAAGGCATTCCCATGACTGTGCACTTTCATGATTTCCCTGCACTCTCTTCAATTCTCGAAACAAAACAGCACTTCCTGTCCTGCCCATTTAACCAGTTCTTTTCTCCATCTAATCAATTGAGGTCCACACACAGACTTCCAATGCAATGACTTAGGGTAAAATTAAAAGACGAAGGGCTAAGAGGAACTGAGTTAACCATGGACTGGTTTAGTGGGGAATGTAGGAAACTAAAAGGGCTGATAAGGAAAGAAGAGAGAAGCCTCAGAGTTAGGTATGATCTTGAAAGTTATATTAATCTAGTAAAAATGAGGAAAGATTATAAAATGTTAATACGTAACCAGAAAAGGAAATTTAAAGAGAAATGTTGGGGGAATCTTCGGGAAGCAATTGAAAAATAATGTAAGAAACTTCTGGAAGTTAATACAGGAAGGCTCGGGCAAGATACAAGGGGTAATGAATTGCATGGTGGAGGAAGCCGGATGGGAAGAGCATTTGGGGGACCTGTATGGCAAGAGGACAGAGCATAAAAAATGAGATATAATGTCCTGGGAAGGGGTGGCTGAAGATATAAAAGTACACTTTACAGTAGACAACATAAAATGTATTATAAACTTAACTTGCGCTGCTGGCCTTGATAACCTCCCTGCCATTATAATAAAGACATGGTCTGAGTGGTGGGCAGAAGTGCTATCTCAAATGTTTTTACTTATAATAGATAAAGATCAAATCCCTGATAGCTGGAGAGGTGCCATAATTAGACTGATATATAAGAAAGGAGATGTGAAGGCCACAAAAAACTATAGGCTGATAAATCTCCTAGATGTGGGAGAGAAAGTATTCGCGAAAATAGTCTTGGGAATACTGAAGGAATGGGTGGAACAGAGATCAACTGTGTCGGTAGAACAAGGTGGTTTCAAGGAGGGCCACTCTACAATTGGTCACTGCTTTGCCCTCTGGTCTATCTCATGGAAGTCAGTCGAGCAGGGAGGGAGGTTGGTCTGCTGTTTCATAGTTTTCGTTGCAGCTTTTGACCTGGTAGACCGGAATTGCCAATGGGAAACCCTGATAAAATATGACATTCCAAAGAGGTTACTGTCTATAATACAGGAGTTGCATAGGCAAAATTGGGCACAGGTCATTAAGGGCACCGAAGAGAAATTGACACGGAAAATAGTAATTAATAATGGATTAAGACAGGGGTGCTTGTTGGCCCCAAAACTCTTTTCCATATTTCTAGCTGTCCTACCAGCTGCTCTTGTGGTGGACAGAAGTGCAAACCCTAGAATGAATGGCAAACAAATATCTTGCTTGTTGTACGCAGACGATTTGGTAATTTTAGATCAGACAGAGATGGGTCTCCAGAGAAAACTGAATGCATTCAGTGAATATTGTAGGTCCAAATACCTAACTGTAAATATGAATAAAACCAAGGTGCTGTGCTTTGGGAAAAAGCTAGATAAGTTTAATTGGTACCAGGGCCCCACAAAACTGGAAACAGTAAACAAATATAAATATCTAGGGGTCAGGTTTGAAATGTCCCTGAATTGGCATACCCATATGAAGGCCCTAAAGGCTAGGGCCCTTACATCGGTGAGCGGTTTGAAGAAATTTAACCGTGACTATGGAGAGATGTCACATAGACCTATGATGAAAGCCTTTATGGCCATGATACCTCCACAACTACAATATGGAGCAAAATTACTTTGTATCAGTGGTAAAAGCGGGTGGAATACTGAGGAAGGGAAATGCATAAAGACCTTAATGTCCCGATCAGGCTCATCCATGATACAAGCTGTAGGAAAATAGGAACTGCTTCCTATGGTTACCCCCACTTTTTGCTTGATGTGATGCTGTTCTTGACTAGTCTGACTGGGATCCTGCTAATCAGGACCCCCGCCTAGCTGCTTTCTCCTAAAACTGTTGTGTCTGTACTTATGTACACACCAGATTGGGTACTGGGGTACCCTTGTCAGTCCCTAGTATATGGTACCCATGTACCCAGGGCATAGGTTCCCCAGAGGTCTCCCATGGGCTGCAGCATGTATTATGCCACCCATGAGAGACCATTCAAAATGGAACTACAGGCCTGCCATTGCAGCCTGTGTAAGTTGGTGCATGCCCCACTTACGAAAGATATGGGTTTACTATATCTAAGGGTCACTGCACTTAAAACCTATAAGTCACCCCTATAGCAGGCCTTTACAATCCTGAGGGCAGGGTGCTTGGTTCTAAGTGAGAGGGTGCCTCTGCATGAGCAGGACACCCCTGCAGCCTACGTAGTCCATTCTACCGGGGTGTCAGTGAAGCAGCCATATACTAATATAGAGAGGCAATAAGTGACTGAGCGATGACCATCTCGAAAACGGCTGCAACAAACCTTATCGTGTTTAGTGTCAAACATGTTTGAATCATACCCCCACACCATTGCCGGTGTGGGAGGTATGACTCCACCCACCGGGAGAGCCCTCCATTAGGCTCTCACAGGCACATGCATCAAGGTAGGATTTTGCGAGTCCCTAATTGCGATTATTAAGGAATCGCAATTAAGGACTCGCAAAAGCCTATGCATGTTGGAATCGCTATAAAAATAGCGATTCCTATACATTCCTTAATTGCGACACGCAAATTGCGAGTCGCAATTAAGGAATGGCTTCCCATTCCTTCCTATGGGCCTAGAGGCCCATTGGAAGGAATGGGAAATTGCATGCGCAAATTGCGAGTCCCAATTGGTACTCGCAAATTGCGCATGCAATTCAAGGGTGCAAGGGTGTCAAAGGACACCCTGTTGCACCCTGAAATTATACTGTGCACCCATAGTTGCGCACACACATGCTCCAAGGGCATGTGTGTGTGTGTGACATGAAACTTTGAAAAATGCACTTTAGTGCACTTTTCAAAGTTTTTGCAAAATACCGTTTTGTTTTATTTCACGGTAATTATGGCCCCAAATAGCGAAATCGCTATTTGAAAGTGCTTCTTGCATTGCATTTAAGGAATCGCAAATTGCGATTCCTTAAATGCAATCGCAATTTGGGAAAACGCAAAATATTGCGATTACCGAAATTGCACATGCCAAATTGTTTGATGCATCGCAAAAGCCCATTTTGCGATTGCAAACGGCAGATTTTTGCAAATCGCACCGTTTGCGATCGCAAAAAGCTTTGATGCATGTGCCCCTCAGTGTTCCCGGACAGCACAAAATGGTTGCTGCTGACCAGAGGCACATTTCTGCCCTCCTGCTGCTGAGCCAAGCTCGAGCAGAGGAAGGCAGGACAATAGGCATCCTGTCACAGGGAGGTGTGACCACCTCCCAGACAGGATTTAGTGTAATATAGTGTCAGGGACCTCCTCGACACCCTCTCGCCAGACTTCGTCTTCTTCACGGAAACCTGGACAGACGCCCCCTCCGCACCCGACATCGCCACCGCCATCCCCAACGGTTACATGATCCAGAGAAAGGACCGACCCCACTGCCAGGAGGAGGACTCGCCATCGCACACAAGAGCTCCCTCCGACTCTCCACCTCCAGCACAAGCGACTCCATCTCCAACACCGAACACCTCCACTTCCAAATCCAGACCAGCCCCAGAACCACGCTCTGCGGCACCCTTGCTTACAGGTCCCCGGGGCCTCGCGCTCCTTTCACCACCACCATTGCCGACCTCATCGCACCCCACTCCATCGCCTCCACAGACTATATACTCATCGGAGACCTGAATTTCCACCTCGACAACCCAGCGACCCCGACTCCACCACCCTCCTAGACAACCTGGCCAACCTCAGACTGAAGCAGCTTGTCACCACAGCCACCCACAAGGCTGGACAAATCCTCAACCCCATCTTCGCAGAAGGGACCAACATACCCTTCAGCCACACCTCGCAGCCCCTCTGGACAGACCACCACTGCCTACACTTTTCTTTCAGCACCACCACCGCTCACAAGCCCGCCCCACGCTCGCCATGAAGGAATTGGAGCAAGGTCTCAGAGGAGCATCTCAACTCCACATCCGCCATGACCCCCCCTCTGCCACGACCGATGCCAACTCTGCAGCCACGGAACTACACCGCTGGATCACCAGCTGCGCAGACAAGCTCGCACCCCTCTGCCACCCCAACAGACTATGCCCCCTGAATGCCACCTGGTTCACCACCGACCTCCAAGAAGCCAAATGCTCCTCCAGACGTCTCAAGAAACTATGGAGAAACAGCAAAACCACCGAAGACCAGACCACCTACAAGCACTTCATGGCAGAATACCACCAACTCATAAGAACCACCAAGAGGACCTTCATCTGGGACAAAATCCTCACCAACACCAGCAACTCAAAGGAACTCTTCAACGTCATCCAGCAGTTCACCAAACCACCCCAGTGAAGCCACGGACATCACACTGTCCCAGGACCTCTGCAACAAGCTCAGCTCCTACTTCCACCTGAAAATCAAGGCCCTCTACGACAACTTCAGCGAACTGACTCCAGAAACCACCCGCCCCTCCAGCAATAACAGCCAGCACACCATCACCACCTGGACACTGGTCGCCACCGAAGACACCACCAAGACCATGAAGAGCACCCGCTCAGGAGCCCCCAGGGACCCCTGCCCTCCTCACATCTTCCACAGAGCTGCCACCACTATTGCGCCCGAACTAAGCCGCACCATCAACGCCACCTTCGAATCCGGTATCTTCCCCGACAATTGGAAACGGGCAGAGGTCAAGCCCCTTCTCAAGAAACCCTCGGCTGACCCAAGGGACCTGAAAAACTACCGGCCCATCTCTCTATTTCCCTTCGCAGCCAAAGTCACCGAGAAATTTGTCAACGCCCAGCTGACCACCTTCTTCGAAGAGAACGCCATCCTTGATTCCTCCCAGTCAATTCCTCCCAGTCGGGATTTCGCAGCAACCACAGCACCAAGACCGCACTCCTCGCCGCCACCGACGACATCCGCATGCTACTCGACCAGGGCCACACTGCAGCCCTCATCCTGCTAGACCTCTCAGCAGCCTTCGACACCGTCTCCCACCACACCCTTGCAGCCAGACTCCACGACGCAGGCATACTGGGAACAGCCCTCAACTGGATCCGCCCCTTTCTCGCCGGCAGAACCCAAAGGATCAGACTCCCACCCTTCCTCTACGAGCCCACAGAGACCAAGTGCAGAGTACCCCAAGGATCATCGCTCATCCCCACGCTCTTCAACATCCCCCTCGCCACCATAGTCAGACAGCATGGGCTCACCATAGTATCCTACGCTGACGACACCCAGCTCCTCCTCTCCCTCACGAAGAAACCCGAAGACACCAGACTCAGCTTCCAGGAAGGAATGAAGGACGTCGCAGCCTGGATGAGCAACAGCTGCCTAAAGCTCAACTCGGAGATAACAGAGATGCTCGTCCTTGGACCCTCCCCCACTGCCTGGGACAACTCCTGATGGTCCCGCGCCCTTGAAGCCCACCCACCCCGACGGAACATGCCCGGAACCTCGGCATCATTCTGGACTCCTCCCTCACCATGACGCGCCAGATCAATGCCGTCACCTCCACCTGCTTCAACTCCCTCCGCATCCTCCGCAAAACCTTCAAGTGGATCCCCCCAAAGCCAGAAAGACCGTCACCCACACACTCATAACAAGCAGACTGGACTACGGAAACGCCCTCTACGCTGGAATCAACAAATTCCGGCTACACAAACTCCAGACCATCCGGAACAAAGCAGCCAGGCTCGTCCTCGGCACCCCACGACACGAGCACATGACCCAACACCTGTGAGACCTCCATTGGCTCCCTGTCGAGAAAAGAGTAACCTTCAAGCTACTCACCCACGCCTACAAATCTCTCCACAACATCGGACCCAAATACCTCAACGAAAGAATCTCTTTCCACGTACTCAAAAGAAACCTCCGCTCCGCCGACCTCGCCCTAGCAGAGACCCCGCGCATCTGCAGAACCAGAGCATGTGGAAGAGCCTTCTCCTACATTGCAGTCAAGGCCTGGAACGAGCTCCCAGTCAACATCAGACGCTCCCCTACCCTGCACACCTTCAGGAAGAGCCTCAAGACCTGGCTTTTCGGCTGACCCGGAGCTACAGTCCCCCCCCCCGAGTGCCTTGAGACCCTCACGGGTGAGTAGTGCACTTTAGGTAAACCCTGATTGATTGAATGATTGGTATTAGGGCTGTGTGGGTGCGCTTGAAAGTCTGCATGAGGGGCACATTTGGTGTCCCTGTGCATAGTCCAGTTCAAACGAGTCCTGGAAGCCGTTGGCTCCCGCTCTGGCGCGAAACTGGACAAAGGACATGGGAGTAACCTCCCCCCTGTCCAGACCCTCCCCTGGGAGGGTCCCCTGAACCTTCCCAACCCTTTCCTCTCAGTGTGCTGCCTCTTCTGTGCCTGTGCACCATGCAGGATCCGTGTAGGGCATGTGGAGCATCCAAGGCACCTGAAGATAATCTCCCTTGGAGTGAAGGAGTCACTCCCCTGCATTCACAGGCACGCAACACTGCTGACCGGTCTGCTGATCCCGAGCTCCAATGAACTCCGAAGGGTTCAACAACACAGGAGGTAGATTTCTACGGCCGTCGAGGCCCGAGCTGCCCTCTCACCCAGTTTGAGGTCAGAATCCCTCGTGGGGGCTGCAATACCTGAACCCCTGTGCACTGCGTACTTTTGCAAGTGTAAATGCTTGTTGGCAATTCTGCAGCAAGTGCATTGGGCTCCAAGTAGCCCCAACTGCTGGCAACTTCTCCTGCAAAGATCTTCAACCACATCGCACCATGTGCTCCGTGGTCTGTTGTTTTGTAAAGCTGCCCGAGGTCCTCCTGCGACTTCGACCTGTGGGTCCTGTGGAGGGTCAACTACATCTTCTTTGGGCTCCCCTGATTGCTTTGGGCTTGACCTCACTCCCCTGCTTGTGGTGAGTCTCCTGGATCTTGCTTGTCCTCTTCCTGCAACTTCTTGACTTCCTGCGTGGGCTGCTTTTGCCAAGGCTTGTTGGTGCTCCCGCCGGACACCGACCCCCCCCAGCACGCTACATCCGTTGTGGGACAGCTCGTATCTGGCTCCTGGTCACCCTCAGCGTCACCTGGTCCCCACAGCAGCAGAGTCAATGTCATCGACATCTATCCTGAAGCACCCGACATCAGTGGACATTCGTCTACCTAGCCCCTGGTCACTCTCCAGTGATCCAGGCTCTGTCCCCTCTGCTTTCAGGTACTCTTCATCAAGAATCCACGTTTGGATTCCTCCGGACACTCTCTCCTCTTCCAGCAGCGGCACTTTCCTGAAGTCCTCCATCGGGTTCGACAGCGGTTTTCGATGCCACTTCACACCTATGCACCCGGCTTCCCTGGGATAGGTAACTTGGGTACCACGTCATCCATGGTTGGGGTGGCTCTCCAACCTTCTGTCTTCCCCAGGGTTTCTGCAGGGTCCACTGGGAAGGGTCCTTAATCTTTAAAAATCCAACCGCGACTTGCACATAGACTTGTACGGAGCACGCTGTTGTGTACTCACACTGCACAGCTCTCCGTGGGGACCCTATCTACTCTAGGGGTCCCAGCTATTCTACGTTCTCTTGACATTGTCCTGACTCGAGTCGTGGTTCTTATACCACTTTTTTAGTATATGGTTCAGTCCCCCCCCCGGGGCCCACTGTGTATTAGTGCTATTTACTGTGATTTCTTTGCTATAGAATTGTGTGCTTTGTGTATATCTCTGTGTGGGAGATACTGGAACGTACTAGAGAGTATTATATAATAAATACATATTTTTATAAATACCTTGTGTGGTTCCCTTTCATTTAATCTATACTATAAGATTGCATTCTGGTAAAACAAGCTGCTTTACACTCCTTCAAGACTAAGCCTGAAGGCTGCTCTCCGCAGCTACCACTTGGATAGCTTTCTGAGGTTGTCTGAGACCTCTTAAATCACCATAAGGGTTGTCTGGACTGGTGCAAGGTGCCCACTTACATTAGTGGTCATCATATACCAGGCCAGCTTCTCACACAGGCAATAAGACAAGAGACGGGATGCAGAGACGTTTTAAGGCATGGGCAAAGTGGGCTCTGGCCCAGGGCCCCAGACTTTCAGGGGGCCCCCCTGATGAAGCTGGCTATGTTCTGCTGAGAGTCTTGCCCTGATGACCTTGAATAATTTTTAAAAAGATTGTTGTAAGTAGCGTTTTTCTATCACTTATTTTTAATGTGTGAGAGTCTATTATAGACATTTTGCTGACAAAATGTGTTTGTTTCATGCAACATCCATATAAACAGTTTCTTTTAGATCAGATATGAAGACCTCACATATGAGAAATCGGAGGGTGCGACAGAGATTATTTGCAGTAATATTAGTGAGCTACTGCTGTGTTACAATACCGAAAACACACATCACTATCCCTGAATATCAGATATATTTAGAATTTGACCAAAGAGGGCATGAAAGAGCTGAAACTGGATCATAAGATCAAAGCTGCTCCGAAGAGGGGCCCCCAAAATACATTTAACCCAGAGCCCCCAAAATCCTTAAAACGTCCCTGACGGGATGCCCTCGTGGAATATACAGGCCCAAGTGGCACTAATAAGTGTTTGGTAAAGACTGAGCTCGGGAGAGGAACAGAAAGTCTCCCAGTGGTGTAAGAACGAGATCCAGCAAAGTGCTTTAAAATAGGCCAAAAGAGTCAGAAAGAAATTGTAATCTCTATGAGGGAATATGAAGGTGAGAGTATGCCAACTGACATTACAAGTAGAAGGCTCAAAGGGTGAACTAAAAATGTTACGGAAGGATCTACCTTGGGAAAGGGACTGGCAGTATTTGAGAGAGAAAAAAAGGGGCAATTTATGCTAAATTCATGGCAGAAGGAAGTATGGTTCCCATATTTGGACATATTACCAACTCGTTGGCTTTGCTGTGAATTATTCGGAATAAGAATTGGTATTAATCCCTGGGTAATAAATGAGAGAATAAAAATGGAAATGATTCAACCCGGAGGGAAGTCTACATGTCAGCTGGACACAAAATGCTATATTTTGCATATATTAATGGATTGTTTAAAAGTGTTACCCTTGCGGAAATTGATTCTATGTCCAATTTTCTCAAAATTTTGAATTAAGAACCGTGCCCAAGATGTATGTCTCCTTGTTGATATGCATTGCCTGGATATTGCAATAGCTATTGGAAGATTCATGATTGCAGGAAAAAGGCCTTGCTTGGAGAATTAAGATGATCAATGTAGTTAGGTAATTAAGAAATGGAAGCCTTAGTGAGAAATGAAGTCCAACTGGTATCAATTTGAGCTTGGTTTTGGTAAAAGAATTTTAGACAGGGAAAACCCTTGTAGAAATGTTAAACTTGTGTTTATGTGCAATGAAGTGGTATGTCTATAATCAGGCATTTTTAAGTGATATTGTTTTTAGCCGCAAAATTGTTGATGAAATTATTTATGATATTAGAACTGCATATAAATTGATGAATGTTATATAAGTGAACTATATATACATGTATTTGCATTGTTTAAAGATCAATGGTCTAAATAAACATTACTTTGACTGACTTCGCATCAGCAGTCACATAAAACTGGTTAATATTGCCAGGTGTAAGGAATGCTCTATGCAAGATGTAAAAATTAATCAATCCGAATCTGGCATTTCGCGAGACATCAGGCATATGTACAAGAATCCTCTCCCAGTTTATATCTGCAATCTGGAGTTCTAGGTTAGTTTCCCATTTTACTTTCATTTCAGCAAGGGGAGGGAGGATACCAGCACGTATTGCACGGTATAAGTACGAAACCACTTTTACACGGCCCGTTGTAGTACAAAGTAGTTGGCATGCTTGGTGCATTAAAGGCTCATTCCCTCCATTCCCCAAATGACTCTGAATCGTGGTGACCACAGCCCTATGTAACAAGAACTGGCCACCAGGAACATCCAACTCTTCTGCAAAATCTTCAAATAAAACGAATACTCCATCCCAGTACAAATCACCTACATGATTAACCTCATCATCAGTCCACCTCTCAATTTATTCTCTTATAAACCCACTGATTTAAAAACTGCAGTTGGGCTGCTATATAAAAACATTCAAAATCAGGTACAGATGGACCACCCTCCACTGTAGGGTGCTGCAATTTAGCCAGCACTACTCTACACCTACCCATCCATAAAACAGTGCACAAACCCAACAGCAGAGTCATTTACGGTCACTGCCATAGGCACCAAAAGGTTAGGGCAAGAAAATGCTAACTTTCCAAAAGTGGCTTTTTCAGAAGTGTGACTAAAATCCCAACTTTAGTATTAAAGAGGATTTTAAATTAGAATGTATTTGAGTCTAAACATATCTACCTGCTCCAAGTTAGCACTTAGTAAATGCAGTAAGGTAAACCAGTGTTATCTATTGGGAGAGATGGGCCTTACAGTAGTGAAAAACTACTTTAGGCATTTTTCATTACCAGGACATGTAAAACTTAAAACCACTTGTCCTACCTTTTAACTACAGTACACCCTGACCTATGGGCATTTAGGAACTACACTAGGGGTGAGTTGTATATATATTGAAAACGAAGATTTAGGCATGGGAAAAGGTTTATTTTGCCAGGTCGAATTGGCAGTTAAAAACTGGACACACATGCAGCAATGGCAGGCCTGAGCCATATTTTGAAGGGCTACTTAAGTAAGTGGCACAATCAGTGCTGCACTCCGACTACTACCATTAATTCACAGGCCCTTGGCACAGATAGGGCCACTTTTCTAGTGACTTATAAGTAAATTAAATATGTCAATTGGGCATAAGCCAAACTAACATCTTCTAAGGAGAGATCACAGGCACTTTATCACTGGTTATCAGTGGTGAAGTGCAGAGTCCTAAGACCAACAAAAATGAATTCAGCAAAAGTAGGAGGAGTGAAGGCAAAATGTTTAGAGATGACCCTGCAGAAAGGGCCAAATCCAACACATATAAATAAATAATTACAAATATGGCTAACACCAACTGCTTTTGCTTACTTCATTTTTCTTTACCTTTCAATCACAACAAAATAACGTTTTTGGGAGGCCTGTGTCTATTTGGTCAGTCCGAAAATATGATTATCCTACTTGTGCCTGAATACCTCTCCAACTCCCTTCTGTTAATTGCAGGGCAGTTGCAAGAGGTGAGGAGCTGCCCTTGTGCTGGATAATAAGCACACATTCTTTGTGTTCGTTTTCTGCAGCTGGAGTCCTTCTTACTCGTGTGCCGTCCACTCTTCCCTTCTAGAGGTGGCATGGGTGCCACTAGATATTACCAGTGGTGGCAAAGATACTTTTGTCAGCAACACTGGTTGGGACAAGAGTTCAAAGGGGGGAACAAAATAGTCCCTCATGTACTGCAATGCATGACATCAGCAGTGGAAGGATACACACCATTCAATCAAAATCCAGGATGTGTAGATATAAAATCCTGTCGCCCCTCCTCCCCCCACCTATGTTGCTGACAAGCTCACCATCTCTCTTGGCTCTCAGCAAGCCTGCAACCAGGACATCATTAGACTGGAGACAAGATTTTTAAAAATATTCCCTTATCCTTCAAGACTACCCCACCCCAACCCAGCTCCAATTCATTAAAAAGTAGAAGACACACCTCTGTAAAGAGGCTTCATTGTGATGCAAAGCTGTCTGGTTTTCTATGTGCTTATGTGTGATATTTCCAGGCTCTCAATGTACATATATGAGACATTTCGATGCCATGTGTGTGACACTTTGAACAACACTTTATCAATAAGCAGAACAAAGCAGTTATGTAATTGAAATCTGGAAAATGAGCGGGCGCCCCCCGCCCCTAGGGGAGGGGCGCCCTTAGTAGAGCCACGGGACCGAGCCTCCTACTGGGTCGGGAAAAGGGGGCTGGATGAGGAGGGGGACTGGTGATGTCACTGGGGTACGCAGAGGAAACGAAACCGAAACTTAGTAGGAGGTTATATATGGCTGCGTCCCAGGGGTCTCGTCCTCTTTGTCCTCTTGGACCCCAGGGAAGCTTAGGAGCATCGTCAACCAGGAGTGAGGTGTCCGGTCGACGGCTCGAGGAGGGTAGCACGGTGGGTCGGGGGGGGGCCGTGGCGTAGTGGCTAATAGCATGTTAGGTTCGATCCTATTGCGGGTCATTTATTTAGGTGGGATGCCGCAAAATCAATGATTCACCAGGGGCGTGCAACAGTTTTAAGAGAAATGTAATGCGGCGTGATTAACGACTCGGGCTGCGGTGGTGATTTGCACAGATTCGGAGGCTGCCGCGATATGCAGGGGGCGCGCCCTTTGTACAGAACAGGCTAATTCGGGTGGGAGCCTTAACGAAAAGGATAGGCGGTGTTAATTAAAAAAGTAGTTGGCATTACGTGATCTTATATAGTCCAGCTCTGTCGTTGAGGCCGCGTGCAGGAGTAAGGCCGCGCCCGGGTGGGAAAGGGATGTGGCTCACTTGGCAAAGCGGTCGATTTCGGGCCGGGGGGACCCGGGTTCGAGACTCAGCTGAGGCGCAAAGGTGAAGATGTGGCGTCAATTTAATAAATGTGATGGGCGAGTATTTCATAAATGTCATTGCATTAATTGAGGTTTTGTAGGGCAGCGCTTTTGTTGAGGCCGCGCGGGAGCGAGGCCGCGCCCGTGTGTGGAGGGGGTGTGGCCCAGGGGGCAGGGCGGTCGACTTCCATCGGGGGGACCCGGGTTCGAGCCTCAGGGTAGGCGCGATGGGGAGATGCGGCGTGGATTTAATAAAGGTCATTGCATCAATTGAGGTTTTGTAGTGGAGATGCAGCGTGGATTTAATAAATGTCATCTGCCCAGGGTGCAGGGCGGTTGACTTCCATCCGGGGGACCCAGGTTCAAGCCTCAGCGTATTCGCGATGGGGAGATGCGGCGTAGATTTAATAAAGGTCATTGCATCAATTGAGGTTTTGTAGTGGAGATGCGGCGTGGATTTAATAAATGTCATTGCGTCAATTGAGGTTTTGTAGTACACCGCTTTTGTTGAGGCAGCGCGCCCGTGGATGGAAGGGGTGTGGCCCAGTGGGCAGGGCGGTCGACTTCCATCTGGGGGGACCCGGATTCGAGCCTCACCGTAGGCGCGGTTGAGATAGGCGGTATGGCCTCAGGGGCGTTCGCGGTATTATTTGATTTTATTTGGCCCAGCTGGTTGGCTCGCAACGAGTGTTCTGCCTTGCTGATGTATCTATTCGGTTTCCCTCCTTCACCCCCCACGCCCCGTCTTCTTTTCTTTTCCCTCTTGCACTATTCACGGGTTCTCTGTACACTTTGCCCGCAAACACAAAATGCTTTTATGAGTATAAGATTCAATGAGGTCTCCCTCTGTAAGTAGCCAAGAAGCAATATTTGGACTAAAATTTAATTTATTGGGCAGGCAATCTGAGCCCAATCGGGCCTTCTTTGCTGAAGGCCACTTATATTCGTCAAGTAATGTAACAACCTAATTAGCTGTGGTTCTTAAATGTACTGCAGATTGTAGAAACTGAATCTCATTACTACATTTATGAGTAACGTGAATTTACCTATTAAAAAAAAAAAAAAAAGTCTTCCAGGCATATATATATAACATCCACTTTAAAAGCAAATGAAACTTGTGTCGTTCACAGCATTTCTATTACTTATAAGGAGGCCGGTCCCGCAGGGTGGGCGGCGGTAGCGGCCACTCTGGGAAGGATGATGGCAAGCGCACTAATTCACATTTGGGACAGTTCATGGGGGAGGCACGAATGGGGGCATAGGTACATTTCAGTTGGTGAAAGGGTGGACGCCTGGGGCGATATTCTGTCTGTGGGCAGGTGGTAGGTGGAGCAGAGTTTGCACAGCATTGGGAGACTAGAGGGCCTATTAGGATGACGGGCGGACTTTCGTTCGCCCGCCACCCTAGCGGTGCTGGGACCGGCCACCAGTGGTGCGGCGGTCCCGCACAGGCCATTAGGATGCCACCGCCACCGTGGCGGTGGCATCCTCCATTCCCAGCATTGTGGCGGGCGGTGCTCACAGCACCGCCCGCCACAATGCTGGAATGCACTGTGTGCATCGTCATGCACAAGGTGACAGGCACCGCGAGGTGCCTGCCACCATGTCCATGACAATGCAGGGGGGTACCATAGGTACCCCCATGTGCACCCCCACCCCCCAATACCCTGGGGGCCTGCAACGGGCCCCCGAAAGCAAACTCCGCATGGGTTTCCATGGCGGGGTCTCCGCCATGGAAAGCCCTGCACCGCTGCCCATGATAATATGGATGGCGGTGTCTAGCAGACACCGCCACCATATCTAGCCCCTTTTCCGCCCGGTCGACTTGCCGACCGGCAGAAAACCGGCGGGCGGTTTTGCCGTCCGCCTGGGTCCCCACCGCCATACTAATATGGCGGTGGGGAAATGTGAGGCGGGCAGTGGGAAATAGTGGGCGGATCGCCACCGCCATACGGGCGGTGGCAATCCGCCCGCTATCCTAATGACCCCCTAGGTGTTTAACATAATGTCTTTTGTTTCTGGCTAGTAGGTTCCAGGCATGGTGCCGAAGCGCGCACGCACAAATACAGGAAAGTCTGTGGCCAGGAGGATTTCCACGCCCTAAGCGTGCTTTGGAAGGTGGCAAAGCGGCATGGCATGGAGGCAGCGCTGCAGAAGTTGGCGGGCGAGCCAGAGCAACAGCCAGACATCGGGGCACCAAAGCGGCAGAGGAAGGTCCTGGTTCGCTATAGGGAGGGGCAGCAGGACAAGCCTCGCACACAGCCTAAATCAGTAGCCACAGTGGGGGGTGAGTCAATTGCTCAGGGCACGCCTGCTCGCGGCTCGGATCAGGCGGCGCAGTGGCCAGTTCTTAACATGAGTGTGGGCGCGGTGGTGCAGAGCATTATGGCGATTTCAACGACAGCCACGTCTGTGGGTGCACCACAGGTAGGGGGAGCGCCAGTAGTGACACAAGCGGCAGGGAGCGCTGCGGGCCACCAGCCCCCGGTGGTTATGGCAGGGGCGACGGTGCTGCCACAGCACGGGCCAGGCATTCTGGCAGGAGCACAAGGGGGGTTGCAAGCGGCAGGGAGTGCCCACCAGGCCCCTGTAATGTGGGGGGTGGGCACCAGTGCCACCACCACCCGGACCAGTTACGGTCACGGGAGCACAAGGGGGGGTGGCGGCGCATGTGTGGGCACAGACTGGTGGGACGCCTACAACGACGCCAGGGTTGGGAGTAGCTCAGCCTTCTCCCACACTGGCAACGGTGGGGGCGAGCGTAGTCCAATCGCCCCCCGTGGTGACTCCATTGATATTTGGGTCTACATCCTTGGTACTGGCCCCTCCTTCAGCAATTTCATGGCACGTTCCGTCGGAGACGCGTGAAAGGATTCACAGGGGGGAATTTGTGAATGTTTTTTACTTGATCAATGCGGGGGTGGTCCCAAGTAGGTCCAGAGCAGCGAAAAAGAGCGAGTTGAAGCCAAAAACGGTGTGGGTCGAGTGGTCTTGAGGGACTGGGTGACGGGGTTTTCCATTTACGCAGCGATTCTGACTGAGAAAACACCATTGTTAGCCCCACAGTTATTTGGGTACATGTCCCTCACACATGGGGCGGCATCCGAGTTCCAAGGGTCAGTGTGGATGCAGTACGACATTAAGTTTAGGCAGATGAAAGCGGATAGGCCAGAAATAGCATGGGACCAGAGGGAGATCAATATTTGGCATGCGGAGTTCAATATGTCTCATACCAAGGGGAGGGCGGCTCAATCCTTTCGATTCAAAAGAACGTTGGGAGACATAAAACTGGCCTGCTGGCAGTACAACAAGAAGGAATGTGGTAAGGGGGCAGCATGTAAGTTAAAACACATTTGCTCTTTCTGCGGGGAACAAGGACACCCAGAGTTTAAGTGTTTTAAAAAGCAGGGCAAGCAGAGAGAGCAAACAACCCTTAAGAGTCTACTGCCCAAGTAATACTGTGAAGCTCCCTTCCCCAATTCGCCTGCACGTTCTCACACATCTACTCAGCAAATACAATAACAGCAAGGATGCACACGTGCTGTACTACGGTTTCAAGGACGGGTTCCGCATTCCTTCCCACACACCCCCTACATTAGTCCCACCTAAGAATCAACTGTCCATTCTGCAACAGCATCAGTTGGTCTGGGACAAAATTATGAGGGAGGTGCATTCGTGGAGGGTCCTTTTAGTTCGCCACCGTGCGCATCCTTGGTGTGTTCGCCCCTGGGGCTGGTTCCAAAGAAGGAGCCCGGCAAATTCCGTTTGATTCACAACTTATCTCACCCCACTGGGTTATCCGTAAATGATGGATTGGACCAGGCATTATGCACAGTGTGATACACCACCTTTGATGAAGCCATTGCAAAACTACAGAGATTAGGCAGGGGGGCTCTCATGGCCAAGTCAGACATAGAGTCGGCATTCCGCCTTCTACCCGTCCACCCAAAGGATACTCGCTTGCTGGGTTTCACGTTTGAGGGTCAGTACTTCCTTGACTTGTGCATGCCCATGGGGTGTTACATAGCGTGCTCAGTATTTGAGACATTCAGCAGATTCCTCGAGTGGGCAGTGAGGGATTTGGTGTCATCGGACGATGTGATGCATTACCTAGACGACTTCCTGTTCATGGGTCCCCCAGGTGACCGGGCATGTGGGAGAGCCCTGCAGGGTTTCCGTCAGCTTGCTCAGGCATTAGGGGTTCCGTTGGCTGAAGACAAGATGGAAGGCCCCAGGACATGTTTGTGTTTCCTGGGTATTGAGATAGACTCGGTGGTAGGGGTGTGTAGGTTGCCACAGGAGAAGGTGAGGGCATTCAAGGATGCGGTTAACACCTGTATAACGGCCAAGAGGGTTACGCTACATCAGCTGCAGGTCTTGGTGGGGCAATTGAACTTTGCCTTAAGAGTAATTCCCATGGGGAGAGTGTTTTCAAAGAACATAGCGAGAGCAATGACCGGCCTGTGGGCAAAGCACCTCCACACAAGGTTGTCTGCTGAGGTCAGAGAGGACTTGGAGACATGGAGGGGGTTCCTAGATAATTTCAATGGAACACTATTGTGGCAGCAACCAGCGCAGAGCAGCAGAGAGATAGCCCTCTACACAGACACAGTGGGCAGCATTGGTTTTGGGGCAGTGTTGGGCTCTAGGTGGTGTATGAAGCATTGGCCAGGGCAATGGATTGCGTCTGGGATCACACGCAACATTACCTTTCTAGAATTGTTTCCCATCATTGTCGCCCTACACATTTGGGGGGCATCATTAGCAAACACCAGAATAATTTTTTGGTCAGACAGCATCAATAATCAGATGGCCATCAATAATCAGAGCGCGAAATGCCTTTGGGTGCTGCGACTGTTGAAGACTCTTATTCGCCTATGTCTCTTGCATAACGTGCATTTTTCTGCCAAACATGTACCAGGTGTGAATAATTCAGTGGCTGACGAGTTGTCTCGATCTAAGTTGGCAGAGCTCAGGGCACGGTAGCCGCAAGCGGACGAAGTGATGGCGGAGTTCCCAGAGGAGTTGTGGAGGCTTGGTGCCCCATTGCCACAGACCTAATTGCAGCAGCGCTGGCACCTAAGACAAAACGTATGTGCGAGAAGGCTTGGGGGGTATACAACGCAACGTTCAGATCAGGCGCGGATGCAGACAGGTTCACCCCGGAAGGAGTGCTGGGTTTTCTGGTGGGGCAGAAGGAAGGGGGGAAGTCGCTGTCGTTAGTGTGCCGGCAACTGTCTGCCATTGCCTTTTTTGCCGGGTTACAAAGAGTCAGGGATCCTACCAAGGACTTTAGGGTACGAAAGGCCATAAAAGGTTGGGAACGCATGGTACTGGGCGTTCAGGACAATAGGCGAGCTATAAACATGGAAAGGTTGGGGAGGCTTTTGGGGGCCTTACAGCAGGTGTGCTGGTCCCAATATGAGGTAGATCTATTCAGCCTTGCATACGTGCTTGCCTTTTTTGGGGCCCTGCGCATCTCGGAGTTGGTAGCATCGTCAATGAAGGGTGAAGGGGGGTTAGGTGTAGCGGATGTCCTCCTGGAGGTAGGGGTGATACATCTCAGGATCCGGCGGTCAAAAACAGACCCACTAGGGAAGGGCACATGGGTGACTTTCCACGCGGCGCACGACACCGCGTACTGTCCAGTGGCATTGGCAAGGGATTACCTCCAGGGACGCCCCGTGGTGGCCTGAACCAGGCTTCTAATACACAGGGATGGGGTGCCAATGATGCGATACCAGTTCACTCAGGTGTGTAGGCGGGCGTTGGCCTACCTGGGCGAGGATTCATCGCAGTTTAGCTCCCATTCCTTTCGCATAGGGGTGGCCACCACAGCAGCGGTGATGGGCCTGCCAGCAGCAGCAATCAAAAGGGTGGGTCGATGGCGGTCAGCATGCTTTGAACGGTACATGCGGCCAAGTCTCGTGTAGAGGGAAGAAGGATGCCCGGGGGCCCACCAGTCATGCTCTTAACAGCAATTCTTTCTCTCTTTCAGTTGATTCCCGCAGCCCAGTACACGTATGTTGGTGTGGGCATTCCTTGATTCGCAGAGCGGAGCAGCAATTCCGCGGGTCCAGTCTGAAGGAAGCACAGGGGGCCGCTGGGTTTGCATACTATTGGATTGGGGTGAGGGGTTTAAAATTGCAGTATCTGTTTGGTTGGCTTGAACAAGCAATAGAATCTAAAGTAGTGCCCCGACCGGTCATTTTAGTCATTCATGCTGGCGGGAATGATATGATGCCACTAGGCAGGCGGGGGGTGCGAGAGGCCTTGTTTGCAGCCATGTCTAGGATTAGACAATACTTACCGACAACGTCAATACTGTGGTCAGAGGTTATACCGCGGGTGGTATGGGCTGAGGGGGCTCCAGTGAAGGCTATGAATGTGTCTGTAAAGAAGCTGAGCCATTCGATAACAAGTATCTTAGCACGTTCCACCATGGGTACAATTCGGCACAGGTTGCTTCATCCCGGGAAAAGAGAGTTGTTCCATCAGGATGGGGTGCATCTGTCGGCAAAAGAGACGGAGATCTTTATCCAGACTATACTAGGGACTATTGCGGAGCACAGTCAGCGCCAGGGAGGGGAGGGCGAGTGCGCCAGGGAGCTTCTCACCCTGTGGTGGAGCGCTGACAGTTAACAACAAAGGGGCATGCACAAAAATGGAGGTTCAGCGACTGGATGGACCCCAGGAGGGGGTAGGATTGAAGTGTGTAGAGGGTAGGCAGGGAGGGGGGGGACTGACCTGCTGATGGTCCTGGACTCTACTGCCCTAACCCGCAATGTATGGACTGAGTAGAATCTTGGGGAGGCTGCTTGTGTTCAGGTACCCCGGAGGGCCAGTGCGGTATGCGGTGCCCTGGTTTTGAAGTAGTGCAACTCTTTGCAGTTCCGCCAGATGGGATAACCTTGGTATCGGTAACCAGCGTTGCCAGACTTCAGTGAGGCAGAAACGCATGAAAAACCAGATTGGTTATTTAATCGTGGAATGGAATCGCTCCATGGTGGAGTATGTCCTTGAATTGGCATAGCATGCGGGATGGGCTTCAGCATCACTACTGATCCTGTTCACTCACTTTCTAGAGCCAGATTTACTTCAAGCAAACTAGAGAATTACATGTTTGCTGTTATTCTAAGGTGAGAAGAAGGTGGGACCTTGTCTCACGATGGTGGTGGAAATGAGACAACATTGTTCCTTGGTAGCTGTAGCTTTCAAATGTACCACCTTCAGCTGATAATGTAGTAGCAAGACTGAATAACTGCTGGTGGCTATATCATGGAGAAAACTTTCAGTCAGTCAGTAATGGATTGTTAGCCATCAGCAAAGCAAATTGCTTTGTGGGACTTGTAGTTTCATTTTTTAACATTGCACAGGTGTGATGTTGGCAAAAAAGCCAGGAGGACTTTCTGAAGGTTTCATACAGGCTTGAGTTGAAGCAACTATGCTGGAGACCTGCAGCAATGCATGACATACATTAAGAATGATTTAAAATATATGAAACGGCTGTTAAATCAGCTATCTTAATGCACTGTAGACTATTATGTCTGTTGTGTTACTTTCCTGCCAACTCCCACAGTGCAACCATCTGTCTCACAATATTGGCTCCCTTCACACGGTCACCATTGTGAAGAGCTGATACCACACAGTGGAGGTGAAGGTGAGCTGGAAACCGTTGCACTTAGTGGGTTTCCACAAGGGTGTCCTGCTTGTCTTTCGAGGTACTGAACAGCCAATGTCCATTATAGACTTTGAGAACACCCTAAGACTTCAGCGATAGCCTCAGAATACTGTTGTGCTTTTTTGGGATGTGTGAGAAGTTGGTGGCAATGGAGGCAGAAGTGCATCGTAGGCAGTTCTCAGCATGAAGACCCTCCCCCTCCACGACCCACCCCCTTGTCACACGGTGAACAATTTTTTGAATTTGGCAGGTATAGTGTTACTGCACAGTGTCCGCGCTGTGGAGGTAGTTACTAATACTAAGCAAATTCTTAACTTGAACAATCCACTCCCTGTAGTGATTCGATTATACTGAGGGATTATTTATCCAACCACTGCAACACAGCATCAGTCACTGCTGCTTCTTCTGCCATCATTCTCAGCCACCAGACCCCCAGCAGATTACAAAGGATTAGAAATAGTTTCCCTAGGAATAAGACCATTTATTGTTGTTCCATCACCTAGGTTTTCTAAATAATGCTTAAATTAGCTGCACCCTAAATTGGTGGTCACTGAGCCACTCAACCATCTGGTCTGCTAACGGACAATGACACAGCTTATATGAGGTGAAAAAAATCAATGTTCTGCCTGGCCGGCTACTTCTTTCAAACTGTGAGGTGCATTTAAAATTACTTTGTACCTTTTGGGAGAAGTAGACTGATCCCTCTTTTCACCTCTGAAATTCCCAGTCAGTCAGCTTCCTACAGCTCTGGAAGGTTCATGCAAAGTAGCTCCCTAGAAGACTGCAGGCCAATAGAATGCAGCCCTCTACCTTAACTCTGATTAGCTGTTGCCAACCAGTCAGTGTGAAGGTGTGTTTCAAAACATTGAAAAGGTTTTTGTATGACTCAGGGATGAGAAATGAGAGGTAGGCATGATGAATGATGGTTGAGGTATGAGAAGCAGGGATGAGAAGTTGGGATGATGGATGATGAGTGCGAAGTAAGAAAGATGAATAATTCATGAGACATAGGGATTATGAATGATGGATGAGAAGTAGGGATGATAAGTATGGATGATGGATGAAAAGTAAGGATGCTGGATGAGGAATAGGGATGAAAAGTTGGGATGATGGTTGAGAAGTAATGATGATGAATGATGGATGACAAGTAGGATAATAGATTATAGATAAGACGTAAGGATGATAAATAGGGATAATGGATGAGGAGTATGAATTATTGATGCGAATTAGTAATGATGGATAAGGAGTAGGGGTGATGGATGAGAAGTAGGGATGATGGATGAGAAGTAAGGATGAAGAGTAGGGGTGATGGATGAGAGGTGGGGATGATGGATTAGAAGTAGGGATGATGGGTGAGAAGTAGGGATTATGGATGAGAGGTAAGAATTATTGATGAGAATTAGTAATGATGGATGAGAAGTAGGGGTGATGGATGAGAATTAGAGATGGTGGATGAAAAGTAAGTATGAGAAGTAGGGGTGATGGATGAGAAATTAGAATGGTGGATGGGAAAAAGGGATGAAAAGTAGGGATGATGGATGAGAAGTAGAGAAGAGAATCAGGGTTGAGGGATGAGAAGTATGAATGAGGAGTAGGAATGAGGAGTAGGGATGATGAATGAGAAGTAGGGATGAGAAGTAGGTATGATGGCTGTGAAGTAGGGGTGATGGATGAGAAGGAGGGATAATGGATGAGAAGTAGGGATGAGAAGTAGGAATGATAGATGAGAAATAAGGATAAGAAGTCTGGGCGATAGATGAGAAGTAGGCATGATGGATGAGAAATAGGGACTATAAGTGGGGATGAGTAGTGAGGAATGAGGATGTCTTAAAATCGATGCTGTATAGGAGAGGCATTTTGGGGAGAAGGAGGATAGATACCTACTGTAAAAAGGTTACAAATATCAAAAAAGTATCTTCGGTAAAGTGGAAGTCAAGGGGCACATGAAAGGCACTAAGGGTATGACAAAATTGAAATAGACACCTGTGAAGACAGTGCTCATAATTCACATCTCACCCTCATCAAGAATGTGTCACACTTGGTGGATCCATCTTCATCCTCAATAGAAGACAGCTGTCTCCAACATACAGCAGTGGGTTCATCATTTCCAAAATAGTCTTTACCTCTGAAAAAGTGCTCAACTCCATTCACGTCAATAGAACCAATCTTCAAAAACCTCACCTTCTTCCTCTGCCACACCAGTATCCCTCCTATATGTCTACTTACTCATACTTCTTAATCCTGTGGGTCTCCAAGAAGGGTCTACTTCTTGGAGACCCATGGGATTAGGAAATATGAGTAATCTGACATGTAGAAGGGACACTGGTGTTGAGTCTGTTCAAGCCTCACCTTCTCTTCAAGTTAATGAAAACTTCACTTTTACCGTTTTCCTGTATCTCCTGTTGTAATGCAATGGGGTCCTGTTGATAGACAAACAAATTGCACCACTGAAGATCTGGGCTAGATCTAAGCATTCAGATTTTAAAACTATTATCCTCAAACCTTCCTCCTGTACCATGCCTCTTGCAGGTCCATCTACCCCAATCATTTTGATCCCATCTCCTCGATCCAGAAACTGATATGGATTTTCAGTGTCCCAGGCAAAATTGCATATCACCTGCTGGAGCGCTGATAAAAAGTAATTTTTTGATCTTTTTATGTAATTTGGCACAAACATGAGTTGGCGCCCTACTACTGTTGTCTTACCTTGCCTTATGGATACCCTGGCCATACTTTTGGCAGTTTGCAATGGCATTTAATGAACCTACCTCTTGTCATGGATCAAATGATACTCTCATGATATTGAATATATTGTGACTGAGTGCGCAGTTACCAATGAAATAGGCCTCAGCTAGACTCCCAAGTCATCCTTTGATGTCACACAATCATCCGCTCACCCCAGTCTTTCTTCCAACCAGACAGTGGCGGCTGCTCCCGGGAAGCAGCAGTGTGTGGCAAGGAAGAGGGGGAGGAGGAAAGGTTAAAAAGTAAATAAAATCATTACCTGCGAAAAGCAGTGGGGCGACGCTCCTCCGCCTTAGCGGAGGAGCCGGAACTACAACCAGACCATCCTAACATCGTCTTGATACAAAAAAAATTGAGTTGCTAGACAGCACCTCGTCCTCGCTGACCTGTGAGACAATTCCCAAATTATTAGCTATAGTGTACCCTGATCATTTTGAGTGAATAGATTCTCCCCTACCACAGACACCCATCACGCAGCTCTCCCAAATCATGAATGACTGGCTATTGTACTAGCACCAAAGAGTCCATTATACTTCATGACCCTCCAATTCTGCCTCTGGATTCTTGACCCCAAGTATACATCAGCCCTTGCCATGAGCCTAGAAGATGTAGAGATGATGGATGAGAACTCAACATCAACCAGAAAGGCACAGTTACCTATACTGAGTTTAGAGCAGGCACCAGTGCCCCAGCTTCCAAACAGCAGAGGCATGTCTATGTCTTCAAATATGTGTTCATGTACACTGCATTGACTACAATCAATTGACAAAAAATAATGATTATTTATCATTTACTTAAATTACCATAGTACTGAAAAAGCGGAACTTGCACAGTTTGTTCAGCACTTTTGCACTTTGTTCGATCTTAGTATGCCACAAGTGGGTTGTTTTAATTGTCTGATAGTTCAAGTTGATTATCTGCTCTGTTTGCAAGGGTTTTTAATGGATATACTGTAGTATAATTTTACTCCTTTTCTCTTTATCATTGGTCTTTTATTGTGTTCTAATGTGTTTTATGTACATGTAATGGTTTTAATTACATTGGCATGATAAATAATAAATTGAAATTGTGTTCATGTATTCATTTTGTTGCAGTTGCAGATCACATTGATATGCCTGGGTATCAGAGAATGAAAGAGAAAAATTCGTTTGCAGTCACTCTGCATAAGACTTCAAGAACTGGCCGAAAATTCCCTCACATTGGCAGATATTCAGGGTTTGTTCAAAGGAAAGTAATACACAAAGCATCTCCAGCTGTAGCACAAGGTATCTGAAATGGGTAGGTAGTGACAGTACTGGACAAGGCCTAGCCTTTTAAACAGTGGCCTTCAAAGAATGATCAAATGCTCAAGCTGTGCCACACCAGACGCCGGCTGCTTACCAAGTCTTGTGAAGACTTGGAGGTGGGTGGTAATGTGGGGTGTGGGGAAGGTGAAGATCCTGCTGGAGAAGCTTCCTCTTGCTCCTCCAGCCGATCCTTCTTCTGTCTGCGTTGATGCTGGCAAATATTATGATGACCAATTACCCAATATTGGTGATTAGTCCACCACCATTTCTGGCAGTATCAATATATGGAAGAACAACATGGTCTTTCACAAAACAGGAATGCAAGAGCCCTTAACAAGCTGGGGGAAAACAGCATGTCATGGACAGTTGAAATGTAGATTTTGACAATGTGCTCCACTTTGGGTTCAGTTTCATTGTGTTATATGTCAGAAGAACATCTTCGTCATAAATATCGTCTGTGATAAATATTGGGTCCTAAATATTGTCCCATCACAACTATTGTTCCATTTTGTGTAGATTTTCTATTATTAACTCCAATTTGATGATGTTTTGGTGACATCCACTGGAATGATCCAATGGGAGTCCTGAAACTCTATAGGGTACATTTAACAATGAAATGACCTATCAGAAATAGTAGTAGGGTTGATCAGCATAAATCGGTCTTTTGATGTTTCATCCTGTCAGTGCCCTACATTTTTTTGATAAATTCAACATGAAGATGATCCCTTTTATTTCACCATCGAGCCAGACAAGCAAACATGCCAAGTCTAGACTCAACATAAATACAAAAGAGGAACAGCCAATGTATGCAAATAAATTCGCCTAAAATAAGCACAAATAAACATTGAAGGTAAAAAGGGAATCATCAGCAACAAAGATCAGACATCTGCAAAAGCAAAACAGCACAAATAATCACATTACTTTGTCTCTCGTTAGCTTTTTCCAGCTCTATGATTCTTATTCCATAAAAAATGGCATTATCATACCTTACCTGAATTATACTGCTTTTTTTAAATTTGGAATGTTGAGAGTCTGTGCATGCAACGTGATGCAATTTCAGCAGACTCTTGACCTACAAAATGTTAAACATCCACGCAGTTGTCTGTGGATTCACATGAAGGAACTGAGAGGCCCCTAAATCCTTCTAGGTATACTACCACTCACACTGCAGCAGAGCTGGGCACACAATATGTAAGGCCAAGGGATCGCAACATCTGTACTATGCAGGTCAGGGTGCATAATGTGTTAGGGGGCCTATAACATGCACTGCGCAGAGCGGGGCACAGAATATGTAAGGGGTCCCACATACTGGACTGTGTTGAGAGAAATGGTGGGCGGTAAACTCTGCTCTGCCAGTGGAGTGTGCAGAGTTTTGCCGACTCCGCGCTTCGCTTGGAGTGTGGAGTTATGCAAAAACTCTGCATCCACTATGCAGCAGAGTTTATTATTAGCGGCGCACCCATGAAGAGAAAGACATGTTTAACATTGCATGTTGTTCAGCCCATACTTGTCATTTTGGAGTCGAGGATCAGTTTGTGTTTTTGTTGGCAGTTGGGCTTGCTTTTGTTTCATCTGCTTCCTGTCAATCAATCAATCAATCATGGGTTTGTTAAGCGCGACTACTCACCCGTAAGGGTCTCAAGGCGCTGGGGAGGATAGGAGGTGCAGGTTCCAGCCCATCAAGGAGGGGGTCTGTCGAAGAGCCAGGTTTCGAGGTTTCTCGTGAAGATGGGGAGTGATGTTGTCTGCCTGAGGTGGAGCGGAAGGGCGTTCCATGCTCTGGCCGCGAGGAAGGAGAAGGAGCGGCCTCCTGATCTGGTCTTTTTGGCATGGGGAACCACGGCGTAGGAGAGCTGGGCAGATAGTAGGGTTCTTTGGGGTGTGTGGAAGTTGATTCGGCTGTTGAGGTTGCCGGTCTGGTGTTGTGGAGGGCTTTGTGTGCGTGGGTGAGGATCTTGAAGGTGATTCTAGCCTCGATGGGGAGCCAGTGGAGTTTGCGCAGGTGTTGGGAGATGTGGCAGTGTCGTGGTAGGTTGAGGACCAGTCTTGCGGCGGCGTTCTGGATGTTTTGTAGCTTGCGGGTGAGGTTTTTGTTTATTCCGGCGTAGAGTGCGTTGCCGTAGTCGAGTCTGCTGGTGACGAGGGCGTGGGTGACGGTTTTTCTGTGCTCGAGGGGGATCCATTTGAAGGTCTTACGTAGGAGGCGGAGGATGTGGAAGCAGGAGGATGTGACGAAGTTGATCTGGCGGTCCATTTTGAGCTCGGAGTCTAGGATGATTCCAAGGTTGCGTGCGTGGTCCGTGGGGGTGGGTGGGCTACCGAGGGTGGGGGGCCACCAGGTGTCATTCCAGGCATCGGGGTGTGGGCCCATGATGAGTACTTCTGTTTTGTCTGTGTTGAGTTGTAGGCAGCTGCTTTTCATCCATTTGGCGACAGCTTCCATGCCTTCTTGGAAGTTGTGTTTGGCTGCGTTGGCTTCGTTGGATAGGGAGAGTATGAGTTGGGTGTCGTCTGCGTATGAAACAATGTTGAGTCCGTAGGTTCTGACGATGGGGGCGAGAGGAGCCATGTAGACGTTGAAGAGCGTTGGGCTGAGGGAGGACCCCTGGGGGACTCCGCAGGCAGTTGGTGTAGGGTCCGAGAGGAAAGGGGGGAGTCTGACCTGCTGCGTTCTGCCGGAGAGGAAAGAGTAGATCCAGTCGAGGGCCTTGTCCCGGATACCTGCGTCGTGGAGTCTGCATATTAGGGTGTGTTGGGATACCGTGTCGAAGGCCGCTGAGAGGTCATGGAGGATGAGGTCTACTGTTTCTCCTTTGTCCAGTAGGGAGCGGATGTCATCTGTTGCGGCGAGGAGGGCGGTTTCTGTGCTGTGGTTTTTTCTGAAGCTGGATTGTGACAGGTCGAGGATGTTGTGCTCTTCGATGAAGCTGGCGAGTTGGCTGTTGATGGCTTTCTCGATGACTTTCGCTGGGAACGGGAGCAGGGAAAAGGGTCTGTAGTTTTTGAGGTCGGTGGGGTCCGCCGAGGGCTTCTTCAGGAGGGGGTTGATCTTGGTGTGTTTCAAGTCATCGGGGAAGGAGGCGTTCACCAGGGAGCAGTTGATGGTATGGCGAAGCATGGGTGCAATGGTGTCAGCAGCTCTGTTGAAGATGTGGTGGGGCAGGGGTTCGTGGGGGCCCCGGAGTGGGTTGACTTCATCGTCTTCAGTGTGTCTTCGGTGGTGAAGGCTGTCCAGCTGTCAATTGTTAGCTTCAGGGTGTCAGGGGTGGCTGGTGGGGGTTCCGTGTGTTGGTTGTCTTCGTCGAAGTTGTCGTAGATGTTCTTGATTTTGCGGTGGAAGAAGGCGCTGAGTTTGTTGCAGAGGTCTTGTGAGGGGGGAATGTCAGTCGACTCGCTGGTGGGTTGGGCGAACTCCTTGATGATGTTGAAGAGTTCTTTGCTGTTGTGTGCGTGTGTGGAGATTCTGTCTTCAATTGCAGTTTTCCTCGTGTTTCTGATGAGCTGGTGGTGGGCAGTGGTGGCAGCTTTGAAGTTGTTGTGGGCTTCTGTGGATTTGGAGTTCCTCCAGGTCTTTTCGAGGTGGCGGCAGGTGCGCCTGGACTCTCGGAGTTCGGGGGTAAACCATCTGGCCTTCTTGGCGTGTGCGTTGTTGTTCTTCTTGAGGGGGCTATGGTGTTGATGCTGTTGGTGATCCATCTGTGTAGAGTTCGGGCGGCGGTGTTGGGGGCGTCGTCTTCCGCGGTGGTCGGGGTGGAGTTGCTGAGTGAGGAGGTGAGTTGGTCGTCAGTGATTTTGGTCCAGTTTCTTCGTGGGAGCAGGTGCTGGTGTCTGTGGATGGTGGGTGTTCTGAAGGTGAAGTGGATGCATCGATGGTCTGTCCACTGGAGTTCGGTGGTGTGGCTGAAAGTGATGGAGTTTCCTGTTGTGAAGAGGGGGTCGAGGGTGAGTCCTGCTGAGTGCGTGGGTTCGGTCACGATCTGGTGAAGTCCAATGTTGTGGAGGTTGTCCAGGAGGGATGTGGTGTTGGGGTCTAGTTGGTTGTCGAAGTGGAAGTTGAAGCAGGGTGTAGTTGGTGGATGCGATGGCATGCGGGGAGATGATGTCCGTGATGGAGTTGGCGAATGGTCCGCGGGGTCCCGGCGGTCAGTAGATGAGGGTTCCCCAGAGGGTGGTGGTAGGGCTGGCCAGTATCTTGAAGTGCAGGTGTTCCATCAGGTCTGTGGGCTCATCGGGGAGTGTGCTCAGGCGGAGGGTGAATTTGTGGACGATGGCGATTCCTCCTCCCGGGCGAGTGGAGCGGTCCTTCCTGGAGATCTTGTATCCTTGGGGAATGGCTATGGCGATGTCCGGTCCCGAGGTGGTGTTGGTCCAGGTTTCTGTGAAGAATGCTACATCTGGGGTGGTGCTGTCGAGGAGGTCCTGTCACTGTGTCGCCCGTCAAGAAGAAGACAAAAGGACGAAGAGAGAGAAGAAAGCCGCGCTACAAGCCCAATTCCATGGGAAGGAGAGCCTGAGGAATGAGCGCCTGGGTGAGAGTGGAGACTCAGCAGTATGCGCGTAGTCTCGGGGCACAACACTCCCTAAGATTAGAAACAGTCTCTGTAAGTTTGGATTGGATTTTCATTTCTCATTGAACACCATGCTTGACATTGCTGCCACTGGCCTTCTCTAATTTCCTGCACACACAGACGTAATACAGAACAGCACTGCAGTAACAAAGCAAACTGCTTTCACATGTATTGTATACTGTGACTGAATACGTAAAGCATATGAATTGGTAGTCCAAGGTGCTCGTAAACATAAATAACGTGCTGCACATTTGAAGTACAACATACTTGATTTACACCAAGAAATGGTAGAACATATACAGCAGTGCAGCAAGTTAGTCTTTCTTATATACACACAACAGGTGCAGCATCCCTGGGGTGTTTTCTCACTCACTGAACTTAAAAGAACAGGCAGACCTTGGTGTATAGACTGCGGAGGTGCCTCAAAAATGCATCGGATATAGTCATACTTTCAAAATATGGATGGTACAGACTATAGGAGTGCTAGCTTCATCATTCACGGAGAAAACAGGCACAAAATGGGCAAAAGGATTGTAAGCTTTTCATACACTCACAGCAACATTATAATTACGAGTAGTACAAGCGTCCTTCACATCAAGAACACACACAGCCCTGCACAAAAGTGTCCTCACAAACAGGTACAGCCATAAGTGAACACCGCAAGGTTCACACTGCCACAGGGCAGAAACAGTAGAAACGTCAATAGCACTAGTGCTTATTTAAAATGTGCAATCTAATGTGGTACTGCGAATATCAGGAATTTATAACTCTGCAAAGCACCAGCATCAACTTTGTATGCTATGTGAAGCGCTACTGAACACACCCGGTAGAATCAGAGCCATCAGAAACACTGCAGAAAAAGAGGAGAGTCTGAGGGCCATATTATCAAGAACAGCGATAACATTATCGCTTCTTTAGCGGCAGGAATCTGCCGCTAATGCGGCGATAAGAGGCTTGATAATATGCCCTATAGAATTCCAATAGAAGCCCAGGTTCTGGTGTGAAGGACATCAAACCTGGGCTTCTATTGGAATTCTATGGCACTCTCTCCATCACTTTCTACTGTGCTCTAGAGCGCATGGCACTCTATCTGTCACTCCTCTCCACTTCTCTCCCTGTACAACTATGCTTCGTGCCCTCTCCCCTCAGTCACAGTGTGCACTCTTTGTCTTCCGGAATCCTATTTCCTTGGTGCAACCAGCATCCTTTTTTAATCTTTCTGTCCCGTTCCCTCCCTCTCCAACACTCACTCTTTCTCCTTCTTTCTCCTCTGCTTTTCTCTCCCATTTCTTTTCTGTCTCTTTCTCTCTTCCCTAGTGGTTCTCTTTCACACTTCTCTCTCCATCCTTCATTCTCTATGCTTTCTTTTTCGATCTCTATCCTCCCCCTGTTCTTTCTCCCCACCCCCTCCACTTCTTCTGTCTCTCGCCTCTCTCTCCTTTCTTCTCCCTTCTCTCTCCAGATGCTTTGATGGTCGATGTTGAGCCCAGGGCACATTCCCTGAAGGTAAGTGTGACTGTGAAAGCACAAAGGGGCGAAACACGCGTGGCGGCGCTGATACAGGCTCACAGGGGAATTGACTCTCAAGAGAGGTGGGAAGGGGTGGGGAGGAGTGTCAAAACAAAAACAACACCAGAGAAAGAGGCAGACACTCCTTAGGGAGCCTTGTGTAATAAGAAGAAACATCCATTTCTCAGCACTACTAAGCAGCTGGAGGGCAGCTTTTCACTAGAGCCAAGCCCCAGACCACAAACAAACCAGCCTTTGACACTGTTAATCACAACAGTCTTCTTAACACTTTAAAGCTAAGAATGGGTTTTGAAGGCACAGTGCTCAAATGGTTTGAATCATTCCTCTCGGGGAGATCCCAGATGACCAAATAGCAAATTGTCTCTCCACTTCAATGGCTGTTGGACAAGGCGTCCCTCAAGGCTCTATCCTCGCGCCCACCCAGTTCAACCTTTACATTGACCCGCTGGGAAATCTCCTAAATAAATCTGGGATCCATTATCACCTATATGCTGATGACACCCAAATCTACCTAAAGGGTCTTCCACTCATGAAATTTCAATCCTCAACACCACTCTCAACTCCATCCAAACCTGGCTGTCAACACATCAGCTTATTCTGAATCCTTCCAAAACAGAATTCCTTCTCCTCTCGACCTCACTATCTCCTCCTCCTATCCAATCTTGGATGAACAATCTGAATATTCTCAACAACAAGCCTACAATTGTTGACAGTGCCAAATCTCTAGGCATCATCCTAGACAAAAGGCTCAACTTATAGTCCCATTTCAATACCATCACCAAGAATGCGCGTTACCAACTACGCCTTCTCTGGGGGGTTCGATGCTTCTTTCCTGAGCAAGACCTAAAAACCTTGGTCCAATCATTGGTTCTTTCTAGATTGGGCTACTGCAACTCTCTCCTTGCTGGCCTCCCCAAACCTCACCTTTACCCTCTAAAATCCATCCTCCATTCAGCAGCTTGCTTTGTATATGGGGCTAAAAGAAATGATCACATCACACCCTTACTTTTGTCTCTTCGCTGACTTCCTATCGAAGCGAGATCAATTTACAAGACTGCTTGTATCACCCACAAAGCCTTGCAAACCTCCACCCCTTGCTATCTGGCTGATAAACTCAAAACCTCAGGTGGCTCTATACCTTCATGCAATGCGGAAAACTTACTGCTCGAACCTCCTACCTTTAAAAGGGAAAAATGTATGGCTCAATCCTTCTCTGGTAATGCGGCCAGAATCTGGAACATCCCTCCGAACCACCGCCTCTTTCCGGACTTTCTTAAAACAGATCTTAAAACTCTTCTCCTCCAATGGCACTTCCTGGAATAATTCAACCCATTTCTTGACCCTTACTGCCATCTGGCACTCACATGAGGTCAACTTTGTAAATATGTATTTTATTCCTGTTTTAATCTAACAATGGCACCTTTTATTTTACAATGTATATATGCAACTTGTTAGTCTTGTATCTGTATATATGTAACTTGTTGGTGTGTTTAGTCTATCTTGTGTACCTTTTGTAACTTATATAAGGTATAACATACATATATGCAACTTGTTAGCGTTGTAACTGTATATATGTACCTTGTTAGCGTATTTATTTTGTGTACCTTTTGAAACTTACCTGGTTCTTTTGTAAAGTGCTCTGACACCTTTGGGTAAAGTTCGAACTACATAAAACTGCATTAAATAAAATAAAAAAAACAGCAGCCACTAGTGGAAATGAGATGCCTAATAGACGATGTTTGTCATAAACAACACAGGACGGAGACAGAACGGACGTGTAGTTAAAAAAAGACTGCCTCAAAAACCCGGTAGTACTACTGATGGTATTTAACAAAAGCCAAATTCTGATTCTAAGCACCACAGACCAGAGCAATATTACTACCCAGCGGAGTTAGGGGTGAGTGCAACTTTGCAGAATTTCACAGAATTTTGACGTAACTCTGTGTAATTCCGCTGAGTACAACTCTGTGAGCTCCACCCACCCCTAGTTGTGCGGTGGGCACAATGTGTTACGGGTCCTACAACCTGCAGTGCGCAGAGTGATGGGCACAATATGTAAGGCCAAGGAGTCCCAAAAACTGCAGTGTGCAGGTCAGGGTGTACAATGCGTTGTGGTCCTACAACCTGCACTGCACAGAGTGGGGCGCACAATATGTAAGGGGTCACAAAAACTGCACTGTGCAGAGAGGGGCGCACACTGTGTTAGGGGTCCTACAACCTGCACTATGTAGAGCGGGGTGCACAATATATAAGGGGCCACAAAAACTGTACTGCGAAGAGAGAGGCACAAAATGTGGTAGGGGGTCCCACAAACTGCACTGCCCAGAGCGGGACACACAATATGTAAGGCCAAGGGGTTCGAAAACCTGCACTGTGCAGACCAGGGTGCACAGTGTGTTAGGGACCAGACAACCTGCGCTACACTGGGTCAGGAACACAATATGTAAGGCCAAGAGGTCCAAAAAACTGCAGGTCAGGGTGCGCAGTGTGATAGGGGGTCCTACAACCTGCACTGCACAGATCAGGGCACACAATGCGTAAGGGGTCCCAAAAACTGCACTGCGCAGAGAGGGGCGTAAGGTGTGTTATGGAGTCCCACAACATGCACTTCACAGATGGGGGACACAAAAAATATGGGTCCCAAAAACTGCACTGTGCAGTGCGGGGCACACAATGTGTTAGGGGTCCTACAACCTGCACTGTGCAGAGCGGGGCCTACAATATGTACGGGGTTCCAAAAACGATACTATGCAGAGCGGGGTATGCAATATGTTGGGGTCCAACAATGGGTATTTAATTTTAGCCCCAGGTATGTGGTGGTCTATGGAGCTTTAAGCAGCCCCAGGCCCTTGTGCCCTTCTCTATTAATTAAATAAAGCCCTGGGGAGGTGGTAGTCCCTGGAGCTCTTTGGAGCCCATAGAGAGGGGTCCACATGGCCCTGTTTATAATTATTATTAAGCCTAGGGGAGGTGGTGGTCCCTGGGGCTCTTAAGAGCCTTTGGAGGGGGGCCTCTATCCACCACCCTCCTTTTATTTTATATATTAGAGTATGCCCCTGGGACATGGCCCACCCGGGGGCTTTCTTTGAAAACAAGCGTGGGAGACCGCGCGTATTTTAATTTTTGTCGCTTATTCAAGACTACGTTGCATTTCTGTTGCACACATTTTTCACACTGGCAAGCATGACACATACCCCCGAAACTTTCCATGCACAACTAGATACACCATTATACTTTTTGGGGAAAAGTTTGTGAAGATTCGTCAAACAGCGCCAAAGTTATATGCAAGCCAAAAAAAAGCTTTTCCTATGGAAACTAGGTCCTAACTATAACTACCTACTGTCGACTACCAGTAGGTAATAAAGTATACTGCCCAGGGCTACGCTCTCAGATACAGGTCCCCACCAGTATAGTATCTGTAATGTATAAATAGCTTATTACTGTAAGGTTTTTTTCACAACATACATTAAAACACAAAAAATTCTTATACTGTTTCTTTATCTCTTTTCTTTATTCATACAATCAGCCTCATTCGATGAATCAATAATTACAGCATTACACCCAATATGTGTTTCGCACACACTAGCACTTCTTCAGGGCTCTCAAGGTAATTTTCATAGTTCAATGTACTGAATCCTGTCAATTGGTTCGATCTTCAATCTGCTGTATCAGTGTGGATAATAATCAAATTTCCACTGAGTATTGGTTTTCTCAACCTTCCAATAGATCCTACATATACAGCCTCATTGCGCCCTTCACATAAGTAGAATTTTGATAATGGGTAGTAACCTGTATTACACTGTTATATAATACTCCCAAACTTTCGCCATGTCAAGTTGGTATGGAAAAATATGAATCCCCCTGATAGGGGATACGCTGCTCCTCACACAACGCCTATCTTCACGTCTGGTTCAAAGTATATATATATATATATATATATATATATATATATATCCATATCCACCAATTTCCCACTCAGGAAAAACCACGGAGCTCTCACCGTTTTTCCCAAACTTCAATTTTAATCGGGCAGATGCGTTTCAGCGGTTTATGCCTTTTTCAATGCCTATTTGCATATACTTATTATCGTCCATGTTTTAACCATTCCCGTCCCTCATCCATATAGATATATATATATATATGGATGACGTTGCTGAGGTCAAGGGATGCAATACTATTGGATATATATATATATATATATATATATATATATATATATATATATATATATATATATATATATCCAATAGTATTGCATCCCTTGACCTCCGAAACGGCGAGAAGAAATGCACGAACTCCACTTAAAGTGTGATAGGAATTATTTATTCTCTCCACATCGTAGTCATGACGCGTTTCGGCCGATTAAACGGCCTTGATCACATATATATATATATATAGATATATCTATATCTATATATATATATATATTGTGCAAAGAAATGCCTCCTCCTTTATAAGTAAAAGGCGATATCGGCACTCGGTAGGTTTGTTATCTGGCATTTATTCCAAACAGTGAAACATCATCAATGCGTTTCAGCCGTTGCCTCACAGCCTTGTTTCCGGTTCAGGGAAGACCTGGCTTGGCAGTTTGGGCTGGACTGTTCCCATGAGGCACAGGGTCAACACTGATTTGCATATAGCTGGGTCTGAACTGAGGTGGCGAAGTGAGCTAAAGAATGATGTTGGATTCAACCCAGATCTGTGACTGGGGGTGAGTGTCTGAAAAGTTTCAGCGCGCCGTCCATTATCTCCTTGTGTTTGCATTGTTCGCCCTAAGTTGGCAGGGTATGCCCAGACGTGGGTCCCTTGCTCACTTTGCCACTGGATTCAAGCTAGCCTGGCTGATGAAGGGTGTTACCCAGAAACCGGAACCAGGATGCTTGTTTCCAGTTCAGGGAAGACCTGGCTTGGCAGTTTGGGCTGGACTGTTCCCATGAGGCACAGGGTCAGGACTGATTTGCATATAGCTGGGTCTGAACTGAGGTGGCTAAGTGAGCTAAAGAATGATGATGGATTCAACCCAGATCTGTGACTGGGGGTGAGTGTCTGAAAAGTTTCAGCCCTCCATCCATCATCTCCTTGTGTTTGCCCAAAGTTGGCAGGGTATGCCCAGACGTGGGTCCCTTGCTCACTTTGCCTCTTTACCCAGAAACCGGTCCCAGGATGCTTGTTTCTGGTTCAGGGAAGACCTGGCTTGGCAGTTTGGGCTAGACTGTTCCCACGAGGCACAGGGTCAAGACTGATTTGCATATAGCTGGGTCTGAACTGAGGTGGCGAAGTGAGCTAAAGAATGATGATGGATTCAGCCCAGATCTGTGACTGGGGGTGAGTTTCTGAAAAGTTTCAGCGCTCCATCCATCATGTCCTTGTGTTTGCATTGTTCGCCCTAAGTTTGCAGGGTATGTCCAGACGTGGGTCCCTTGCTCACTTTGCCACTGGATTCAAGCTAGCCTGGCTGATGAAGGGTGTTACCCAGAAACCGGTCCCAGGAATGCTTGTTTCCGGTTCAGGGAAGACCTGGCTTGGCAGTTTGGGCTGGACTGTTCCCATGAGGCACAGGGTCAAGACTGATTTGCACCTAGCTGGGTCTGAACTGAGGTGGCGAAGTGAGCTAAAGAATGATGATAAAGTCAACCCAGATCTGTGACTGGGGGTGAGTGTCTGAAAAGTTTCAGTGCTCCGTCCATCATCTCCTTGTGTTTGCATTGTTCGCCCTAAGTTGGCAGGGTATGCCCAGACGTGGTTCCTTGCTCACTTTGCCACTGGATTCAAGCTAGCCTGGCTGATGAAAGGTGTTACCCAGAAACCGGTCCCAGGATGCTTGTTTCAGGTTCAGGGAAGACCTGGCTTGGCAGTTTGGGCTGGACAGTTCCCATGAGGCACAGGGTCAACACTGATTTGCATATAGCTGGGTCTGAACTGAGGTGGCAAAGTGAGCTAAAGAATGATGATGGATTCAACCCAGATCTGTGACTGGGGGTGAGTGTCTGAAATGTTTCAGCGCTCCGTCCATCATCTCCTTGTGTTTGCATTGTTCACCCTAAGTTGGCAGGGATGCCCAGACGTGGGTCCCTTGCTCACTTTGCCACTGGATTCAAGCTAGCCTGGCTGATGAATGGTGTTTCCCAGAACCCGGTCCCCGGATGCTTGTGTTCGGTTCAGGGAAGACCTGGTTTGGCAGTTTGGGCTGGACTGTTCCCATGAGGCACAGGGTCAAGACTGATTTGCAGATAGCTGGGTTTGAACTGAGGTGGCGAAGTGAGCTAAAGAATGATGATGGATTCAACCCAGATCTGTGACTGGGGGTGAGTGTCTGAAAAGTTTCAGCGCTCCATCCATCATCTCCTTGTGTTTGCATTACTGATAACTTCTCAAATTACATCTCTGATAATATCACGAATTACATCATCGATTGATTGTGAGTGTTTTCTTAAACGTTAGTGAGTGTTCAACATATATAATAAGGTAAGTGGCTGTGGGAGTGCCTGTATGGGTGAGTGAGTGGGTGTGTAAGTGGTGTATATAGGAGTGAGTGGATATGTGAGAGACTGCACACATGAGAGAGTGGGTGTGTGAGATTTTGTATGGGTGAGCGAGTGGTTGTGAGTCTGCATCCGGTCTTATGTGTAGTTGTCACATACTCACAATAAGCACAACGGCTGTTCTCAGAGCCACCCTAGTGCCCAAAAGTAAATATTAGTTCATTTTACTCATTTTTTTTATTCCAGAGTCGCAAATCCATTGCGGATCCACAAATCAAAGGCAGAAATTCAATGAATAACAGCACATCTAAAATATATAACTCTAAATTTTACTCTATACAAGTCACAATTTGTTTGTGACTACTTTTTTGAGTATATAAGTGTGTGTGCAAAATGGAACATAACTCTGTGTGGGTCTATGAGTACATATATCAGTTTCAGACAAAGATGTTTAGTAGAGAAACACTGTTTCACTGGGTCAAATAGCAGCTGCAACAGTGTCTGTCTACATCAATGTGTGGTTGCGTAAGTGTCTGAATAAGTACATCTGTGCCTGACTGAGTGCATGAGTCTCTGAGCAGGTCTCTTAATGGATGCATGAGTGTCTAAGGGGTCTCTGAGTGGGTGCATAAGTCTCTCAGTGGATCTGTGAGTGGGTGCATGAGTATCTAAGTAGGTTTGTGAGTGAGTGCATGAGTGTCTGATTGGTCCTGTGACTAGGTGTGTGAGTCTATAACTGGGTTTGTGAGTGGGTTAATGAGTGTCTCAATGGGTTTCTGAGAGGGTACATGAGTCTGTGAATGGGCCTATGATGTGTGCATGACTCTCTGAGTGGGTCTGTGAGTGGGTGCATAAGTGTTGGAGTAGATCTGTAAGAGGGTGCATAAGTATCTGAGTGGGTCTGTGAGTGAGTGCATGATAGTCTGAGTGGCTCTGTGACTGGGTGTGTGAGTATCTAACTGGGACTGCGAGAGGGTGCATCAGTGTCTCAGTAGGTTTCTGAGTGGGTGCATGAGTCTCCGAGTGGCTCTGTGAGTTTGTGTATGCATCTCTGAGTGAGTCTGTGAGTGGGTGCATGAGTGTCACAGTGGGCCGTGAGAGGGTATATGAGTGTCTCAGTGAATGTAAGGATGAGTGACTGGTTGTGTGAATGTATCTGTCTGTCAGTTTATGCCTAAGTGGGTGTATGTTAGTGGGTACGTGAATGGCTATGTGGGTGACTGACTGGTTGACTATCTCTATGGTTGTCTGGGTGTCTGTGTATGTGAGTGAGGAGGTGTGTGACTGCCTGTATGGATGAGTAAGTGGGTGAGTCAGTGCCTGCATGGGGTAGTGAGTGCATGTGTGAGAAGCTGTATGGGTGTATGAGTGTCTGTATTGCTGTGTCGGTGATTGAGTGCTTGTGTAAATATGGGTCGGTGACTGTCTTTGTGAAAGGCAGTAGAGGTGAGTGACTGGGTATATAAGTGACTGTATGCATGAGTGAGTGAGTGAATGTGAGAGTAGCTATATGGATGAGTACATGCTTCTGTCAGTGACTGTGAATGAGTGTGTGTTACTATTTGTATGAGCAAGTAAGTGTATGTGTACGTAACTGTTTGGGTTAATGTGTACCTGTATGATTGACTGCATGGGTGAGTGTGTAGGTGTGTGAGTAGTTCTATGGGTGACTCACTCAGTGTGTCAGTGCCTGTATGGGTATATGAGTGGATATGTCAATGGCTGGATTGGTGACTGAGCTGGTGTTTGAGTGGTAGTATGGGTGAGTAAGTGGATATGTGTGTATATCTATGAATTAGTGAGTGGCTGTGTAACTACTGGTATGGCTCTGCCAATGGGTTTGTGAATGGTTGTGTGGCAGTGGCTGTTTAAAAGATTCTATAGGGGTGTGAGTGGGTGCGTCAGATGATGTGGATGATGTTATCACTGATGTCATCAGTAATTGTCATTTGAGATGTCATCAGTGATGTCACTGACCATGTCATGAGTGATGTAATATGTGAGGTCATAAGCAGTGCATTGTGGGGCGCAAGTTATAGTTAACTCAGGTAACTATAATTGCTGAATTTCTCTGGTTTTGTACGAGTGAAATGTCAGCCTAACTATAAGGTCCCTGTAACTATTGATTTTTTTACTGAATTTCTAAGGTTTTTCAAATTTCATTTGCTAACTATAACGTCCCTGTAACCTTTGAGTTTTTTTGTGAATTTCTAAGCTTTTTTTATTCAATTTGCTAACTATAATGTCCCTGTAACCTTTGTTTTTTTAGTGAATTTCTAATGTTTTTTAAATTCTATTTGCTACCTATAACGTTCCTGTAATCTTTGGTTTTTCTAGTGAATTTCTAAGGTTTATTAAATTCTATTTGCTAACTATAACGTCCCTGTAACCGTTGGTTTTTTAAGTGAATTTCTAAGGTTTTTTAAAATGTATTTGCTAACTATAACATCCCTGTAACCTTTGAGTTTTTTTGCAAATTTCTAAGGTTTTTTAACAAGCAGTCACATTTGTAGAGTGGTGAGGAAAGGGGGCTGGGCCTCAACCAGCTCTCAGGAATTCCACTGCGTAGGACTTACAGGAGATACCAGGAGGGCTTCTTGGCTCCCTAGGTCCCTTTGGAGCCAAGGGGCTTTTATCCCCCAACTAGTAGTGTGCCAAGAGGCACATTTGCAGAGTGGTGGAGAAAGGGGGTGTGGCCTCTGACAACTTCTCCGCAATCCTGCTGTGTGGGACCTACTGGATGAAACAGGAGGGGTAGTTGGCCCCCAAGGACCCTCAAGAGACAAGGGGACTTCATCCCCCAACCAGTAGTGAACCAGGAGGCGCGTTTGTAGAGTGGTGGAGAAAGGGGTGTGGCCTGCGACCACCTCTCAGCAATCCCACTATGTGGGACATGCTGGAGGTAACAGGTGGGCTAGTTGGCCCCTAAGGACCCTCACCAGCGAAGGTCCCGACACCAAAGGAGAAAATGTGGGAATCTTACTTTTAGAAGTAGATCTGGTTCTCTTTTTCTTATGCTTCACAGGTGATCTTCCTCTTGATCCATCAGATTTCTGTCTCTCCAAGAGACCATACAGACGCATCCTTTCTCTGTCCTTGAGAGTGCGCCTGGATGCATTTTTGCAGTGTTGGCAACTCTCAGGAACATGTGTCTCAGGAAGACACAGAATACAGGCAGCATGGATGTCTGTTTTAGCCTTCGTCTTCCCATCGGAAGAGCAAGGATCGAATAAGGAAGGCATTTCTGACAGAAAAAATAGCTAAATTATGTCCGAAAATGATATTTTGTCACTCTAACAGATAAAAGAGATCGAGTGAAAGAGAGAACTACCTAAAGATATGATACATTTTTTGACAAAAAGCCAAAAAAACAAGAGCTCAAACTCCAGGGTCCTGACTGAAGGAGCCGGAAAGAAAAACTGACTGCAAAGATTGACTGGAAAGAAAGACTGACTGCAGAATGCAGCACGCATAGAAACAGGAAACAAAAACGAGGAGAAATGAATACATTTCTCCTCGTTGTGCTCCCTACGCCTCCCCCGGGGAGGCGTAGCATTCACAAGCATTTCCAGATTTACGATTCCTCGTAAATCTGGAAATGTGTCTCGTTCCATGGGTGTTGCGAGGGAAAACCCACAGCAACACCCATGGAACACCCCTTTCACGCAAAGTGCTGCGTGTAAAGGGGCCATATTTACAAGGACAGGAAAAGCCACACAGGGTGGCTTTTCCTGTCCTTGTAAATATGGGGCAGTGTATTGCGCTGTCAGTGCGTCACAAAAAGTGACGTACTGGCAGCGCAAGGGGCTTGTAAATCTGCCCCTTCAGGTTTAGAAAAGCACAAGACTCCAATGGTAGTACCATCATAACATTTTACTAAACATTCTTAACTGGAGCACTGTTCATTGGGTGGGGAAATGTTGAGAGCCTATACAAGATCACATAAACACAATAAGTTACAAAATTACATAACATATTTACAATTTGATGTGCAAGCTATTGAGAAATGTCGGGCTATCCCGAAATGTGTGACATCCAGGCAAACATGGACTGTGGGAGAGGGCAGTTCACACAAGTCAAGTGCCATCACTAGATGGGTGACATGGTTGCTTCTCACGTCGATCCTTGCCATTTTTCCAGTGCTGATAAACTCTATTGAGGTCAACTTTCCCATTCAGGAGGTAGGCCTTTGTCCTCATCAGCATATCCAAATGCGTCTGCTCTAGTCTATTTCTCAATTTACTATTGATAGTGTTCATGAGGCTGAATCCTCATTCACAATCTGCGCTAGATGCTTGAAATGTTGCGCAGACATCAACAAGCGGAGACACCACATTATACTGAGCGGCATTGCGTACAGTGGAATTCACCATGTCTTGAAAGGTGGTAAATAACCCACCCTTTACATGTTCTGCCACCACATATTTATATTCTCTGTATTGTCGAACAACATCTTCGAGTGTTTCACTATCACCCAGGACCAAGACATTTTTATACTTTTCAACAAGTCTTTGTACATTCTCTCTCCCAGAATCAAAATGTGATTGTGTTGCTCTTGCCTGGAATTCAAAACTTGCCCATTCTTTCAGTTCATCTTCAGGGAATCTTTTTGCATGTGCTCACAAAGAAGGGAAGCAAAAGACAAAATAGGTCTACTATCAAACTCTTGCCTTTTCTTGTACAACACCATCAGATCTCTTGCAGTGCTGCTCCAAAAGATAGTGTACCCCAAATACTGTACCTTAATTTGACCAATATTTGCTCTTGCATACTTTACAGCTTCAACAGTAGTTGAAGAACTTTTTTGGAAAAGTTTGCACAAAGATGCAAATTCACCCAGAATGTCATTAAGTACTGCAAGGGAAATATGGTAGTTATAGTCCGATAGCTTTTTGTAACAATATTAAGCAACTGGATCATTCTTCTCAACTTTCTCATGCTCAAAGTACTTAAGAACAGCCTCGTAATTCCAAATTAGTGCACCAACTGCAAAATGCCTTGAAAGCCACAGGACTTCATTCAATGGTCAAAAAGAGACTACTTCACATTCAGTGACCGATGCGATTTCATCCAGCTTGGACTTCCTTGCAGGAGATCTGGAGAACACAGTGTAGACAGTCCTCAATAATGTCTCCATCTCTTTAATCATTGGAACTCTCTTCCAGGAATCATCAACTCCCAAATCTTCTCGATGGACGACACAATGCTGTTCAACTAGATGAGGAATGGATTGTTTAGGGCGAGTAGCAACACCATTATTCTTACCCAGCATCACAGACGCACCATCGGATGTGAACATGAGAATTTTCATAAGGTCCAGTTCATTGGCAGCGTAGAATTCTCTCACAGCAGTAGTGATAGCCTCAGCATTACAACTAGTCAGCTTCACTATGCCCCCAAACACTGTTTTGTGCTTTGTTGTTGTTACAGGTTGGAACTTGAAGTACAGGATGAGCATTTTTGTAACAGAAATATCTGTGCTCTCATCAATTATCAATGTGTGATACAAAGCGTTACAAAGTTTTGCCATAGCTTCACAGTGTATCACGCTATTGATGGCCTCAAGGAACTCAAAGGCATAGTTCTTGCTCCTCCAGCTGTCTGGTATCTTCCCATACAAAGCTAGGTGGTCATGGATGTCTTTGACAGACAACATTGAAGTATTCATCTTGACTGCCAGCAACACGTTGTTGATGAGAATCTTTATCTTCTCAGGCAGGGATCTTTGTTGTTCAACCACTTCCACTCTGTTTACTTTGTCAGTGGCAGTTTCTGTCAGCGTTGCCCGCACTCCATAACTGAACCTGACAGCAGCACTTCTGTTTCTCAATATCACCAAGGCAGACTCGTGAACTTTGCTAATTAGATGGCGTTTCATATAATCCAGTTTCTATCCATCACTCCATTTCTTCCCTGTAGAAAAGTCCCCAACAATCTTGGCTTCTGCACATGCTTTGCAAATCAAGCCCACGTCTGAGCTATATTGAAATAGTTCCCGGAGTTGCACGCGAACCTTGCTTCGTGATTTCTGTGTCTCAGCCTCCACAATTTCTTTCATCCACTCTTCCTTGAATGCAAGGCAACATTTCTTCCTTTGTGGTGAAACACCGCGCTCTCCTGAAGTTACAGCTTTGCGCTTGAACATTTTCGTGCAAGCTGGTTTTATCCTGCTGTGCCACAAAGCTTGCAAAATAAATGAACATGGCTAAAGTTGATGCCTATGCTCATGAATGCAATCTGTCACATAGTAGTGAGCCATCGCCAGCAAAACGTAGAGTGTAGTTACCTGGATTTTTCTGTTCTCTGCCCTGCCCTTCCAAACGAATCACTGACATAATATCGACAGACACAATATCGACCTACATTTTTATCGACACAAAAATATCGTCTACACTAATATCGATACCCTATACTTAATTAATAAAATACACTATTATCGACACCAAAATATCGATAAACATTAACATTGATATCAGTACTATCGAACACAGAAATATCATTAATTAAAATATCGAACATTATTTAAAAATATACCACATATCCAAAATAACGATTACAAAAATATAGACAGCAATAATATCGTTTAAAAAAAAATATGGACAACTTAAAAACAGATAAACCAAACAAAACTTAACACCATAAATATATTTAAATAAATAAACATACTCTGCGAACAAAATAAAGAAAATACAATTAATTAAAAAAATATAAACACATATTATAAAACATTAAATCATAAACACACTATTAATACCTATTTACATTTTATATTTAAATAATATACACACATTATTTTACATCACATATGATACAATACACATTTAAATAATTCAACCTGTTTAAAAAAAAATAAAAAGCAGTAACTGACTCTTAATTAGCGTTTTCCATACATGGAACTACCAAAACAATTAAAACAATAAAGAACAACCAATCAAATACACACAATATTAAAATAAACCAATAACATCTACCAAACAATTAAATCAACACTTAGGGGGTGATTAGGATGGCGGGCGGATCGCCATCGCCGTCCAGGCGGTGGCGATCCGCCCGCCATCTCCACCCGATTTACCCCGCGCAACTTTTACACCGGTCGGCAATCGTTTCGATTGCCGGCCGGGCGGAGCTGGGGCCTAATATGGTGGCGGTGCCTACCAGGCACCGCCATCCATATTAGGATGTGTGCATTTGAAAGACCATGGAAAGGCTGGCGGGGAATTGCTTTGGGGGCCCGTTGCGGGCCCCCGGGGGGGTGGGTGGCTGCACTTGGGGGGTACCTATGGTACCCCCCTACATTGCCATGCACAAGGTGGCAGGCACTGCGCGGTGCCTGCCACGTTGTGCATGGCAATGCACAACATGCCAATTTGGCATTGCGGCGGGTGCTGCTTACAGCAGCACCCACCGCAATGTCAATATTGCGGAATACGACCGCCAGGGTGGCGATCGCATCCTAATCAGCGGTGCGGGACCGCCGCATATCTGGTGGCCGGTCCCAGCACCGCTAGGGTGGCGGGCGCCCGCCATCCAAATCATCCCCTATATAAAGAACAAAAAATTATTCTTATTTTACACCCTAAACCAAAAACAATAAACAACACAAAACTCTGACGGATTTATACCAGAAGCAAGGACTTCATTAAAGAAAAATCCATACTTCAAAAAGTAAGTAAAATACCATTTATAATATAACATTCAAACTAATCTTCAAAAACTACTATTTATCATGCACAAATAATTAATATATATCTTTTTTCTATCTATATCTCCTCTACAGATAATTCTCCAAGCATTCCAACAATTACAGACCAGCTTCTAAAATCTTCTAACAAATAAAGTAAGTATTCAGCAAAAAGCATTTTAAAAATTATCTAAAACACCCAACCAAACCCCAATTTCATCTGAAACCCCCACCCCACCCCTTATACAATTGACCAAAATATTTAAAAAAATCTTTTATTCTACCAACAGAAACATCAGCAACAAAACAGAAATCAACTAACAAAGAAAGGAAATCTACATTGAAAACAAGCTCAAAAGGGCGCTAGAGGGCGCACGGCAAGATGGCCGCACCCTAGTGCTGCTCTGCCCGGCCGGGCCAATATCCGTCCATTATCTGCAAAATACTGGAGCATCCACATACCCAACCGGACCGGGTGATGATGTGATGGGTTTCTGAGGCGGCTGGAGCTGACAGGAACCACGTCTGCTCGCTGTACCCGCTGGAAACGCGGGCATTTCGGTTGACTGGTGAGCGCTCGCAAAATGGCGCCTGCCGCGCATATCTGAGCTGCGGCGACTCGGCGGACCGCCAGCTGGTGGTGCATCGGGCCCTCATCCCTCATCAAGCTCGTGAGTGTGCCTGCCTGGAAGGCTCGGAGAGCCCACGCCTGGAAGTTATCGTGGTGTGGACCCGGACCGCAAGCAGTGGCAGAGACCGAGAGCGGGAGTTTCCGCTGTACTTCCTGATCGCCTGGGCTCCAGAAGACGTCGGACTTCGGATCGCGTGCTCCCTGCAGTCGGCGGTGGTGAGTGGTGTGCGGTGCCAGCTGGGCCTGCGGCTGCGTGGGCGGGGGCCCAGGCTAGGCGCGGCGCGCTGCGAGCTGCTGTTGGGCTGGGGGGGGTCTGTGTATCGGCGAGGCGGAGGAGCGGCGGAGCGCAAGGGCTGTCGTATGCTGAGCGGTCGAGCTGCATGTGTCTGCTGCGAATGAGCTCCCTGCTAGGGCGAGAAGGCTGAGCCCATTCTATACTGGTCTCCCTCGGGGGCCTAGCCTGACTCTGCTGTCTGGTGGCTGCAATTGCTGCTGAACTGGCAGGCTGCACGGAGGTGTGCTGCGAGTGGTGCCGCTGTCTTGTCAGGCCCTGAGGGCTTGGGTCGCTTGAAGCGCTTCCCCCCTGGTGGATTCCCTGCGGCCCATCCCCCCATGTTGGTGTCCTACTGCTGTGTGCACTGATCTGTGCTCTGGAGAAGCCCTGATTGCGCCGTTGCAGCGACTGGTGGCAGTTGGAGAGCCTAATATCCCTGGTGCTGGGCTTATTGAGGGGGCTCCCTCGTTTTGGTGCCTTTCTACATTAGGGTGTGCGGGATTGAGTGCACTGGCCACCCGCCTGAGATCTGTTTGTGGGCTGAGGAACCAATTGTCCGCTCACAGCATGGGGCGCACCGACAAGACGCAGTCTCGCCTCACATTTGATGCCCGCAAGACTCCTAAATCCACGCAGCGAGCTGCCTCGGACTCTGAGGCGGATGTACACAGTGATGCCCCCCCCTCGCTGGAGACCACGTTGTTGGCTATGCAGCGCAGTCTTCAGTCCATAGAGGGCACAATGGCAGCGGTAAACCATCGCCTTGATCACCTGTCTGGGCAACTGGAGAAGCAGAACGCCCGTATGGGGGAGGTTGAACAGCGCGTGTCGGCAGCGGAAGATGGTCTCAGTGCAGTGTCCGGGAAAACACTGAACATGGAAAAGGTGCTATCCCTCATTCAGGCTAAGAATGAGGATTTGGAGGCACGGTACCGGCGCAATAACATCAGACTGACGGGGCTGCCGGAGTCCACCAATGTGGGGAAAATGGAGACGTATATAGAAACCCTCATTAAGGATTGCTTTGGCACTGAGCACCTGTCCCACATGTTTATTGTTGAACGCGCCCATCGGTCGCTGGCAGCGTGGCCGCCTCCTGGTGCAGCCCCTCGTCCCATTATAGCGAGACTTTTTAATTATAGGGACCGCAACACTGTTTTGCGCCTGGCCAGAGACAAAGGGACTATCGAACATCAGGGCAATAACTTGGCGTTTTTTCCCGACTTCACTGTGGCAGTGCAGTCTGCTAGAAGGGAGTTCAGCGCGGTGAAGAAGTTCTTGCAATCCGAGGGAGTGCCTTATGCCATGCTGTATCCAGCACGCCTGCATATAGGGCACGAGGGGGACTTCAGGATTTTTGCGAATCCTAAGGCGGCCATGGATCACGCTAAACAACTCAAACGCAAGCTGCGTGAGACTAGCACGCTTCAGGATGACAATGACTGAAGTGCAGAGCTGCATTGGACACTTGGTCAGCTTCAGGACTGCCATTGATTCTCAGAGATTCTTGCGATTTTCTTTCCTCTGTACTTTCTACTTATTCCTGTAGCATTGGTTGGCCTCTTCATGTAGCTGTCTGTATATCCCAAGTGCTTCCACAATGGGGTGCCTCCGCTGCAGTCTGACTGGGAGATCCAGGGGGGAGGGTGCGATGGGGGGGGGCGGGATGGTCCACTGGCGATCCATCCTGTCTATTCAATTTTTCTCCTGACATGTTCTCTATTGATGTGATTATCTGTGGGTGGGTCTCGGACAGCTGTGGTAGTTTCTGCCCTGGTGGTGCACATTAGGAATCATTGCAATGAGGGGGATACAGATCCTATTGTTGGTTATTGTATGATGCATTTATCTCTCCCTGCTGGCAGATCTCATTACTCTCTATAATGTTGATTGTATGTTTCCACTTATAATGTTCTCAGGCTTTGTACGTGCCTTGGTAGGCTGGGCTTATATGATGGTCTTTGGTCAAGATGGGGGATGAGACATATGGGGTGCTGAGCGCCGCACACCAGAAGGTTCTTTATCCTGGCATAAACCTAGATCTGCCTGGCCACCTCCTTCCTGTTGGGAGGATAGTTGCACTCGGTGCCCCCGACTGGGTGTACCCCAAAATGCTCTTTTTGCTCTTAGGGGAATGTTGGGGGGAGGAGGGTGTTCGACGGGGATGGCTTTGGCAGGTTGGGGTTGCTGAAGTGGGTGGGGGGTGCAGGGGGCTGTTTCGGGGTTGGCAGACAGACACTGTGATTGAGATGGGTGCCACTGGTTTTGGAGCACTCTGGAATGGTCGGCATGCTGTGTATACTTTATGGTATGAGTGGCTCGCTCTGAATGGCTGTACACTATGAATAGGACAATTAGGGTTCTCACCTGGAATGTCCGTGGGCTTAACAGTCCCAAGAAGATACGTTCAGTTTTTGCATATTTGGAACGCATGCGGGTGCAGGTTGCTTTCCTACAGGAGACGCATTTGACCAAGGACTCAGAAAAAACAGTGGGTGCACGTTGGGCGAGTGTTAGAGTGGCATCCTCATATTCTACTTACTCTAGGGGAGTGCTGATTTTGGTGAAGAAGGGTATTCCGTTCACTGTGACTCGAACAGACACGGATTAGAATGGACGAGTGGCGATTGTACAGGGTCAGCTGGGTGACAGGGGGGTGCTCTTGGTGAATGTGTATGGCCCCAATATGGACGATCCGTCCTTCTACTCAGACGTATGGCGTAGAATTTCAGCTTTTCCTATGGCTGCGATTATCTGGGGGGGGGGATTTTAATGTCTGTCTGGATGCCACTATGGATAGAGCTGGAAGTGGGGAGGTAAGGTCTAGACAAGCTGCGGAATTGATTAAGGGTTTATTGGATGCAGAACAGTTACACGACATTTGGAGGCTGCGTAACCCTGCGGGCCGGGAAAGCGCTTTTGTGTCTTCCGTCTACGGATCCTGGTCCCGTATAGATTACTGGCTTATATCGGGGGAGGTGTGTCCCTGGGTAGTGGGAGTGACTCATGAGGCTCGTACGTTGTCGGACCACTCTTCGGTCACCCTGGAATTGCAGGTTCCCACTTGCGAGAGACCGCCCTTCACGTGGCGGCTACAGCCGTCTGAATTAAAGGATGCAGTGTTTCGACAGACCGTTGCGGACGCAATTACAAACTTTTTTAGGGAAAATGAGGGGGTCGGTGGACAGTGCGGGGGTACTTTGGGAAGCGTTCAAAGTGACCATCTGGGGGGTCTGTATAGGGGCGCAGTCTGGGGTGCTACGCGATCTCCGGCGCCGGATAGAGAAACTGGCGTCTGATATATCGTCACTGGAACGCGCCTATGAGTCTGATTCCTCTCCAGCGATCCTGGCAGGTATTCGGGGTCTCGTCTCGGAACATAATGACACGGTTGACCAGGAGCTACTGCATTGCTCTCGACGGAAAACTGCTCGATATTACGGCGAAGGGGGCAGGCCTGATCGATCCTTGGTGCAAAAGCTGGCGGAACACGAAGCCAGGAGCGCATCACGGCGCTGCAGGATATGGATGGTGTTACCCGCTACTCGACGGCTGAGCGCTGCGATATTGTATTGCAGTTCTATACCTGGCTATATGCAGCCCGGGATTCTCCGTCACTGGAGGAGATTGCTACATATCTGGATGATATAGCGCTGGTGTGGCTATCTAACTCGCATCGGGAATACCTTGTGCAACCATTCGATGTCGAAGACTTTAAACTGGCTATAATGGCCTTGCCTACGTGTAAGGCTGCGGGGATGGACGGGCTGCCCAGTGAATTTTATAAAACCTACGCGTCGGATCTAGCGCCTCGCCTACTGGCGGTATGCGGAAGCATATGAGACGGGAACATTACCGCCTACCCTTGCTTGTGACGTTGTTGAAGCCCGACAAGCCTCCGGCTCAGTGTGAGTCGTACAGGCCCCTATCGATTATTAAAATTGACGCAAAAATGTTTGCAAAAATGATCGCCACCAGGATACAGCCGCTGGTTCCACTCCTGGTTTTGCCTGACCAATCGGGGTTTGTCGCAGCGCGCTCCACGGTTCACAATTTACGCACGGTCTTTTCCACTCTGCACTATTTCGAGTCCGACTTTCAGGCCGTTGCTGTGTTGCTTGACACAGCAAAGGCCTTTGACTCCTTGCAATGGCCATACATGTTCGCAGTCCTGACCAGGATGGGCTTTCCACCGTTCTTCTTGCAGTGGCTCAGGGTCCTTTATGATAACCCGGTTGCCCGGGTGAGAGTAAATGGGTGGGTGTCCTCGACGTTCCCCATCGAGCGGGGCATGCGACAGGGCTGCCCCCTGTCGCCAATGCTCTTCTCTCTTGCTTTGGAGCCACTCGCTTGTCGGCTCCGCCAGAAACACGCGGAGGCGGCCTTGCGATTTCAGCAGCGACCGTTGATCGTCTCCCTATACGCGGACGACATGTTACTCTATGTCCGTGAACCGGCAGTATACCTATCTGCACTGCTTCGGGAATATGTGAGGTTCGAGGGTTTCTCTGGTCTCGGGATCAATTGGTCGAAGTCAGTGGTGCTCCCTCTGACAGAGCACACGAAGGAAGTGTCAATGGACTACCCCCTAGCCTGGACATCATACCCAGTGAAGTATTTGGGAGTGTGGTTACACAGAGACCCAGAAAAGGTAGTTTCTGAAATTACGGTCGTACGATAGCGCGTATTACTGACCTGGCTGAACGATGGGCGCATCTGCCCCTCTCATTGGCTGATAGGATTGCGGTTGTTAAGATGGCCTTTTTCCCTAAGCTGCTGTATTTCTTTATTAATATTCCCATTAAACTGAATATGACACTGTTTACATCGCTTCAATCGTCCCTTCTAATGTTTGTGTGGGGAGGCAAGAAACCCCGCTGTCGGTGGGATATTTTGGTTCAGCTTTTTGAAAGGGGAGGCTTTGAAGCCCCGATATTAGACTCTATTATCTGTGCGCTCAGGCGCAATTCGCCCACTATTGGCATTTCCCCAGCGCTTTCAACCTCACGTAGCTATTGAATCTGATGCTGTCTCACCAATGCCGCTACAAGCGGCGGTCTTGATGGGGGGTTCAGGTGGCCCGCGGACTGAGATCAACCCAGTACAGTGTACGGCGTGGGCTTGGCGAATGCTGGCAAAACGGACTCGGGTGCCTTACCTATACGCTCCATCGCTACCCCCTGACTTCGCACCCTGATATCTCTGCGGCGCGTGAGAAACCGGCCCTGCGCGAATTGGCTAAGGTAGGCATTTCCCGGCTGGGAGATTTGTATACAAATGGCCACTTCAAGACCTTGCTGGAGGTGCAGAATGGCACGGAGCGCGGATTTATGTTTGGCTTTACCTATGTACGGGTCAGGCAGGCGATCCGAGCGGCCTATCCGGATTACCCGGCGGAACCCACTGCTCTACGGGCATTGCAGGCGATGCTGTCGGGAGCGGGGCGCAAGGGCCTAATCACTAAACTATACAACTCTTCCCTGCGAGAGCGGGAACGGGAGGACCATCCCTCCTTTTTGCGTTGGAGAGCAGTGCTGGGAGATACTCTTGAGTCGGATGATTGGACCGCGTGTTGTAAGCTCACGGGTCGCCTCACGGCGAACTGTAACCTTCGAATAATTCATTTCAAATTCCTTCATCAACTATACTACACTCCATCACAACTGTGTAGATATGGGTTGCGAGAGACGGCTGCTTGCGTACGGTGTGGGATGAATGAGGCAGATTTTCTACATGTGGCATGGACGTGTGCAGGGGTGCTTACCTTCTGGACTGCTGTGGTGAAGATGCTTACTGATATAATACTGGAACCTGTGCCGGTGCACTCCGGAGCTGTGCCTTCTTGGGATGGTACAACGCCTAAAACCCTGTAATAGGCGGATTGTGGCTGTGGCTACACTATTTGCAAAGAGGGCACAGTGTTGGGGAGCTAAGACAACCCCTACGGTGAAGAAATGGCTTCGTGACCTGCTGTATTGCAGGGACCAGTTGCTAATTTATGAGGAGGAATTGCCGGAGGCCTCACGCCCCAAGGACTTCTGGGCCCCAATTACTGCATATCTCCTGTCCCGCACAGATATGGCGTGATGTTCTATGCTTGTCCGAGACTCTTGTGGGACGGCCTACTACCCACCCTGGTTTATGCTGGTCCCTGCGGGCTCAAGCCTTATGCTCCTGTTACTAGATGTGCACTATGAATGCCCCGTAAAATCTACCTACTGTTCGCATTGATATGGTCTGTATATGCCTCTCTGTTAGTGTTCAGCTCACATAAAGATGCCTTGATGATGTTGATTCTGTCTGCCTGGGATGGGGTGGGGTGTACGCTACGTTGTTTTTTATATGATACACTGTACGAGAATTATCTGCTGTTGTCATTTGATTGTTAAAAATCAATAAACATATATAAAAAAAAAAAAGAAAACAAGCTCAAAATCAACATCGTAAGTATATTAATAACAATGTGTATGTATTAATTAAAAAACCTGTACATTATTCATTTTATTATAGCCTTATAGCCCGCTGCCGAGGGCTATACCAGTTGTTAAATGCCCTGATCCCGAGTTATAGGCCCGAGCCACAGGCAAGGGCCTATAACGAGGGAGAGGGCCTTTAACAACTGGTATAGCCTGAGGCAGAAGGGCTATAAGGCTATTAGAACATTCCACCCACAAAGGGTAGAATGTTCTAAATTAAAAATGGAGAAACAAAAAGACAAACATTGGAATGTTGGAGTGCTGGGCTTATACCAGCCATTATAAGCCCAGAGCTACTCCATTGTCTTCAATGGAGCTCCCAACATTCCAATGTTCTAATAATTTTTATATACAGTTTTCGTAGCATTTAAAACATCACAATGACAGAAGGCGCCCAATTTATCACTTCCCAGAAAGGAAAGTTTTTGCTATGTTACATGGGGTATGTCTATACCCAGGAAAAGCAAACTGGACTTAAAGTAAATTGGAAATGTAGCAAATACTATTCGAATAAGTGTTATGGGAGGGCAACAACTAGAGAAACAACTGTTTTGTATACAAGAGAGCATAACCACCCCCAAATGTTACTGAAATAGAGGTTAGGAATGCCCTAGACAACATTAAAGATGCTAGCACAAGCTCACAAAAACCTACCACTCAACTACTTAAAGAATTGCTGCCCAAAGTACCAAAACATGCTACTGGTCAAATGCCCTCTATTTCTTCATTAAAAAGAACTATAGCTCGAACAAAAAAAGCAACAACCATCACCACACCTGCCCCAAAAACATTTGAAAAGGTAGAAATTCCTCCAGAACTATCTATAACTCATAACGAAGAAAAAGAATAATTATGTTTGCAACAGCAAATAATTTAATCAAACTACAACAGTCAGAAACATGGTTGATGGATGGGACTTTTAAAATTTGTCCCAAATCATTCTATCAATTATATAGTATCCATGCCCTATATCAAAACACCAACATCCCTTTTATCTACGCCTTACTACCTAATAAACAAAATTCCACATATATGGAAATACTAAACAAAATTAGACAAGAAACCAATAATTAATTTCCACAGAAAATAATTATTGATTTTGAACAGGCAATGATAAATGCAATTCTGAAATCCTACCCACACACATCAATTCAGGGTTGCTACTATCATTTCAATGAGTGTATATGGAGACACCTTCAGAAATCAACATTAGGGGCCCGATTCTGATGCAGTTAGGAAATCTTCCCGAGCGAATCGGTTTGGAAATGGTTTCCGACCTACTCGGATCGGGAGAGTCCGACCGACCAAGTATGATGCATCCGGATGCTTCCAGATACGATTTGGTTGGACTCCCACTGACTTCTATGGGAGCCTATGTTCCTAACCGCATCGTAATCTGGCCCTCGGTCAGGAAGACACGTTCCCGATCCGATTTGGAAGGAGCAAATGTTGTTAGGAGGCCTTCCTAACCGCATCGTAATCGGGCCCTAGTTGGGAATGCTTTCCTAACCGCATCGGAATCAGGCCCTAAGTGTTGAATATGCGACAAACAGTTCTTTCGCATACCAAATAAAAAAACGTATTGCATTGGCCTACGTCCCAGTTACTGACGTGGCCGAACATTACAACCTATGTACCAAATTCCATGGTGGAATGTATACCTTAGCACATTAAACCAAGAGGCAAAAACAAACAATGCTGTTGAATGTTGGCATAATGCCTTCCAAGCAATAACAGGACGAGGTCCACCTACACTACACAAACTCCTACTCTCCCTCCAAAAAGAACAGAGCTACCATCAGCTAAGAATGGAGCAATCTGTAACACAAATCAGACCTAAACTATCCAAACAAACTAAACAAATGTTTGAATACCTACAACATCAAGTCAGACTATACCCAACAACAAAAGGCCTAGAATACTTAGAAATAATTGCCAAAAGCCTACTCTAAATTACCAAAACAGTTTAAAATATATAAAACTTTTCTATAAAAATAATTAAAATGCATACAAATAATTTTTATAATTTCACAAATGTAATTAATTTGTCTAATATATTCTTATTTAAAAACTAAAATTATATACAGACATATTAATTAAATATATGAAAAGATAAACAACAATAACAGTAAATCTCTTTGCATTTCCCTCCCACAATAAATAATTAAATTAACTTACCGTTTCCGTAGCTGTAGACAGAAAATCCCAAATGTTGTAAACCAATCCAGGTATCACATAATCCAAATACGAGGAAAAAGTACCCCAAATTTTTTTTAAAATACAACTGTTCCAAAAGTAATCCTCCGTTCGTAAATCCACCAACGATTAACCATAAAAAACCTGAAAAAGTGTTTTAAAAAAAGAAACGCTCCATGAAAACCCGAAAAATTAAGGAAGTGTTAAATAATTATTAGTTACTTAAACTAATATACACTTCCTTAATAAAAAAAAAGCAATCTTCTCGTATCCGCCACTTCTATCGACCAAAACCTGTAAAAAACACACAAACATTCCCGCCCACACAAAAATACACATAATACACAACATAACACTATTAGAAACATTATACACACCATATTCAAACATATTGTAACATATTTTACGGTTTGGGAATCAAAGGTACGGAAGTTGTTGGGAGAACATGGCGACCGCGTTCTGAGCGGCCGCTTGCACCCGGAGCTTCCCTCTCCTATCCCGTAGTGGAATACCGTCTTACCTGCTCTTGATGAGGTTTTGAGCGGTTGGAGGGTTTCTGGGTCATTTCTTTGCCTCTCAGCTGACGGGGGCGTCCCAGTCTGGAATGTGTTACGGTGCCTCCGGCTTTGGTTGCTCCTCCCGCCTGCTACGCTGGGACGAGGCCGCCCTGGAGCTTCGGAGGGGTCGCAGAGCGGCGGCGCGCGGGCTTCTACGGGTCGGCGGAGGCAGCGCCAGAAACAGCAGCTTGCTTGATCCAACAAGGCAGGGAGAGAGAAAGCCGGAGACAGTTTCTAAGGAGCTGGTTTTCCCCTCTGTTGCAGCCATCTCTGCTTTCCCTGTCTCCTCTCCTCCGGAGGGGATACTTTCGGAGTCGGCGTCGGTGTCAGCGAGGGAGGCACGACGGCTTGCTGGAGCACAGGAGAAACAGGTTTGCTCCCCGCAGCAGGGGAGAGCATTTTTAGAGGTTTTTGGGGGCTCAACAACGGCCACCAGAGGCGGGAAAAAGAAAAGTAAAAAACGCGGAGGGGCTGTTCCGGCTCTTTTGGGTATCAGGAAGACTGGTAATTTTAACAAACCACATCCTGAGGAACAGTCCAAATGTCAATCACCAGAAGGCTCCCCAAAATCTCCAACCTCTATTGATTGCACGGCTTTTCAGACCTACCAGGTAAAAGGAAGGAGTATAAAACCTGGGAGGGCTAAAAGCAACTCCCTTGACAGCAAAATCAGGATTACCCCGTCGCTAAGGTCGTATTTTAAAGTATTACCTGAAGTTCTTGACATCACGAAGAAGGGAAGTGCACTTAGTGCTTTCAGAGGGGGATTTAGTGGGCTTTCTACGACAAAACTACCAACTGCCAATATGGAGCCGGTAAGCCCTCTACCCCCCCAGACGGGACCCCAGGCGGAACTCCAGGTGGAACCTGTAGCTTCAGCCCCTGATAATATATCTGAGATAGTGCCAGAAAAAGAGATGGATCTGGTGGTCAAGAGTCTTGTTGGAGCTGCTGGCTCAGAGTGTGGAGGGGTAGAGAAAAGTCTTAAGCTCCAAGAGACGGGAGGGCCCTCAGCAGCCTCGCTGGAATCTCTTTTCGCCACACTGTCAAATGACATCAAGAAAGGCTTTTCTGTCTCGGCCGCAAACCAGGGAGAGATAAGGAGGGCCTGTGAGTCCCTGGAAAGGAAGGTGGATCTATTAAATATCAGGACTGAGACATTAGAGAAGACGGTTGGAGAATTAAAAAATAATCTCGGGGTTGCGGAGGTTGAGATCCAGACACTTAAACGGGAGGAGGCAGCTATTCGGGACCGAATGGAGATGCTAGAGAACAATTCTCGTAGGAACAACCTCCGCCTATTGAATATTCCAGAAGGGAAAGAAGGGTCTGACCTCAAATCATATATTATCTCTCTGCTCAAAGAAGTTTTGCAATTTGAGGAGTCAGAGGCAACCCTAGGAATGGATTTACAGAGGATCCATAGAGATCCGTTTCGCAAGAATCCTAATAGAGTCAAACCAAGAAAAATTCTTGTTAATTTGCAATTTCCTCACGTATTCTTTAAAGGAAAACATTCTCAATTTGGCCTTGAAAGTTAAAACATTAAGGGTTGGGGATTTCTCTTTCGAAATTCGCTCGGATCTTGCCAAAGCTACCCTTGAAAGACAGTGGGAACTAGGCAGGAGGATGGACGATTTCAAGAAGCTTGGTGCAGTTGCACAGTTGAAATTTCCTGCCTTCCTAAAAGTTATGCACAACAATAAAATGCACAACATAAGATCAGTGCAGGAGGCAGATGAGCTGCTGGGGTCCATCAGCAAGGGAGTCCCATAGGAAAGAGCTACCTACTCTTTGGTCATGATCAGGGCGGGGTAGAGGGTTGCCCTTGCTATTTGTGTCTCTCTCTTCTTTCTCTGGGTCAGGTATGAGATAAACCAAATAGAGAAGTATGAGTGGTGTGTGGAGAAAAATTGGGGCGATTATTTCCCAGTTTCCTTCTAGTATATTTATATTCTTCTTTTTCTTTTTTTTTTTGGGTAAGGGTGTAAATTATGTGGTATTTGAACTTTTTTTTTTTTTCTACACGGGATTGGGACGGGATAGGTTGGGCAGCTTTGGGGTGCAACACCTGGACTACATCTGTCCAGATTTATGGGGGAAGGGTTCTCCAGGGGGGATCAGCTGTGTGGGTGGGGGGATGGGGAGCACCGGGGCATAAAAAATAAAAATACCTCATTCGCCATATTTACATCAGGCTTAGCTCAAACAGCTGTGGTTCGATTGCAAGGGATTAGGTGTTGGTTTTCTCGGGGCTTATTGTTGGATGAGGGCCTCAGACTTAAGCTACCATGAAAGCATTACAGATATTATCCTGGAATGTCAATGGCTTGCGCGTGAAGTCTAGAAGAGCTAGGATTTTGCAATATCTTAGGGACTCCCCAGCGCAAGTCATTGTCATCCAGGAGACACGTCTTCTTAAGGAAGAGACCCGGGAAATTTTTAAAAACCAAAAATGGGTGGACTCCTTTATTTGCACTAACCAGAGAGCTAATATCAGAGGGGTCTTGATTCTCTTTAAAAAACAAGTCAATGCCCAGATTATACAGCACAGGGAAGACCCATGTGGTAGATGGGTGATATTAAAGGTAATGTTAATGGGCATACCTCTTACCTTGGTTGGCTATTATCGCCCAAATCAAGACGATCATTCATCCCTCAAAACAATTTTTTTGCATCTTTTAGACTTCCCAGAACCAATTATTATTGCTGGAGACTATAATATTGTTCTCAATCCTAAACTTGACAAATCTGCTGGTAGCAGAGCGGCTGTCCCCTCTAGGTCCAGGGAATATCTCCAGAATATGATGGCACAGACGGGTATATGTGATATTTGGAGGGAGAGATCGGGCCAGCAGTTGGGGGTCTCATATCGAAATCTCAAATATCGACACAAGTCAAGAATTGACTATATTTTGGTCAGTTATAGCCTAAGGAGTAAGGTCAAAGACATTATCTATCTGTCGTCCCATCTGTCAGATCATTCAGGAGTAGTATTAGATCTTGATTGGGTGCAGGCCCAGCAGTCGAAAATTTGGACCTTCGACCGAACACTGCTCCTGGAGGAAGAAGAGATGTCTTTTCTGGCCCAGGAAACCGAAATCTTCCTTAAAATCAACCTAGGTACAGCAAGCACTACGGTGGTCTGGGATTCGTTTAAAGCCTTTGTGAAGGGTATTATTACTAGCAGGACGAGTTTTAGAAATAAAAAGTATAGGGAAGCGATTGCTTTTTTGGAGGCAGAAATGAAGGGCGCCGAGGCTGAACTAGATAGAGAGGCCACTTTGGGTGGATTACCAGCAACTTCGGATAAACTTAGTAAATTAAGAGAGCAGTTGGAGGGTATCCTTCAATGGAGGCTTATGCGTAGATGGGAGGCAAGTAAGATCGCCCATTTCGAGTATGGGGAAGGGGCTGGAAAGCTGTTGGCATGGAAGGCAAAATCAGATAGACTTCGTAACTAGATAAAGGAAATTGCTGCAGGATGTGGAGTAGCTGCTCTGTCTTCAGATGAAGAAATTGGTGAGGCCTTCTTTAAGTATTTCCAGGATATATATCAAGAAGATTTGATAGAGGACAGGCCTAAAATCAAAGACTGGCTGAATAGAACAACTTTAGCATCTATAAGTTCTGAACAACAGGAGGGCTTAGAACAGAATATCACCCAAGAGGAAGTGAGGAAGGCTATAGCTGCTTGTAAGAGAGGCAAAGCGGCGGGACCAGAAGGGTTACCCGCTGAGTTATACAGGTCTCTGGGTGAAGCCATTATCCCTATATTGACACAGCTATTTAACAAGATTCTAGCAGAAGGTCTAAAGCCTCCCGAGTCGTGGGACGATGCCACGGTCGTCTTGATTTTGAAACCTGGTAAAGATCCTGCAAGTTGTGGGTCATATAGGCCCATTTCGTTGTTAAATGAGGATTATAAAATCTTTACCTCAATCCTGGCAGCCAGGTTGGGGTCAGTGGCCGGGGACATCCTTCATTTAGACCAGAAGGGGTTTGTTAAAGGCAGACAGTTATCAGACCTCACATATGATCTTATAGGAGCTATTGAAATTGCCTCCACGTACTCACTCCCTCTCTCTGCCCTGACTCTTGATGCCACCAAGGATTTTGACAGGGTCAATTGGGTTTACCTGTCGGAAGTTATGGGGAAATTTAATTTAGGTAAAAAGTTTTGCCATACCATCCAATTGTTATATCAAGCCCCCTCAGCAAAGTTGCTGGTAAATGGTAAACTGACAAAATCATTCAGAATCACTAGGGGTACTAGGCAGGGTTGCCCCCTTTCCCCTCTTCTTTTTGACATGTACATTGAGCCTTTTGCGCAGAGGCTTAGAGAAGATCTCAGCATTGTGCCTTTCAGGTATGGAGAGTGGGAAAGAAAGGTGGCCCTGTACGCTGATGACATTTTGGTTCTCTCTGCAGACCTAGAAACAACTCTCCCGGCAGTGATCGGTCTGGCACAGGAGTTTGGGCAAGTTTCTGGGTACGAGGTGAATGCTGGGAAGACGGAGATTATGGTATGGAACCTTGGGGGCAGTCAACATCAGGTCAGCACTAGTATGCGATACCTGGGGGTCAGAATTGTTCAGGACATTGCCAAAATTGCAGAAGTCAACTTAGCACGAGTGTCAAGGGAGTGCCAAAAACAAATGAAAGCTTGGGTTCATCTCCCTTTATCTATTCTTGGGAGGGTTAATCTAGTAAAAATGGTGGTGCTGCCAAAAATAACCTTTCTTTTTAACACCATTCCCCTACTCTTCGATAAATCAGCTGTGGATAAATTACAGCAGGCAGTAAATTCTTTTATCTGGTCATACAGAACTACCAGAATAGCCTGGAAAAAGCTGAGGCGTAGGAGAGAGAAAGGGGGTCTTGCGCTTCGTGATTTATAATATTATGCCTGGGCCTTTCAGTTCTCGCACTCTCGAATGCTCTTAAAAATGCCTGTAAACACAGGGGCGGGAGGCATGTTCTTGGCTATGTTAAGGGGGGCCAAGTTACCGGAAGAGGGATTTTTGTTTAAATTCGGGGAACCAACATTTTTCAAAAAGGTTAAATTAAAAGTCCTCCAGGCATTGATTAAATCATGGGCCAGAGTAAGGCGCCTTCTTGGTCTTAATTACTTTTCTAGCCTGGCGCCACTTTGGGATTCACCAGGCGCACCAGAATGTCTTCAGGACAGGCTTGCTTTACCACTCAGAGAAGCAGGGCTGAAAGTATGGGGCGAGTTGGTGGCAGGGGGAACACTAATCTCATGGGAACAACTAAGAGAGAGTGGGAGCGGATCTCTCAAAGTTTAAATACATCCAGCTGCAGAGCTGGGTCCAAGCACAGCAAAGTCAGAAAAATTCGATAGGCTGGGGCAATGCTTTAGAACAACAGCTAGTCGACAGGCTAGTGGGGAGGAGGGAGGTTTCTTACTGGTATTGGGCAGTGGAAGAGGCAGTGGTTAGTGATTTTAAACTTGCAGAAGAACTATGGAGTGAACATCTTCCAAATCAACAATGTGAGCAACTTTGGCAGAATTCATTCAAGACTCTTTTCAGCATAGTAAGACCTGCCTTGTTGAGGAGAAACCATCTATTCACTGTCCACAGGGCCTATCTCTCCCCTTTAAAAAAAGCTGTCTAAATTTTCAAATGGGCCCTCGGTCAGCTGTAGGAAGTGCGGTCTAACTGAAGCCTCAGATGTACATATGTTTAAAGACTGCCCGGCCATCACTCTGTTTTGGGAAAAAGTTTATAGGTCAGTGGAGTGTATTCTGGGAGCCCCAATCCAAATAGACCTGGCCCGTATAATTTTCGGACTTACCAACCAAGTCACCGGGTCTGCTAAATCTCTCTTATTTTATGCCATTTTGTTAGCTAGGAGGCAAATATGCAAGCGTTGGATTGAACCCTCCCCTCCCTTGCATTCTGACTGGCTGATGTCGATGGTTGAGACATCCAAGATAGACCTGTCCAGAGGTTGTAGCGCAAAAAAGACTGCCTTTTGGGACTTGTTGTCGAAATGGGTCAGGGCTTGACCAACTCGGAGATACATTTGGTCCTATGATTATGCCTCCCTGACACTCTTCGGACCGCATTGGGCACGCCCCTTACATATATGCCAACGTAGGGGTCCATCAGGCTCTTGTGGGCTTAGCAGAAGAGTAACCTCTTCCCCTTTTCTCTGGGGGCAATAACATCTATGTCTGTTATTGTACCTATAAGGCTGAAAGTACAGTGAGTCTCCAACCTAATGCCTATCTTTCTTGGCTTGCTAAGTATTGGTACGGACAGCTGGTTTGTTTATAAGAGGTCTGAGGCAAATGAGGAAAAAAAAACAAGAAAAAAAAACCAAAAACATATTTTACGTTTTCTAAAGTAGGCCTCAAAAAATAACGATACATACATCGCTAAAACCCTAACTTACACAAAAAAACACCACAACTCCAAAAACCTAACACTACACACAATAACTACAACCTAACTACCTTCAACCTTAATTAAAAATATAATTAAAATAAAGAAAAGTAATCTTACCTTCCTCGACGTGATGCAGCTCCCAACCGCAAGCTTGTCCCCTTCGAAATAACCCAAAACAAATATGGCAGCTTTAAACATATAAAATAAATTAATTTTGTTTAAAACAATGTTACTATTACTGAAAGGTTTAATTAAAATACTACAATTTATAACTTATATGTTAAAATGTATTTATCAGTTTTCCAGCATTGTAAAATTATAATATTAAATATTATTAAACATAAAATATTTATTATTATAATTCCATATATTTTCAAATGATATAAAACGTTTATTAAAAACATGTAATATTTTTTTAATGTTTAAAAAATGTCAACATTATAAAGAAATGTATAAAAATTAAACCATGTAATAATTAACAATATTAATATTTTATATATTAATAATATTAATTAAAATGTATTATTATTTGTTTAAAAAATGTTACAAAGTATAAAATAAAAAGTGTATTAAAAAAAATGAAAATTATATTATTAAAATGTTAACAGTATATGTAACTAAATAACAAATGTTCAGAATACCAAATAAAAATGAACAACTGTTATTAATAATTATATTATTTCCTCAAATGCTTCTAAACAAATGTAAAACTACATAATTTGATGTTACAAAGTTTACATAACTGTATTGAAAAATTTACCAATATTAAAAAAATGTGTTTACATATTTATTAAATATAAAAATATACATATGTACAAAATATTTTGTGTGTGTGAAATAAATTAGATTTTTTATGTATATGTCTTGTTTTATATTATATAACCTTAATAAACAAAATATTTTTTGTTCATAACAAAATAATTTACAATAAATAAACATCAATAAAAAATAAAAGGGTCTATTTTTTTGTGTATCATTTTATAAATTTTGTATGTAATGTTAATAATTATATTTTATTAAAATATATTGTATTAAATAATATTTTTAATCAACTATATATATATAAAGTAATTTTTTTTCATTTCTAACTATGTCATAATTAAAATACATTGGTACTGCAAACTATATTTAGGTGCCGATTCCGATCTCGGTCGGAGGCGCACCCAATACCATTCGGTCGGGAAAAAAGCCATGCGAAAGCCTGTTTCCCGACCGATCCGTACAGCACACCGAACGAGCAAGTACGATGCGCACAACAGCAAAAAATCCGGCCGAGCCGTACTCACCCAAACCAGGTCCTGTTCTCCGACCGAGGCGAATCCGGAAATGCCGAATCGAGTCGCACGGAAGGAAAAATGCAGCCCCGTCCGGCCGGACAAGTACGATGCGCTTTCCGTACGCGCCGAACCCGTCGCTACGCACGGCACGTCAAAGCATCCGGGAGAGGCGCACATAAGCTCCGATTCGCGCCACAACACGATCCACGGCTACGAGGCGAACACGCCAGCGACGAGGACGAGGCGAAGCGACGAGGACGAGGCGAGCGACGAGGACGACGCGAAGCAACGAGAAGGACGAACGACACGAACCAACCATGAATCCCTTCGTCCCGATCATACCAATATTCTACATTTACTACCGGAACAGGCACGGACGCGTACGGCGCAGAAGGTAAGCCAGACACCAACCACAAAACACATACAACACGTACACGACACATCACACACACACACGGGGATGCTGAATATACTTACACCAGCAACAGCAGCACCATAGGGGCGGGATGCCCATCACCAATGCCACATATGCACACAGGGGCCTGAATGCGCACCACCACCCCTACCCAGGGGTGGCATGATGCCTACCACCACTACCACCCTCACTCAGAGGTGGCATGATGCCTACCACCACAACCACCCTCACCCAGGGGCGCAGGATGCCTACCACTACTACCACCCTCACCCAGGGGGCAGGATGCCTACCACTACTACCACCCTTACACAGGGGGCAGGATGCCTCACCACTACTACCACCCTCACCCAGGGGGGCAGGATGCCTACCACTATTACCACCCTTAGCCAGGGGGCAGGATGCCCACCACTACTACCACCCTCACCCAGGGGGGCTGGATGCCTACCACCACCCTTAGCCAGGGGGCAGGATGCCTACCACTACTACCACCCTCACCCAGGGGGGCAGGATGCCTACCACTACTACCACCCTCACCCAGGGGGCAGGATGCCTACCACTACTACCACCCTTAGCCAGGGGGCAGGATGCCCACCACTACTACCACCCTCACCCAGGGGGCTGGATGCCTACCACCACCCTTAGCCAGGGGGCAGGATGCCTACCACTACTACCATCCTTACCCAGCGGGGGCAGGATGCCTACCACCACCCTTAGCCAGGGGGGGCAGGATGCCTACCACCACCCTTAGCCAGGGGGGGCAGGATGCCTACCACTACTACCACCATCACCCAGGGGGCAGGATGCCTACCACTACTACCACCCTTACCCAGGGGGCAGGATGCCTACCACTACTACCACCCTTAGCCAGGGGGCAGGATGCCTACCACTACTACCACCCTTACCCAGGGGGCAGGATGCCTACCACTACTACCACCCTTAGCCAGGGGGCAGGATGCTTACCACTACTACCACCCTCACCCAGGGGGGCTGGATGCCTACCACCACCCTTAGCCAGGGGGCAGGATGCCTACCACTACTACCACCCTCACCCAGGGGGCTGGATGCCTACCACCACCCTTAGCCAGGGGGCAGGATGCCCACCACTACTACCACCCTCACCCAGGGGGCTGGATGCCTACCACCACCCTTAGCCAGGGGGCAGGATGCCTACCACTACTACCACCCTCACCCAGGGGGGCTGGATGCCTACCACCACCCTTAGCCAGGGGGCAGGATGCCCACCACTACTACCACCCTCACCCAGGGGGGGCTGGATGCCAACCACCACCCTTAGCCAGGGGGGCAGGATGCCTACCACCACCCTTAGCCAGGGGGAGCAGGATGCCTACCACCACCCTTAGCCAGGGGGCAGGATGCCTACCACTACTACCACCATCACCCAGGGGGCAGGATGCCTACCACTACTACCACCCTTAGCCAGGGGGCAGGATGCCTACCACTACTACCACCCTCACCCAGGGGGCTGGATGCCTACCACCACCCTTAGCCAGGGGGCAGGATGCCTACCACCACCCTTAGCCAGGGGGCAGGATGCCTACCACTACTACCACCATCACCCAGGGGGGCAGGATGCCTACCACTACTACCACCCTTAGCCAGGGGGCAGGATGCCTACCACTACTACCACCCTCACCCAGGGGGCTGGATGCCTACCACCACCCTTAGCCAGGGGGCAGGATGCCTACCACTACTACCACCCTCACCCAGGGGGGCAGGATGCCTACCACTACTACCACCCTTAGCCAGGGGGCAGGATGCTTACCACTACTACCACCCTCACCCAGGGGGCTGGATGCCTACCACCACCCTTAGCCAGGGGGCAGGATGCCTACCACTACTACCACCCTCACCCAGGGGGGCTGGATGCCTACCACCACCCTTAGCCAGGGGGCAGGATGCCTACCACTACTACCACCCTCACCCAGGGGGGCAGGATGCCTACCACTACTACCACCCATAGCCAGGGGCAGGATGCTTACCACTACTACCACCCTCACCCAGGGGGCTGGATGCCTACCACCACCCTTAGCCAGGGGGCAGGATGCCTACCACTACTACCACCCTCACCCAGGGGGGCTGGATGCCTACCACCACCCTTAGCCAGGGGGCAGGATGCCTACCACTACTACCACCCTCACCCAGGGGGCAGGATGCCTACCACTACTACCACCCTTAGCCAGGGGGCAGGATGCCCACCACTACTACCACCCTCACCCAGGGGGGCTGGATGCCTACCACCACCCTTAGCCAGGGGGCAGGATGCCCACCACTACTACCACCCTCACCCAGGGGGCTGGATGCCTACCACCACCCTTAGCCAGGGGGCAGGATGCCTACCACCACCCTTAGCCAGGGGGCAGGATGCCTACCACTACTACCACCCTTAGCCAGGGGGCAGGATGCCTACCACTACTACCACCCCCACTCATAGGATGGACAATGCATGACACAACCAGAACACCACAACCTAGGGAATGCAAGAAGAAGACATCCCCCAACACCATGACAAGCGTGTGTAGACTGTGTCAAATGCCTACAACACCGAACATGACTTTGAACATACAATGTGACCCCCTAGCACATGTGCCACACATATATGTGTGTGGCACCCACAATGCAAGCAGGCCATGACCATTGTGGCAATGGGGTCCAAACCCCCATCATCACAGTGACCAAAATGTAAGTGTGGGGTCCATAGCTGAAGCACATTTTGAACAATGTGGCAATGGGGTCCAAACCCCATCATCACAGTGACCAAAAGGTAAGTGTGGGGTCCATAGCAGAAGCACATTTTGAACATTGTGGCAATGGGGTCCAAACCCCCATCACCACAGTGACCAAAATGTAAGTGTGGGGTCCATAGCTGAAGCACATTTTGAACATTGTGGCAATGGGGTCCAAACCCCCATCATCACAGTGACCAAAAGGCAAGTGTTGACAAAGTAAGAGGTGCAACTGCCAAACTGCATGGATGATTCCTGGTCACAGAACAACAAACACATCAGTGGCAAAGTAGTGTATGTGTCCCATTGCAACATAAATTGGGGGAGCCAAATCCTGCAGTGCAAATAAGACATAACTTTGGCCATGTGCAGACAAACAACACCCATGGGGGCTGACACCGTCAACAATCATCAATGACACAATGACAGAAGTGACCATCCGAATGCAGACCCACATATTTGCACCAATGGGCACACACATGCAGATACCCTGTGGAGACTGCAGATGTGAGGTGAACAGATACCATACCATGGCAGCAATGGGACACACAATCAACAATTAGCAACAAATGAGGGCTCCCGTCCCATCAGCCTGGTCATGGAAGTGCCAACGGAATCATCAGCACAGATCCAACACACTTGTATAGCAATGTTGCACTGACAACACAGATGAGTCCTTCCCCATTGATGCCCAAACCTGCATGTTCACTGGAGATGGCCACACGGTCAGGGAAGTAGACGAATAGAACAATGGCAGGCACAACAGATGTGCAGGGGTGGAAGCCACAGATGTGAAGTTGCCAATCTAAGTAGGAAATCTCATTGCCAAATACTGAACACATGACACCCTCAGATGCTGCTATGGATGACATGGATACACCACAGGATAGGACACATAACCCCTGGACCACATGGGTTCCTGCACAGTAACACTTCATTATCATGAGACCAAATATCACCATCACTGCAGCAAGGGCATTCTTAGCATCATCAACATCATGTACATCAGAAGCAAAAGCACTAGAGAACAGAAAGTTGCTTTATTCAGCATATGTGGCATTAAAAGTAGAAGTCCGGTAGAACATAAACAAAGGCCAATGGCCAGTCCATCAACAAAGTCACAAGTGGGTGACAGTGGCAGATGCCACCCTACACATGCCTGCACAAAACCAGGGACAATCCACTAGGAGGGGCAACTGGGGGGGTAGGCCAGGCACCGCAGGGACAGGATCAGGGCTCACCAGGAGGAAGCAGGGAAGGGGTGGTGGGTGCTGGAGAGCCACTGACAACTGCAGTGGAGGTGTCTGACATGGTGTGTGCCGGCAAAACTGGGGGCATGGCTCAGATGTTGTGGGTGCCGGCACGACTGCAGTGGACCCTGCAGATGGAGTGGACAGGTCCGCCACTGCAGTGCCCAAGTCAGACAGGGTGGTAGTGGACTCCACTGCAGTGCCTACCACCAGGGGAGGAGAATGGGGAACAGGCAAGGTGGGCTGGACAGAGGGGAGGACACCCTCACCACATCAGTGGCACAGACAAGCGCAGCGGGGGTGTGGTGCCGGGAGAGCAAGTGGCAGGGGAGAAGGCCGGAGCCTCTTGGGGATGGTATATCTGTGGGTGGGGGAACCTGGGGCAGGGTGTGGCGGGGGCACCTGTGGAGTGGGGGCCTGAGGGATGGAGGAAGGTGACCTGGTGCTTGAGCTGCAGGGGCGGCGGCGGGGTCTTGCTCTTACCACTCCGGGGGACTTGCGGGTGGGGGCCTCAGTCTGTCTGCGCCTGGGGAGGGTGTCCGGGGGCCAGGGGCACTCTGCTCCGTGTGGGGGCTTCCTCTTCCCCTGGATGCTGGGGCAGCTGGATCGGAGGGGAAGAGGCCGAGGTCACTGAGGAAGAGGCGCTGGGTCTTTGGGGTTGCAGGTGAGGCAAGGGAGGGTGCTTTGGAGGGAGAGGCAACTGAGGACTGCGCAGTGCCCGTGGATGCGTGTGTGTGTACCAGGGCCCCATCCCCTGTGAGTCTGGTTTCAGTCCCCTGACTGTGCGTGCGTGTGCGTTTAGTTTGTGGCGTGTGTGTCTGTGTGCTGGATGTGTGTGTGCTGGTGTGTGCCTGTGCCGGTGTGTGTGTGCTTGGGACGGGCAAGGTGCTGGGGAGTGTGGATGGAGCAGAGGCAGGAGGGGTGAGGGACTGTCTGAGGAGGGACACTGCTGCCATCAGGGAGGAGTCCATGGACCTGTTGCCCCTCTGTAGGTCAGACATGCCAGATGAGATGCCCTCCATGAACGACACCAGCTGAGTCAACAGTGCGGTGTGCGCATGGAGGACACTCAGCATGGCTGTCTGCCCTACATGGAGCTGGCGAAGGAGGTACACAGACTCCTCACTCAGGGCAGCAGGGGACACAGGGGCAGGGGGTGCGGTGCCTGGGCCAAAGGAGACACGCTCCCGAACATGGGAGCCTCCACGGACCTGGGGAATGGGAGCCGATGGGAGGGCGGTGGTGGTGCTGGTGGTGGCGGGGACAGCAACACTAGCTGGGGTGTGGTGGCTGCTGACACCCGCCTCCAAAAGGGAGTCATCCTCCGAGTTGCTCTGGTCCTCAGCTGAGGTGGATGGTGCTGAGGATTCCTCGGTGTGGCTCTCCTCGCCCTCCGTGCCACTGGGTCCCTCCGACCACTCCTCGGCTGCTGACCCAGTCTGGCTCTCTGGCTCCTCCTGGTCCGTGGAGCTGTCCCCTTCCGTGGCCGTGGATGTATCTGCAAACAATGGGGAAACAGACAGACATCAGTCACCTGCACCAAACGCACACACCACTGTGAGCACAGCACATCACAGAGCAAGCCCTGGCATCATTAGTTGTACATTGCTAAAAGTGACCTAACTGAACAGGAGAAGCCAATTGTCAGTCTGATGCCAAGCATGGCACTCACATCCCACATGGCCTTGCACCCATCTGTCTGGTGTCTGTTGGATTGCAACACCCCAGTGTGGACACATGCACCAAGTACACAGTATTTGGACAGTGCAGAGGACACGGTGTGGACACATCACAGCTCTTGCCACTGAGTCAGTACAGGTTTCCGGATGAAAGGGATGCCCAGAGTCAAATAGGAAATGCATGTGATGCATACCAGCGACAGACACCATGATGCACCCATGTCCTGATAGCCAGCGCCACTATGGTGTGCATGTAGCACATGTCACTCCCCTGCAGGACCACAAATAAGTTGACACATGCCATGGCAGAGGCATGACTGTTAAGTCATACATCACTGTCTCAGTGATGTATGACTTGGCAGCCAGACAACAACACTATGCACTGTGTCACAATAGTAGGTCATGGGGAATGCAAGTCCTGGAGCTGCACAAGTGCACATGTACATCCCCCACACAACACATCATCTCAACCCTCATCTGTCCAGGTCACACCTATTGGACATATGGGAGACCTGTGACACTACCCTCTGAACCTGAGCCCCTCACAATTTGCTGTGAATGGGGAACAGCTGCCTGAACATCACATTCGCATACCCCAGTCTGCACGGGCAGCTGATCAAACACCTATGTGACACACAAGTATCGTCTCCTATGGTCACATCTCCAGGGGCATGCTGAGCCCCTACCAAGAAACACCACAGCAGTCCTGGCAACTAATCCACAGCACACTGACACAGAGGCAGACACCGGAGGGGTCAAATCACTGTGCACAATGTGTCAGCTGATACACGGGAGTGGGAGTACAGAGTGCATTGCATGGCCTGGAGTAGGCATGACTGTCCTGCTCCACATGAATTAGGGATGTGCCCTGGATAGTGGATAGCTGGCTATGTATGTGTGACACACGTAATCTGCACACTCCTGGGGCCCAAACATTGTTCCCACCCGCTGCATGGGCGTGTGCCACATACCCCAGGCACATGTGGTGGCTCAGCTCAGCAAGTGGACCGCATATCAAAGCAACACGCAGATCACATGTCCAAACCCAGGCGTTGTGTGAACAATGGACCCACCCATGATGCCCACAACAGAGTCAGGAAACAGATGCTGTCCCCCACCTTTAGTGAAGCAAACTGCAAGGACACAGTCCCAAGTGACACAATTCCCTGACTGTAAGGGCCACACCTGGGTATCAGATGAGCAGTGGGCAGTGCACAATAGAGGGACATGGCTCCTGGACAACATGACTGCTGCACTGTGGCAGTTGAACCAGGCCAGAGGAGGGCACAAAGCATGTAATACAGAGTTCACAGTGCAGTCTTTGACTCACCCCCTCCTTGCTGCTGTCTGGCCTTCAGCTGCCCATCCAGGTCTGGAAAGACCACTGCCAGGATCTGGAGCATGTGGGGGTCAGGGTCCGTGTTCCGCCCCTCCTGCGAGGAGGCGACAGCTTCAGCTGGACCCGTGCAATCCTCCGGGTCCAGCCCCGAAGGTCCTGCCACCTCTTCTGGCAGTTGCGGATCCGGCGCTTGTAGACCCCCACGGACCGGACAGCCCGGACGATGTCCTTCCAGATTTCCTGCTTCCGATGGGCATTAACCTGTGAGGATGACAAAGTGAAAAGGCCATTATCACACATGCAACATATCCGTGCATGACACAGTCGTATATACATGTCTCAATCACAGGGGCACATGATGTACACAGGCAGTGCAAAGCTGACCATGGACAGTTTGCCAGACGTCACTACATGGTATCATTGCATGGGAAGTAAAACCTTGTTCAAATGCACTGTCACTGCACCATACCTGTCCAGTGCAAGTCACTACACACTATGGGGGGTGACAACTACTCAGTGAGCCTGCTAGCCAGTGGCGTGCAGACTCTCAGCCTTGCTAGTCAGACAAAATGCACATTCAGAAAGGCAGTGCACAGAACACTCACCTGCTCCCTGGTGTCCCATACAGCTTGCTGTACTGTGGAAGTAGGCTGTCCAGCAGGGCCTGGTTCTCTTCAAGGCTGAAGGCTGGGGCTCTCTCCACAGTACGTGCCATTGCAGGGTCCAGAGGGGCAGAGACAGCAGCAGTGCAGTGGCAGATGTCGTCTTGGAGCATGTAGTGCAGGCAAGTGGGCTCTCAGGGGAACAGCCAGCAATATATATGTGCTGGAGAGGCAGATACTGTCCCTTGTGTCCAAAGTGATAGGTCCAAGTCGTTTGCATCTTCTGAATCTGGCCAATCCATGGAATAGCAGCACCAAAACACGCCCACAGCATCCTTCAAATCTTCAACTTCATGACATACATGATTTTGCAACATTGTTGTGGGTGACCAACTGATTTTCCAGCAACCGACTCGTTCGAAATTCGAAACGCGTCCGTTGCCAGGCAAGCCCATTGTCAATGGGTGCGCACCGATCGGTCCATTGCGGTACAACGCGCACAGGGGTACAACGCGTACCCGCACACATTGAAAGCAATGGGCCGGCCGGAGGCACCGATCGGTCCATTGCTGTTCAACTCGCACAGGGGTACAACGTGTACCCGCACACATTGAAAGCAATGGGCCGGCCGGAGGCACCGATCGGTCCATTGCAGTTCAACGCGCACAGGGGTACAACGCGTACCCGCACACATTGAAAGCAATGGGCCGGCCGGAGGCACCGATCGGTCCATTGCTGTTCAACGCGCACAGGGGTACAACGCGTGCACCGCACACATTGAAAGCAATGGGCCGGCCGGAGGCACCGATCGGTCCATTGCTGTTCAACGCGCACAGGGGTACAACGCGTACCCGCACACATTGAAAGCAATGGGCCGGCCGGAGGCACCGATCGGTCCATTGCAGTTCAACGCGCACAGGGGTACAACGCGTACCCGCACACATTGAAAGCAATGGGCCGGCCGGAGGCACCGATCGGTCCATTGCTGTTCAACGCGCACAGGGGTACAACGCTGCACCGCACACATTGAAAGCAATGGGCCGGCCGGAGGCACCGATCGGTCCATTGCTGTTCAACGCGCACAGGGGTACAACGCGTACCCGCACACATTGAAAGCAATGGGCCGGCCGGAGGCACCGATCGGTCCATTGCAGTTCAACGCGCACAGGGGTACAACGCGTACCCGCACACATTGAAAGCAATGGGCCGGCCGGAGGCACCGATCGGTCCATTGCTGTTCAACGCGCACAGGGGTACAACGCGTACCCGCACACATTGAAAGCAATGGGCCGGCCGGAGGCACCGATCGGTCCATTGCTGTTCAACGCGCACAGGGGTACAACGCGTACCCGCACACATTGAAAGCAATGGGCCGGCCGGAGGCACCGATCGGTCCATTGCAGTTCAACGCGCACAGGGGTACAACGCTGCACCGCACACATTGAAAGCAATGGGCCGGCCGGAGGCACCGATCGGTCCATTGCTGTTCAACGCGCACAGGGGTACAACGCGTACCCGCACACATTGAAAGCAATGGGCCGGCCGGAGGCACCGATCGGTCCATTGCTGTTCAACGCGCACAGGGGTACAACGCGTACCCGCACACATTGAAAGCAATGGGCCGGCCGGAGGCACCGATCGGTCCATTGCAGTTCAACGCGCACAGGGGTACAACGCGTACCCGCACACATTGAAAGCAATGGGCCGGCCGGAGGCACCGATCGGGCAATTGCTGTTCAACGCATCACTGTACATGTGACTGGCATATGTCAGCATGCCTGACTCAGATGGACATATGCCAGCCACAGATAGCTCCCAGGGAGTGAGGGGCACACCTACATCACGACATCCTGTCCAAACCTTATCATAAGGCATGTAAGGCTGCATTTCCTATTGTGTGTATGTTGGTGTACATGTTGTCCTGTGGGTGTCACCTGTGGGCAGCCACCCCCAGGCTGTGCACGTGTTCATGGGGACAGGATCCTGGGTGTTACGTGTACGTGACCACTGTGATGTGCAACTGTTCATATCTGTGCATGTGCCATGGTCACATTTCACAGTGGTGTATGTGTATGTCATGTCACATACCCCGTGAGTCCCATGTGGGACGGTATGTTTGAGCCAGGGTGTCCCAGTGGCACAATAGTGATGGTCCTCCACAGTCTTTGTGCATGTAGTGTTTACAATGTCTCTGATTTCATGTGCACAATGGGAGACAGTCTCCACATCCACGTTGTGTGTGCATGGACTCTGATGTTGTGCGTGTGTGTCACAGACGTCCATGTCTGTCCTGCCGTGGCAAGTGGGGCCACTACCTGTGGGGGTCATGGTTGTTTTGCAGTGGTGTATACATGATACTCCATGTAATGCCAGTGTCCATGTGGCATTACAGGGTCCCTGGGAATGTACCTGTCATTGAGCTGTGGTGCCTGGGGCACATCTGTCCTCACATGTCACTGTGGGGGGTTATTGTGACACGGCAGCAGGAGATGGGAACTGTGACACGGCCTCATGATATCCAATGGGCCAACCTGGGACAAATTGATGCCACCTGTAGGACCGTGTTGACAGATGTTGGCCATGTATGTACCATACATGTCCTTCCGGTACTGCACACTTCATGTAGTTGTGCCTCATAATGATGTATGTTGGGATCTTGAGTGTGTTCAATGCCGCATATGTGGGGTGCCTGACAATCTTGCTTACTTCTCCTCTGCACTGCAGGGCTCCTGCTGTCCATCGGCCATTCCCAGACCTGGCAACGATGGTGGAACGGGACAGCATCCGACGGTACCGCTTCACCAGGCAGCTGATTGAGGATTTGGCAGTGCAGTTGTCCCCACATTTGCAGCCTGGCCGGCCGTATCCTACAGCGCTGACCCCCAAGGTGAAGGTGATGGCAGCCCTACACTTCTTTGCCACTGGTACCTTCCAACATACTGTGGCGACTGCTGGTGGGATGTCACAGACCATGTTCAGCCGTGTGCTCCGCGATGTTTTGGCGGCAATGTTGCTCTTCCTGAACCGGTACATCTATTTCCCTAGACTGCGACGACTCACTGACGTGAAGAGTGACTTTTATGCCCTGGGGAGGATGCCGCATGTCATTGGCTCCATTGATGGGACACATGTGGCTTTGGTACCACCACAGGCCCAGGAGCAGGCCTACAGGAACCGCAAGCACTACCACTCGGTCAATGCACTGGTGGTGTGTCTTGCAGACATGACCATCACACACGTGTGTGCCCGTTTCCCTGGTTCAGCACACGATGCCTTTGTGATGAGGAGTAGTCGCATCCCCAGGATGATGGCACAGATGCAGAACCAGCGTGCCTGGCTTGTCGGTGTGTACTGACTTTGTGCCATTGTGTGTGATCTGATCTGTAGTATTCCGCCCACTTTTCCAAGTCAGCTAATGTGCACTTGTCTGTCCATAGGTGACTTGGGATACCCCAACATGCCGTGGTTGCTGACACCCCTCAGGAACCCTGTAACACCTGCCCAGATGCGCTACAATGAGGCACATGGTCGGACCAGGAGAGTGATTGAGCGGACCTTTGGTCTCCTGAAGAGCCGCTTCCGCTGCCTGGACAAGACTGGAGGGTCCCTCCCATATGCCCCTGCGAAAGTGTGCAAGATTATCATCGTCTGCTGCATGCTCCACAACCTGGCAGTGCGGAAGGAGTTGCCTCTCATCCAGGATGACAATGACCAACATCCGCCACCTGTGGAGGATCCTGGCCTGGACCACGATGCCAGTGACGATGATGATGATGATGATGGTGATGGTGATGTCCGCACACAGCTCATCACCAACTTCTTTAGCTGAATGTGAGTATCCTGAGGTGTCATGACAATGATGTGAGTTGGCATGATGTGTGGGTGGTGCTCTGGTGCTGTTGGAGTGTGTCCATGGGCTACTTGACTGGATGTGTGTTGCGATGTGTGGTGACAGGTGGGCTGTACTCCCCAACAGTGTTGACATGCTAACTTGGTTCTGGGTGGGTATCTTGTAACATGTATTGTGCATGAGTTTTGCTGTTCTGTCCTGTACTCCATTGCTTTTGACTGTGTGTCATTTCTGTCCTTCACAGGGTACTTTCAGATTCGTTTGGTCAACTGTGTCCACCGACGACGTGATTGCACATCCAGGCTGGTAGCTGTTGTGTCCCTACAGGTGATGTGCGCCACACCCATGGACTTCCTTCCATCTACAGTTGTTGACTGTGTGCCCGCTGCCAGGTGGGGTTACCTTGCATCTGTAGTGGTTACGGCATGTTGCAACTGTGTAATAAACCTGTGCTTCACTTTGTGATGTGCGTTGTCTGTGGTCACACATTTGACTGCCATTTGCTTACTGCACCTGTGGGCTACTTGACTACAACTGGGAATGGGTGTGGTGTCTGTGCATTGCACCGTCTTCCCTGGCAACATCAGTGTAGGCAATGAGTCAGATGGCCTAGGTGTGTATGTGTCGTGTAGCCCTGGTGGTGTGTCTCCCTCATGTGTGTCACGTTGCCTGTACTCACATGCCTGTGTTGTCCTTGCTGTTGCAGTTCGCATACACAGTGTAATTTTGCAGTTCATCATCCCCATAACAGCACCCACGTTGGAATCACGACAGAGGCAAGTATGGTGTATTAGTGTGTTTATTGTGATACATTTGTGTTAATAGTGCATAGGATGGGTTGTGCTGTACATGAATCTTGCAATCCCAAGTTCCTAGGTGAATTGAAAGTCCGGGTAGACAGGATCCCCAGTATCGGGGCCACAGTTGTCTGACACATTGGTCCAACTTGTACTCCCCATGCAATGTGTGGGAGTAGTGTTGCCGTCAACAGGGTGAACAGTCTGTGCACAAAGGCGAACATCCAGAACAGGTTCAGGCTTCCTGGGAGTTGCGCTTGGCCATCGGCCTCTCACTTTTCCCTCCTCGGACGACCCCTCTTCTTGGGGGGCCCTCAAGTGCAGGCTGCTGCGGTGCAGGGGACTCTCCGCCAGAGTCCTCCTCCCTCCCTGTGGCAGTTGCAGTTTGTTCGGCACCAGATGTTGTTGGCACACAGGGAGGTGTGGACTGGTTGCTGTTCATCTGGCAGAGGCATTGTAAAATGTCCCTGTGCACCGCCGTCATCTCATGCAGTGCATCCCACTTGGACTCCACGCGGGACATGTGTGAGTCCACACGGGACATGTGTGACTCCACGTGGGACATGTGGGAGTCCAAGCGGGCATGATGGGCAGCCTGCTGCTGTTTAATGTCTCTGAGGAGCCCCACTACCTGGCTGAGGTCTCCGGTGCTGGACTGGTACGCATCAGCTATGCGTACCAGTTGTGGGTCGTCATGCACACCAGCAATGTCTGCAAGCAGCGACCTCTGTCTCCCACCCCTCCCACCACCCCTGCTGACATGTGCAGTGTGTGCAGTGGCACGCACAGATAACCCTGGTCCACCTTGGGGTTGGTGGTGGTGGTGGTGTCCATGGCCCCAGGTTGGTCCAAGGTCACTGTGCTGGTGTTGCTCCTTATTCTGTCCATGTCGGCAGGGATGGTATTCGTGGTGACAGTCGTTGTAGGGGTGGGTGCAGGGGGTGCAGCTGGTGGTCCTGCTGGTGCTGCAGCTGGTGGTCCTGCTGGTGCTGCATGTTGACTTGCACCGGATGTGCCAGGTTGTTCTTCATCGTCCGAGGAGGACAGAGGCTGTACGACGCCAGTGAGCTCGGCATCCTCTTGAGCCTGGGACTGGGACTCCTCAGCGTCTGCTGCTGTGTCCCCATCATCACCTGTTTTTGGGAGACACAAACAATGTATGTCATGTTTCTGCAGGCATCAATGGTTGACACACATGACAGTTGTGACTGTGCCTCTGGGTGCGGGCCTGTACATTGCATTGTCCTAAGTCGTCACAGTCAGGGGTTGATATTGGTGTGGCACATTGTCCTGCATTATTTGGGCATTTCTATGTATTTTCTGGGGTGTGAACATGGTCTGCATTGGTTGTGTTTGGTTGACAGCCGGACCTCCTTCCCACCCACCCAGCCAGTCAGTTATCCCACCATGGAACGTGCTTGCGTTGCAGGGAGTGTAAGTTGTCTCTCAGGATGTCAGTCAGTGGTGTCCTGCTGTTTGTTGGTGCACAGTTGCCAGCAGGGCCTTGTGCTCCCCACAGCAGTAGCCAGTGTCAGCCATCTTGTGAGTCCTTCTCCACTCCCTGTGATGTGAGCATGGTTCAGGGTGGTGTTGATGGGACAGTTGTGGGGGTGAGCTATGTCTGTGACTACGACTCCCATCATGCCATTGCCTCCACCCCACTTGCCAGCATTCCCATACTTACTTGCTTTTGTGTGGAGTTCAGTGTGTGTGGGTGTGAGAGCAATGGCAAGATGGCTGACAGTGGTGTCCTGCTGTTGGTTGGTGTGCAGTACCCAGCATGCCCTTGTGCTCCCCACGACACAGCAACAGTGTCAGACATCTTTGATGGGCCTTTCCACTCTCTGTGGGATGTGCATGCGTGAGTGTGAGCTTGCTGGGCCATGTGGTGGGGGATGTAGAGCTGTGACTACGACTCCCATCATGCTATTGCCTCCTCCCCCTTCCCAGCATGCCCATGCTTCCTTCCTTTGACTCTGCTTCCCTGTGGGGTGGGCTGGCTGTGCTGACAGGATGGCTGGGAGTGTTGTCCTGGCAGTTGTTTGGCTAAGAGTCCCAAGAGTGTCCCTGTGCTTCACACAACATAACCCAGGGTGGTGGTGCTTTGTGGGATCTTGTGTTAGGATGGGGGCATTGCATTCTACCAGGTGGGTTCTGTGGAGTTTGTGTTGGGGTGTGTGTGAGGGGAGGTGCTTGTGACTATGGTCAGGGCTGCAAGTCCCCCTTCCCACCCAGCTAGCCAGATATCCCACCATGGAACGTGCTTGCATTGCAGGGAGTGGAAGTTGTCTCTCAGGATGTCAGTCAGTGGTGTCCTGCTGTTTGTTGGTGCACAGTTGGCAGCAGGGCCTTGTGCTCCCCACAGCAGTAGCCAGTGTCAGCCATCTTGTGAGTCCTTCTCCACTCCCTGTGATGTGAGCATGGTTCAGGGTGGTGTTGATGGGCCAGTTGTGAGGCTGAGCAATGTCTGTGACTACGACTCCCATCATGCTATTGCCTCCACCCCCTTCCCAGCATGCCCATGCTTCCTTCCTTTTGACTCTGCTTCCCTGTGGGGTGGGCTGGCTGTGCTGACAGGATGGCTGGGAGTGTTGTCCTGGCAGTTGTTTGGCTAAGAGTCCCAAGAGTGTCCCTGTGCTTCACACAACATAACCCAGGGTGGTGGTGCTTTGTGGGATCTTGTGTTAGGATGGGGGCATTGCATTCTACCAGGTGGGTTCTGTGGAGTTTGTGTTGGGGTGTGTGTGAGGGGAGGCGCTTGTGACTATGGTCAGTGCTGCAAGTCCCCCTTCCCACCCAGCTAGCCAGATATCCCACCATGGAACGTGCTTGCATTGCAGGGAGTGGAAGTTGTCTCTCAGGATGTCAGTCAGTGGTGTCCTGCTGTTTGTTGGTGCACAGTTGGCAGCAGGGCCTTGTGCTCCCCACAGCAGTAGCCAGTGTCAGCCATCTTGTGAGTCCTTCTCCACTCCCTGTGATGTGCGCATGGTTCATGGTGGTGTTGATGGGACAGTTGTGGGGGGCAATATGTGTGACTGCGACTCCCATGATGCTATTGGCTACACTGACTTGGCCAGCATACACAGAATTCCTTCCTTTGAGTGGTCTTCACTGTGTGTTGGTGTTGTTGTGGTGGCTACATGTGTGGATGTGTTTGTTAGTTCTATTTGTGCCACTGCCTAGCTGTAGTTGTGGTTGTGTTTGTACATGTGTTGGCACAGTTGGATGTGACTTTTTTGATGGCATGTGTTGTGTTTATCTGACTGACATACACATTTTGGGATGATTCTGTTCTAGTTGCTGTGTAATTGCTATGAGTGCATGGTTTGACTCTCCCCTTGACAGTGATGTGTGTGTTTTGTGGCAGTATATTGTGTACATTTGTTGTGTACTCACCAGGCTCTGGGATGTCCTCTAGTCCATATACGCTCACTGGCGGTAGGATGGCCCGCACCTTCTCCTCCCAGGGCCTGAGGTATATTGGCTTGGCAGGAGGGCCACTGCCGGTGTATTGGCTGTTGATGTAGTCTTTCTTCAGCATGTCCCGTACCCTCCTGCGCACGTCATACCACCTGTTCTGGATGTCCGTCTTTGTGCGCCGACATGGTGATTGTGCGTTCACCCTGTTGATGATCCTCTCCCACATCTTGGTTTTCTGCGACATGGGGGTCTGTTGGACCAGTGTGCCAAACAGCTGTGGCTCCACCCTGAGGATCTCGTCTACCATGACTTCCAATTCACTATCTAGGAACTTGGGATTCTTCTTGGGGGGCATGGTGATGGGTGGTGATGGTGGGTGATGTGTGTGTTGGTGTGCAGGTGAGGGTGTGTGAGTGTGTGTTTTGCTGGGTGTATGTGAGGTAGGTATTTGTTGGTGTGCTGATGGTGTGTGGCTTGTGTGAGGGATGAGCTGTGGGTGTGTGGTTGCTTTCTCTTGGGTGCTGGCAGTGGAATGGCATTTGCAAAGGCTCATGGTAGTGATTTGTGTCCTTTATATAGGTGGAGTTGTGGGTGTGTCTTTGTTCTCTGTCCCCACCCCCCAGTATTTATTGGCTTGGTAATTGCTTGTTTGGCCTTTTTTGGGTGATTTTTCCTTTGTGCTGTTTGTGTATGTTGGAAACGTTCTTGTGACCGAGTCGGACCCTGCATTGGTCTCGTACGGTGTTCTCCGTTTCGTTCACGCTGTGTTTGTGCAGTTTTCTATGCTGCGTACGCGTCGGTCGCGGTGTATTGTGTTGCTTCGGCTCGGTTTTGTATGCGTGTCGGTCGTACGGCTTGTCCTCCGTCCGACTCGCTCGTGGTTTTCGCGCCTTGCATCGTACTTTGCGGTTTGGAGTTAGCGTGTACGTTTCGGTCGGATTTGTTCCGGGTGCGTGTCGGTCGGTTGGATTCGCGTGTTTTTCCGGCCGGATTGCTGTTTTCCGTGCGGCTCGGTCGGTCGACTTGGTTTCGGTACGTGTCGGTCGGATTTTTCGCGCCTTGCATCGTACTTGGCGTGTCGTGCGCCACGGGTACGTGTCGGTCGGTATTTTTTCCGGATCCGAGTCGGTCGGTGCTTTTTCCGGCCCGAATCGGAATCGACCCCTAATTGTCTAAGGTGACAAATTAATACATACATATCGAAATTACTATTCACACTACAGTTAATATTAATTCAGGGTAGGTGCTGGACACTATACTTAATTAATTTACTATTCCCATTCCTGTTAGTATTAACTCAGGGCAGGTGCTGCACACTAAACTTAATTAATTTACTATTCCCACTGCAGTTAGCATTTAATTTCAGTAGGTGCTGGACACTAAACTTAATTAATTTACTATTCCCACTCCAGTTAACATTTAATCTGGGTAGGTGCTGGACACTAAACTTAATTAATTTACTATTCCCACTCTAGTTAGTATTAAATCTGGGTAGGTGCTGGACACTAAACTTAATTAATTTACTATTCCCACTCTAGTTAGTATTAAATCTGGGTAGGTGCTGGACACTAAACTTAATTAATTTACTAATCCAACTCCAGTTAGCATTTAATCTGAGTAGGTGCTGGACACTAAACTTAATTAATTTACTATTCCTACTCCAGTTAGCATTAACTCATGGTAGGTGCTGGACAATAAACTTAATTAATTTACTATTCCCACTGCACTTAGTATTACGTCAGGGTAGGTGCTAGACACTAAACTTAATTAATGTAATATTCCCACTCCAGTCAGCATTTAATCTCACTAGGTGATGGAAACTAAACTTAATTAATTTACTATTCCCACTACAGTTAGTATTAACTCAGGGTAGGTGCTGGACACTAAACTTAATTATTTTACTATTCCCACTCCAGTTAACATTTAATCTGGGTAGGTGCTGCACACTAAATTTAATTATTTTACTATTCCCACTCCAATTAGTATTAACTCAGGGTAGGTGCTGGACACTAAACTTAATTAATTTACTATTCCCACTCCAGTTCGCATTTAATCTGGATAAGTGCTGGACACTAAACTTAATTAATGTACTATTCCCACTCCAGTTAATATTAAATAAGGGTAGGTGCTGGACACTAAACTTAATTAATTTACTATACCCACTATAATTCCAACAAAGGGGCCGATTCCGATTCGGGCCGGAAAACATACCGACTGACTCGGTACGGGAATGTTGTCCAACCGACACGTACCGGCGCTGCCCGACCCGCGTAGTACGATGAAATGCATGTGAATCACGACCGACTCGTACGGAACACAAGCCAAACGACCGAACCGCACGGAAACAAGCTATCAGGCCGGGAAACTACGCGAATCGAAGCAACCAACACGCACCAGGAATGAACCCGACCGAAACGTACCCGCGAACTCCGACCCGCGCAGTACGATGCAATGCGTGGAAAACCAGACCGAGTCTCACGGAGCCCAAGCCGTACGACCGACACGCATACAAAACCCAGCCGAAGCAACCCAATACTCCGCGACCGACGCGTACGCCGCACATGAAACCCAGCAGGAATACAGCTTGAAAGACTCGGAGAAGCCCGCACGAGCCAACTGCAGCGTCCTACTCGGTCAGTAGAACGTCTCCTACATGCCTAAAAAACTCAAAGGAAAAAATCCAAACAAAAGGGCCAAACAAGCAATGACAAAGTCAATAAATACAGGGGGGAAAAAACATGGAACAAGGACACACCCACAACTCCACCCATATAAAGGCCACAAATCCCTACCATGATCCTTTGCAAATTCAACTGACTTGCCAGCACAGCACACCATCAGACAGCAACCACAGACACACTCACAACTCATCCATCACACAAGCCACACACCATTAGCACCTCCCAAATAGCACCCTCACATACACCCAGCAAAACCTACACTCACTCACCCTCACTTGCACACTAACACACATATCAATCCCCACCACCACCCATCACCATGCCCCCAAAGAAGAATCCAAAGTTCCTAGACAGTGAATTGGAAGTCCTGGTAGATGAGATCCTCAGGGTAGAGCCACAGTTGTTTGGTACATTGGTCCAACAGACCCCCATGTCGCAGAAAACCAAGATGTGGGAGAGGATCGTCGACAGGGTGAACGCACAATCACCATGTTTGCGCACAAAGGAAGACATCCAGAACAGGTGGTATGATGTGCGCAGGAGGGTCAAGGACCTACTCAAGATGGATTACGCCGTGAGTCAGCGCACCGGCAGTGGCCCTCCTGCCAAACCACTATACCTCAGGCCCTGGGAGGAGAAGGTGCGGGCCATCCTACCACCAGTGAGCGTATATGGACTATCAAACATCCCAGAGCCTGGTGAGTACACAACCAATATACACAATATTGTGTGACAATACACACACATCACTGTCAAGGGGATAGTCAAACCATGCACCCTTAGCAAATCCACAGCAACCAAAAGATAATCATCCCAAGATGTGTACGTTAGTCAGATAAACACAATACATGCCATCTCATAGTGACATGTAACTGTGTCATGACATGTACAAACCTAACAACAAATAGAGCAAGGCAGTGGCACAAATATAGCCAACAAACACAGTCAGATATTTTGCCACCACTAGAACACCACCTCACAGGGAAGCTCACTGAAAGGAAGGAATTCTGTGTATGCTGGTGAAGTGAGTGTAGGCAATAGCATGATGGGAGTTGTAGTCACAGATATTGGTCACCCTCACAATTTGCACATCAACACCACTCTGAACCATGCTCACATCACAGGGAGTGGAAAAGAACTGACAAGATGGCTGACACTGGGTACTGCTGTGGGGAGCACAAGGCCCTGCTGGGAACTGTGCACCAACCAACAGCAGGACACCACTGACTGACATCCTGAAAGCCAACTTGCACTCCCTGCAATGGAAGCATGTTCCATGGTGGGATATCTGGCTTGGTGGGAAGGAGGACTGACAGCTCTGACCATAGTTACCAGCAGCTTTTCTCACACACACCCTTAACACAAACTCCACACAACTCACCTGGGAGAATGCATTGCCTCACACTCTAATTAAATATCCCACAAAGAACTACCACACTGGGTTATGCTGTGTGAAGCATAGGGACACTTTTGGGACTTGTAGCCAAACAAACGCCAGGACAACACTGTCAGCCATCCTGTCAGCACAGGCACACTAACCCACAGGGAAGCAGAGTCAAAAGGAAGGAAGTATGGGCATGCTGGGAAGGGGGTGTAGGCAATAGCATGATGGGAGTGGTAGTCACAGCTCAACATCCCCCACCCACATGGCCCAGCAAGCTCACACTGAAGCATGCACACCTCACAGGGAGTGAAAAGCCACTTCAAAGATGTCTGACAATGGTGCTCTGTTGTGGGGAGCACAAGGCCCTGCTGGGAACTGTGCACCAACCAACAGCAGGACACCACTGACTGACATCCTGAAAGCCAACTTGCACTCCCTGCAATGGAAGCACGTTCCATGGTGGGATATCTGGCTGGGTGCGAAGGAGGACTGACAGCTCTGACCATAGTTACCAGCAGCTTTTCTCACACACCCCCTTAACACAAACTCCACACAACTCACCTGGGAGAATGCATTGCCTCACACTCTAATTAAATATCCCACAAAGAACTACCACACTGGGTTATGCTGTGTGAAGCATAGGGACACTTTTGGGACTTGTAGCCAAACAAACGCCAGGACAACACTGTCAGCCATCCTGTCAGCACAGGCACACTAACCCACAGGGAAGCAGAGTCAAAAGGAAGGAAGTATGGGCATGCTGGGAAGGGGGTGTAGGCAATAGCATGATGGGAGTGGTAGTCACAGCTCAACATCCCCCACCCACATGGCCCAGCAAGCTCACACTGAAGCATGCACACCTCACAGGGAGTGAAAAGCCACTTCAAAGATGTCTGACACTGGCCTCAGCTGTGGGGAGCACAAGGCCCTGCTGGGAACTGTGCACCAACAAACAACAGGACCAAACTGTCAGCCATCTTGCCATTGCTGTCACACTCACATACAGTGAAGTCCACTCAAAAGGAAGGAAGTATGGGATGCTGGGAAGGGGGGTGTAGGCAATAGCATGATGTGAGTGGTAGTCACAGCTCAACATCCCCCACCCACATGGCCCAGCAAGCTCACACTGAAGCATGCACACCTCACAGGGAGTGAAAAGCCACTTCAAAGATGTCTGACAATGGTGCTCTGTTGTGGGGAGTACCAGGCCCTGCAGGGAACTGGGCACCAACCAACAGCAGGACACCACTGACTGACATCCTGAGAGTCAACCTGCACCCACTGCAAGGGTGGCATGCTTCATGGTGGGATAACTGGGCTGGGGGGGAGAAGGAGGTCCGGATGTCCCCCAAATACCACCAATGCTGGTCATGCACACACCTCAACATCCACATTGAAATGCATCAGGTTGGCAGGACAATGAGCCACACAAATATCAACCTCTGACTGTGACAACTTAGGACAATGCACTGTACAGGGCCGCATCCAGAGGTACAGTCACAACTGTCATGTGTTTGAACCATTAATGCCTGCAGAAACATAACATACATTGTGTGTCTCTTCCAAAAACAGGTGATGATGGGGAAACAGCAGCAGATGAGGAGGAGTCCCTGTCCCAGGCTCCGGGGGACCCTGAGCTCTCTGGTGTGGAACTGCCTCTGCCCTCATCGGATGGCGAAGACCAACCTGGCACCTCCGGTGTGAGTCATCATGCAGCACCAGCAGGACCACCATCTGCACCCCCTGCACCCATTCCTCCAACATCTGCCAACACACAGACCACCCCCACCGACACGGACAGACCAAGGACACTGAATGACAACAGCACAGGGACCACAGCCCACCATGAAGCAACGGACAACAACCCCAGTACCAACCCCCAAGGGGGCCGAGGGTCACCTGTGCGTGCCACGGCAGCTCCCGCACGTGTGGCCAGGGGTGGTGGGAGGGGTGGTAGGCAGAGGTCGCTGTTTGCAGAGGGGTCTGGACTGCATGATGACCCACAACTGGCACGCATTGCTGATGCGTACCAGAATAGCACCGGAGAGGTCAGCCAGGTAGTGGGGATCCTCAAGGACATTCAACAGCAGCAGGCTGCCCATCATGCCTGCTTGGACTCCCACATGTCCCGTGTGGAGACACACATGTCTGGCATGGAGTCCAAGTGGGACACTTTGGAAGAACTGACAGTGGTGCAGAGGGACATATTGACATGCCTCCGCCAGATTAGCACCAACATGTCCACACCTCCCTGTGTGCCCACAACATCTGGTGCCGCAACAACTGCAACTGCCACAGGGAGGGAGGATGACTCTGGTGGAGAGTCCTCTGCACCGCAGCGGCCTGCACGTGAGGGTCCCCCCAGAAAGAAGAGGGGTCGTCCGAGGAAGGACAACTGAGAGGCCGATGGCCATGTACATCCCGCAGGAACCCACACCTGTTCTGGAAATTCTCCTTTGTGTGCAAACTGTTCACCCTGTCGAATGCAACACAACTCTCCCACATGACATGGGGAGTTTAAGTTGGACTAATGTATCAGATGACTGTGGACTTTACTCAGGACATTTCTGCTACCAACACTTCCAACTCATCTGGGACCTTTGGATTCCAATACCAATGTACAGCACCCACCATCCTGTGCACTATCCTCACACATGTATGTAAATAAACTCACTAATACACCATACTTGCCTCTGTTGTGATTCCAACGTTGTTTTTGTCATGGAGATGATGATCTGCTAAATGACACTGTGCATGCTAACTGCCACAGCAAGTTCAACACCGTCATGTGAGTCATGGCGACGTGACACATATGAGGGAGACACACCACTAGGGCTACACAACACATAGACACCAGGGCCATCTGACTCATCGCCTACACTGATGTTGCCAGGAAATACAGTGGAATGCACAGACACCACACCTATTTAGAGTCTCTGTTAACTAGCCCACAGGTGCAGTAAGCAAATGTCAGTCAGATGTGTGACCACAGACAACGCACATCCCAAAGTGAAGCACAGGTTTATTACACATTTGTAACATGTTGTTTCCACTACAAATGCAAGGTAATCCCACGTGGCAGTGGCCACACAGTCAAAAAGTGCAGAAGAAATAAGGTCCAGGGGTGTGTGGCACATCACCTGTAGGGAAACGACTGCTGCCACCCTGAAAGCTGAATCATGGTGTCGGGGGATCCAAGTTGACCAAACAACTCTGAAAGCACCCTGTGAAGGACAGACATGACACACAGTCAAAAGGACAGAACTGCAATACTCATGCCCAATACATGTCACAAGATACCTACACAAAAGTTAGCATGTCAACACTGTTGGGGAGTACAGACTACCTGTAAGGACACATCGCTGCACGCATCCAGTCAAGTAGCACATGGCCACACTCAAACAGCACCAGAGCACCACCCACACATATCATGCAAACTCACATCATTGACATGACATCTCTGGATACTCACATTCAGCTGAAGAAGTTGGTGACGAGCTGTGTGCGGACATCACCCTCATCATCATCACTGGCATCGTGGTCCAGGCCAGGATCCTCCACAGGTGGCGGATGTTGGTCATCGTCATCCAGGATGAGAGGCAACTCCTTCCGCACTGCCAGGTTGTGTAGCATGCAGCAGATGATGACAATCTTGCACACCTTTGCTGGGGCATATGGGAGGGCCCCTCCTGTCTTGTCTAGGCAGCGGAAGCGGCTCTTCAGGAGACCAAATGTCCGCTCGATCACTCTCCTGGTCTGACCATGTGCCTCATTGTAGCGCATCTGGGCTGGTGTCACAGGGTTCCTGAGGGGTGTCAGCAACCACGGCATGTTGGGGTATCCGGAGTCACCTACAGACAGACAATTGCACATTAGCTGAGTAGGAAAAGAGGGCGGAATACAACATAGCAGAACACACACAATGGTACAAAGTCAGTACACACCGACAAGCCAGGCACGCTGGTTCTGCATCTGTGACATCATCCTTGGGATGCGACTACTCCTCATCACGTAGGCATTGTGTGCCGAACCGGGGAAACGGGCACACACATGTGAGATGCTCATATCTGCAAGACATACCACCAGAGCATTGATCGAATAATAATGTTTCCTGTTCCTGTATGCCTGCTCATGTGCCTGTGGTGGTACCAAAGCCACGTGTCCCACAAATGGAGCCAATGACATGTGGCATCCTCCCCAGGGCATAGAAGTCACTCTTGACGTCAGTGAGTTGTTGATGTTTAGGGAAATAGATGTACTGGTTCAGGTATCTCAACATTGCCTCCAAAACATCGCGTAGCACACGGCTGAACATGGTCTGTGACATCCCACCAGCAGACGCCACAGTGTGTTGAAAGGTACCGGTGGCAAAGAAGTGTAGGGCTGCCATCACCTTCACCTTGGGGGTCAGCGCTGTAGGGTATGGCCGGCCAGGGTGCAAATGTGGGGCCAACCGCACCGCCAATTCCTCAATCAGAGCATCCCACCAGCAGACGCCACAGTGTGTTGAAAGGTACCGGTGGCAAAGAAGTGTAGGGCTGCCATCACCTTCACCTTGGGGGTCAGCGCTGTAGGGTATGGCCGGCCAGGGTGCAAATGTGGGGCCAACCGCACCGCCAATTCCTCAATCAGAGCCCTGTTGAAGCGGTACCGTCGGATGCAGTCACGTTCCACCATCGTTGCAAGGTCAGGGAATGGTCTATGGACAGCTGGTGCCCTGCAGTGCATAGGTGAAGAAAGAAAGATTGTCAGTCACCCCACATATGTGCCATTGACCATACTCAATATCACATGATACATCATTACGAGACACAAGTACCTGATGTGTGTGCCGTTCTGTATGGACATATATGGCACCTACATGGCCAACATCTAACATCACAGTTCAACATGTGTTGACAACAAGTTCCAGGTTGTGCTGTGGGAAATCATTAGGCTGTGTCACAGTACCCATTTACTGCTGTCACGTTCCAAACACACACCACAGTGACATGTCAGGACAGATGTGCCACATGCATCACAGCTCATTGACAGGTAGATTCCCAGGGACCCTGTATTGCCACATGGACACTGGCATGACATGGCGTATCATGTACACGTCAGCAAAACAACCATGACTCCCACAGGTAGTGGCCCCTGTTGCCTCTGCAGGACAGACATGGACATCTGTGACACACACACGCACAACATCAAAGTCCATGCACAAACAACGTGGATGTGGAGGCTGTCTCCCATTGTGCACATGGAATCAGAGACATCGGAAACACAACATGCACACAGACTGTGGAGGGCCATCACTATTGTGGCAATGGGTCACCCTGTGACGTACATACCTTCCCACATGGGACTCAGGGGGTATGTGACAAGACATACACATACACAACCTGGAAATGTGACCATGCCACATGCTCTGAAATGAACAGTTGCACTTCACAGTGGTCATGTGCACAACACACAAAGGATTCTGTCCCCATGAATACGTGCACAGCCTGGGAGTGGCTGCCCCCAAGTGCCACCCAAAAAAACACATGTTGACCCCCATAGACAGAAAAGGTAATGCAGCCTTACATGCCTTAGGATACAGTGTGGACAGGCTGTGGTGTTGTAGGTGTGCCCCTGAGTCCCTGGCAAGTAAATGTGGCTGGCATACGTTCACCAGTGACAAGCATGGTGACATATGCGAGTGACTTGTACAGGGACGCGTCGTACAGCAATGGACCGATCCGTGTGCACGCATTGGCCATTGCATATGATGTGGACGGATGCGTGTTGTCATCCGAAATACGCGTTGTACAGCAATGGACCTATCGGTGCGCACGCATTGGCCATTGCATATGATGTGAGCGGATACGTGTTGTTTTTCGAAATACACGTTGTACAGCAAAGGACCGATCGGTGCGCACGCATTGGACATTGCATATGATGTGAGCGGATACGCGTTGTACAGCAATGGACCGAACGGTGCGCACGCATTGGACATTGCATATGATGTGAACGGATACGTGTTGTTTTTCAAAATACGCGTTGTACAGCAATGGACCAATCGGTGCGCACGCATTGGACATTGCATATGATGTGTGCGGATACGCGTTGTACAGCAATGGACCGATCGGTGCGCACGCATTGGACATTGCATATGATGTGAGCGGATACGTGTTGTTTTTCGAAATACGCGTTGTACAGCAATGGACCGATCGGTGCGCACGCATTGGACATTGCATATGATGTGAGCGGATACGCGTTGTACAGCAATGGACCGAACGGTGCGCACGCATTGGACATTGCATATGATGTGAACGGATACGTGTTGTTTTTCGAAATACGCGTTGTACAGCAATGGACCAATCGGTGCGCACGCATTGGACATTGCATATGATGTGTGCGGATACGCGTTGTACAGCAATGGACCGATCGGTGCGCACGCATTGGACATTGCATATGATGTGAGCGGATACGCGTTGTACAGCAATGGACCGATCGGTGCGCACGCATTGGACATTGCATATGATGTGAGCGGAGACGCGTTGTACAGCAATGGACCGATCGGTGCGCACGCATTGGACATTGCATATGATGTGAGCGGATACACGTTGTACAGCAATGGACCGATCGGTGCGCACGCATTGGACATTGCATATGATGTGAACGGATACTTGTTGTTTTTCGAAATACGCGTTGTACAGCAATGGACCGATCGGTGCGCACGCATTGGCTATGGCCTGACATGGTAACGGACGCGTTTTCGAAGCTTTAACGAGTCGGATGCAGTGAATTCAGTTGGCCACCCACAACAATGTTGCAAATTAATGGGTGTCATGAAGTTGAACTTTTGAAGGATGCTGTGGGCGTGTATAAGTGGTGCAATTCCATGGATTGGCCAGATTCAGAAGATGCAAACGACTTGGACCTATCACTTTGGACACATGGGACAGTATCTGCCTCTGCAGCACACATATAATGCTGGCTGTTCCCCTGAGAGCTCACTTGCCTGCACTACATGCTCCAGGGCGACATCTGCCACTACCACTGCTGCTGTCTCTGCAGCCTCTGGCTACTGCAATGGCACGTACTGTGGATAGAGCCCCAGCCTTCAGCACTGAGGAGAACCAGGCCCTGCTGGACAGCCTCCTTCCACAGTACAGCAAGCTGTATGGGAAACCAGGAGAGCAGGTGAGTGTGCTGTCCACTGCCTTACTAATTGTGCATGTTGTCTGACTAGCAAGACGTACAGTGTGTACACCAGTGGCTAGCATGCTCACTAAGTAGTTGTCACCCCCCAAAGTGTGTAGTCACATGCACTGAACAGGTATAGTGCAGTAACAGTGCATTCCAACAAGGTTTTACTTCCCAGGCAATGATAGCATTTAGTAACTGCTGGCAAACTGTTCATAGCCATAGTTGCACTACCTGTGTGGATCATATGCCCCTGTGATTGAGACATGTATATCCAACTATGTGATGCACGGAAATGTTGCATGTGTAGTAATGGCCTTTTCACTTTGTCATCCTCACAGGTTGATGCCCACCAGAAGCAGGAGATCTGGCTGACCATCGTCCGGGCAGTACGATCTGTGGGGGTCTACAGGCGCAGGATCCGCAACTGCCAGAAGAGGTGGCAGGACCTTCGGGGCTGATCCCGGAGGATCGCAAGGGTCCAGCTGAAGCTGTCGCCTCCTCGCAGGAGGGGTGGACACCGGACCCTGACCCAACACATGCTCCGGATCCTGGCGGTGGTCTTCCCTGACCTGGATGGGCAGCTGAAGGCCAGACAGCAGCAAGGAGGGGGTAAGTGCTAGCCTCAACTGTGTACTATGACTGACATGCTCTATGCACTCCTTTAGCCTGGTTCCACTTCCACAGTACAACTGACATGTCGTCCTGGACTCATGTCCCTCACTTGTGTCATGCCCCCTCCTCATCTGATACACAGGTGTGGCCCTTACAGTCTGTGACTTAGGTCACTTGGGTACTGTGTACTTGCAGTTACCTGTGGTTCAAGTTGGGGACAGAATCAGTTACAGGAACTTTGTGGTGGGCTGCATGGGTGGTACAATTGCTCACATTGCCTGTGATCTGACATGTACTCTGGGTATGGCTTTAATATGTGTTCCAATTGCTGCTCTGACTCACCACATGTCTGGGGTATGTGCCACACACCCATGCTGCTACAGAGATCAAGGTAGGGGCCTCAGAAGTATGTACATCATGTGTGTGACACATGCATAGCCACCTGCCTAGTGTTCAGGGTAATACCATGTTGCACATGGACCAGGACTGTAATGCCTACTCCGTACATCGAAGGCACTCTGTTCTCCCACTCCCGTGTGTCAGCATACATATTGGGCATTGTGAAGAGTGCACTCAGGTGTGTGCCTCTGTGTCACCGTGGTGTGGCCTTGCTATTTGGACTCCTGGAGTGTTTAACAATTTGGGGTGGCCAGCCATCTGAGTTATGACTATGGGATCTGCACAAGGTCAATGCATAGGTCTCTGATCCCTTGACTGTGCACAATGTTGTATGAAACATTGAGGTGCCGGCAGCTTTGGTTCATTCTCATCAGACGGTGAAGTGCTCATGTGTATGGATTTGTGTTTGCAGTCACTCAAATGTCTCATTTGATTGACGTGGGATCATCTCAGTCCTCATGATGTGGGTGGCCAGGGGTGCATATGTGCACCTGTCAGCTACAGGGCTTACATTTCTAAAACTCCCAAGATTGTGACACAGTGCAGACTGGTGTTGTGTGTATGCACTGCACCTGTGACAGGAGACAGTTATGACTGACTTGCCAGACAGGCCTGGGCCATGACATTCCAATCGCAAAGAGTGATCCAGCAGTGGTGTGATATGTCCTGCATGCACACCATTGTTGCATTGTCTATCAGGACATGAGGACATCATTGTGTCTGGTGATGGAAGCAAAACCCGCATATCAACAGAGACTTTGCCTATCACTTTTCCTGACACATGTACTGAGTCAGTGGCAGGAGATGGCATGTGTTTGGAGTGACACATTTCCATATATACTTTTGGATGTCCAACAACTGTGTATGTGGTGCATGTGTGCACATATGATTAGTCGCATACAACAAGCAGCAGACAGATGGGTGCAGGGACAGGTAGGATATGTGTGGCATGACTGACTGTCAGGCAGACAATGGGCTTCTTGAAATCAGTGTCAGCATGAATTGCAATGTCTAGCAAATGATGGCAGGGCTTGCTCTGTGATGTGCTGTACTTACTGTGGTGTGTGTGGTCAGTACAGGTGACTAATGTTGCTCTGTTTATCCTGATTGTTTGCAGATACATCCACGGCCACAGGAGGAGACAGCTCCACGGACCAAGAGGAGCGGCAGAGCCAGACTGGGTCCACTGCATGGGAGACCGAGGGACCCAGTGGCACGGAGGGTGAGGGGAGCCACACTGAGGATACTTCAGCTACGACCACCTCGGCTGGGGAAAACAGCATCTCCAGTGAGGACTCCCTTGTGGAGGTGGGTGTCAGCAGACCAGAGGCAACGTCAAGCAAGTCTGTCCCCGCCACCACCACCATCTCCACCCTCCCATCTGCTCCCATCCCACATGTCCATGGAGGCTCCCGTGTAGGGGAGCGTGTCTCCTTCATGCCAGGCACCGCACCCCCTGCCTCTGTCCCCCTGCTGCCCTGAGTGTGGAGTCTGTGGACTTGCTGAAACAGATCCATGTAGGGCAGACATCAATTCTGAGTGTCCTCCATGCACACACGGGTCTTTTGACACAACTGGTGTCATTCATGGAGGGCATGTCATCTGGCATGTCTGCCCTACATCGGACCAATCAGTCCATGGCCTCCTCACTGACGGCAGCAGTGTCCCTCCTGCAACAGTCCCTCGCCCCTCCTACCTCTGCCCCATCCACAATACCCAGCACCCTACCTGTCCCAAGCACACACACACTGGCACGCACCAGCACAGACACAAGCAGCACACAGACACACACACCAAAATCCAGACGCACACGCACGCACAGTCAGGGGACTGATACCTCACTCACAGGGGATGGGGCCCAGACACACACACACGCATCCACGAGCACTGCGCAGTCCTCAGATGCCTCTCCCTCCAAAAGCCCTTCCCTTGCCTCACCTGCAACCCCCCCCCTGCCAGAAGCTCTTCCTCTGTGAGCTTGGCCTCTTCCCCACAGATACACCTGACACGAAGTCCAGGCGGAAGAGGCGACCACCACACACAGAGGGGAGTGCCCCTCACACCCGGACACCCTCTTCCAGGCACAGGCAGACAGAGGACCCCATTCGTAAGTCCCCCCGGACCAGGAAGGGCAAGACCCCACCACCACGCAGCTCCACCACAGTCTCTCTCCTCCATCCCCCAGGCCACCACTGCACAGGTTCCACCTCCACACCCTGCCCCAGGTTCCCCCACACACCGATACCGCATCCCCAAACTGCTTAGGCCCTCCCCCCTACCACTTGCTTTTCCACCCCCAAACCAGACGCTCTGCCTGTTTGTGCCACTGGTGTGGAGACCGGGTCCCCCCCCTCTGTCCTGCCCACCTCATCTGCCCCCCCTTCCACTCCCTTGGAGTTGTGCACTGCAGTGGAGTCCACAACCACCCCGTCTGACTCGGGCACTGCAGTGGGGACCCAGTCCACTCCATCTGACCGGCCCACTGCAGTGGTTGCAGCACCCACAACATCTGAGTTGTGCCCTACAGTGGTGCCGGCCCCCACTGAGTCAGACACCTCCACCGCAGTTGCCGGTGACACTCCTGCACCCACCACCCCTTCACTGCCTCCTTCTGGCATCCCCTGATGCTGTCCCTGCGGTGCCTGGCCTGCCCCTTGTATGCCCCTCCGAGGGGGATGTCCCCTGTCCGTAGCAGTGCAGGCAAGCAATGGGTGACAAGTTGTCACGTATCACCCTGTTGGGACTGTGTATTTGGACTGGCCATTGGCCTTAGTTTCTTTTGGACTTCAAATTTTAATTTAACATTTGCTGAATAAAGCCTCTTTTTGTTTAATTGTGGTTTTTCTTTGGATGTACATGATGTAGATGAGTATCATCATGCATTTGCAGTTGTAATAGTGTTCAGATCAGGAAAATGAAGTGTTGCTGTGATGGACTCCATGTGGTCCATGGGATATGTGTCCTAATGTAGTCTGGATCTATAGCATCCTTTGCTGCAGTCTGAGGGTGTAATGTTCAGCATTTGACACATGGATGTACGTTTTGCATTTGTAAATTAACATCTTTGGCTTACACTGATGCACATCTGGTGTGCTTACCACTGTTCAATGTTTCTATTTCCCTGACTGTGTGCCCATCTCCACTGGACATGCAGTTTAGCACATCAATGTTGAAGGACTCATCTGTGTATACAGTGCAACTTGCTTTGACACCTGTTTAGGGTGTATGCAGATGACTGACATGACACTCCCGTACCCAGGCTGATGTGAGCAGAGCCTTCAGTGTGTTGTAGTTGTTGACTCACTGACCGACTGTTCTGCTGACATGTTTGAGTCGTGCACAGACAAGGTTTGGCACAGCGGACCTTCCACAGGAGTGGAGTGCCCTCATGGCAGTGTGTAATCCCGTGACATTGGCTGGGCCCGTGTTGTGTGAGCATGTCTGTGTGTGTTCCCTTCCCTTTTCCTACACAGGCTGTGTCCCTAGGGATGTTCCTGTTTGTGATGCTTGCTGAGTTGTCCTGTGTTCATCAAGCATCTTGGACCTGGTTTCTCCGGGATGTGGGTGCATGGCAAACTAATGTTCATGAGGTTGTCATCCCTAGTTGTCTTTGTTGTCAGGGCTGGGGATGTGGGCAAACGCAGATGGGACACAGTCAGGATTCCCCTTGGCACTTGTGGGTTACACAAGTCATGTAATTTACAGTTTGTGGTAGCTTTCAGTGATTGTGACACGTGTGTGTGACTGCTGCCACTCCTCAGGGTCAGAGCTGCAATGTTGGAAGTTGTCTATGTGTGTTCTTTGTGTGTCACCTTGGCTTCTTCATTGGTGTGTGACTGTGGCCGGGATCCCATTGATTTTGGTGGATTTCACGTCATGCCCATGTACGGCGTACTGTGCAGTGTGTCAGACATTCACGAGTCTTGTTGACTGGCCATGTGTGATGGGTTTCACACCTTAGTTCCCCCCCCCCCTGGGATTGTCATGGGTGCATGTGCAATGTCACCAGTCCATGTGAGCTTCACAGCTGCACATTGGTGGAGATCAAGGTGTGTGGTGTTGAGTGTGTGCAAATGTGAGTTGTTGCACGGCTAGACCCCTACCTCCATACTGGCCTTGGCTGACAGGCCGTGCTGATTGATTTGTGCTTGTGTAGGTGTGATGGTAGTTAGTTGCTCAGGACACATGGCTGTGGTTCACTGTGTGAACAACATCTACCTTTGTCATCACAGTGGGATGATCATGCAGGCTAGTGTCACCACAATGCGGTGTCCCTGGGAGTAGTGCTGTGGTGGGTCTGTCTCTTGCTGTGTTAGTTGCTGTTCTTACAAGCTTGTGTGACATGTGTAATTTGGGCTCCCTCTCATCTAACAATGCCTGATTGCCCACATAGGGAAATCCAATCCATGAGTTACTTTTGTGTGGCACTGTATACACATCTGTGTAATTGGGATTCAGGCCTCCTCATGTGTTGTGGGGTTGCCTGGGGACACTGGCACACCCCCCCCATCACCTGTTGTGTTTGATATGCAGTGTGAGGCTGCCTTTTTGTGTTTGTGCATCTGCACCACTGCATTGGCATATCTTTAGTGTTGCATTGGCTGTATGTTGTTTGGTGGATTTCCCCTGCTGTCCCTGGGACTTCTAGGTCATCAGTCAGCACAATAATCATGGTTTGTATGTCCCATTGCTGCCATGGTATGGTATTTGTTCACCTCACATCTACAGTCTCCACAGGATATCTACATTTGTGTTCCATTGGTGCAGATATGTGGGTCTGCATTATGATGGTCACTTCTGTCATTGTGTAATTGATAAATGTTGACAATGTCAGCCCCCATGGGTGATGTTTGTCTGCACATGGCCAAAGGTATGTCTTATTTGCACTGCACTGTTTGCCTCACCCAATCTATGTTGCTATGGGACACAAGCACTACTTTTCCACTGATGTGTTTGTTGTTGTGTGACCAGGAATCATCCATGCTGTTTGGCAGTTGCAGCTTTTTCCATGACAACACTTACCTTTTGGTCACTGTGATGATGGTGCTTTAGACCCCATTGCCACAATGTTCAATTGGGCTTCAGCTATGGACCCCACACTTACATTTTGATCACTGTGATGATGGGGGTTTAGACCCCATTGCCACAATGTTCAAAATGTGCTTCAGCTATGGACTCCACACTTACGTTTTGGACACTGTGATGAAGGGGGTTTAGACCCCATTGCCACAATGTTCAAAATGTGCTTCAGCTATGGACCCCACACTTACATTTTGGACACTGTGATGATGGGGGTTTAGACCCCATTGCCACAATGTTCAAAATGTGCTTCAGCTATGGACCCCACACTTACATTTTGGACACTGTGATGAAGGGGGTTTAGACCCCATTGCCACAATGTTCAAAATGTGCTTCAGCTATGGACCCCACACTTACATTTTGGACACTGTGATGATGGGGGTTTAGTCCCCATTGCCACAATGTTCAAAATGTGCTTCAGCTTTGGACCCCACACTTACATTTTGGACACTGTGATGATGGGTGTTTAGACCCCATTGCCACAATGTTCAAAATGTGCTTCAGCTTTGGACCCCACACTTACATTTTGGACACTGTGATGATGGGGGTTTAGACCCCATTGCCACAATGTTCAAAATGTGCTTCAGCTATGGACCCCACACTTACATTTTGGACACTGTGATGAAGGGGGTTTAGACCCCATTGCCACAATGTTCAAAATGTGCTTCAGCTATGGACCCCACACTTACATTTTGGACACTGTGATGATGGGGGTTAAGACCCCATTACCACAATGTTTAAAATGTGCTTCAGCTATGGACCCCACACTTACATTTTGGACACTGTGATGATGGGGGTTTAGACCCCATTGCCACAGTGGTCATGGTCTGCTTGCATTGTGGAGGCCCCACACATTTATGTGTGACACATGTGATAGGGGGTCACATTGTATGTTCATTGTCATGTTCAGTGTTGTAGGCATTTGACACAGACTACACACGCTTGTCATGATGTTGGGGTGATGCCTTTTTCTGACATTCCTTATGTTGGAGTATGCTGGTTGTGTCATGCATTACCCGTCCTATGAGTGGGGATGGTAGTGGTGGTAGGCATCCAGGCCCCCCTGAGTAGGGGTGGTGGTATGGTAGGCATCCATCCCCCTATGGGTGGGGATGGTAGTAGTGACAGGCATCCAGGCCCCCCTGAGTAGGGGTGTTGGTAGTGGTAGGCATCCATCCCCCTATGGGTGGGGATGGTAGTAGTGACAGGCATCCAGGCCCCCCTGAGTAGGGGTGGTGGTAGTGGTAGGCATCCATCCCTCTATGGGTGTGTATGGCATTGGTGATAGCCATCCCGCCCCTATGGTTCTGCTGTTGCTAGTGTACGTCATTTCTGCATCCCTATGTGTGTGTGACATATTTCGGGTACGTGTCGTTTGTTTGTGTTGTGGGTGTTTGACTTACCGTCTGCGCCGTACGCGTCCGTACCGGTCCCGGTAATAGATGTAGAGTATTGGTAGGACCTGCGCAATGGGATTCATGGTTGGGTCGTCTCGCTCGGGTTTCTCGTGGCTTCGACTCGTACTCGCCGCTGGCTTGTTCGCCTCTGCCGCCGTGGATCGTCTTGTGGCGCGAATCGGAGCTTATGTACAGCTCTCCCGGATGCTCTGACGTGCTGGACGTAGCGACGGGTTTGGCGCGTACGGAAGGCGCATCGTACTAGTCCGGCCGGTGCTGTGTATTTGCTTCCGTGCGACTCGATTCGGCGTTTACGGATCCAGCTCGGGCGGGGAACAGGAGCTGAAATGGGTAAGTACGGCTCGCTCGGAATCTGTGCTGTTATGCGCATCGTACTCTGTGAGAATGAATTTTGGTTGCACTGTTTATAAAAAAATGGTCTTAGGGTACAGGTCAATAGCTGGAATGTGGCCATAATGTCGTCTGCGCTAGCAACAGTATTACTCATGTCAGGGAAAATCTGCACTACCTCTGAATATATTTTTGAGAGAGTAGTTGGATCAGCCAGTATTTGTGCCCATTTTACTCTTTTGTTATTGTTAGTGGTAATTACAGGGGCAATCTTATGCCAAGACTGTCCATATAGAAAAACTAGGCCAGACAGCGTAAGTGCCAGAGCATTGTGGTCGCTATCTTCCCGAATTAATACGACCATGTCTTTGACATGTGGCCAAAGATCAAGATCAACCAGAATATAGTCAATCCTGGACTTAGCTTCCCCCCTTTTAAACGTATGGCATGCTTCTATGTCTGAGTGTGTCCGACCATTGCAGGCTCGAACCCCATGGGTGATGGTGAATGATAAAACCTGATGCCCCACCCTGGTACACTTCTTAATAGGTGTGATCTGAAGCTTCTCAATCCCTCTGGCTTTATCTCCATCATGTATTAACTCCTGTATATAATCAACCGGTTTGAATGTTGTATTAAAGTCGCCGGCGACTATGGGTTGATAATTCCCCTTGGTTGAATCAAGATAATTTGTTAATGTAATTATCGTGTCGGATAACTTGTGAGGACTACTAAAACGATTGTAGATGTTAAATAGCCTAAGATGGATATTTCCTTTCAGAGAAGTCAGTTCCAACCCAAGTATTTCCTCTGAGCCTAGTTCCAGCACCTTGATTTTGCATGCTAGTGTATTCTTAACCCAAATTAATAAGCCACCGGCTGGGCGGCCAATTGGAGATTGTCTAGCTTCTATACTGAAGGTAGTGAACCCCACCCTGTATGCCTGCTCGACTGCCCAGGTTTCCTTGAACAAGCAAAGATGGAAATCAACCACTAGCTTGCACCACTCAGGGTCAATTAACTTCTACTTTATGCCTGCAATGTTCCATGATAAGATTTTCAAATCCTGGTTCTCTAACAAGGGTTCCTGGGCACTATGCCCTAGAGGGGTTTTTACTCTCTCATGATTTGGTTGTTGAGACTGATGGCAGTGCTTGATTATTGGGCCGCAGTATGCAAGTACATAATTATTGTTGATTTTAATGGACTCATCGAATTGAGTAGCAGGTGGTTTCTCAGATATAATTTGTGAGTTGTGTGAGAAGTTGGCCTGGTATATGCTGTCCACTAATTATAGTGGGTCCCTTGCACCAGTCCAAACAACCCCTTATTGGAGATAGGTTAAAGACAACCTTTATTGAAAGCTATCCTAGTGGTAGCTATGGAGAGCAGCCTTCAGGCTAAGTCTTGAAGGAATGTAAAGCAGCTTGTTTTACCAGTCTATAATCTCTTGAGTGACCAAATGAAAAAGGACCACACCAGGTATATATTTAAAATATATGTATTTAGTTTTAAACACACCCCTCTAGTCTCTTTATGAGGCTAGAGTTCGAAGTACATAAGTTACAAGTCAGTTATCAACAGTAATAGCACAAATACACGTTTGAGCCATAGGGGCGTACCAAACCATATACCAATAAAGTGGTATAAGAACCACGACTGAACTAGACACAAGGCCTAGAGCCTGTATAAGTGCTTGGCCCTCAAGGAACCACCCAAGGTAGTGACAAATGGGACCCACGGGGGACGCGTGCAGGGTGAGAACACAGCCGCGAGCCGCCGTTGACTTCTATAGGGAATGTCGCGGTTACAATTTTAAAGAAGAAGGACACTTAGAGGAGGACTTGGAGCAAACCCCTTTAGAACTAGGCTGTTCTAGAGTCTATACCCACGGGAGCACCGGAGTACTCGAGTTACCTCACCCAGGGTAGCCGGGTGCATAGGTGTCTTTCGGGGTCGGGTTTCGTCGTCGTTTTCAATGGCGATCTGCTGCAAAGTGCTGCTGGCGACCAAGTCGAAAGTGTTCGGGTGGATCCAAAGGTGGATCGAAGATCTGAAGAACCTGAAAGCAGAGGGGACAGAGTCTGGGTCACTAGCCAGTAACCAGGAAGGCGATGAGCAGATGCCCACCGATGTCGGGTGCTTCAGGTAGGTTGACGGTCATCTTGACTCTTCAGCCACGAGGTCCAGGAGGCGTCGACGATAACCAGGAGCTGGATTCGAGCTGTCCCACAATGTCTGTCGATTGCTGGGGTGTCGGCGACCGGATTGGACCCAACAAGCCTTGGCAACGGCAAGTCTCGTGGAAATAGAAGAAGGATGGTGGTACAGACCAGCAAGGTCTGAGGGACTCACCCAGCGAAGGTAAGTCAGGGCACGTCTGGAGCAACCAGGGAAGCCCAAGCAGAAGAAGAGTTGCCTTCGGGAGGGCCCACTAGCCAACGGACTACCGACCGCAAAGGAGCCTCGAGTGGATGCACTTGGAGCTGGCTTGCAGGACACTCGTGGAGTGGAGGCCAGTGATCTTCGCTGCAGTCGCTGCTGGAGGCGGGGGCTACTCGAAGCACAAAGCACAACTTCGTGGGAGACCAGAAAGAGGATGCACTTGCAAATGTGCTTGGTGTCCAGGGGTCACCGTTCCACGTTACCCACGACAGCTACGGGCCTCAGCTTTGCTGGGGACTCAGGGCAGCCTCGGGGAAGTATGGAAATCTACCTCTGGTGAGGCAAAGACTTCGGCGTCCGGCGGGAGCTTCAGCGATGCAGACCGGACAATTGCTTCTTAGGTGCCTGCCAAGCAGGGGAGTCACTCCTTGACCCCAAGGGAGATTCTTCAGTCCTCTAGTCTTCAAGTAGAGCGTCGAAGGTCCAGGATTCAGTGTCAGAGTTTCATCCAGGTTAATCTAAAGTCCTAAGGACTGGGGTCCCATACTTATACTAAGTTAGGGGGTTGGACATACTCTGGGGACCCACCTATGGGAGGGTCAGGGAAGAGTGGTGGTTACACCCCTTCCCTTTGTCCAGTTTCACGCCAGAGCAGGGGCAGGTAGCCCCTGTAACCGGTTTGAACTGGCATATGCACAGGGACACCAAATGTGCCCCAGTGCAGGACTTCAAAGCACCAGAGGGTGCTCCCGCCCAGCCCCAATACACATTATCCTGTCTGGGGAGGTGGTTACACCTCCTTGGGACAGGAAACCTATTGTCCAGGCCTCCCCTGCCGGAGTTTCAGTCAGCAGCAGGAGGCCTGACCCGTGTCTGTGGCAGCGGCATCCATTTTGTGATGCCAGGGCTCTGGAAAGAAGTTACCGGGTAGCCCGGTGTGTACATGTCTCTCCCTCTAGAAGGGTGGAATGCTACCCCCGCCGACAGAATTGGCGGGGGGGGGGTAGTATTCCAAGATGTTTGACACCAAACACGACATGTTTCTGTGCAGCCATCCCAAAGTTAGCATTTACCGCGAGGATATAATGTACTTAAGAGTATATGGTCAGGCTGCACCACAAACAGCATCAGAGGATTGACTCCGAACGCTGCAGAGGGGCCCTGCTCATGCAGGGGCACCCTCTCACATAAAAACCAAGCACTCTGCCTTCAGGATTGTAAAGGCCTGCCATAGTAGTGACTTATAGGTTTATATGTGTGTGCAATTGTAGTGATATAGGTAGCCTATATCACAGTAAGGGGTGCATGCACCACCTTACCCAGGCTGCAGTAGCAGACCTGTGGTGTCATTTTGGATGGCCTTCCAGGGGTGGCACAACACATGCTGCAGCCCCTGGTAGGCCTCTGAGGTACCTATGCCCTGGGTACATAGTATACCATATACTAGGGACTGATAAGGGCACTCCAGATTCCAATCAGAGATGTGCCTAAGGCACATGGAAACCATTTTAGAGAGGAAGCAGCTAGGCTGGGGTTCTGATTAGCAGGGCCCCAGCCAGACTAAAGTCGAAAAACAGTGAATCATCAGCAAAAAGTGGGGGTACCCATGAGAAGCAGATCCTACTCTCCTACCCAACCCCCCCCCCCAAACGCAGGGACATTAAACTAACCTTGACCAGTTGAGTCTTCATGTTCTAAGTGGAAATACCTAGAGAGTCCATCTGCATTGGCATGGTTACTCCCAGGTGTATGTTCCACTGTGAAGTCCATCCCCTGTAGGGAAATGGACCACCTAAGCAGTTTGGGGTTTTCACCCTTCATTTGTTTTAGCCATAAGTGGGGCTTGTGGTCTGTTTGAACAAGGAAGTGAGTACCAAACAAGTATGGCCTCAACTTCTTCAGAGCCCAAACCACAGCAAAGGCCTCCATCTCTATGGCTGACCAACGTTTCTCTCTAGGGGTCAGCCTTCTGCTAATAAAAGCTACTGGCTGATCCTGACCTTCATCATTCAATTGTGACAGTACAGCCCCTACCCCCAATTCAGATGCATCTGTTTGGACAATGAACTTCTTGGAGTAATCAGGACTCTGGAGAATGGGAGCAGTGCACATGGCCTGCTTCAGGTCATCAAATGCCTTTTGACAGCTAGCTGTCCACTGAACATTTTTGGGCATTTTCTTGGAAGTTAAGTCATTCAGGGGTGTCACTATTGATCCATACCCCTTGACAAATCTCCTATAGTACCCAGTCAGGCCTAAGAAGGCTCTCACCTGAGTCTGGGTGATTGAAGCAACCCAGTCCATGATGGTCTGGATTTTGCTCTGCAGTGGTTGAACCTGGCCTCTACCCACAAGGTGGCCCAGGTACACAACCTGACTCTGCCCTATCTGGCACCTAGTGGCCTTGATAGTGAGGCCTGCCTTTTGCAGGGCCTCCAAAACATTTCTGAGGTGGACCAGGTGATCCTCCCAGGTGGAGCTAAAGACAGCAATATCATCTAGATATGCTGCACTATAGGCCTCCAGACCTGTAAGGACTGTATTCACCAACCTCTGAAAAGTGGCAGGTGCATTCTTCAGACCAAAGGGCATTACCACAAATTGATAATGTCCACTAGGGGTTGAGAATGCTGTTTTTGGCTTTGCATCATCAGCTAGCCTGATCTGCCAGTAGCCAGCTGTGAGGTCAAATGTGCTTAGATACTTGGCTGAGGCCAAAGTGTCTATTAGCTCATCTGCCCTTGGTATTGGATGGGCATCAGTCCTAGTGACTGCATTGAGACCCCTGTAGTCCACACAAAACCTCATCTCTCTTTTCCCACCGCTGGTGTGAGGTTTTGGCACAAGGACCACTGGACTAGCCCAAGGGCTATCTGAGGGTTCAATAACTCCCAAATCCAACATTTTCTGGACTTCTGTCCTGATACAGTCCCTGACATGGTCAGGTTGCCTATAAATCTTATTTTTAATAGGCAGACTGTCCACTTCATGAGTGCACCAGGTGGTCTGACTTGGAGTCAGAGAGAACATATGTCTGTACTGATTGAGCACTTGCCTGCAATCAGTTTGCTGCTGAGCAGTGAGGCTGCCTGCCAAGGCTACACCATCCACTGACCCATCATCAGGGTTCTGTGAGAGCAAGTCAGGGAGTGGGTCACTCTCTTCCTCCTGTCCCTCATCAGTAGCCATGAGCAAGCCCACGTCTGCCCTGTCCACATATGGTTTCAATCTGTTGACATGGAGGACCCTGTGGGGACTCCTGGGTGTTCCTAGGTCTACTAAATAGGTAACCTCACCCTTCTGTTCAACAATGGTATGGGGTCCACTCCACTTGTCTTGGAGAGCTGCTGGGGCCACTGGCTCCAGCACTCCACACCTTCTGTCCTGGCTGGTAAACAGTCAGGACAGCCTTTGGTCATGCCAGGCTTTTTGGAGTTCCTGGCTAGCCTCAAGGTTTTTAGTTGCCTTTTTCATGTACTCAGCCATCCTGGAGCGGAGACCAAGTACATAGTCCACTATGTCCTGCTTTGGGGGCTTGAGAGGTAACTCCCATCCTTCCTTCACCAAGCACAATGGACCCCTGACAGGGTGACCAAACAAAAGTTCAAAAGGGCTGTAGCCAACCCCTTTTGAGGCACCTCCCTGTATGCAAACAAAAGGCAGGGCAAGAGTATGTCCCATCTTCGCCTAAGCTTCTCTGGGAGCCCATTAATCATGCCCTTCAAGGTTTTGTTGAATCTCTCAACTAAACCATTGCATTGTGGGTGATAGGGTGTGGTGAACTTGTAAGTCACTCCACACTCCTTCCACATTGCCTTCAAGTATCCAGACATAAAGTTTGCACCCCTGTCTGATACAACCTCCTTAGGGAAGCCCACCCTTGAGAAAATTCCCAGGAGGGCCCTTGCCACTACAGGTGCTGTAGTGGTCCTAAGGGGAATAGCCTCTGGGTACCTGGTGGCATGATCCACTACCACCAGGATAAACCTGTGCCCAGATGCTGTTTGGGGATCCATGGGACCAACAATGTCAATCCCCACCCTTTCAAAGGGAACCCCCACCACAGGTAGTGGTATCAGGGGGGCCTTTGTAGTGCCACCTACCTTGCCACTGGCCTGGCAGGTTACACAGGAGCGACAAAACTCCTTGGTGTCTTCAGACATGTGGGGCCAGTGAAAGTGAGGGACAATTCTGTCCCAAGTCTTGTTCTGGCCCAGGTGACCTGCTAAAGGAATGTCATGGGCTAGGGTCAATAGGAAGCCCCTGAACTTCAGAGGTATAACCAACCTCCTGGTGGCACCAGGCTTGGGGTCTCTACACTCTGAGTACAAGAGTCCATCATCCCAATACACTTTATGGGGACCACTAGCATTCCCAGCAGCCTCATCAGCAGCTTGCTGTCTGAGGGGTTCAAGAGAGGGGCAGCTCTGCTGCTCCTGGCTCAGATTTGCCCTGGAAGGACCCCCTGGCCCCAAGAACTCAACCTGGTCAGGCTCAAGCTCCTCTGGGACAGTTCCTTCCTCAGGACTGAGATCATCCCCCTCAAGAGACTGATCTTCCTTCTGAGCCAAGGGGGAAGGCACTGCCTTAACCCTACTATTCCTCCTCTTGGATGGCACTTGGTCCATTTTTCCAGGATCCAAGGCCTGTTCAGTGTTAGACATTTTGCTCTGTGACCTGGTCACAGCAAACACATCTGCAGGGATCCCCAGCATTTCTGCATGGGTCCTGAGCTCTACTTCTGCCCAAGCTGAAGTTTCAAGATCATTGCCAAGCAAGCATTCAACTGGTAGGTCTGCACTTACCACAACCTTCTTAAGGCCAGTTACCCCTCCCCAGGAGAAGTTAACAACTGCCAGAGTATGGTCTGTTCTGACATTGCTAGCATTGGTCACTTGGTACATTTCACCAAGTATAATCTGCCCAGGATTCACAAGGTATTGTGTCACCATGGTGACACTTGCCCCTGTGTCCCTGAATGCCAAAGCCTCTTTCCATTGATTAAGGGCTGTTGCCTGTACTTGCCCAGATTACTGGGACTCACAGAGGAGGTCACATCCATGCCTCCATCACAGACTAGAACAGCCTGAGTGAGTTCTCTGACTAGGCCAGAGCTCATCTCATTACCCAGGGTCAACCCTACTAAACCCTTGGCTTGTGTACTCCCACCACCAATTGTAACTGCACTAGGGGGAACAGGTGCCTTAGGGGCATTGGTGGGGGCTGGAATAGAGTCTTTGGACTTGGTGCAATCACTGGTCCAGTGTGTCTTTTGCTTACAGACTTTGCACCATGGTTTCTTTTGGCCTTTTCCCTTGTTAGACTGTGAATCCCCACCTGAAGAAGATTTTTGGGGGCCTTGTGAAGACTTCTGGTCTTTTCCCTTCTCCCCACCCTTATCAGAGTTTTTAGAATCTTGCTTCTTAGGGTCACCACCTTGGTTCTGTACTTTCTGCCTCACCCTGGTTCTGACCCATTTGTCTGCCTTCTTTCCCAATTCTTGGGGAGAGGTCAGATCAGAGTCCACCAGGTACTGATGCAACATCTGATTTTGACAGTTATTAAGAATCTGCTCCCTCATGATAAGATTATACAATCCTGTGAAGTCACATACCTTACTGCCCATCAACCAACCTTCCAGAGCCTTAGCAGAACAATCAACAAAGTCCACCCAGTCTTGAGTCTGTGCTTTTGGGTATCTCTGAACTTTAACCTGTATTGTTCAGTGGTTAGGCCAAACCCATCAATTAACGCACTCTTCAAGACTTTGTAATTGTCAGCATCCTCTTCTCTAACAGAGAGGAGCTTATCTCTACCTTTGTCTGCAAAGGAGAGCCACAAGATTGCTGCCCACTGCTCCTGAGGGACCCTCTGTACTTTACAGGCCCTCTCCAGTGCAGAAATCCATTTGTGGATGTCATCCCCACTCTGGTAGGGAGGGACAATCTTGTTCAGGTTTCTATGGTCATAAGACCTTTCCCTATCTCTGGGGAAATTGCTGCCACCATGGGACTCTAGTCCCAACTTTTTTCTTTGCCTTTCAAGCTCTAGGGACTCCTGTCTATAGCCAACTGCTCTCTTCTGAGTCTCAGCTGAGCCTCTCCATATTTGAGCAGTCTCTCTTTCCTCTCACTGGAGGATTCCCTCCTATGAGAGGAAACAGAGGTCCCTACTGAGGTGTCAGAGTGGTTAGACTCCTGAGAAGGAGATCTAACCCTTCTTGGCACACTCTCAACTCTTCCTGGGGGACAAAGGGGAGGTCATTCTGATCCTCCTCCTCCTCCTCCTCCCAGGAGTAGCTGGATTATCCAGGTCAAGGTCATTGTCACCTTCCTGGCCAGTTTCAGAGGTTGGGTCCTGGTTATTTTCATCCCTGGCCCCTTCCTCATCTTCTGCCCCACCCTGTCTGCCTACCCCTTCTGACCCTGGTAGTCTTCTGAGATCATCCAGCAGGAGTACCTCTATGAGGCGTTGGGTGTTGGCACTTTTGCCTGTCTTCAGTTTCCTAGCAGTGCTTAATGCTCTCAATTCCAAAAATGGGAGATTATCATACTTGGAGGGAAGAAGCCCATTGGCTTCTGGCTGGGACCCACTGGTTCCTGGCCCTGAAGACATTACTAGTGTGGTGTGGTGTATGCACTACCTACTCTAGTGTGGCCTACTAACTCTCTTGAGTTGTAGAAAGGGTGTGCTATCCCTTAACACACAACTCTAAGTTCAGTAGAACTTACTGTATCCTAAGCTTGTTTTATATGTACCTAAGGTACCCTTAGTGGCTTTCAGTTGATCAATTCAATTGAGATTATCTGGTAAAACAATAGCAAGCTGGAATCCCACACGCTGCACACTAATGTGAGAAGTTGGCCTGGTATATGCTGTCCACTAATTATAGTGGGCACCTTGCACCAGTCCAAACAACCCCTTATTGGAGATAGGTTAAAGACAACCTTTATTGAAAGCTATCCTAGTGGTAGCTATGGAGAGCATCCTTCAGGCTAAGTCTTGAAGGAATGTAAAGCAGCTTGTTTTACCAATCTATAATCTCTTGAGTGACCAAATGAAAGAGGACCACACCAGGTATATATTTAAAATATATGTATTTAGTTTTAAACACACCCCTCTAGTCTCTTTATGAGGCTAGAGTTCGAAGTACATAAGTTACAAGTCAGTTATCAACAGTAATAGCACAAATACACGTTTGAGCCCTAGGGGCGTACCAAACCATATACCAATAAAGTAGTATAAGAACCACGACTGAACTAGACACAAGGCCTAGAGCCTGTAGAAGTGCTTGGCCCTCAAGGAACCACCCAAGGTAGTGACACAGGGGACCCACGGGGAAGCGTGCAGGGTGAGAACACAGCCGCGAGCCGCCGTTGACTTCCATGGGGAATGTCGCGGTTACAGTTTTAAAGAAGAAGGACACTTAGAGGAGGACTTGGAGCAAAGCCCTTTAGAACTAGGCTGTTCTAGAGTCTATACCCACGGGAGCACCGGAGTACTCGAGTTACCTCACCTAGGGGAGCCGGGTGCATAGGTGTCTTTCGGGGTCGGGTTTCGTCGTCGTTTTCAATGGCGATCTGCTGCAAAGTGCTGCTGGCGACCAAGTCGAAAGTGTTCGGGTGGATCCAAAGGTGGATCGAAGATCTGAAGAACCTGAAAGCAGAGGGGACAGAGTCTGGGTCACTAGCCAGTGACCAGGAACGCGATGAGCAGATGCCCACCGATGTCGGGTGCTTCAGGTAGGTTGACGGTCATCTTGACTCTTCAGCCACGAGGTCCAGGAGGCGTCGACGATGACCAAGAGCTGGATTCGAGCTGTCCCACAACTTTTGTCGATTGCTGGGGTGTCGGCGACCGGATTGGACCCAACAAGCCTTGGCAACGGCAAGTCTCGTGGAAATAGAAGAAGGACGGTGGTACAGACCAGCAAGGTCTGAGGGACTCACCCAGCAAGGGTAAGTCAGGGCACGTCTGGAGCAACTAGAGAAGCCCAACCAGAAGAAGAGTTGCCTTCGGGAGGGCCCACTAGCCAACAGACTAGCGACCGCGAAGGAGCCTCGAGTGGACGCACTTAGAGCTGGCTTGCAGGACACTCGTGGAGTGGAGGCCAGTGATCTTCGGTGCAGTCGGTGCTGGAGGCGGGGGCTACTCGTAGCCCAAAGAACAACTTCGTGGGAGACCAAGAAGAGGATGCACTTGCAAATGTGCTCGGTGTCCAGGGGTCACGGTTCCACGTTACCCACGACAGTTACGGGCCTCAGCTTTGCTGGGGACTCAGGGCAGCCTCGGGGAAGTATGGAAATCCACCTCTGGTGATGCAAAGACTTCAGCGTCCGGCGGGAGCTTCAGCGATGCAGACCGGACAATTGCTTCTTAGGTGCCTGCCAAGCAGGGGAGTCACTCCTTGACCCCAAGGGAGATTCTTGAGTCCTCTAGTCTTCAAGTAGAGCGTCGAAGGTCCAGGATTCAGTGTCAGAGTTTCGCCCAGGTTAATCTAAAGTCCTGAGGACTGGGGTCCCATACTTATACTAAGTTAGGGGGTTGGACATACTCTGGGGACCCACCTATGGGAGGGTCAGGGAAGAGGGGTGGTTACACCCCTTCCCTTTGTCCAGTTTCACGCCAGAGCAGGGGCAGGTAGCCCCTGCAACCGGTTTGAACTGGCATATGCACTGGGACACCAAATGTGCCCCCAGTGTAGGACTTCAAAGCACCAGAGGGTGCTCCCGCCCAGCCCCAATACACATTATCCTGTCTGGGGAGGTGGTTACACCTCCTTGGGACAGGAAACCTATTGTCCAGGCCTCCCCTGCCGGAGTTTCAGTCTGCAGCAGGAGGCCAGACCCGTGTCTGTGGCAGCTGCATCCATTTTGTGATGCCAGGGCTCTGGAAAGAAGTTACCGGGTAGCCCGGTGTGTACATGTCTCTCCCTCTAGAAGGGTGGTATGCTACCCGCGCCGCCAGAATTGGCGGGGGGTAGTATTCCAAGATGTTTGACACCAAACACGACATGTTTCTGTGCAGCCATCCCAAAGTTAGCATTTACCGCGAGGATATAATGTACTTAAGAGTATATGGTCAGGCTGCACCACAAACAGCATCAGAGGATTGACTCCGAATGCTGCAGAGGGGCCCTGCCCATGCAGGGGCACCCTCTCACATAAAAACCAAGCACTCTGCCTTCAGGATTGTAAAGGCCTGCCATAGGAGTGACTTGTAGGTTTATATGTGTGTGCAATTGTAGTGATATAGGTAGCCTATATCACAGTAAGGGGTGCATGCACCACCTTACCCAGGCTGCAGTAGCAGACCCGTGGTGTCATTTTGGATGGCCTTCCAGGGGTGGCACAACACATGCTGCAGCCCCTGGTAGGCCTCTGAGGTAGCTATGCCCTGGGTACATAGTATACCATATACTAGGGACTGATAAGGGCACTCCAGATTCCAATCAGAGATGTGCCTAAGGCACATGGAAACCATTTTAGAGAGGAAGCAGCTAGGCTGGGGTTCTGATTAGCAGGGCCCCAGCCAGACTAAAGTCGAAAAACAGTGAAGCATCAGCAAAAAGTGGGGGTACCCATGAGAAGCAGATCCTACTCTCCTACAAGTTGGTAGTTAGATTGGGTAGACAATCTTGGGAATCCAGGTCAGTCAAAGGTTGGAATCTATTCCTCAGTTCCAGAAAGGGGGACTCCTGTCTCACAATAGGCTTCCTAATAAGAGACTTAATAACCGGGATATTTGGGCCTACACATTCAAGGTGCCTATAGAAAAACCCGAGTGGTACAATATCAATCCCTGATCTTGACCTCTGGATTAATGGATTGTTCCCCCATCTAAGCAACTGTCCCGCAAGCATTGAAGATCTACAATTTATGATGTTTCAATCTCCTGCTATGGTCTTACGTAGCGGGCCAACCCAGCTTATCCGTCTTAGAAACAGGATATCACTGTAGTTGCTATTTGAAAAATGTGTATTCTGGGTCAACCAGTAGCAGAATTTGTTTTTCAACTGGTTCAAAGATTATTTTTGATTTCCCTGTAGTGGGGAACATTGGTTAGGATTGCCACATAAGGGCAACACTCTGGGGGAAGATATAATATCACCTTATCGTCTTGATCAATCAGACCATTTTGATACAACAGTTCAGGGAGTGTTTGTTGACTACAATCAATTAAGTTCCCAGTGGGAGTTGAATTTGAGGCGATAGGCCCAATGTTACTAGGAGGCAACCTTTACATTCCCCAGGTGACTAGAGCGTAAGGGCCCTAACTTTTTGTGGTATTGCCCTAGTATCATTCCTATTATTTTCAGTATTTAAGGTACACGTTGGCAAGTCTACATTTCTACAAGATGGCCCCTCATTAGAATTTGAGCCCCCATGAGATACAGCCCCCTTCATATATTTTCGTTGTTACCCCTATACCAGATAATATATCAGCAACCGATTTATGAATATGTTCCACGCTTGACTCCAATTTCTCCAGTCTAGCCAAAATGGGCAGAAAGTGTTTGGCAATAGTTTTTTCTATGCATGATATTAATGTTGCAAACATTTGCGGGGGTAATTCCTCAGGGTAGAGAGGCGAATTGGTGTTAGAGTCAATCTTAGAAGATGGTCTTTGCAATGTGTAGGCAATAACTTCTTGGGCTACCTCCTGGATCTTCTTCCTAGATCTAGTCCGTGCAACCCGTAAAGGCTCCGAGTGTTTGACCTTTTTTTTCCTTTTTGCTGGGCTTTCACTCACTGGGGTTGCCGTAGGTAAAGAAGAAGGGCACTGTATGGGGGATAAGACAGATGGGCTTCTATTGAGTACATGAATGTTCTTACTGGGGTCATTTATTGGAGGGGCTTGTGCAGTAGCCTCAGCAATAGGGACTGTAATAAGACCAGCCAAACCCCCTTCAACTGACAGACGTCGCTCTGCAACCTGAATCTCCTTGTCAATTGCCTTGGCGGCTCGTAGGAGGAAGCAGTCAAGTGTAGAGTTTAGCGGTGGTTTTGGAGTAATCGCTCCCCCCCCTTCAATTTTAGCTTAGCCGGCATTCGCAATGGGGATGTATTACAAAATGTAAAGCAGACTTACTCGTGCAAGAATACTTCAGCCTGGCTGCCCCTTGCTGTGCGACAAATGTAGTCGGTTAGGAGTCCAGATCCAGGAACCAGGAGACTGGGCCCAGCCCAGCCTCTTCCGGTCTCTGACGGGCGCAGATGGGCCCGCCCTTTGCACGGGCGAGGCCCCGGCAGGCCCGCCTGCGTCCCGCGCTGCGGGAGTCCGTCGGTGCTTTAATGCGCCTCCAGGCGCTGCAGGAGTGATGAGGCGGTGTGAGGCAGAGCGAGGGAGCCTAGGCGTTGGAGTCCTGTGGACCCGCTGAGCATGGCTCTCACCCCCGGTGCTGTTGGCTATGGCGTCCGACGTTGCGGGAGTCCGCCGGTGCTTTAATGCGCCTCCGGGCGCTGCAGGAGAGACGAGGCGGTGTGAGGCAGAGCGAGGGAGCCTAGGTGTTGGAGTCCTGTGGACCCACTGAGCATGGATCTTGCCCCCGGTGCTGCTGGCTATGGCGTCCCGCACTGCAGGAGTCCGCCGGTGCTTTAATGCACCTCCGGGCGCTGCAGGAGTGATGAGGCGGTGTGAGGCAGAGCAAGGGAGCCTAGGTGTTGGAGTCGTGTGGACCCGCTGAGCGTGGCTCTCGCCCCCGGTGCTGCTGGCTATGGCGTCCTGCGCTGCGGGAGTCCACCGGTGCTTTAATGCACCTCCGGGCACTCAAGGAGTGATAAGGCGGTGTGAGGCAGTGCAAGGGAGCCTAGGTGTCGGAATCCTGTGGACCCGCTGAGCGTGGCTCTCGCCCCCGGTGCTGCTGGCTATGGCGTCCCGCGCTGTGGGAGTCCGCTGGTGCTTTAATGCGCCCCTGGGCGCTGCAGGAGTGACGAGGCGGTGTGAGGCAGAGCGAGGGAGCCTAGGTGTTGGAGTCCGGTGGACCCGCTGAGCGTGGCTCTCGCCCCCGGTGCTGCTGGCTATGGCGTCCCGCGCTGTGGGAGTCCGCCGGTGCTTTAATGCGCCCCTGGGCGCTGCAGCAGTGACGAGGCGATGTGAGGCAGAGCAAGGGAGCCTAGGTGTTGGAGTCCTGTGGACCCGCTGAGCGTGGCTCTCGCCCCCGGTGCTGCTGGCTATGGCGTCCCATGCTGCGGGAGTCCGCTGGTGCTTTAATGAGCCTCCGGGCGCTGCAGGATTGACGAGGCGGTGTGAGGCAGAGTGAGGGAGCCTAGGTGTCGGAGTCCTGTGGACCCGCTGAGCGTGGCTCTCGCCCCCGGTGCTGCTGGCTATGACGTCCCGTGCTGCGGGAGTCTGCTGGTGCTTTAATGCGCCTCCGGGCACTGCAGGAGTGACGAGGCGGTGTGAGGCAGAGCAAGGGAGCCTAGGTGTTGGAGTCCTGTGGACACGCTGAGCGTGGCTCTCGCCCCTGATGCTGCTGGCTATGGCGTCCCACGCTGCGGGAGTCCGCTGGTGCTTTAATGCGCCTCCGGGCGCTGCAGGAGTGATGAGGCGGTGTGAGGCAGTGCAAGGGAGCCTAGGTGTCGGAGTCCTGTGGACCCGCTGAGCACGGCTCTTGCCCCCGGTGCTGCTGGCTATGGCGTCCCGTGCTGCGGGAGTCCGCCGGTGCTTTAATGCACCTCCGGGCGCTGCAGGAGTGATGAGGCGATGTGAGGCAGAGCGAGGGAGCCTAGGTGTTGGAGTCCTGTGGACCCGCTGAGTGTGGCTCTCGCCCCCGGTGCTGCTGGCTATGGCGTCCCACGCTGCGGGAGTCCGGCGGTGCTTTAATGCGCCTCCGGGTACTGCAGGAATGACGAGGCGGTGTGAGGCAGAGCGAGGGAGCCTAGGTGTTGGAGTCCTGTGGACCCGCTGAGCGTGGCTCTCGCCCCCGGTGCTGCTGGCTATGGCATCCACATATTTATATATATTTGTATCATATTTTCATAAATTAATGTATTAATTAATATTTTACATTATTAATATTTATTATTTAACGTAGTATTTTTTCAATATTAATTAAAAAAATTAAATATTAACTATTATTTAATTAAAAATATACACTTCAAACAGATAACATTATGTAACAATTTTTTGTTTTTAAAAAAATGTACATTTTTTTTAAATATTTAAACACACTTTGTAGAACACTCCCCAAATTTACATCCTATAAACAACTTCCAAATACAAAAACAATAATTTCTAAATTTCAAATTTATTAAATATTTAATTTCAATATTTTAAAACACTCCCCACCCTTATCCCCTATAAACCCCAAATCCCACTCCTAAAACAATATCTTCTAAATTCAAAAATATATATTAAAAATTTTAAATTTAAATTTCGAAATTCATTAAAAATTTAATTCAATTATTTTAAAACAGTCCCCACCCATATCCCCTATAAAGTCAACATCCCGCTCCTAAAATAATATTTCCTAAATGCGAAAATATATATTGTAAATTATATTTGTAAATTTCGAATTTATTAAAATTTTAAATCAATTATTTTAAAACACTCCCCACCCTTAACCCCTATAAACCCAACATCCCGCTCCTAAAATAATATTTTCTAAATTCAAATATATATATTCTAAATTATATTTTTAAATATCGAATTTATTAAAAATTTAAATCAATTATTTAAAAACACTCCCCACCCTTATCCCCTCTAAACCCAACATCCCGCTCCTAAAACAATATTTTTAAAATTCGAAAAAATATTCAAATTTATAATTTTAAATTTCGAAATTATTAAAAAATTAAATAACTTATTTTAAAACACTCCCCACCCTTATCCCCTATAAACCCAACATCCCGCCCCTAAAATTTTTTATACACATTTATTTTTTTATAACATTAACTAATTATTATACTCAAAACAAACTATAAAAACATTAAAATATAGTACAATAACGATATTTTAACACAACGATATTTTTACAATCGACATCACAAACTTCGATATTTTCACAACACTTAAAATCGATATTTTTAACATCGATATACGTAACATCGATATTTAAGACTATCGATATACTCAACTCAATATTTATGTATATCGATATTAAAACATCAATATTATGTCTACTTACCCTTCCAAACTTATATGTAGCACTGTCCGTAGAGCCTGCAATAGAAGTAAAGATTGTTACAGCACATTGTGATGCAGCAATATACCATGTGCACCATAAGGGAACTCTACTAAAATAATTACCTGCTGTGCTTGTACTTACGTATGCCCATTCAAATGTGTGGGGAACTGTCTGCAAAACCAGCAATGGAAGAGAACATGGGTAAGGTATGTTGTTATACAACAATGTACAAAATCAGTTTAACTCTAACAAACAATTACCTGTTCTGCTTGTACTCACGTACGCCCGTTTAAATGTGTGTGGTACTGTCTGCGAAACCTGCAATAGAAGAAAACATGGGTAAGGTATGTTGTTATACAACAATGTACAAAATCAGTTTAACTCTAACAAACAATTACCTGTTCTACTTGTACTCACGTATGCCCGTTCAAATGTGTGGGGTACTGTCTGTGAAACCTGCAACAGAAGAAAACATGGGGAAGGTATGTTGTTATACTACAATGTACAAGATGCACCAGTTTAACTCTACCAAACAACTACATGTTTGTTCTGCCTGTACTCACATCTGCCTGTGCAATTGTATTCGTAGTATGGTCTCACAAACCTGCAAAAGAAAAGGGGTGCAGATTGTGAATTATTTACCAAGTAATCCCCAATCCAACGAGGAACGTAAACAGAATGACCTTATGTTTGTGGGTACTCACGCCTGACCATTCAAATCCAAATACCTTACAGACTGCAAACCTGCAATTGAAGACAAGATCGTTAGCAAAGGCTCTAAGAGTTATAAACTATGAATGGGACTGGTTCAAAGACTCCAATAGGAAAAACAACCAGTTACCTGGGATTTAGGCCTAACAGGCACGTGCCCATGTGCTTCACTATTAGCATCCATTATGCTAAACTGGTCTATAAATCTGCATTGTGTGTTACACCTTCTGTGATGCAGCTTTTCCTTGGCATTCAAACTGCGCAAATGGTTGAGTTGGGTGAACTGGGAAATTCACAAGGATTGAGCAGCACACAAGCCATCAAAAGACCTACCTGAAGGTGATGCAGCAAGTGGCATGCAAAAAATATGATAAAGACTTTCTAATTAAAAATAAGTTACTTCTCTAACACTTCAATTTTCTTGTATCACCTTTACTACACCAACCCCCCACACATTCCACCCACTCACCTGCATTTTCTTTACCTTTTGCCATGTCAATGTTTTAACAGCTATGTGTCTCATTCACACACATTAGCGCATGTAATCTCAATTAAATAGACCATGGGTACTGACACATATTTTCCCAGGGGCCAAAAATATTTGGTCGTGGTGTGACAGAGGGCTGCATTGATGCCTTCAGGGTAGTGATCAGGGATTTGGGAGGTGTTAAGGTGGGCTTAGAGAAGAATGTACATTTAGGGGCCGATTCCGATCTCGGCCGGTAGGGCTCCGAATCGGATTCGGCTTTACCGGATCCGATCCGGAGCCCTGTTTCCCGACCGAATCGTACGCGGGTCCGGCCGAGCGAGTACGATGCGAATTCGCCGACCGACTCGTCCGGGCGTCCCGACCGCTCCGACCGACTCGTTCCCGGCTCGAACTGCACCGACCGACTCGCTCGGACTCGACTCGCACCGCGCAATGGAGACGTTCCCCGGCCGGGTGAGTACGATGCGCGCCGCGAGCAGTCCGACCGAGCCGCGCACTCCGGCTCGAAAGAGCTGTCGGAGCCATACTTTGGGGGTCCGTGTCGGACCCCCCTGTACACGTAGCCGCGCGAGTCGCACACAGGGGGACCCATGGGTCCCCCTACCTGTGCGTGTACGGCGCGAACCGCTCGCCGCGTACCCGCTGTAGGGGCGCACTTGTCCGACTTCGCACCCATTGAGTCAATGGGAGCCCGCGTACGCGTTGTACGACCGGCTCCCATTGACTTCAATGGGAGTCCGACCGACTCGGGTCCGATGGCATACGTGCGCATCGTACTCGTTCGGTCGGACTGCACGGGTCCGATTCGGTCGGAATTCTCTCCGGGTCCGGCTCGGTCGGAGAAATTTCCGGCCCGAATCGGAATCGACCCCTTAGTGGCTGAATTAAATTGCACAGTGTGGTACCAGAAAACTTTGGATCAATACTGGCGTCTCCCCTTGACTTTGGCTGGCTGCATATTTCTGCTGAGAGTCACGCAGTCCAAGCCGGCCGCATCACGTGACATTGGCGTCATGTGAATGTGTCCATTTGCCACCAGGAACTCACTAGTGAGGCACAGTGGCAATTATGTTTATTTGCCCACCACTGCCTGCCCTCATGCGTGACTATTGGGAGAGCAGAGGAGGTCGCAGTCATCTCTACAGAGAGAGGCAGGATATCAAAAGATGTGACTGCCTCCGGCCCCGTGCTGAAAGGAAGTGCTCACTAGTTGAGGCGGCTGCTCAGGTCTGGTAATTTATGAGTTTTGACAAGTTAATTTACAACATTATTAGTACTTGGCAAGAAGGGACGATACGACCTGCATTTTACTAGGGTTTCTGCTTGGTGAACGGCATTAGTGATTGAGCGGGCCTCGGAAAGGCTAAAACCTCGCAAAAACTGTTGCAGATTAAATAAAAGCATGCTTTTGCAACGGAATTTTGTTTGAATCTTTAACTCGAGCTAAAGAAAACATGCTCGCAGCAGTGCATTTAAAATAAATTGCTGTGCCTATATTAAGCATTGATGGCATACCAAATTTCCCAACGTAATGACAAGCTTGTCAGTCTTTTAAAATAATCCCTCATGAATTCCAAAGGAGTACGGAGGGGTGTTATTTCTGATATATGTTTACCTCGTCTTCATTGCTTGCGAGAAAGTGTCACGCACTCTTTCAAATGCAGGCCGGCTCAAGGGCCATGCAATCGGTGCTACTGCACCGGGTGCTGACTTTGGAAGGGCACCCTGTTTTCAAGTACAATACAGTTTTACAAGCACCTGCTGCTTCGTTCCTTGCCTCCAGCAATTTTCAGGCAATCATAAAAATGTCAAGATAACTCTGGAGATTGATGGACCTGCTGCAGAGAGGTCTTAGTTTTGTCTAGAGGAAGTTTTGAATCATCATAAAGTAGCGGAGGAGGTTAAAATGCCTGATGCAAAGCAGGTGAACCATGCAGATCACAAATTGCATGCAACGTAATAGATCAGTGCGTTACTGCTTCTTTCAGAGAGCCCCTTTGTTACTTGCACGGTTTATAAGTTTAAATTCTAATATAGAACAGTGAGCTATTAACTATCAAAGAGCTGCATGCAAACTGCAAGGTATAGATTAGAGCATTATGAATTCCCCCCCAGTTTTTCATTATCCTAATGTTGCAAAAAGGTTTCACTTGGGTACAAATCAATTCCTATTAGTAAAGCCATAATGTTATGTTTTAAATTCTCAGTGTGCGCTTCTTCAGACCAAGAACTTTTAAACTATACTGATAGTGGGTCATAGTGATAGGAGGCTAAGCCACAATGTTTCTGTCCAGTCCGCTCCACTAATTCAGTCAGTTACCAATGTGAATGCTGGAATCAGAGCAAATACTAACAGGGCTCTCACACACCAACTGAGAGCCAAGAGGAAGCAAAAACTGAAGGACAGCTAAAGGTCTAACAAGCAGCAGAGGTGAGAAGGCTCAAGCACAGGGCAGTGCAGCTAGTGGGTGAAATGTGTGTATGTCTGTCTGTCTGTCTGCATCACACACGGGCTGCAGGAACTGCCCTATAGCCCAACCCTGTTCTATGACTTTCTGTACCTAGTTGGATGGATATGGTTCAAATATGGTTCCAAGTGCTTCCTATGGACTGCTTCATAGTATGTTAGCAAACGGGTTTGACAAGAGCTCCACTCGTAGCATCAATGGTATTTTTATATTTTGTTGAACTCTTTCTGCATGTCAGGTTTTACTTGTTAAAAGATTATGGGTGTATGCTTCAAGGGCTGATTAAGTTTCCATATGACCATATTACCAGTTAATATGAAATCACTAGTTTTGATTGTCCTAGTCTGTTAAGCCGCATATCTCCCTATCGGAGTAACCTGGGCTGTATAAGCATCACAGGTTACTGAAATATTCATACACTCAATGTTATCATCCATCAAAATCACGTCTTTTATCACTACTTTCACAGCAAAAAAATGATTTACTTTCTTCAGCTCGGCAAGGAATACCGAGCAGAGAATGGTAACCTTTTCAGAGACAGGGAACACTTGTGGTGTATTCATCATTGTCACAAAGTAAATGAGAAAGTGATGCATCAGTCTTCCAGACTTCCAGCCAAATTGCATGAACTTTTAGAAAACGAAGAACTTTTATCAAATAGAAAGCCAAAGATGGTGCTGGGAATAGTTCAACATATGAGAAACAATGCAGGGCCTGCTGATTTGGAGGTTCAGCACATAATTCAAATATTCTTCCCTTGCTGGTTGTATTTTAAGAAACTGTGAATTTTTCGTTTTCTTTTTCTCTTGGTGAGAGTATTGCTGGACCAGGTAATTACTATCTGCGCTTTCAATACAGTTACATTCAAACCACCCTAACTAACCCTGCTAGAATTTCCAAAGCTTAGTTTTTGTTCACAAAGGGCGAAGTCAAAAGTCTTGGAAATCTGTGATTTCAGGGTATTTCCAGGAGTATGTATGGTGTGCCTGTGCAAGGAGAAAGTGCACTGTGTGACTGTTTACATTTATGGTTGTAGTGCATTTTTAAAATCTGTTTTGCTATATAGTATGCATGTTTTCGCTGTGAAAAAGCCTTTCTGCACAACGCAATTGAATATGAATGTGTTGCTTTTTCCCACGCGTGAAACTAGTTAACAGGCTCATTTAGACTTTGGGGGGTGAGTCACCAGCGAGTAAACTATGCCATACTCACCTCTGGCGAGGTCCACTCCGATCCCACACCTTTAAAGTTCCTCGCCTGCCTGGCCGGATCTCTGAACTTCAGAGGACCCATAGCTGAGGCAAAACAGATGTTGGTGCATCGTTCCTGTGCAAATGCTAAAGGAAACGCGGTATTTGGCTTTAAGATCCTTTGCTACCTAGGACTGTTTTATTATGGTTGTTTTTTTATTTTAAATTAACGGTTCAGCAACACTACGTTCTTATCTTTTTATTTAATTTCTGTTTTCATCCACAAAAAATTACTACTACGGCGGATTCTGTTGCCCAGAAGGGTAGAGGAGGCATAATAAATGCTATAAGAATTGATCACTGAACCCCAAGAAAAAGAAAATTGCTGGACTGGATTTCTCATTTGCTTAGCAATATTTTTTGTGCTGGACCAACATGCCAAGACCTGTTTTCACAACCCCTGCGCTCGGAGTCAATGACCAAAGATTAATTTGATTATATTTGGTATGTTCTGAACTGATGAAATTCAACTCCCATAATGGCCTGTGTCAGGATACTTTGATACTTTGAACAGCATGTCAAAAAATACAGCAAGTTCACAAACACGGCGTGTGCTTTCAGGTTAATCTGAAAGCACACGCTTTGCTTGCAGACTTGCTGTATTCTTTTGTTACTAAAGCGCGGCATCAGGGCAGATTGTATTCATGCTAATCGCAGCTCCTGAAGGGTGCTGCAATTAACATGAATACTTAAACAAAATCATACAATCTGCCCTGCAGCCATGCTTTACTAACAAAAGAATACAGCAAGTCTGCAAACAAAGCGTTTGCTTTCAGTTTAACCTGAAAGCACACGCCGTGTTTGTAAACTTGCTGTATTCTTGTGTTACTAAAGCGCGGCTGCGGGGCAGATTGTGTGCTTTTGTTTAAGTATTCATGTTAATCGCAGCTCGTGAAGGGCGCTAAAATTAACATGAATACTTAAGCAAAAGCAAACAATCTGCCCCGCAGATGCGCTTTAGAACCAGAAGAGTACAGGAGCTGCCCACAGCGGCAAGAGACAGACTTACCTGTGGAAGTCCTCATCAAGGTCGTCTCTTCCGCTGCCGTCCACCATCCGCAACCAGGAAATGCCAGTTTTTGGTGCCGCACGCCTTTTAAAAGCGGCGGTGCGAACACTTTTGCGGGATGTGTTGTGTGTGTGCGTGCTCCAAACACGCCACTGTGCGCTCAGGTGAACAGAGGTGTGCGTGCACCTTCAAGGAAACAGTGGTCATGACTGCCTTAAAGGCACAGTGCCAGTTTCTTTTCATTTTTATTCTGTTATGTGTGTTCCAATGGAGCCTATGGGCTAACAATGCCTCACTATTACATTGCAGTTTGTGCAGTTCAATAACGAGAGTATGAGTGTCTCTTTGCTTTCCTGTTTTTGTTTCTATAAATGCATGTAAGAGGATTAAAAACAGATATGTTTATTAATACAAAGCAATTTATGAAAGAATTGTCTAGCCTAGTTTGTTTAAGGATGCATTTTTTCTTAATGCTGGAAAAATTGTATATATATAGTTTTCCCCAACCGTGAACAAGCCCTTGTGGTGAAAAACGTTGGTGGTAGTGTGGGTGAAAGAATAAAGAACACTTGATGAGTACCTCTGGAGTGCCACATCCCTTTGTTCTACTAATGTTATGATTGGGCTGGATTCCGCCCGCTTGATGTCTGCACCGGATGGCAGAGCGCACAGTCATTGGGAATGGTTTGTTGAAATATATATATATATATATATATATATATATATATATATATATATATATATATATATATATATAGTTATATATGGATATCTATATATTTTTTTTTAATGTACTCCAGGGCAGGAATATTCACTGCTTATGACTATTGATGAGGATCCCCCTGGAAGAGAACCAGAAAAATTAAAGCTGGCTATCGTTGGTATTCTGTTGAGCTCTGCCCTGACAGTATGGAGAGTGCAGGTACCAGCTGGGGAGTTTAGGGAATACCCTGTAAGTGACTCTAGGTTAATAATATGTCCTTGGTCTTTGATGACATTAGGAGGAAAAGAGTTCCGTTACTGTGCAATGTTCGATGTGGACTGGCGTGGTGGGTTATGCTCAAGCCATGCTTTAATGGATCTTTGCTTGGGAAGGGGAGCAATTCTGTCTAACGAGTTCTAGATGACCAGTTGAATTATTTGGACTGCCTCCCTTATATACTTTGTGCATGGCCTGAGGTAGAGCCTGGAGGGTGGTAAGTAAAGACAAGGGTGAAAGAGGGTCTGCATGCTGCACTGTAAGGCTTTTGGTGGCAAAAGCTAGATCGAAGGCGGGACTCCCTAATCCACCTGCCAAAGGGTGCATGACGCTTGTTGAGACTTCAGTATCCCTTCTGATGTCCTCTTCTGGGCCTTGTTTGGAGCTCAAGGCAAAATTGGGAGAGCTCATCTTTCTAGGGGTTATTAGTGACATATATGGGTTGCCTTGGAGGTCTTGTTCTTTGCCTAACAGTCTTGGGTAGCGTGTGCTGGTGAGTTTTCATCTGTAAATCCTTGAGGTCAATAGAGCCAGTACAATGAAATGGGGTACTAATGACCTTAGTAGTTGTGGCAAAAGAAAGGCAATGGGAGGCAAGAGGACAGCCTTTGTGCCTCTAGTCATAACACTTGGAGTAATTGGTAATTATGTGAAATGTAATTAGTGTGAAGAAGAAGAACAGTAACTTTCAGTTTACCTGAGTATTTACAGTTACAGCCACTGCTGATTTCTCACTATTTCTCGCTGTTGGGGTGCTTCCTCTCTGGTCCTCTTTATTTCAGATCCAGCACAAGTCGGATCAGCACCAGAGCACCAGAGCTTGTGTGCAGCAAGAGTGACGAGATGGTAACAATATCTGGCTATGGTATATTTAATGGCTTACAGGTCAGGAAAACCAGAACTAAGAAGTTGGGGATGCACAGACAGCAGGCAATTGGACTCCAAAGATGCTTCATTTGGCGTGCTACTCCAGCCCCAGCCAACCTTGTGACATGCAAGCCACACCGGAGGCCACCCTTCGCTATCAGAGCTCAGCGACTAAACTCGACCCACTGTGACCCGTGACCCTTGGCCACACCGCTCAGATACTCTGCCGCCCTCACTCAACACTCAGCTTACCCCTAACCTCTGTCACCACAAAAGCCTGAACAAACCCACTCGCAGGACCCCACCCCAGTGATCCCAGTAACTTTCACTCACCATGTAACCTCTTCTACGCTGGGGCGGTGATCAAGCTGCAGATAATTTGGGCACTTTTGCGGGCCATGCGGGAGGCAGAAGGCAGGTGGGTGAGAGATGGTTATAAAGCGAGGTGTAGGGGCCACGAGGGCCGTGCCCGGTCCTAAATCAAGTCTGAGTTCAGGGGCCAACAGAGAAGAGAAAGCTGGGCATGAGCACTTCCTGGTCCCTTCAGAAGACTCTGATACACTATTAAGTGTGAGTAATTCTGCCAACGCCATGATGTCTCCCCACACCCCAGGTCCCCACTACTTCTTATGTGAGCCTGGTGTGAGGCACAGAGCCGCTCGTGCAGTGCCACTCTTGGTCTGCACGTGCATGGATGGAAATTGCCCTGCAAACAGCGCCCTCAGACTTCTGGCGTCAACCTCTCCCAACCGGTGTGCCTTGCCCAAGGGAGTACCCTCTAATTTTTGGAGATAGGTTGGTTCTCATTTTTTACACCACCAAGTTTCCTATCTGTAAAAATGAGGGGAATTAAGAATAGTGCAACATCAATTTTACTTTCAACACTTCATAATTGCCTCAATTGCAATGCACCAGTTCTCGTTCTCTAGGGACTTGAAATTGTATGACCAGCGCTGCACCGAAGTAAAATGTCGCCATTCAGATTTCATTACCTCTGCAAATCATTCAACAGCTGATAGCCCTGGGTTATCCAGTGATCGTTTCTATTGACTCTTGGCACTCCCCAGCGGCAGTATGATTGCTGACCAAGGTCCTTTCCAATAAAGTGTGTATTCCAGTACATGGCAACAGATAGCCAAACCTTTGTCAAAGGACAAGTAGATTTGGAGTTAACCCAAACTTTTTCACTGGCTAATCCTGTATTAGCATCAAAGCAAGATAACCTCATTTGCGTATTTAAATATCTAAAAATGCTGCCTTTGCACTTAGGATCAGATTTTTTTCCAGTAAGTTAATCGTGTCCATATTTTTGTGTTTCATTCTCTGTCGATACACTAGCAGTTTTTTCCTTGGGTGTGTGAGCGTTCCTACTTTTCAGCATTCTAAAGTACAAACTAAGCATAAAACGTGTACTGAATCCGAAATGCAGTTCGCGTTCAGTGCAAAGATCATCATGTTTGAAAATTGCCTGCTATCTAATTCCAAACAACATTAACTTTTCGTGAACTAAGGTGCTAGCTTGCTGGCTCACTAGACCCCAAACCAGAGCCAGAGCTATATTAAGGTGCCTGCAGGAAACAGCCTTATTTAACTACCACAAATGGCCACAAGTATACGCTACAATGCAAAAAATGCCCTTAAAAGTAGGGTTGGTGCTAAATGACTGGTAGCGCCCATGTAAACATTTTTAATTTAGCCTCGTTTCCAAAATCTTTGCAATGGAGCTGACCGAATGCAAAAATATTTTTGGGATGGTAAGAAAAACATATTTTAAGAAAAAAGTTATATGTGCATGTGTAAAATGAGCATGATTCACAAAATACATTAAAAGTATAGTTTGAATGTATGTGTCATAAATGCGTTTAAGCAATTTTAAAATTTGCTAAGTAACTCTGTGCCCCCTCCAAATAGTGCAAATGTTAAAAGAATGACAAGAGACATGCTTGAGTACATCAGCTAGGAATATAATTTTATGTACCATTAAATCCCAAAAATTCTGACGCCACCGGATGCGAGGTGTCCTGAGTGCACAATTATCACACCATTAAGAGTTCCAGACCTGAAATGTGGGATAATGCATTCATAGGATGTGGTTTCTCCTGTTAACACAATGGGGCATATTCTCAAGGACTTACCGCCGATTTACCGGCACTTTTGCGCCGCAAAAGTGGCGATAGATTTATCGCCCTATTCCCAAACTGGTGCAAACTGCCGATACCACCAGTTTTCCTGCGATACCTGCCGCAAAAAACATTGCCACTGATGAGAGCGACAACTAATGCTAATGATATGCAGAGTAGGCGTTCCCGTGCAAAAACACACAAAAACACCACATCGCGATATTCTCAACGACCAGCCAGATCGGCGATGCAAACCAAAAACAGGCGATAAGGCGCATTAGCAGCAGGCATCTAACACCTGCCTACTACTGGTGTTAAGCAGGACGACAACCTGCAGTATAAAAGGGAGCCCAGCCCAGACCCACATCCGAAGACCAACACATGTCATGGAGCTACTGATCATGCAGCTCGGATACCTAAGAGGGCCACAACACCCACCGCCACCACCCCTAGGCCCCCCCATCCCTCCCCTGGACCACTCTCCCCTGGACCACCCCCCCCGGACTACCACAGAGGCAGCGCAGAAGACGACAGCGGACCTACCGAAAATGCACCAGCCTCACAGACTTAACGCCAGAGGATGTCATTGCCCACTACAGGCTCAAAAGGACAACCATCCTCCGCATCCTGACCCACATTGCCCACAGGCTGACGGTACCAACACAGCGGAGAACCAACATCCCTCCTCAGACAAAGCTGCTGGCTGTGCTGCACCTGTTGGCCTCTGGTACCTTCCAACAAACAACTGCCAGAGTCGGAGGAGTCTCACAGCCAGCCCTATCAAAGTTCCTCACACCTGTCTTGGATGCCATCATCAGCTTGGTACCCCAGCACCTTCACTTCCCCCACACTGCGCAGGAACAGCTGGAGACCAAGCAAGGCTTCTACGCCATAGCTGGCTTCCCGCACGTGTTGGGGGCAATTGACTGCACACATGTCCTACTTGTGCCCCCTGCCGACACTGCACACAATTACCGCAACAGAAAGCACACGCATTCCATCAATGTGCAGGCAATAGTGGACCACCGGGGACTCTTCACCAACGTCGTCGCCAACTACCCAGACAGTGTGCATGACTCCTACATCTTCCGACAGTCCATCATCAACCAGTGCTTCCAGGATGGCACCTATGGAAATGCACTGCTCGTTGGTAAGTACCAAATGAACACACCACACACCTCAACTCCACAATCATGCAACTCACAACTGTGGGAATGCACACGTTACAACATGCCAAACAACATGCCCACCTACCAGACACGACAACACATGTAACTGTGGCAACCGTGCCCAGCCATGTAGACAACCCAGCCACGTCATGGCACTACTGCCACACAATAGCAGAATGTGGGGAGAGGTGGGAACCAAGTCTGTGCGAAGGAGGCAAGTGACCCATCAATAAGAATGTACACAATGCCAAGTGTGGCGGTGATGTGCTGGACAGACTTCAGTATGCAGAGCACAGACATGTCCATGTGGACATATACTGCTGGTGTCCGTAGTGTTGTGGACAGTGGACGCAACCATGTCACCACAGGCAGTGGGGAAGCCCTTGGACATGTAGCTATGTTGTCCCCCCCTGTAAGCGTAAGCGGAGTGGGCTGGGCAGGCGTACGCCAGTCCAGCGTAGGAGTGGGAATAAATTGCCCGGGGCTCTGGGCGTGGTTCACTACCGGGATGGCCACCAAAGTAAATACTGTGTGTGTCTCTGTGTCTGCCATATCCTGACCATAGGCCCACACACACGTGGCCGACCACCTTCAATGGCCAATATCACAGTGTTGTTGTCAGGCTTGTGTACATGCGCAGGAAGTCATGACAATGGCGCATCTTAGGAGTGCAAGTGATGCAACCGCGCAGCGCACACAAGTAAATAGGCTTGGGGGAGTGACGAGCAGATGTGAGGCAACGTAATACACATGGATGACACTCATTTGCCACAAGCAACACATGTCAATCATGAATCTCAAAGTCGCACACATCACACACCACCAAACAGATAAGCCTGCCAACACAGAATGCAGAACCACCGATTGACACATATCTCTCTACCCCATCACAGGTGATCAAGGATATGCACTCTGCCCGTGGATGATGACACCCCTCCGAGACACGAACACACAGGCCCAGAGGCAGTACAATGCGGCCCACAAACGCACCAGGGGCATCGTGGAGCGCTCATTTGGCGTGTTAAAGTCACATCTACATGGCCCCGCTCGCACGCATCGCCAGACAGCACGACCTCAACATTATCTCCTACGCCGACGACACTCAACTGATCCTCTCCCTCACCAAGGACCCCCTCGCCGCCAAAGCCAATCTCCATGAAGGAATGAAGGCCGTCGCCGATTGGATGAAGATCAGCCGACTAAAGCTGAACACGGACAAGACGGAGGTCCTCATCCTCGGCTCCAACCCCTCAGCCTGGGACGACTCCTGGTGGCCAACGACGCTGGGAGCAGCCCCGACACCCACCGACCACGCACGCAACCTGGGAGTCATCCTCGACTCAACGCTCTCCATGGCCAAGCAAGTCAACGCAGTCTCCTCCTCCTGCTTCAACACCCTCCGCATGCTTCGCAAGATCTACAGGTGGATCCCGACAGACACAAGAAGAACAGTCACCCAGGCCCTCGTCAGTAGTAGACTTGACTATGGGAACGCCCTCTACGCGTGAGCCCCGGCCAAGCTCATCAAGCGACTGCAACGCATACAAAACGCCTCCGCACGCCTGATCCTCGACGTACCACGCCACAGCCACATCACCCCCCACTTGAGGAACCTGCACTGGCTCCCCGTCGACAGGAGGATCACCTTCAAACTCCTCATCCACGCACACAAGGCACTCCACAAAACTGGCCCAGCCTACCTCAACAGACGACTCTTCTTCTACGTCCCCAACCGCCAGCTCCGCTCCGCCGACCTCTCCCTCGCCACCGTCCCTCGCATTCGAAGAACAACCACCGGCGGCAGATCCTTCTCACACCTCGCCGCCAAGACCTGGAACACCCTTCCACTAAGCCTACGACAGACCCAAGACCTGCTGACCTTCAGGAGGCTACTCAAGACCTGGCTGTTCGACCAGTAGCAGCACCCCCCCCTTCCCTCTCCCCAGCGCCTTGAGACCCTCGCGGGTAAGTAGTGCGCTCTACAAATTCTGTGATTGATTGATTGATTGATTGATTGATTGACATTTCAGGTGCCTGGACATCACAGGTGGGAGACTCCTGTACAGCCCGGAAATAGTGTGCAAGATGATCATTGCATGTTGTGTGTTGCACAACATATGGATACGCACCAATGCCCCATGGATCCAAGTGCCAGATGCACCGGATGATGAAGATGAGGCAGGTGGACCACACCCCAGTGCAGCTGCAGCAGGAATAGCCCGAAGGAACACAATTATTAACAATTTCTTCACATGAGCACGTCACATTGTGACTGTCCTTAGCAATCATGGGACAGGACAAAATGTCCACAGGCACAGCATGTGCAAATACATTCATTCCAACACACATTCCATGTGTGCATGTCACTCCTCTGCATAAGCACACCACTCTGACAAGTGTAAGTGCAACATTTAGTGCTAACAATCTCACAAATGGCAATTAGATGGTGGGTGTGTCACATCTGTACGGAGAGGCTGTTTAGGGTGTCACGTATCCAAAATGCCATCTCAGGGTGTCATAGATGGTACGTAATCCCACTCAGCAGCATATCACATGTGTCCAAATTCATGACATAAAGGCGGTCATTTGTGACCAAGAAAAGACAACAGGGTGTCTTTTGGGGTCAAATTTGTACCACCATGATGCAGAGAGTTGCACCCTGTGACTTAAGTCCCACAACATTAGCAACATGGACGTGAGGGGGAATCACTGCCCCTACATTTTTCCATAATTTCATACTTGATTGGACATAGACATGACACATCTGTGTGAATTTGAATGTTATATTCACATTCAGTGGAGTGTTGAAGCTGGAGCAGTACAGGGACATGCAAACCCCACTTTACACTGTTGCCCCGTGGAGGGCCAGCCAGAGTCCTTTAGGGAATGACAAGTTCATCGGAAGAGGAAGAGTTCAGTCCGCAGTATGATTGCTGTGTCATTGGTAACCAAACATGATATGGCAGTCCATGTCGTGGAACAAGGTGAGTGCTGCAGTGTGTATAGGGGGACAGTGGAAGGTGATGATGCAGAGGGCAGAACCGAGCAGAAACAGGCCATATGGCGGAGATGAATGCTACCTCTTCCTTCTTACCACTAAGGCAGTATCATCCGCATCTTCGTCCTCTGATGTGTCAGGTGCCTCACATGTGGGTGGTGGTGTTTAGTCTGCCGCACTGTGTGGCACTGACACTTCAGGGGGCGGAGATCTGGATGGAGTAGTAGCAGCAGCATTCATCCGCGCCAGGCCTTGTGGTGGCAATGCCATGATGAGGATCTGCAGGGCATGGAGGATCACAGCTACATCTGACTGGTGTGCAGCCGTGGCAAGCATTCTTTCCGCCTGTATCCGCTCCAAGCTCTCCATCATTCTCCTTATGTGTCCCAACTCACGGCTGACATCGCTGGAGCCAATCTGACTAGACAGTTGCTCTTGGCTCAGAGTCATGACTCCAGCGATGTCAGCCATGGATTGTTGGAGAGCATGGAGCGGACAGTGGGTGTCCGTTATGGACTGTAAGTCGTCCCTGATGGGACTTAGACACCCACATATGGCATCTAGTTTGGCTGAAATGAGTTCGAACCCCACCCGCAGCTGGTCAGCCATCTTCTCCTGGCACCAGAACACACGGCGTTGGAATGCCATGTGTTGGTTGTGGGGGTCCTGGGAGACAGCCGTGGTGGTGGGTGCTTCCTGCTGTGTGGTCTGTGCATGGGGTGGGGTCTCATCGATGCAGCTGGGCTGCCCTGCTGCTGGAGGTGGGGTGCCGGAGCTGTCCATGAGCTGTTGGAGGGCGTCGGTGTAGATGTTGGTGTGGTCCTCTTCATCATCAGTGCTGTGTTGTTGGGTCTGCTCTGCAGGAGGTGTTGATTCTCCCTCTGCAATGTGAAGGGGAGATGCAGATTGACATTGTGTTCACATGTATGTTCACGCATTGTACAAGTTTACTGTCAGACTGCATGACAATGTACATTGTGACTGTGAGGAGATGCCAATTTGATGCGGGACAGTTGACATTTCTACACCATCAGGGATGTGAGGGTGTACTTGTACATTATCATCTCACAGTTTCCTGCTATGCCACATGCGAATGGCCATTTTCTACACACAAGCGGCAGCAGTTGTGTCCTCTGTTCTTTTGTGTGAGTGTTGCAGTTTGTACCACATTGTTGTCAATGTTGAGGTGCTCTGATTCTTATGTGTGTGTGCTGCATTGTGGGTGAGTTGCCCCTTCAGCTCTGATTTGGCTGGCCCTTATCCCTTTCAGGGGGTGTGCCTTTCACTTCTGTGCTTATACAGTGTTGAGTTGTTGCAGACTTGGGTAAATTGGGCTCTTGGTCGGAGTTGTGACTCTTGGGCATGGTTTGTCCGCAGATGTGCTATACTTAATTGTGCATGTGTGCCACTGTGCCCATCTCCCCCCGTCCCCCCAGTCCCTGGTCGTTACTCACCCTGTTGCTGTTGGGTCAGGACATGTTGTGCAGTGTCCGGTCCCCCAAATCCTGCCACCGTCTCCCCAATGATGGTCCCAGGCTGGTCCTCCGTTGGGCTTGTGGGGTTCTGGTTGTCCTCTGTACTTGCTCCGGCTACCTCCATGGTGCTTGGCGGTTGTTTGTGTCTTGGTTGTGTTTTTGTTTGCTGCTTTTATGGTGATTTTGCCCTCCTGACTTGTGTGACTTGCAGGCCTGGTGCTGCTTATCGCGGAATTTTTTATCGCAGTTGGGCACATTGCAACTTTTTTCACGTTCGCGTTTAGATTTTTATTGCCGTCCAGGTAATTTTATCGCGGACATTTGACGCGTTATCGGGAAACTATCGCTTGTTACCGCCGTGTTGTGAATATGACGTTGACAAGGAGTTATTTTCCCGCGATAGACGGCGATATGAAAAATTGCGTCAACCTATTTTGGCGATGATTATCGCACGTTCTTGAGAATATGCCCCAATGTGTGTCAGGTTTTTCCAAGCAGAAATCATATGATCGAACACCCATCTGGAGTTTGTGTCAGAAACAGTATTTGAGGGGCAAAAATGTATAACAAGCGTCTAAGCAGGAACTTTTTTGAGATGCACGAATGTTTAGGAAGGCACTTGATACACCTATGTGAGCACCTACCGTGTACCATAATGGACATGGTTTAAGTAGTGCAAAAAGGGGGAATAGGTTGCAGAAAAGAATCCAGTGTTTCCAAGTCATAAGAATCCAGCAGTGACGTGAGGGGAAAAAAACATATTTTAGGGGAAAAAATATTAACTAGCAAAAATATGAAAATTGCTGATTTTCCCAAACTTCAGCATATGTAGTGTGTGTGCTTAGGGTTCCACACATGGGCGTACATTTCCATTTTGCCTGAATACTATGCATACATGCATGTAACTTATTCAAAGAATATATTGGGCAAAAATGTAAATTATGCACAATCAGAAGCATAATTTACACTGTCGAATAATCATGTTGCCACAATATTTGTGAAATTGCTGCACAGTGTGTTACAAGTACTATGAGATTGGCCCCTAACAGTTAAACCTACATTTTATGCCGCATAGCTGCCGCATAACTGCACGGATGAAGAAACACTGTTGAGGTGAATTCCTGCAGCGTGCCTGATTCAAAGCCACGTTCAAACACAGGTTTGGTAGTGGTGGCATTTAATTTCATTTTGGCTACTGAGATGCAAATAAACTTTATTAAAATGTGTTTGACTCAAAATGCTTGTGTGCTTTTCAAGATTGCATAAATAAGTATTGACGTCATTTCACAGTATCTGGAGATGCTCATATTTTACGTCTCGAACCTGATGCCTGTAAAATAATGTTTTCTGCGCAAATGCTTTTCATTTGGCATGTAACAGGAAAATAAAACCCTGAACATTTGAATTCGGGCATTTATTTCTTTGCAGGGGCCCGGGGCACTGACAGTAACAGCAGCTCAGAATAAATGTTTTTGTTAGTTAGCATTTAACTGCACCTAATTATTCCTGGATCGCCCGGTGCACTGCAGATTGAGACAGAGTGTAACGCGAGACGTCTGAAATGTTTGGGGGAAGGAAGAAGAGACAATCAGGTCAGTTACAGAGAACGTGTAGAAATTTGGGAATGTTTGAAATGTTTTTATTTATTAATAGGACTTAAAAGGTTAATGGGGCAGTAGTGAGAGTTTTCAACAGCAGAACTTGTAAATAAGGAAATATGGGCGTGAGCTTGTACAGTGCTCTGCTGCCTTGTGGCTGGTTTTGCAGCATAGAAATACCATGGACATACAAATACGTAGCACGCTGCAGCTGGGAAAGGGTGAGATTGTGCAAGGATTCTCTGGGGGGCTTTGGGCATTGAGGGACCAGAACCACGAGATCATTTCGGGACATAGAGAGAAAAGGTGGTTGGGGTGGGAGAGTGGAGGAGCAGCATAGAGACTAAAGTTTAAACAAGCATTGGCAAAGCCAATAGGTCTCGCCTTTGGGACCTTATAAGTGTTTAGCCAGAGCTATTGGCTTTGCCAATGTCTTTAAGCAATGTTGTAGAGCAGTGTGGCTGCTGTGCAGCATGTTAAAAAGTTACAGTAAAAAAGTGTTAAGCATTTTTGTCACCTTGTATATAACCAAGAAGACATCACATACAACTGAATGACCCTATAAAAAAAAGAATTAACACAAAAAATGTTTTCTAGTTTTTTTGTCCTTGTAATGTTGGCAATGTCTTCTTGCTTGTTCTAAAGGTTGTTTGTTGTAGCTTTATTTTTGTTATAGGGGGATATAAACAACACGAGCAGCAGACGGACACCACAGGAGAATCAACAGATGCTAGATTACGAGGGCAGACTGAGATGGCGGTGTGCTGGTGCGGAGATGATGCTGAATGATACTCAGATGGTTCTGAGTGATGCTGAGGAAAAAGTGGCAAAGAATTCGAGAAGGAAAAAGAGCCTGAAAGTGAAAACGCTTAGAGGGAAAAATGAACCTGAGGAGCAAAATAGAGTTAAATGGGAGAGAAAAGTGAGCATGAAAGCAAACTAGGGGGCATATTAGCAAGACTGGCGATAAAATTATCGCCGTTTTAGCGGCAGGAAACTGCCGCTAAAACGGCGATAATTGGCTTGCTAATAAGCGTTATAGAATTCCAATAGAAGCCCAGGTTAGATGTCCTGCACATCTAACCTGGGCTTCTATTGAATTCTATAACGCTTATTAGCAAGCCCATTATCGCCGCTTTAGCGGCAGTTTCCTGCCGCTAAAACGGCGATAATTTAATCGCCAGTCTTGCTAATATGCCCCAAAGTTAGAGGGAAAGCCCAGCCTGAAAAGTAAAAAAAAAAAAAGGAGATAAAAGGGACGGAAAAGTCAGCCTGAAAGCAAACAAATTTAGAGGGAAAAAAGAGCCTGAAAAGTAAAACGGAGTTAAGGGAGGACGAAAATAGGGGAGAGCTGGCCCGGGAACTTTCCCTCCTTGGAATGATCTCCTGTAGGAAACAATACAATGCACATTGCATGCCCATTCCTTCCTTGGCCTCTTTGCTGTAACCATGCATATGCCGAACTGCAATTAAGTACCTGCATCTCTTTAAGACTAACACATCAAATTGATAGTTGCCAGAACACTCAGGGCCGGACTGGCTACCGGGCGTTTTGGCATGCTGCCGAGCTGGGGGCTGATTTCGTTGATGGGGACCTGCGTGTGCTGAATGAAATTCGTTTTGCTTTGTTTATTTCGTAGCACACGCAGGTCTCCATCAACGAAATTAGCCCCCACCGCAGTGACATCAGCCCCCTGCTCGGCAGCATGCCAAAACCCCCGGTAGCCAGTCCGGCCCTGAGAACACTCTTTGCACACTAGAAAATCTGTATCCATTCCCATAACCTTCCTTTTAAACCACTGCTAAAAGTGTATCAGTCAGACTGGATCAAATGAAGCAAAGTGCACAACTCCTAACCCAATGGTAGAACACTGGACTAAGCGTATATGTATGAATAGACCTTGCAACCTCATCAGCACACTTAAGTTTGCAGTACCAAAGGGGATGATGGACGGAGCGTTTGAGCTAATCAAACACTCACCCCCAGTCAACTGATCTGGGTTTAATCCATCATCATTCTTTAGCTCACTCCACCACCCCAGTTCAGACATGGCCATATGCAAATCAGTCTGACCCTGTGCCTCATGGGAACAGTCCAGCCCGAACTGCCAAGCCATGTCTTTCCTGGACCGGAAACAAGCATCCTGGGACCAGTTTCTGGCCATTCAGCCGTCATCAGCCAGGCTAGCTTGAATCCAGTGGCAAAGTGAGCAAAGGACCCACGTCTGGGCATACACTGCCAACTTAGGGCGAACAAAGCGATACCAAAGGGGATGATGGACGGAGCGTTTGAGCTAATCAAACACTCACCCCCAGTCAACTGATCTGGGTTTAATCCATCATCATTCTTTAGCTCACTCCACCACCCCAGTTCAGACATGGCCATATGCAAATCAGTCTGACCCTGTGCCTCATGGGAACAGTCCAGCCCGAACTGCCAAGCCATGTCTTCCCTGGACCGGAAACAAGCATCCTGGGACCGGTTTCTGGCCATTCAGCCGTCATCAGCCAGGCTAGCTTGAATCCAGTGGCAAAGTGAGCAAGGGACCCACGTCTGGGCATACCCTGCCAACTTAGGGCGAACAAAGCGATACCAAAGGGGATGATGGACGGATGGATTTAGGCCCAGATCTCTGTACTGGGGTGAATGTATGACATTGTTCTGCATTCTGTCCATCAACTGTTGTTTTTGCATTTGTCACCCCGAGTGGGACGGGTATGCCCAGACGTGGGTCCCGTGCTCTCCATGCCACTGGAATCAAGCTATCCTGGCTGAAGAGGGGTGAAACCCCGAAACCGGTCCTAGGATGCTTTTTTCCAGTCCAGGGAGGACCTGGCTTGGCAGTTCGGGCTGGACTGTTCCCATGAGGCACAGGGTCAAGACTGATTTGCATATGGCTAGGTCCAAACTGGAATGGCATGGTGAGCAAAAAAACGATGGATTTAGGCCCAGATCTCTGTACTGGGGTGAATGTATGACATTGTTCTGCATTCTGTCCATCAACTGTTGTTTTTGCATTTGTCACCCCGAGTGGGACGGGGTATGCCCAGACGTGGGTCCCGTGCTCTCCATGCCACTGGAATCAAGCTATCCTGGCTGAAGAGGCGTGAAACCCCGAAACCGGTCCTAGGATGCTTTTTTCCAGTCCAGGGAGGACCTGGCTTGGCAATTCGGGCTGGACTGTTCCCATGAGGCACAGGGTCAAGACTGATTTGCATATGGCTAGGTCCAAACTGGAATCGCATGGTGAGCAAAAAAACGATGGATTTAGGCCCAGATCTCTGTACTGGGGTGAATGTATGACATTGTTCTGCTTTCTGTCCATCAACTGTTGTTTTTGCATTTGTCACCCCGAGTGGGACGGGTATGCCCAGACGTGGGTCCTGTGCTCTCCATGCCACTGGAATCAAGCTATCCTGGCTGAAGAGGGGTGAAACCCCGAAACCGGTCCTAGGATGCTTTTTTTCCAGTCCAGGGAGGACCTGGCTTGGCAGTTCGGGCTGGACTGTTCCCATGAGGCACAGGGTCAAGACTGATTTGCATATGGCTAGGTCCAAACTGGAATGGCATGGTGAGCAAAAAACGATGGATTTAGGCCCAGATCTCTGTACTGGGGTGAATGTATGACATTGTTCTGCATTCTGTCCATCAACTGTTGTTTTTGCATTTGTCACCCCGAGTGGGACGGGTATGCCCAGACGTGGGTCCCGTGCTCTCCATGCCACTGGAATCAAGCTATCCTGGCTGAAGAGGGGTGAAACCCCGAAACCGGTCCTAGGATGCTTTTTTCCAGTCCAGGGAGGACCTGGCTTGGCAGTTCGGGCTGGACTGTTCCCATGAGGCACAGGGTCAAGACTGATTTGCATATGGCTAGGTCCAAACTGGAATGGCATGGTGAGCAAAAAAACGATGGATTTAGGCCCAGATCTCTGTACTGGGGTGAATGTATGACATTGTTCTGCATTCTGTCCATCAACTGTTGTTTTTGCACTTAAGTTTGCAGGCATCATCTAACTCGTTTTTTAATGCCTTCCCCAAATGTACAATTGGCATTTACTGCTTTTCACGGGGGGGCTCATTTAGTAGCTGCGCCTCACACTGAGCAGGACTGACCACAAAGCGCTTCCATGTACGTAGTAGCAGAGTCAACAAAGACACACACACAATAGGCTGCAGTACAGCCCAGTGTAACTACCAGGTGGTGAGATTAATTCAAGGACTTCTAACGTCACGTTTTGTTTGTTTTGTCCGTGAAAAGGAGCCTTGAACGGAAAAGGATGCAGGATTATCCTGGACAAAAATAAAATGGTTGGGAGTCAGGGCTTTAAGAGGGATGCAAAAAAGTGTGTGTGGGGCTCTAAAAGAGGCGCGGCCTAGGTAATTAGGGGCGTCGCTTAAACACATTATTTTTTTGGATCCCTATAATGTGCCACCCTACCTGTAATTTGGTGCAAGATTAAGTAAAACACGAAATATGAGCAAGAACTAAATCACTACCTTAATGGTTTTTAGATTATTTGTTCAGAAAATTATCAGTGTTATTTCCCAGTACAGTTAAGGACATGAGTATAGGGCCCGATAGGTACTAGTGTTAATCTGCGTGTTTTTTTTTTATTACTAACGGGTCCGAGACCCGGGTGGACCCGGCTCACTAAAAGCCCTGCTGGGAATAGAATTCTCATAGGCAACTCCTGCTTTAGTGTACGGATCTCTACCGAATCTGCTGCCAGTCTGTAACTAATGGCACAGTCCCAAACTGCTGGAAAAAGGCAGTTGTGTCTCCTTTATTAAAGAAAGCTATGCTAGACCCCCAATATCCCTCTAATTATAGACCTATCTCCCTGCTACCTTACCCGATAAAGATCCTAGAAAGAGTAGTGAGTAAATCCCTCTCAGTATATGCGGAAGAAAACCATCTCCTAGATGAAGTTCAATTTGGGTTCCGCCCGGGACAATGCACCGAAACTGCCCTGGTGACAGTCCTTGATGACCTTAGAATGCGGGCTGACAATGGCCAAACAGCCATCCTAGTGTTACTAGATATGTCAGCCACATTCGACACGGTCAATCATAAGATCTTGATCAAGAGACTTAAGGAGAATGGTATTGTGGGCAAGGCATTGGACTGGCTGCAGTCCTATCTTCTAAACAGACAGCAGGCAGTGATCATGATGCCATTTCTCTCTCAGAATCGCCCCGTAAAACATGGGGTTCCGCAGGGTTCGGCTATAAGTCCAATCCTTTTTAATTTTTATCTGCGCCCACTTATCTCCCTTATAAAATCCTTTGGCATTGAAGTTATAAACTATGCAGATGATACCCAACTTGTCTTCTCATTTGAGGGCAACAATGTAGTCCCCTTGGAAAAATTTCATAGCTGTATGTGGGAAACAACAGGCTGGCTCAGAGATAACTCTCTGCAATTCAATGGCGATAAGACGGAAGTATTATGTTGTGCTTCAAGTAAAGCTCCCCGTCCACTGCCAGGGGATTTCTATCCAGTCCCTGCAAATAATCTCCCGCTGCCTGTTAAAATAGCCCGTAATCTAGGAGTACTACTAGATAGTAACTTCCAACTGGACTCCCAAGTGAATAAAACAGTGAGCACTTGCTTATCTCTGCTCCGAGCTCCCCGAAAAATACTCCCTTTTTTACCAGCTTCAGCTAGACCTCAAGTGGTAAGGAGTATTATTATGAGCAGACTAGATTACTGTAATGCTCTACTCCTGGGAGCTCCAGTCTCCTTGCTAAAAAAGCTACAAAGGATACAAGTAATTGCAGCTAAGCTTGCATTAAACAGACAACGCAGAGCCTCTGCCTCGCTTGCTTTAAAAGATCTTCACTGGCTACCCATCGCGCAGAGTGTTCAGTTTAAGGCACTCTGTATTGTTTATAGGGCAGTACATAAAATGGGGCCTAAGCTCTTACAGAGGAAATTCCTCTGGTATTCCCCAGCTAGAAGTCTCCGTTCTTCTTCAGACAACTTGATATGTATCCCACATTTTAACAAAGCTCGTTTGGGCGGCAGATCATTTAGTCTTGTAGCTTCCAAACTCTGGAATGCACTGCCAATCGAGCTCAGACAAATTAACACCCTGCTGCGGTTTAGGAAGGAATTGAAAACCAGACTTTTTCCCAGAGAATAACTTTTTCAGTCCCCTCGGCCTGACTCTTATGAATTCAGTTATGCATAGTGTCCTTTTACTGGTAATCTCAGCGTCAGGATCCCCGTTGGGTGTCAGCCGCGCTATAGAAATGCTACTTACATTACATTACATTACATTCAAGACCCCATAACTCTTTCCTTTCTCCCCAATATATGCACCACCAAAAGTCAGCAACCAAAAATGAGCTAGCATCTTTGCAAAAATCACAATGTATGCTTTTTAAAAAGAAGGGGAAAACACAACTAGCTTGGGGGCACAGGTGAATAACAAAACAACAAGCTATCTCGTTCTGCTGATCATCGTTCAGTCCAACACCCAATGCAGAGCCAGTAAAATACACGAACGAAAGCACTGAGAAAAAAAATAAAGCTACATTTCAGTATATACGCCTGACCCTGTCGTCTTGCGATTGACTAGAATTTATGTAAACACGTGCACCGAAAGGAAGTATTTAATAGTCACATACCCTGTAGATCTGCATACACAATACATAAGACTTAAACTAGGAGGGGTGAGGGGGCACTGCTGAGCCAGGTTTGACTCACACCGTATTTGTAGGCCGCCCATCCACAACCCATGAATAGAATCATACCGTGTTTCTTTCGGCCGTGCAGTAGAGGGCATATTCTTTTCAAAAAGAAGATAAATTCTTAAATCAATCGACTTTGAAGAATTTGTGTTTTTTCAGTGGACAGAGACACCTCCGAGGGAATGCAGCGTGTGCGTGATCACATCTGTTTAAAAACAAAAATAGAAACGGTTTCTAGGACAACTGAGCGCTTCTCTGGCAAACATTTCTAGAATGCGCGACGCTGTGGGAGTTTGATGACATTCGCTGCAAGCAGCAGTGGGAAAGAAAAGCAGTCTGCGCCGCTCTCATACTACCTCCCCGGCTCCCTGTCCGCAGTCTCCTCCCCGATAGCCCGGAGCAGCCACTCAGAGCCGGGCGGACTGTGCTGTCACCGCCGCTGCTTCTAATCAGATGTTGTTTTAGGAAAACAATGGTTCTGATGTGGCCTAAAGGTCCATTTAGGAGTGACCCTCTGGGGGGCACTAAGAATTGAGAGTGGGAAATTAATTCTTGAAAGGGAGCGGTAAGTAATATACAAAGGGATCGTAGGGTCAAGTATTGACAGGTATTTATTCAAAAACAATAGTATTCAGGTGCTCACACAATAAGTGACAATAAGCATGGTGTGAAAAGTGAAGGTGAAATTAAAATAAAACATCGCATTGACAACAGTAGTGGGAACTCCTTAGAAAAGTTATACAGAGTGAAAGGAGTTCATGTTGTAGGGGGTCAACGGCGTTTCAAACTCATTTATTTGAGTTCATCATCAGGACAAACATAGGTGAGCAAGCTGAATTGGGTACGAATGCTGTTAGTTGCACAACAGGGGTGGCAAGCGCCTGTGAAACGCTGCGGTCCTTAACGTGAGCACGTGGAAACTGTTGTGCAGAGTTAATTTGCACGATTACGGAAGAACAGCTGGCCAGTATAAGGCATTTGTTCAGGGCCGATTATTTATTTGGAAGAAACCAGGGCATTTAATGGAAGCCTGGAGACGAACCGGAGCGTGTCTTCCTGCTGTGGTTGCCTGCGCTGAGTTACTGGCCAGCTGTTCTTCCGTAATTGTGCAAATTAACTCTGCACAACAGTTTCCACGTGCTCACGTTAAGGACCGCAGCGTTTCACAGGCGCTTGCCACCCCTGTTGTGCAACTAACAGCGTTCGTGCCCAATTCAGCTTGCTCACCTATGTTTGTCCTGATGATGAACTCAAATAAATGAGTTCGAAACGCCGTCGACCCCCTACAACATGAACTCCTTTCACTCTGTATAACTTTTCTAAGGAGTTCCCACTACTGTTGTCAATGCGATGTTTTATTTTAATTTCACCTTCACTTTTCACACCACGCTTATTGTCACTTATTGTGTGAGCACCTGAATACTATTGTTTTTGAATAAATACCTGTCAATTCTTGACCCTACGATCCCTTTGTATATTACTTACCGCTCCCTTTCAAGAATTAATTTCCCACTCTCAATTCTTAGTGCCCCCCAGAGGGTCACTCCTAAATGGACCTTTAGGCCACATCAGAACCATTGTTTCCTAAAACAGCTTACCACCCCAGGTTCACATATTGGGGTACCCTTGTTTTCTGTAAATCTAATCAGATGTTGGCAGCCGAAGGAGACCCAGGAATGTGACCTTCTGGCGCGCATGCGTACAATGTAACTAGCGACTGGGCATCGCGCGCATGTAAAATTTAAATGACTGCGCATGCTTCTGCACAGACACTCTACCATCCTGTGCCAGCTCTCTACTCCTCCTCAGCACGAACTACTTTAAAAACAAGCATTTGCAATGCAATAGGACTCGCATTTACGTGAGACCTATTGCATTGGAAACTGGATTGCGGGCGGGCAAAAAGGCACGAACGGGAGTGCGGAGGGAAGGCGGGGGGCCGAGAAGTCACGCACTGCGGGAGGGGAGGGGGGGAGGCACGGGAAGAAAATTGAGTTCAAAGTAAAGGGGCCAGTAGCCATGGAAGGATACAAATGACGACATGGCCGTCATGAGGAGGGACTAACAAGCCTAAAACCAATGGGAAGGCAGCATTTAGGATCTAAGCCAATGAAAAAGATGGGCGGAGAGTGAGCGGTGCTTACACGGAGCTTCCACGCCATACTGAATACTGCATGCCTCGCAAAGCGAGCAGCGCATGCGCGCTGCCGCTATAGGCTTGACCTAAAAAGAGAATGGTGGCACGAAAGAGAGCACAACATGCAGAGAGACAAAAGAGAAACAAATGGAGGTGACAGAGGCAATCAAAGAGGTGGAATAAAAACTGTGCCGGAAGCAACAACAGTGGGTACATGGAAGAGACTGTGGCACAGAAGAGTGGGCAAATGATGGACAGGGCAGAAGAAAGCAGAGAGGCAATATCTGAGGCAGAAAGGCGGAAGAGAGCTACTGCTTCTAAAGAGAGTACTGGTGTCTGGGGATTACCATACTACTAAGCAAAGGAGAGGTTCTGAGACTTGAAAGAAAGAGAGCAGGGGGCAGAAGAGCAATGGGTGTTAGCAGTGAGCATGGGGGAGGCAGGGAGAATAGGGAGGATAGTGTGATGTGTGCCATGCCTGCCTCGACAGGGCCTCTTGGAAGTGATGGACGCCTTGGAGGGAGTACAACAAGAGATCGCTGCTACTTGTTTTGGGTAGAGCAGCTTTACATTTTGGGTCTAGGGACATTCCCAGTGCAGTGTGTAAGTAGACCATGGGGATTCGTTTTTCAGGGACTGATTACATGGTGTTTGCCCTGCAGGTGCTTTGCTGAGTGTGTAGATGTGATTTATTTGCACATTTGGGAGTGGTGTGAAAGGGGTGAGGGGTATGGGTCTAGGGGAGCTTGACCAGGGCTGGATTGGAAGTTTAAATTCAGCCCCGGAAAAATGTTCAAATCAGACATCTTCTTCAAGGGCCCACTGCTAGAACTGGGCTGTTGGAGTGAGGCTGGGTCATGGCAGCTCATCCAACTCTGGAAGCAGCCTCCGAGCACGCAGCTCACCAGACAAATGCCAGAAGACAGAAGAGGCAGTCAGTCTTTGAGCCTGACTCGTGTTATGGGACAGGGCGGGTACGTGTGAGTGTCCAGTAGTGTAGCAAGTGTTCCATTGGCCCTAAAGCAATCAAGGAAACGGATCCCCTCTCTTCTGGTTGGGAAGCACAAGGCAGTCACTGGTAGGGTGCAGTGAGCCCATCACAACAGAGTGCCCTGCTGCCACTTCACCTGCTGCACTAAAGATAACACCACCACCACTGAGTTTCTCTGTCTTCTGCATGTCCCTGCTCCAGTGTCTTTGCCTATCTCTCTCTGGTAGAAAAGCGAAAGGATCAGAAGATATAGCAAACGGGGAAGAGAGGGTGGCAAGGCAGAGAAACTGTTGAAAAAGCATGGAGGGGAAGGAGGCAAAGGGTCAGGGAAGGAGTAAGCCAGAGTGACTCAGGTTTAGAGGACAGAGGCATATGGCTTGCCTAATGGTGAGATAAAGGCTACAAACCCTGTACTTACCCACGGAGCAATAACAAAATTTGCTTAGACACATCCATGGCACAATTTCTCACTCCTCAATACTTACTTCCTTCTGGTCCTGACTAATATTTTAAGTGGTTCTGCAGCTGATTGCAATTCAAGACAGGCTTCATAATAATCTTATACCACATGGTCCTCCTATGCTTATGAGGTCACAGCAACTAGCCCTGTGTAAACAACTGGACAGGCGTGAATTGATTGAAGAAATCTACACTGCTGGCCACTGCAGGACTCTAACATAGTCTACTACTGCAGGTTCTTGACAAACTATATACAATGAGCACTTTTAATATCTTATAATGACAATGACATAAGGATGGGATGCCGTGGAGGATAATTGATGTAAAATATTCTTTACACAAGCTAGTTCAGAGTCCTTCATTCACCATGCTTTGTACATCACTTGTCATGAAATGGAATATTCATAATCTAATTGAAGTACAACAAAATAGAGCTAGTATTCTTTGCATTTTATTGAAAGATAATGTATGAGGTCGCAAGCAGTGCATGATGGAGAGCAAGTTACATTTAGTTTACTGAACTATAACTGGCATATTTCATTGTTTTTTTTTACAATATTTATTTTCTCATTTCAACACCCAAATATAATATCACTTTAACCTTTGGTTTTTCAGTGAATTTCTAGGGCCATATTATCAAGAACGGCGATAACATTATCGCCGCTTTAGCGGCAGGAAACTGCCGCTGAAGCGGCGATAAGGGGGCTTGATAATATGCCCTATAGAATCCAATAGAAGCCCAGGTTCTGGTGTGAAGGACATCAAACCTGGGCTTCTATTGGATTCTATAGGGCATATTATCAAGCCCCTTATCGCCGCTTTAGCGGCAGTTTCCTGCTGCTAAAGCGGCGATAATGTTATCGCCGTTCTTGATAATATGGCCCCGTGTTTTTATGACTTATATTAAGGTCTTAGAGCCACACATAACCAGAACCTCACTATAACCCCACTTTAATTTTAGTTTTTTTTCAGTGAATTTCTGTTTTTTTTTCCATATTCAAAACTGGCCCAGTGCTCAAACCCAGACACCCAACTTGAGCCATTTTTGGCCCTGGGGACCCCATCTCCCGGGACCCCATGAAATTTTTAATGGGAGGGAGCACGCAGCTTGGTCCCCGAGCCATTTTTAACCCTGGGGACCCCATCTCCCGGGGCCCAATCTATTTATAAAGGTGATGGGGGCATGCAGTCCCCCTTCCCGAGCCATATGTGTCCCAGGGACCCCATCCCCTGGGGCCCAAAGTGTATTTTAAGCAGAGGGGATCTGTGGCCCCCTTCCTGAGCCTTTAGAAGGCCTGGGGGACCCGCCTCCCGAATTCTTTAATGGCCCAGAAGACCCCATCTTCTGGGGCCGGCTCACTTACTGTGTCCAAGAAGCACACCCTCGGACACAGCAGATGTGGGCAGGGAAACTTATGTTTGACTAAAGATCGATTTGCAGGGAAACAGATCAACGTATTGCTCCCACTCGTAGGGAGCAGCATAAATAGGGAGCAGGAGCAATGTCGTCTCTTGCATATGGGGATTGGGCTGTGGCTGCAGGGGCCCTGCGGCATCCTCCTCGGCCCCCAATGAGTGCTTGGTGGGTGCCCCTGGTGGGCACCAGGGCACCCACCTTTAATTGATATGGACCCCGGAGGATGTGGTCCCCGGGGGCACAAACATGGCTAGGATAGGGGAACTGAGTGCCCCCCTCCCCTTTGCACAAAATACTGTCCTGAGGGATGGGGTCCCAAGAGCCTAATGAGGCTCAAGGATGGCAGTCGCCCTGCCCTTTTTTTAAAATAAAGCACAGCCCTAGAGGATGGGGTCCCCGGGGCCTGAGAAGGCCAGGGGAGTAGGGCAGCATGGCCCCCTTCTCTTTTACAAGAAATATTGCCCTTGGGGATTGGGTCCCCAGGGCTTAATGAGGCTCGGGAAGGGAGGGCCATGCTGCCCCCCTCCTCTTCTAAATTGTATTGGGCCCCGGGGGATGGAGTCCCTAGGGCCAAAAGGCCGGACCCTGGGATAGGGTCCCCAGAGGCAAATAAGCTTGGTGGGGCAAAAAATACATGTCTCTGAGGGATAGGGTCCCCGTGGCCTGAAAATGCTCGGGGGGGCGGGTGAGCGGTCTCCCTCCCCTTTAAAAACACACTGTCCATTCGGACTTGCCAAATAAATTTGGATTTTGCACCATCTCCCGAGTGTCGCTCTTTACTGCGAATCAGTAGAGTTTGATTTGATATGAGGCAGTGGCAGCAGTCACACACTTCAGTGGCAACACTGATGATCAGGTTGCACTCTGGCAACTGCCGGTGATATATCTATATATCAATAGATAGATAGATTCACTTAAAAAAACAAAGTTTAAAGGGACGATATAGGTAGGTTCAGGATATACACACACAAAACCATAGAAATTCAGCTGTTAGAGTTACCTCAAGTAACTATAACCTGTGCCCTATATATATAATGAAAATGTCTTTAATATTTTTCAAATGCCTTTTGTATTTTAGTGTAATTGAAACTTCGTAGAAGCGGATTGGTCTGTAGGAAAACAGGAGGCTTCCTAACAGACAGGTGCCTCGGAAAGGCCGGTGGACAAAAGCACCTAAGACGTCTCTGGCTCTGCTCCAGCTCTAATGGCCTGTTAAAAGCACGTGTCCTGACATACACACAAATCATTTCCATGCATGCTAGTCGACTCCTGTGTTCTTTAAAAAGTTTTCCAGCTGCAGAACAGAACTACACTATGGTAGTTTACCCTTGAAAATGTCTCCCTCTCAGTTACAGACCCCTTGCAGCAAGAACATGTAATGCTGGCCCTGCTCTACCAGCGTGTACTCGTCTTCGGCGAGGCAGGCCCAGGAGAGAGGAGTTTCAGTTCTATTTTAGAAATGTTTTCACCGTCCATTTTATGGGTTTCTATGCCCATCCCTTTATTTCCATATACCTACCTGGTCTGGGATTTACAGGAAAATGAAACCTATATGCGTGCTCAGAAACGAGGAGGCAGTGAACGGCTGGTACAGGGCTCAGGGTCACGCGCAAGGCGTGGCTTGGCACTGGGTGCTTAAAGTAGAGCTCGGTGTTGTGAAACGGAACCTTTTGTGTTGTTCCAATTTCCTTTAACATCTTCACTGACCGCGATTGCTGGCCAGCTAAGGTAGAGAGCGGCGCTCTCCTGTCTCTCCAGCCTCCGCCGAAGCGACAGGTAGACTTTCTCTGTCTTCAACGAAGTAGCTGTGTTCAACGCACTATTGCTTTTTAATGTGTTACTGGCAACAAAAGTGGCAGAAACAGGGAAGCAAGCAAAGGAGGGGGAAGGTCGAGGCCTCATCGGAAAGAGCCAGCGATAAAGCGACAGTGGAGAGATAGTGTCACCACATCCACCAGAGACACAGACACCTGGGTGAGTAAAAACAGTCCCTCTGACAACATGCTGCATTAGCAACACATCATGGGTGACAGCATAAAAAGGACATGATTGCTTACCGATGCTAAAGGCAAGTGCATTGTGGGTTCACAAGGGTGGCTTTTTCACCCTGAATTGAATTCATGTGATGGTGGTGGCACCTACAAGGACTGGCCCTGGGTGGTTTGCTGCTGTAAGTCAAAATGTCCAAATATGCCCCGTCACATCTGCCCTTTCTGGGGACACACAGAGACAGGTAAGTGCACATTAACACATATGATCCCACGAGAGAATCAAAAAGATACGATGCATTCTTACCTACGACAATTAGTGCTGATTTAGCTACGTACATGCAGAGTTCATAGGTCTTTATAAGTAGACATATCTCAGCAGATGGAAGGGTCCCCACCTCTATGCCTGTGTGTCAACCACCACAACAATACCCAAGCATTGCAATAACCATGCCCCTCTTACAAACTCCATGAATCCTTTCCACGGATGGGAACGCGCTGCCTTAACTTACATTTTCCTTAGGGAAATGTGCAGGGTCACCGAGGGAAATTGGGATCTTGTATTTAGGCAGGTAAACGTGTGTACAATGAATAGTCCTATTTGTATGCATTCATGTGGAATCATGTAGTGCAACCCTATGCACAAAGGAGTGATGCATTCCTATACATCAGTTTTATATTTATGTCTATATATTCACCTTACTTTCCGTTGCAAGTAGCAGTGAGTGTTTGAGGCAAAGCACGAGCCAACATTTAAACAATAATGTATGCATTTATAAAAATAGTATTTACATATAATAAAAAAACAAACACGAGTGACGGTGCAAGACAAATTAAGGAGCAAAGTGATTGATCTATTCTAAGCTGCTATGTGCTCTTGTGTTATTACCATTGTTAATTCAAAATCATGAAATTGATGTCAGGGTAACGCAAAAAAACACAAGTGACATAGTACATGCAATTTCCAAACATGGTGCATTTTATTTTCACTCTGAAGGAGCCTTTTGCCTGATTGAGAATTACACAAAAACAGCAAATAAAATCAATATTGCCAAGAACATTCTGATATAATTTTAGCCTATAATAGTCATGGTTTCTTTGGTTAGCACATTTGAAATATACACTTTTCCCCGACGGTGAGGATATGAAACCTGCTGCTTGAATTTATTTTTAAAGAGCTATTGGTTTGGTGTTAATGCTGATAAAAAGATGTCATGGTGATGGGTCGTCGAAATGAAATGGCTCATCGGCATCATAAGTATTGTTTCAGTGTTTCATAATTGTGAAACTCTTAGGGGAAAAAAAGAGGCAATCGGCGTGGAAATGCCTCAAAATACATAACACACATTAGTTTCACACTCACAGAATTAGTGCTACATATAGTAATTATAGGACAGATGAATAATGCATATTTTAATGGCGCAATCATAATCAAGGCCGTAGATTAAGACTGAGCGCTGCGGCTACACCTTGCTCATGATTTGATGGCCTTCTTGCCTATCGCACACCCCAGCTCTTGATTCAATGGCTCTCCTCTTGCACTTGTCCTCACTGTGTGTTTTGACTAGATAAAGATATCCTTCCATGGCCGTCCACAGACCTTGCGTTGCAAGTACGTGGGACAATTTTCTCTCCCTTTATCTTTCTGCGTTTGATGCTCCATTTTGTTTCTTTAAAAATGAGCCCCCACTGTCACTGCTTGCCCACCCAGCCACCTTGTGCTCTAAATGCCACCCACTGATACAGTACTGGACAACCATCTTAAAATGGTTTTAAAACTATTCTCAGCTTGCCAAGCATGCATGCACATTCTTGTATGTTGGTCATCATTGCAGTTTTTTTCCTAAACTAAAAAAAAATTCAATGATGGCTGCCGTTCAGGAACACACATGAGCAGCAGCCATAATTTAATGCTTTTTCCTATAGCTTTAGAAAAATGATTACACGAGGACCACTGTTCATGCACAAGTATTAGCAAAGCCATCTTGAAGTATTTTTTCTTTTAGTTAACGAAAAATCATTGCAAAATGGCCCTGACCACGTATGTGCACAGGTGGTGGCCATTTCTAATGAATTTAATAATTTTTCTTTTAGTTTAAGAAAGATCTTTTAGGAGCCTGGGGGGGTGGGAGTATGATGGGGCTGAACTTGTGGCAATCATGGGTGAAATAAGTACATGCAAAGCTGTCCGGTGTCTTAGGTAAGACCTGCTGGCTTTGCCAATGCCTACTTTATAGGCTATTCTAGCACAAGGATGCAGTGGTGCCATACCATGCTCCGAAGGAGTTGGTCATAAACAGTGATATCTAGAGAATTAAAGCGGGTGTTGTGGACTTAGAAAATAGCAAGGGAAATGAGGGAGTTAAGTTTACGGGGGTTAAAGATACGGAGTCAGAGCTGTGTGGGAGGCACAATAAAATTGAGTATGGATCATTTGAGGGTTGAGAAATTAAGCTTTAACATCTTTGCTGTCTGTATTAACCAACGTTGCATAAGGCTGAGCCCACTTTTTCTTTCGAAATTAAATTACTTGTGTTGTTTATTCCTGAGAGATGTAACTGTCTTGAAATACATCTCTGCTGTCTCAGGTTTGTGCATGTATGATCTATGTGATGTGAAAGAGATAGCTCAACTGCCTGGGCCCTAAGCCTGTCAGATGTTTAGCTTGAACGTGAGTGATCTTCATCAATCAATCAATCAATCAATCAATCAGGGAATTGTGAAGCAGGCTACTCTCCGTGAGGGTCTCAAGGTGCTGGCGGAGGGGGGGGGGGATGGTACAGCTCCGGGTCAGCCGAAGAGCCAAGTCTTGAGGCTCTTCTTGAAGGTGTGCAGAGTGGGGAAGCGGCTGATGTTGATCGGGAGCTCATTCCAGGCCTTTGCTGCGATGTAGGAGAAAAAGAGGACAAGGGGGACCCTACTCACTAGGAACCAGGGTAAGTCATATGTATCCGAAAACAACGGTTCTAGCGGGAATACAATAAATCTATACTAGTAATTAAAAATGCACAATCGCGATCAATTAGGGTTAAGGATGTCAGAAAAAGAGAGCCTCGCAGACTAAGGGGCCGATTCCGATTCGGGCCGTAAATCTCTCCGACCGAGCCGGACCCGGAGAGATTTCCGACCGAATCGGACCCGTGCAGTCCGACCGAACGAGTACGATGCGTCCGTATGCTATCGGACTCGAGTCGGTCGGACTCCCATTGGAAGTCAATGGGAGCCGGTCGTACGAGCGTACGCGGGCTCCCATTGACTCAATGGGTGCGATGCGGACAAGTGCGCCCCCTACAGCGTGTACGCGGCGAAGCGATTCGCGCCGTACACGCACAGGTAGGGGGGACCCATGGGTCCCCCCTGTGTGCGACTCGCGCGGCTATGCGTACAGGGGGGTCCGACACGGACCCCCAAAGTACGGCTCCGACAGCTCTTACGAGCCGGAGTGCGCGGCTCGGTCGGACTGCTCGCGGCGCGCATCGTACTTACCCGGCCGGGGAACGTCTCCATTGCGCGGTGCGAGTCGAGTCCGAGCGAGTCGGTCGGTGCGGTTCGACCCGGGAACGAGTCGGTCGGAGCGGTCGGGACGCCCGGACGAGTCGGTCGGCAAATTCGCATCGTACTCGCTCGCCCGGACGCGTGTACGACCGGTCGGGAAATAGGGCTCCGAATCGGATCCGGTAAAGCCGAATCCGATTCGGAGCCCTACCGGCCGAGATCGGAATCGGCCCCTTGGTGTTCATAATAATTCTTTTTTTATCCAAATTTTTATAATTAAAAAACAATACATACACCGACCGAGAAGAACCACAATAGTGATTATATGTCCCAAGCAAATGAAACCATCTAATACATTGTGAACAGACATGTGATATATACAGAACTTGGTTTCCACAATTATTGAAAAAGACAGCGACCACAACATGAATTGATAATAATTATAGCCTCTGTGTACAATAGTCAGAGCTATTTAAAATGGTTCACTATCAATCGAGTCGACGACGTTTCGACCCTCTTGCAATGTGGGGTCTCCTCAGGACCAAGGGGTAAGGGACAATCTGATGGTAGTATTACAGCCGCGTGAGAGGCACATAAAGTGTGAGACACCCGTGAAATGAGAAAGAAGAAATTCAGGTACCACTACATTGAGTGGTGTTGATCCTGCCCACTATTGTGACTGAGCCACAATTGATTAATACCAGTTCACAGCCCTTCGTCTCTCACACGGGGTGCTCGACCGAGTCTCCGTGTGAGTATTAATTTCTTCTTTCTCATTTCACGGGTGTCTCACACTTTATGTGCCTCTCACGCGGCTGTAATACTACCATCAGATTGTCCCTTACCCCTTGTCCTGAGGAGACCCCACATTGCAAGAGGGTCGAAACGTCATCGACTCGATTGATAGTGAACCTTTTTAAAGAGCTCTGACTATTGTACACAGAGGCTATAATTATTATCAATTCATGTTGTGGTCGCTGTCTTTTTCAATAATTGTGGAAACCAAGTTCTGTATATATCACATGTCTGTTCACAATGTATTAGATGGTTTCATTTGCTTGGGACATATAATCACTATTGTGGTTCTTCTCGGTCGGTGTATGTTTTGTTTTTGAATTATAAAAATTTGGATAAAAAAAGAATTATTATGAACACCAAGTCTGCGAGGCTCTCTTTTTCTGACATCCTTAACCCTAATTGATCGCGATTGTGCATTTTTAATTACCAGTATAGATTTATTGTATTCCCGCTAGAACCGTTGTTTTCGGATACATACAGCGATGTAGGAGAAGGCTCTTCCACCCGCTCTGGTTCTGCGGATAGGCGGGGTTTCTGCGAGGGTGAGGTCGGCGGAGCTGAGGTTTCTCCTGGGTACGTGGAAGGAGACTCTTTCGTTGAGGTATTTGGGTCTGGCGTTGTGGAGGGTTTTGTAGGCTTGGGAGAGTAGCTTGAAAGTTATTCTCTTCTCGACGGGGAGCCAGTGGAGGTCTCGCAGGTGTTGGGTGATGTGTTCATGTCGTGGGATGCCGAGGACGAGTCTGGCCGCGGTATTCGGGATGATCTGGAGTTTGCGTAGCAGGGATTTGTTGATTCCAGCGTAGAGGGCGTTTCCATAGTCCAGTCAGTCTGCTTGTTATGAGTGCGTGGGTGACGGTCTTTCTGGATTCGGGGGGATCCATTTGAAGGTCTTGCGAAGGATGTGGAGGGTGTTGAAGCAGGTGGAGGCGACGGCTTTGATTTGGCGGGTCATTGTGAGGGAGGAGTGGAGTATGATGCTGAGGTTCCAGGCGTGGTCCGTGGGGGTGGGGGGTTGCTGAGGGCGGTGGGCCACCAAGTGTTGTTCCAAGCTGAGGGGGTGGGTCCGAGGACGAGGACCTCTGTCTTCTCCGAGTTGAGCTTCAGACAGCTGCTGCTCATCCAGGATTCAACATCTTTAATTCCTTCCTGGAAGCTGTCTGGTGGCGTCAGGTTCCTTCGTGAGGGAGAGGATGAGCTGGGTGTCGTCGGCATAGGATACTACTATGCTGAGCCCATGTTGTCTGATGATGGTGGCGAGGGGGGCCATGTAGGTGTTGACGAGCGTGGGACTGAGCGACGATCCTTGTGGTACTCCGCAGTTGATCTCTGTGGGTTCAGAGAGGAAGGGCGGGAGTCTGATTCTTTGGGTTCTGCCGGCGAGGAATGAGCGGACCCAGTCAAGGGCGGTTCCTTGAATGCCGGCGTCGTGGAGTCTGGCTGTGAGAGTGTAGTGGGAGACGGTGTCGAAGGCTGCAGAGAGGTCTAGTAGGATGAGGGCCGCGGTGTGGCCTTAATCGAGGAGCGTGAGGATGTCGTCTGTGGCGGCGAGGAGGGCAGTCTTGGTGCTGTGGTTGCTGCGGAATCTGGATTGGGAAGGGTTGAGGATGGCGTTCTCTGGGATGAGGTTAGTCAGCTGGGGGTTGACGATCTTCTCGGTGACTTTGGCCGCGAAGGGAAGGAGAGAGATGGGTCGATGGTTTTTCGTGAGGTGCACGATGAGGTCAGCGATGGTAATGGTGAATGAAGTTCTAGGTACGGGGGGTCTGTAGGTGAGGGTGCCGCATAGGGTCATTCTGGGGCTGGTCTGGATCTGGAATTGGAGGTGTTCGGTGGTGGAAGGGGAGTCGCTCGTGCTGGAGGTGGAGAGTCAGAGGGAGCTCTAGTGTGCGATTGCGAGTCCTCCTCCTGGGCAGTTGGGGCGGTCCTTGGTCTGGATCTTGTATCTGTCGGGGATGGCAGTGGCGATATCGGGGACGGAGGAGGCGTTGGTCCAGGTTTCTATGGAGAAGGCGACATCTGGTGAGAGGGTGTCAAGGAGGTCCCAGATCTTTATAGCATGTCTGTGCAGGGAGCGCAAGTTGAGGAGGATGCACCTCAGGGCCTCGGGGCTGCTGGCATCCGGCATGAGTGCAGCGGCCAGGGGATTGCAGAGGATGGTGAAGGGTTGTCTACAGTGTCGGCAGGAGAACTGGCCCTGGGTGGTGTTCGGCGTAGACAGTTGGCGGTTGTTGTTCCTTCCCATGTTGAGTGCGGGGGGCGGCTGAGTCATAGAGGCGGGAGGTCGGAGAACCAGGGTCCCTGGCGCTGGTCGCGGTTGAGTCGCGGACGGGTGCAGATGGGCTTGCCTTTGGCGCACCTTCAGTGCACCAGCGGTGCGGCCGCACAGTGGCTGCCATTAAATTGGGAAGGGGGGAGGGAAGTGCAGCTGGGAGTTGGGAGTGGGAACCAGCAGGAGCGATGGGCCGAGGGGGCAGCAGCGGCGGGAAAGGGCGACGAAACAGGCACAGAGGATAACAACAACAGCACAGGTACAATCAAGAAATTAAAAACAGGTAAAACAAAACAGAAATACAGAAGTAACAATTACAAGGCACAAAAACAAAAAAGACAGACAAAAGACAGAAAACGGGCACAAACACAGAGACAGACAACAGCGGACCAGCAGAAGAGCAAGGCTCTCCCACTGGACCACCAGGGATGAGGCGCAGGCAGGAGCCTGCATGTGGAGGAGGGCCTCGAACATCTACCAGCTCAGGGAGGTGTAGGGGTCAGCGGCACAACAGTGGAGCTGCTGGGGTGGAGGGCAGGGTCTCTGACCAGGAGGTCAGAGGTCTTTCTCAGACACGCGAGCAGTGGCCACCATTAAATAGGGAAGGGGGAGGGAAGCGCAGCTGGGAGGCGGTAGCGGGACCAGCAAGGGGGAGGGGCCGCGGGGGCAGCAGCGGCGGGAAAGGGTGGCGAAATGGGCATGGAGGACAACAGCAACAGCACAGGTACAATCAAGGAATTAAAAACAGGCAAAACAAAACAGAAATACAGAAGTAACAATTACAAGGCACAATAACAAAAAAGACAGACAAAAGAAAGGAAACGTGCACAAACACAGAGACAGACAACAGCGGACCAGCAGAAGAGCAATGCTCTCCCACTGGACCACCAGTGATGAGGCGCAGTCAGGAGCCTGCGGGTGGAGGAGGGCCTCGAACACCTACCAGAGGCAGAGGGCAGGGTTTCTGACTAAAAATATAGGGGATTTGAGATCTCTATACTCTGCTGATTTAACATGTATAATGTATGTAAATTACATTTGTGTTGCATAGCTATCCCACAATTTATACAAATCATACAGGTTCAGGCCTTAGACAGCCAAGTTATCCCTTGGATAACACACATCATACGGGGTTAAGTATTCAGGTAGCAGAACTGTCACTCAAAATTCTGGGCCCAATTCACAAAGGAAAAGTGAGACGAAAGTCCCTTATTGAAGCAGATAGCTAAAAAAGTTCTAAAACCGGCCCACCTAGCCATTAAACAAGCCCATAACTACTGAATAAACTGGCCAACACACTGACCTGTCAGGCTGGACAATCAGGGCACTGCCTGATTGGCCTGTTGGCCAGGCCGACCCTGTTCATGTTATATTAAGTTTAGTATGAGTTCACATCTAGATGCCGTAGAATCAACTTATGCAACATAGGGCCAGATGCAAGAAACCTTTTTGATTTCACAAATGGTCCAATTTGCAGAATCAGGCCATTTGCATCTGCAAAAAGGCATTTTGGTATGTAAGAAATCCAATTTATGATTCAGTAACAGTTACAGAATCGCGATTTGGGGTTGTAACTGTATACCAAATTATTTGGGCATGTTTAAGGCATTCCTTCCTAATACCAATTGGATTGATATGTATTGACAATTTGGTACCGAAATCCAATTGCAAAAACATGAATGCTTTTTCAACTACAAAATATAGTGGGTTGCCATGCACAAATAGGAAGGGGTCCCCTTGGGACACTACTCTTAAAAAATGTTAGATATAATTGTCATTATTTTTTAAACACATCTCATTTTCATTTAAGGTAAACAGGTTGCATTTAAAACACTGCTTTATTTAAAAGCAATTACAGACATGGTGGTCTGCTGACCACAGCAGGCCACCATCCCTATGATGACTGCAATTCTTAGTGGGTCACTATTTGCATCCTACTATAATAATATTCATGAGGTATGTCAAATTGCGACCCAATCCAAATTCTTTATTTGCAAACTGGCCTAATAGTATATAGGTCTGTTCACAAAAACAGAATGGATTCAGCAAACATCTATGCTCAATTTGTGACTAATTTTACCAAATCCATTCACCTGGCCCTTAAACTTTAAACAACCCAGTGAGGGAAGAGGAGGTAAAATAAAAACTAAATAAAAATTATTGATTTAAAATTCAGTTTTTTATAATTTTTCTAAACACCATCGGACAGGTTTTGAGACGCATAAGCAGAGTTTTCAAATATTGAGTGCAGCAACCAAGAATGCTCTTTCAGTAAAACAAATTGGACATTTGTACAGGAAAATGGTCTGCAGATCGCCATTATCTGGTGTGTCTCTACCACATGTAGAGGTCAGCAAGGCTGGGGTGTTTTGGTAAATAGCTTTGTGTTTAATAATCATACAATTGAATATGCCTGTATTAAATGGTTTCTTAGCACTCGAGTGTTATGGTAACGCCTGGAATACCCAACTATCAGAAGGTCTGCTGTATTCTGTGCTAGCTGAAGACATTGGAGCACAAGTACAGCTGTCTGGCATCCAAGTCGCTAAGACCATTGTAACCTAAAGGATAACCTTTCCATCTGAGATTTGAACTGCTATAATGTATATGTTGATAACCCTGTTGTCAATTAGTTTGGTCTGTAAAATATTTGTAATCTGAGTGGTTGCTCTGCTGCCTGTGAACAAGAAATCTATGTTACATACAGGATTGCTTTTCTGTCTTAGCATGAAAGTTAGACCTGGCTTTTCCAGCGGGTTTATCCCCAGACTTTTTGCTTTTTGGCCTCCTGTTTTTGTTGGTTTTATGACTCTGGGCACTTTACCACTGCTGATCAGTGCTGAAGTGCATATGATCTCCCTGTAAATTGTGGTTATGAATTGGTGATTCTATGATTGGCATATTTGATTTACTGGCAAGTCCCTAGTACAATGCACTGTGTGTGCCCAGGGCCTGTAAATCAAATGTTGATAGTGGGCCTGCAGCACTGATTGTGCCACCCACATGAGCAGCCTGTAAATGTAACTCAGACCTGCCACTGCAGTGTCTGTGCGCAGGTTGGTATTGCCATGTCGACCTGGCAAATGCACCCACTTGCCAGGTCCTAACCTTCCCTTTTCTTACATGCAAGACACCCCTAAGGTAGTCCCAAGGTAGCCCCATGGGAAAGGTGCAGTGTATGTGGAAGGTAGGACATGTACTGAGGTGTGTGACATGTCCTGATATTAAAATGCAATGTATTTTGTTTTTCACTATTGAAAGGCTATCTGTCCCATAGGATAGATTTGGGAGTTTATTCATATAACTTCCCACTCGGACAAGATGGAAAGATGGAGTTGAGTATGCCTGAACTCAGAATATGCAAATGCATCTTTTAGTAAAGATGATTTTTATATTGTGTGTTTCAAAAATACCACTTTTAGAAAGTGAGTGTTTTCTTGCTTAGCCATCCTGTGTGCCTCTGCTGGTTTTTGGATTGACTGTCTGGCTTTGGAGTGACAGGGGCTGGGGATGTGGATTCTGTTCAGACAGCCACTTCGGGGTGTGGTGTGTCCTGCCTTTCCAGGGTGAGTCAGGGCTGGGCTGAATTGACCTGGGCTGCATTCAGAGTAGGGGGGAGGAATTTCTTTCACACCTGAATTGGCCTGGTCTGCCTTGGACAATGCTGTCTCCACCTCATGTTGGGCAGCTGCACCAGAGAGGACAGAACTGGTTTTTGCTGGGCAAAGATATTCGCTGCCACCAGTGAACAAAGGAATTTGTGCTATAAAAAGTGGGGCCCAGACCCCAGACTTTTAGATCACTTTTGGACTTCAAGAGAAACCTCTGCCAAGGAGAGGAGCTGGAAAAAGCTGGAGGAGGAGTACTGTCCCTTTGCTGTGTGCTGTCTGGGGTTGGCCTGCAGTAGCTGTTTCTGCCAAGGAGAGGGACTATGTGTGTATCCTGTTTGACCAAGTATCTCCAAGGGCTTGAGGTAGAGCTTGCCCCCTGTTCAAGAAGTCTCAGGAACAGCAAAGACTTCACCATCCTTCTGGGCACCGTCTCTAGAACCGCTGGTTTCAGTCACCGCAGCCGACTGTCACCGAGTCCGTCGGTGGTTCCGTGTCCTGAAGGCTCCGCAGAGGGCACTGCCGCATGTCACACCGCATCCTTGGTCTCACCTATACTGCTGAGCGACCGTCACCGAACCGTTGCTTGCACCGCGTCCTGTGGGCACCGCACTCCGCACTGCCTTGCTTCACTTGGCCCGGACGTCACCGACACCGTTGTCGCCCGAACCGAACATTGACCAGCTCGGTCACCTGCACCGTGACCTGCCAGCACCACATCGAGCACGCCTCACTCCGCATTGTAAGCATTGGCCTCACCAATGCCATTGGACGACCGTCACCCATCCGCTGCCTGCACAGCGTTGTGAGGGCACCACACGCTGCACTGCTTCCACTTCACATCGTAACCGCGACGGTTGCCCCGACCGACTCGTACCAACGGGATCGGCCGCAACGAGAAAGGTACTGTCTACGAGTCTGTCGATGCTTTAGCTGGCCCACACCAACGCGGTCGGCTGGAACTGTTAGACTGTCGATTTCAGCATCGCGGTAGCCCCGGACGGAGCTACCGACTCGGAAGAAGTGTTTTTCAACTATTCTTTGAAATTGAAGGTTATCTTGCAAAGTAACAATTTCTACAGTATTGTATGTTGGATTTTTGTCGTATTTGGTCTTGTTGGTTTAGATAAAGTTTTGCTTATTTTTCTAAACTGGTGTGATGTCCATTTGTAGTGTTTTTACTGTGTTACTGTATGCATGCACAGATGCTTTACACACTGCCTCTGAGATAAGCCTGTCTGCTCGTGCCAAACTACCAAGGGGGTGAGCAGGGGTTATTTTAGAAGTGTATCCCCCTCACCCTGACTAGGAAGAAGGGTCCCTACTTGGACAAAGGTACAAACCATTGCCAACTAGAGACCCCCATTTCTAACATAGAACCTTTAAAAAAACGTATATCTCGGAGAATATCTCTGCAGGGTTGTCTCTTGCAAAAATCAGTGGCGGCTGGTGACATTTGAAAGTGGTGCGCCGTAACATTATTGTCGTACTGCACTGCGGCGAGCGAGCGTAGCGAGCGAGCTCGAACAATCTACGGGGAGTTTGGGGGGGGTTCTCCCCCCAAGAAAATGTTGAAAAAAGAGTGGACAAACGGTGCATTTTTAAGCAAATTTGAGGAAGCAGGAAGGTTAATAAAGCAATTAGTGCTGGGCCTAATAAACATAGATCGGTCACTGCACCTCCACTCCCCTCACTTCACACAGCTTTGCTCTTGTACCTTCACCCAGCTTCACAGAGACCCATGCTCACTCACAGGTGTACACACACTTCTCTACTGGGGATTGCCAAGTAGACAGACAAATACACAACTAACAAGCAGACACATCTCAGTCTTGAAACTGTAAAGCAGAGACACCCAAACGGATCTTATAATAGGAATTATAATGCAGACAAATAGTCAGACACTCAGCCTCCTCCCCCTTCCATCTCAAATGTTCAAGCTTGTACCTCTGAAACACCACGCTGCATTCTAAAAGCCAGGAAGTAGTTAGGGGTATGAGGCATTAAAATATGTTTAAATAAATACAACCATTACTTTTCCATCAACATATTGCACGTTTTATAAAATGGTGCACTGTTAAACAGTCAATATAGGTACAACCCCTTAAGTCTGCCTATTTCCTGCCCATTCTCTGCTACAGGGTTATACCAAATCACTCCACAAACACTGGCAAATATGAAACATTATGCGATTGTATCAGGATCACACCTTGCATCAATGGGGAACTGAGATGGTGTCGATGTACAACTTGTTAGCATCGCAAATAGCAAACGATACTTTGTACAACGACGCAGGTGCACAAAGTAAAAATCCTCTCAAGGAACAAAGCCAGAGATTTTATAAGGGTAAGTACTGCAATGCTAAACCAGTTTAAAATTACGTTCCTATCAAGGAACCACAGCAGTGCCAGATAAAAGTGATAAAAATAGGTGTCATTAAACTGGTTTACTGAACAATCAATCACGACAAAATGGAAACCGAATGCGCAGAGCTCAAGTATGAGCACAGCAAAAACCTCGTCAATAATACATTAGCAAATATTTCACAGACCCTGGAACAAGACATTTGTTAAATGCCCTCATAAGGCAGCCTGCCTTTTATGAAGTGTTGCTTTTAAGTTAAAGAATCACGACTGCTCTGGTGAGGTTAAAATGTTCGAGGCAGATGTGGAAATACAGACTCTGACCTCAGCACACCAGCTTGCATAAATCAATACCATCGGCGCGACGGATAAAAATCACAAGCAACCACTTCCGGGTACAAGTACAAAAGGCGGCAGAACAATCTGTGCGACTGGTTTGTCTGGGTGTAAGCTGTGATCGCTCACTGATGCATTAGTGCACCCAACCCATTCTTACACTCTGTGGAAGCAAACTTCACATGTCCAACCAAAAGAAAGGTAAGACGTAAGAGAAACTGATGCAAATGAAACTCTGCACATTGTTCATTAAAATATATATCTATTTGGTAAGCGGTGGTGTGAGGGAGTCACCGCTCCATCAGTGTGAGAATCAGTGTGAGAGTAAACGTTATGGGTATCTTTCACTCACTGGTCATATCTGTCTGCCCAGGCAGTCTGCCTACCTACCAACTCAGCTCAATAGACAATGGGGTGACCCTGTGTCCCTCAGAACCTGGGTAGAGGATTATAAAAGTACAATAGTTCTGTCGGGTATAGCCACAATATTTCTTATAAATTCAATGTTTTTTATCATTCAGTTTACATGAACAAATTATTTACTACACACTTTGAATGTGAGTACATGAGACAAGGAACACGTAATAAAAGTGAAGTAATCCGGTTTTGTGGGGAATTCAATATTTAATATAAATTACATCATTTATATTAACCCACATTTTATGTTGCATTCACCGCTGCCAAAATTGTGATCAAGTGACATAGTGTGATAAGTGACACAATAAGTGCGTAATATGTACAAAGTGGTTAAAATATATACAAAATATAAAAGGCCAGATTAGATACAATGACCCTGCTACTCTGTACAATTTCAGTGTTTAAAGAGCAGGGACTTGAACTGGACCAAACGGTAGCGTCGACGTTTCAACCCTATATGTGCGATTTTAAATCGTCACAGCGGGTCTTCATCAGGACTGAAGTAAGAAGAATGGCAGCCTGCAAAATCAGTTAAAACGTGCATTAGCATCATGGTGTGTTCCAAATAGCCATTAACGAAATGATGAGTAAGGTGGTAACGACTCACCTAACAAGAACCAGAGTTATTCCTGGTGGGGCTCAGGTCGGGAATGAACAAGGGCCCATCTGGTGATAATCTAGGGGTAAAGAGGTGAGGTCAGGGATGGAAATGACCACTGATCCGCAAAGAATTATATAAAAGACCCCATAGAAACTAGGGCCGCGCAGGACAAGCAATACACCACATGTGCGCCATAAACACTAGCTCGTATGTGTTACAACTAAGAAAACAAGCGCCGTGGTAAACTACATCAACCGCTCAGGTACTAGAGCAGAAACAAAGGCAATAATGGAACCCGACCTCATTTGTCAAACACTCCCTATAAGTCAAGGGGGCCCATAACGAGCCACAAAAACCAATTGGCACTAGTCCGCTCGTATTATATAAGCGGAATCAAGTGGGCAATAATAGTAAAACAGCCTGGAAGGTCGCGTACTCTATATACACTCAAGCGGCAGTTACGCGCTCGCAAATTGTGCCCGTAACTGTAGAAATCCGGTGGTACAAATCGCATACTTTATGTAAACTAGTGCGGCAATTACGCACTCAAGTTATGCCCATAACTGTAGAGCTGCGGTGATGCAAAGATAGAGACTCACCAAGAATCTTGTGAAGAGTCCTATATGGCTAAGAATGACAGCAAATGTGAAGACCGTCTGAAAATAAATGAAATAGCGCCGGTTAATAACGCTCATGAATTAAAGAAAGAATGAGTATTCCTAAGTGTAGAGAAGCGTGGCTCACCTTAGTTATTTAGAATGGAATAAAATTCAGAAGGCAGTGGGAACTCCTGCCGTGTAATCGCAACCAGTCGATCTGCAAGAGCGCGTCTGCCGAGCAGAAGATAAGCGTCCACGAGCACGTCAGACAATGACGTGTATCGTGCAGCAGCTAATTGTCTGTATTTCTGGTTGCCAAGCAACTGACAACAAGTAACTATACAACGTAGTGACGACGTCACATGCGTAGAGGGGGGGGCAAGTGGAATCAAGAAAGCGGGCAGAAGGCCAAGGAAACTGCTGTTGCTAGAACGTATTCACTCACTTAATACGAAAAAGACTGCAACATAAAATGTGGGTTAATATAAATGATGTAATTTATATTAAATATTGAATTCCCCACAAAACCGGATTACTTCACTTTTATTACGTGTTCCTTGCCTCATGTACTCACATTCAAAGTGTGTAGTAAATAATTTGTTCATGTAAACTGAATGATAAAAAACATTGAATTTATAAGAAATATTGTGGCTACCCGACAGAACCATTGTACTTTTATAATACTTACCAACTCACACACCAACACGGTCACTCCTCTGTTTATCCATCCATCCAACAACGCATCCGTCCTTCAACCTGATCCCACAAATCCAACTATCTATCCTGCCACTCGCCCTCCTGTCCCTTCACCCACCCATCCATTTATCCGTCCGTCCACCCACCCATCAAGTAACCCCTTCCGTCCGTCCATCCATCCATCCATTAATCACCCATCCAGTAACCTCATCCGTTCGGACATCCCTTCGTCAGTCTATCCATCCAGCAACCCCATCCATTCATCCGTCCAGCAACCGTGTCATCCACCCTGTCATCCACCCCTCCATCCATCCATCCAGCAACCCCGTCTATCAATTCATGCATCCAGTAAAACGATCAATTCATCCACTTGTATACATTAACCAGCCTGCCCTCCTTACTCAGTAACGACAATCTCAGCTGCATGCTGTGTGGAAAGTCAGAGGCGCGGCACGTTCTTTTCAGCAGCAAGTGTAACTTTGAACAAAGCTTCACAGAGAATTCTCCTATTAGGGGGTCACCCTAACAACAAGCGGGCTAAAAAACAAAGCTCCTCAAAACACCAGCACACTCCGTTGCTTCCATTTGTGACTGAATAACATCTATCCCAAATTACACCGAACCTTAAAATGAAACAGTGTTTAATAAGCATGCAGCGCTGGCGTTCCTTTCACACTCCTCAAAGTCCATCGCCGAAGGAGTATTTTGCTGACACTACGCTGTACCCAGGCATTCTGGAAGGTCATGCTGCAAATAACAATCGCCTCAGCGTGTCTGTGTGACTCACCGGCCAAATCTCCAGTCAGAGCACGACACAAGCCAAGACGGACTCCAAAGAGCAGAACGACTCTGCATCCTGCTGCAAAATGCAGATTAATAAAACAATAAGCCCCGACGCACCAACACCGAAAACTAACCTGAAGGTGGAGAAACGCTAACTCCAGTTGTGGATTCAAAAGCCTGCGTTTGATACACAAACGTGCTTTCTTTCATAACACCCCCACCCCCCCTTCCCCACCCACCTCCGATTCATACAGGGTCAGTGCATTATCCCGCCTCTTCAAAATCAATTTAACAACCAAAGTGGTGTGTTGAAGTGAATGGCTGTTTCGCATCAAACAATTCAGTCGAAAACTTGAAGCATTTTGACAAATCGCGGCACATTTATAATTACTTATAGGCTTCCTACCAAATGAAGAATATTGTCATTAAAAGCAGTACAGAGCAAAACTGTTGTGCGGCTTTTTATGTTGTACTTTGAAGTAACAAGTGCATCAGGGAAAACAAGCCATGTGCATTGAAACATGGATTATTGATTACTTTCCTAGAAAGAGGTGGGCAGGGAAATGTGTGTGTTGGAAGCGAAGGCTGAAATGATCTTCTCTGTAGGTTTTCATGGGTGATCTTTCGCATAATTTACGGGTTTTTGAATACAGCTCTTCCACGCAGTCGCGGCTCGCGCTCGCAATACTCGCGGGGGGAGGGTCGCACGGGGTGGGGGCCAGGGGGGTTTAAAAATAAAGTAAAAAAACTTACCTGACCGGGCGGGTCCGCGCCGCCTCTGCTGTCTGCTCCTGGGCCGGGGTCCGGGGTCCGGTGCGTTGGCGCCTTCAACGTCTTCTGCGTGAGTGGCTGGCAACCCCTCTCAGCCAATCCAGACGTTGCTCCAGCAGCGCCAGGATTGGCTTGAGTAGGGTCAGTCCCTGCCCATTAGGAGACCGGGGGCTGCGGCATGAAGCAACCCTCGCTCTCCTAAGGGGAAGGCTAGTGCGCATGTTCGGGCTGGTCGTAAAAATGACCAGCCCAAAAACGAACATGCGCACTATTGCGCTGTCACTCAACCCTGAGAGTGCTGCCGCAGCCCCACCCCCTTCAGCGGCCCTCGTTCTTCTTCTGACGCTAATTCCAATCAGGAGTCCTGATTGCTGCAATTAGCGTCAGAAGTAGAACGATTTCTAAATGGGGCCGTGGCATTAGTGGGGCAACGCCCCAATGGACGCACCGCCACTGGCAAAAATTGTTATGAGCTATGCAATAGTGTTGTTTTATTTCGGGCGAGTGCCAGCCTTCTATAAACTGAGAGATAGCACTGCTGCTTTTGCCTTCAGCCTATCAAAAGATCTGTCAAAGGTTAGCAATTGCTCTGTTGCCCGAGGCCAGAGACTCCAAGAACCCGGGCACAGGCCTGATATGTGAAAGATGAGCTAATCAGATGAGTATAATCTGAGATACCTGCTGTGTGAAACAAGCCAATCAGATCATGGTAACCTGACATATAGCTGTACTGTCTGAGGCCTGAACCGTTGTGATCTGTGTAACTTGAGTGGTAGTGCTAGTGTCTAAGGCCAGATTCAGTGCTATCTAATATTTTTTTAAGTAGTGCTTCATGGCACACTGCTTTAATTTCTAAGCACTGTAAATTACAGTTATTACTTTTGTTCATTTAAATGGACTCGATTTACTGGCCTTGAAGGGATGATTGTCTGAGTTGGATTGACCTGCAGAATGTCTTTGGTAAGTAGTTACATTACTTAGATATCTAAGCCTCAATAAATGTAATTTGATAACTATGCCATAGTTTTCATCCCTTCAAAGTTGTAAGGAGCCACCCTGGTTTTAAAATGGTGGTGTGGTGTGAACCCTTTAATAAAATGCATTTTAGTGAGGGGATTTGTGAGAATTGGCAATTTTGGAACTGTAATTGCCACTTGAGAGCTATGCTCTTCTTTCAGAAGTCTGAGACTCTGACATCTGCGTTGATACCAAATCTTCTTAAAATAGTTCAAAATTTCTCTGAGTGATTGCAGTCAGCCTACAATCTTTACAAATGCACATGGGCTTTGTTGTCTGTTTGTTGGGGATGTGTAATTGTAATCCTTTCTACCCGGGTATACCACTCTGCTCTTCTCATAATAAGGCCCTTACTAATGTCTGAGGGTTAAGCTGTTGACAGTAATGCTGCTGCTACAAGATGCGGGAGTTTTAGTGTGGTGCCCATGTGCTTTAGGTGAGTTAGGATTTGTTGGACAAGAGGATGAAGGCTTTGGGAGAACTAGTAGTACTTTTGGTGATGCTTGGAGTAGCACAGCTGTTTTTTCAAAGTGGTAATATTTGCAATTTCAGTACTCTTCCCAAATATATTAATGTGCTTTACATTAATCCTTGAGTTTCAAGATAATTATTAATCAATGGCCATCTAAATGCAATCCAAACCAAAAGGCAAGAAATTCTAGTGAAGCTATTAGTAGTGCCAAAAGATTAATTGAGAGCAAAACCGGGGTGCAAAGACCAAATGCAATCCAAGAAAGCGCAACTGCGATCCAAAGACCACATGCAAACCAAGTACAAAGTGCAGAGCTTCCACACACTGAGGGGCAGATTTACAAGCCCCTTGTGCCACTTTTGCGCCACCGTTGCGTCACTTTTGTGACGCAGCGGAGACGTAAACCATGCGCCACGTTGCGCCTTATTTACAACGTGACGCATCTAGGGAGATGCGTCACGTTGTAAAGCCCTGCGCCACATGAAACCTGCGTCAGGTCTCATGTGGGCGTTCCGTCGCAGGGTGGGCGTTCCGTCGCAGGAAAGCCTCGTAAAAGTGACGCAGTGAAACCTACAAGATTTCACTGAGTCTCTTTTCCGACGCCGCTGCGACAAATCCTTACGCCTGCTTCAAGCAGGCGTAAGGAGAGGCGCACCACGTTAGAGATGGGCGGCCCACGAGCATTGCTGGAGTTGCGTCGCACTTACGACACGACTCCAGCAATGCGCCACCCTTCCGACGGGAGATGCGACACGCATCTGTTTATCTTTGCGCCACGGTGCACCGCATAGTAAATGCGGCGCACCTGTGGTGGCGCAAGGGTAAACTTGCGTGACGCATCTTTCCTGGCGCATCTCTGCTGATTTGCAGGGATGCGCCAGGTATTGTAAATCTGCCCCTGAGTTTGGGTAAAAAGAAATATGTACATGTGTAAACTATGTTTTAAAGGATATCAGCAATAAATCCTACCCCACGGGTTGAACCAGTCCCTGTTCTCTGTCCTGGGCGGGATTTTCAAAGGCTCTTAGGGGCAGATTTACAAGCCCCTTGCGCCACTTTTGCGTCACTTTTAACATGGGAAAAGTGACGCAAAAGTGGCGCAAGGGGCTTGTAAATAAGCCCCTTAAAGTCTCACCTGTGCCTAAACAATGGGCCAGGAAGTGCCATTTTATTTGTGTAAAATGTTTCTATGGAGACACATTGCTTTGTTACTTACTGATTACCCACAGGACTGCATTCATCTCATTCACTGAGTGCTACCCACCAATCAGAGGCTTTTTTTTAGTGTGGTTTTGCTTTACTTTAAAACAAAGTTGATGTGTTCAATGGTCAAAGCTTGGAAACATTGCTGATCCAATGCCATAGTCAGCACCCAGAGATAAGGTTTTCATATGCAAAGCACTTTTACTATCATAAATCGTCAGAACAATCCGACAAGGTCAAAAAGTGAATAAGAGATTTTGCAAGTTTTAATGCTGTAAAATAGTGGAACTCAGCCAGATACCGGAGCGACTCTTACTCCCAACCTAGTTTCTTCACCAGCCACATTGAATTATCCTCACTGTGTGCCCATTCCATGCATGGAGGCATATGCAGCGGTGCCCACACACATAGGGGTCTATTTACTAAGATTTTACGCTGTGTGTGAGTCACAAAAGTGATGCAAATGACGCAAACTCATTTTAACCTATTTACTTTCCAGCTCTAAACTTGTTTAGTGCTTGAAAATCACTTGAAAGTAATGCAAAGCAGCGCATAGCACTGCTTTGCATTTCTTAGCACCAAGGGGGCGTACCATGTGTGGAGCATGCAACTACCCAAGCTTTCTGACGCTAATCCCTATTTACTTAAAAAAGTAGATAGGGTTTAGGGTCAGAAAATAGCACCCATTTCAAGTAGTGCTTTCATTTCTCCTTCCTTTTCCAACTTTGTATGTGTGCTGCACTGTACAGTATACATACAAAGTGGAAAACGGTTTAAAGTAAGTTTGAGCATAGTATTTTGCACTGGAAGGCTACCCTTCCAGTACAAAACCTATGCTAGACTCACTCAGACACCCTTGCACTATGGTGCAAAGGTATGTGCGTGGCGCACAACAGCTGAAATCAGCACCAGCGTAAGGGAGAGGAGAGAGCCATATTTCTGTAAATGGCGCTCTCCTGCTCTCTTCTCGCACAATGCAGCACAGCTTTTTTGCCGCTGCACTGTGTAGCGTGAGATTTTAGTAAATCTGCCCCATGTAGTGTTATGCAATGCAAAGCTACAGCTTGCAAACTGCTTCCCACGGGGAAAACAGCAAAACACACTGACGTTTCTTCCCCAGTGGTGTCGAGCTACACTTGAAGAATCCATTGGTGTGCCCCACTGGGAGCCTGTAAAGGAACCCCAACTGGCCACTGCTACACGCTGCAGACTCAGAAACAGAGTTGCAATATGTGTCACAACACAGGGTTCCATTAGATAAAGATAAGGAGTTTTCATTTGTTCAGCTCTGTATGTATATAAGGTATGTAGTCCCATGTGGTCTCTATATGTGTGTGTGTGTAAGTAAGTATGTAAGTCAATGTATGCTGCACATGTCTTTAGGTATTGAAATCATTTTGTTTTATTTCACACCACTTTTAACGACAACTTATATTGCACACAATACAAGTTAAATTGTTTTGTGCCCCTTAACAATAACTGATTATCACTCCTCAACTTAACCGGCCCTTGATGAATGAGAGACCTGGTTGTAACCTGCACAGGTTCTAACCTATGCCATTCAGGTCATATGCAACTGCTGGCACTGTGTGCATAATCCAGCGTTTGTGCAAGGAATAAAGCTTGTGACCTGCAGGTTACTTGAAGATCTCTCTAACAAACTTACTAACCCACTGAACTGTTTTATTAGTATACAGTCTGTGACCTCCAGGCGCTGTGCAGCTGGCACAGTTTCCCTCTGAGCAATTTTTGGTGACCCAAAATTATGATCATCAGGCTAAGCAAATATCTCTTCCACAAGTGCATTAATAACCTGAGCCACCTTACCCTAAACTTGCTGGCTACACCTAGCAATCAGGTGCCTCATTCACAACCTTACTTCAAATGCTATATGTTATCAATAAAGTGAGCCTGAACAACATTACTGTAAACTGTTCCTTTGCTGTTAATTCCCTTGGGGGCAAAATGTATAGAAATTAAGCAGATATATATTGGCGGGCCATGGACTAAGTGTTTTTGACCCTGTTCCTCAAGACTCCACTCCAACTCTACCATTTCTGGCCCCACACCATTGCAAGCACGATGGCATATTTTTCCATATTCAACCCTGGCAAGTTCAAAAGAGAAACCAATTGAACTCAAAAAGTAAACAGCAACTGTTCTCAAAGTTTAACTACTGAAGCATTCTCTTAGTTGATTACAGAAAGGAAAGAAACAGAAAGGGGATTTTATAACCTTATCAGTTGATTCTTCTGTGCCAAAACAGTGTTTGCTCTTCTTGCAGTATAATGTGAATAGCATGCTAAGCAAACAGATTGGTTAACCTTTTAGCTGCTCCAATATTGAGACTTCATCGAGTCAACAACATGCAGTAACATTGGCGGATAAATCCATCACCCCCTTTGACACCATAGTCACAATTTGATAACTCCACACACTATTCAATATTTTTTTTGCCTCGTCTTTTAGGTCTTGCTGAGCCAGCGCGCATGCGCTGCTCTGCGAGACTTTAGTAAGGGGCTTTTGAAAGTGCTCCGAAAGCGGCCACCAGCGTGCGGTTACGCGCGCAAGCGCGCGCAACGTGCACAGCACTTTTTCTCGTCGCGCGTGCGCGCAACTCGCGTCACCACTTGCGGTTTTTTATTTTTATTATTTCATTTCGCGGCCGCGCGGCCAATGCTTCATCATATTCTTCATCAGCTCCTGACATCATATTCTTTTTTCCCTTTGGGCGTTCCTCCCTGCACATTAATGATTCTCTTCAATGTGTTCGACTTGTTTGTGTGGCGACTTGGAGCATACAGCGCTCTGAAGTCCAACAAGCATTGGCATAGCCAATAGGTCTCGCCTTTGGGACCTTATAAGTATTTAGTTATGCATCAGGTCCCAAAGGCGAGACCTATTGGCTATGCCAATGCTTGTCTATCCTTTCTTTTCAGAGAGAACCCACTAATTTTAACTAATAAAACCCACAAATGTTGCCCCTTCTTCCCCAACCCACTACATAGGGTTCATTCTGTTCAGAATTCCTCCGACATATCTGCCTGCCATTCACTCCAAGGTTATCTTATGATTTTTGCTTTGGAATAGGACTCAAAAAATGACCTGCCAAAGAAGGCAGCCCTGACATTGTTAGACTGTTCCCCAGGTGGAGTCATGAGGATGGGCTTTGCTTGAGAACAATTTATCAAAATATTCTTTTATCACTCAGACAAGATAAAGCTCAAACTTTGCGTTCTCGGCCCCATTAGTAATGTCTCTCCCATCAAACTAACATTCCTTTGTCGCCACCTCGATTTTGGCCCCACACACAGCTCCCCACAACACACATGTAACAGGGATGGGGCTGTGCACTTCATGATACAAGGAGAGAAGGATCTTCCTCTTCATGCCCATTCTGGTCACATCTTGTCCCTTGTCGAGTCAGCCATATGGACGATGCATCACCAGCTGCTGCATTTATGTTGGATGTGCCATCACAAATCCTTCGGGTGGATAAGAATACCCTTTCCCTCCTCGTATGGACGTCCTCGGGGTGGACTGGGGAACCAAAAGCAGCTCTGGCAAAAAGCCCTGCTCCCTTCATCTCCTCTAGCAATGTCTCTCCTCCCATGAATCCATTCTCTCTCCCCTTTCTCTCCTGTCTCTTCTCTCTCCCTGATCGCTTTCACTCAAGCTTCCTCTTACCTCCCACTGTTTTTCTCTCTCTTGCTTGAAACCTCCCCTTGCCTGCTGCAATGAACCTGGGGAGGTGGGGCATTGACAGAGGTACCAGGAGCGCCCTGGTCTTTCAAAACCGGCTTCCAACAGCCCCAGGCCACTGGGAAAATACCTGGTGCAATAGAAGGCCTGCCCGGTCCTGGACTTCCCTGTGGATGGGTAAACCACATAAGCTTGCTTTGGAGTTCATAATATGGATGCTTTTTTAGAGAAGCAAGATACAGCTTACACTTTGCCTTCTGTGTAAATTGCCGTATGTGTACACATTAGCAATTTCCAGCTTATCAAACAATACATTAAGTTAACGATAACTATCCCCCCTGGTTTGTCTCAAATACCCCATCCCTCTTCATTTTGTCTAGGTGTTCTTATTGTATGACTTTTTATCATTTCAATTTGCCTTTTACCCTAACAACAACCGGCCACCCTGTCACACTTGCCTCACTGTTGCCAATCTCCTCCATTCCTTCTTCCGCTCCTTTCCAGCTTCCCAAATCTATCTCACACCTCCTTTATTTCTCGCGAGCCTTTCTTCTACCATTAGAAAAGCCACCCTCTGTGGTGGTTCTTTCTGTCCTCCCAAACGTTATCTCACTCTCTTTACCTACACTGCCACCACTACTATTAATTCCTAGGTGCCACCCATGTGTATCCTGCTTTGCCCAATGTACACAGGCAGTATGTCAACAGTTACTTTGTGTTCTAGCCCCCTCATGATCCTTTAATGCATCCCTTAATTTCAATGTCTACCCCATTCCTGGGCCACTGATCATTCTGCACACTTCCTTACCCATCTGAAGAATAGTTTCGTCCACTCCACACCTGCTCCTGTTTGAAAATATGGTTTGCACGACCCTCCATCCATTCGCCCACTGTACAATAATTGCAGGCCTGTTAGCTGGCCACATCCTTCACCCAGGTGGAGTAGCGTCCCCTTGGTCACGTTCATAACTTTTTAAATTCAAAGAACGTGTATCAATTGCCCCAATCACACCCCCTTTTCTTTGGCAGTGCGTTACCAGCCCTACGGGCCTGTCATTGTTGTTTTACTGTGTTACATACCCCTATTTACTGTGGAGTGGCCACGTCTCCATATTTCAATGTTCCTTTACTCTCTGAATGCCTCCCCGAGTGATAGGACCAGTTTTTAGACAGCAGCCAACATAATAACCCTCATGGCCTGGTAAGGTCACATATCATTTGAAATATTATAAACTCCATCTTCTTCGTTTCCTCCGTTTTCTAGCCCCATGCCCAGTTCCAAGCCACTGGCTCTGACCTCATCTAAAGCCAGTGCTTCCCGAAACCGTGTGTGCTACTTGTCCATAAGCAGCATCTCAGTTTCCCCAGTACCTGCCTACCCAACATTGCTGCTATTGTCAGACACTCATAACTTACCTTGTGTCCACCCATCACCAGTTCACAGCAGCTCTCAGTCGTCCTCCTGCAGCTAGTTTCACGCCTCCCCCCTACCTTTGTCACCGTGCCCCACCCAGACTTAAATTCTCTACTCCAGAACAGGCGTTTGTCCATAGTACACTTATATTTCCATTTCCAAGGGTCTTGCACGCTTTCAGATTTAACTGTTTTGTAGCTTTCTGCTCATCTCTTGAAATAAACCGATATTGCTTGTATGCATTTTCATGTGTTCTGTTTTATCCGCCCCCAAAGTTATTTCAGTAGTTTTAAGCAAAAGCCACAGCATAGGGTACATTCATGTGAGTAACCGAAACAAGTCTCTATTTTGAAAAAATATATATATATAATAAATGATTGAAACATTGGTTTTACTATAAATTGGGTTCCCTTCTTACCATTTGAGTGGTACATGGCCTGACTTCTCCTCCGCAGCAATCTTCCTCAAACTTCTTCCGACATGTCTTTATACCAGCTTATGAGTAGAAGGGGGAGGAAGAAGGAATTCGAAAGGCTACGTCAAATCCATCGTTTCCTGTCTTTTGGTGGTTTCCGCTCACCTAGCCTTGCATTAATGCCCATCTTTTGGGACCTGGAAAAGCTGTCTTGGAGGGAGCTCTGTCTGCAGCCGAGGTAAGAATGAAAACCTTGCCCTCCCTTACCAGAAAGCTGTCGTAGTTGATGCGTTGGAGAAAGAGGGACTTTCCAGAGTACGCCCGAGCTTCGGCTCCTAGACCGATATGCAGTGAAGGCCAAGCTGGGCAGAGCCCACAATGCCACACGGGCCACGTTTTTCTCTGCGAGAGGTTATTAAGGGCACAACCTTTGCAGGGAGAGAATGGATAACTCACGAAAAGCACACTTGAAAGAGAATCGTGCTAAGTGATGCATTTGGTGGAATTGTGAGTGCCCTGCTATACATGTCGCTCTGTTTCAATTGCTCGGTCATCATTACCTATTGCGAATGGGCAAGAATCCTCTTCTGTGCAGTCCATCTTTTTTGATCTTAGAATGCAAAACATTAGAAATCTTCCCAACCCTGCGCTACAGAAGGAATTTATCATGTCACACAAGCACTGTGTAACCAAAAAAGCTGAGTGTCTTATAATGGAAAGGCACATGTTCAGTCAGATTAAATTGCCGCAGTGTTTTCACTTTAAATAACAAAACAAAACTAGGACAGAGAGCATCGATCTCTGAAGGGAATTATACGTTTACTTATTTTGTGCTTTTTCTCAGTCTAGCTTTGATATTTGGATGTCTGTTTATGTGGCAATAAATTTTACAATGAAAGTTGATAGAGTCCCCAGGAGCTACCTCTACAGGAAGTTATCTCCTTTACTGCCTTCTCTCGACTTCAAATCACTCTTCAAATGTTCTACCATCACAGAACCTCTAGCAAAGGGCAGGCACACAGAAGGGTGTCTCCTGTTTGGGATTGTTAGGGGGAGGTAAGGCTTAGGGCCGGAACCTCTGCACCACTGCAACCTACACGGCAAGTGTCCCCCATATGTTTTACCTGGCACACCACACTGCCAATCCCAACAACTACATCCTCATCATCTAGATCACGCAAACTCACAGAGTATTCTCACAATCCATAGACTCAGCACCATTCACATCTCACTAACCACCACACACTGTGAAGCTACCAACACCCGCTCGATCTCATGCTCATTAATCCACACTCTGCAGTACTCCATGCTCCAGACATCGAAGTCCCCATCACTTATCACAACCTTGACATGCTCTTCAACAAACATGGCATATCCCTGCATCTTTACACATGCTAGATGTTTCTCTTCCCACAGCACAGAGCTTCCAGCATTCATACTGTGCTCATAAGAAAGGGGAAGGCCTCACAGTCATCCATAACTCTTTCTGGTCCTGCACCGTGGGCAAGCAAGCAACACTAATCTTTACAGTGCTCTTCATATAATTCTTTCCATTCTCAACAACTCAGTCTGCCACCTTCCACCTCATCTGCATGCATCCGGGACAGAACAAGAATTTCATATATGAGTTCTCAGGCCTCTTCTCCACCTCATCTATCCAACATTCCCACACCATCACTTCATTAAGTCCAACCTCTAAGAAAACGGAAACATGAAGAAAATGTAGACACCCTTCGGAAACTCATTGCCTTGCTCAACATGTTACAGCATATCACCTATCAACATGTTCAAAATGCCACATCCTGGACCACAACTTGGCTTAACCAGCCTGACTTTGCAAGTATCCCATACCCCTAGACTGGACCTACTACCTCACCACTCCCATCACCCTGCTCAGTGTCCAATAAAAAAACAGAGGTCAAAATAAAATTCAGATCCTTCAAAGCCTTCTCCATCAAAAACCTAAAGCTTAAACATATTGGTCACCCTGCCACCTCCATATGTAACGTCAATGCCCTCATAAACAACTTTAGTCTGGAAAGTGAACACCTATGCTCCAACAAAAACACTAATGTCAAGCCAAACCATTCAGCACCTTAGTACTCTAAAGACCTTTCTGACAACAAACACTCGATTCCTGACAACCTCATGCTACTGAGCCTCGTGTAACAAACAGCCAATTCATCACTTCAGTCAAAGCCAACTAACATAACAGCATCATAAAGAAGGCTGCCAAAGGAAACAGAAAACCCTTCAAACAATCAAATCATTGTCTGACCCTCCTGTGCCACACAGCATGGACAAATTCAATGCCATGAACAACATTTTCAATGAAAAATATAGCCAATCTCAAAACACAACACCAGCCCTGCTTCTCCTCTGACGCTCACTTCTTCTCCCAATTATATCCTGCAACAGTGATCCTTCATTTCCTGTTTCTCAAAGGGCTTGTCAACATCCTCAACTCTCTCAGATCAACCACCTACAATGATGTATTAACCTCATATTGCATCAAAGCCCTCCCTCGAGAAGCTCTCTCACCCCTACTCACCATTGTTAATACCTCCTCACTCAAGGCATTTTCCATTAAGCTCTCTAAAAAGACCAGATTTTCCCAAACCTGGAGAAACCTACAATTGGCCCCTCATGATCGTGACACCTACCTGCCTATAACTCATCCACCTTTCACTGGCAAAATCAGCCCAAGAGCAGTGTGTGCAAACTTCAAAATCACATCAACACCTACTATGTCTTGCACAACCATCCATTCAGCTTCAGATCATGCTGCAGCACAGAAACAGCAACAGTATAAATCATAGATGATGCCATCATGATCACAGCTAAAGATGACCCCTCTCTCCTGATATTACTGGACCACTCAGATGTCCTTGACACTGGTGACCAGCCTACCTTTATTGAGATCCTCGAACGGGATGCCTGGGAAACCTTCACTGGTTCTTCCATCTATCCACCCAACACTACTTTGATCACCTGGGCACATGGTTCCAGAAGATCACCTATGGGGTACTCCATGGCTTCATCTTTTCGCCTGACATTTTCAACCTCTACATGGAGCCCCTTATAGCTCTAATCACATATAATAAAACAAAATTAAAACAATATGCTGACAAAGCACATCTATATTTGAAGATCTCCTCTGCTCCAGACCTTTACCACCTCAAACACTGCATGAACCTCTTCCACAAATGGATGTCTAGCACCTACCTAAAGCTTAACATGATGGAAACAGAATTCCTCCTGCTCACCAAAACCAACAAGAAACACCTAGTCTTAACCTGGCTCAACAACATAAACATGGATAGGTTCGAACCCCAGCTTTCACCCAATGCCGGGTCTCTCAGATTCACCATAGACAATGACCTGACTCTCAAGGTAAATATCAAAAATAAAACTAAGACAGCCTGATACCAGCTCTGCCTTCTAAGGAAATTGAAGCCACTCATCCCAGAAAGCAACTGCAGAACTGCTGTTCAAATCTTGTACTCTTGCACCTAGTGGAACTGGCCTTGCCAGCCCTCACCATCTTCAAAAGAAGGTACATAATCAACAAAGCCATCACGACCAGCAACCCCCCTGTCTTACTAACAATCCTTCTCTCATGGCTCTCAGCAAACGTTTAGCTAGGACACCAAAACACTGGAGATGAAAAAGTGCAAAAAAAAATAACAAAGCAACAGGCTCTCTCCATCTGGAACACCTTCTCGATATCTAGCAGGACTGCCACAATCCTGCTTCATTTTATGAAAGCATATTAAAATGCAACAAATGTCTCATGGGGCTCACTTATCACAATACATCTCATATATTTTCAAGATACACAACTTAATTCAGTAATTTATCTCCTATCAAATAAAACCAAAATCATTATAGGACACTTTTCTTTTTGTTTCCACAAATGTTTAATTTGCTCTGTAGGAACACAATGCAGTGTAATGATAGTGTAGATGGCACAGTGCTAAAAATATGAGAGGTAGTGTGATAGGTGAGTCCCACGGGACAATTGCTGCATTTTAATATGGCTACCCTGGTCCTTGTGTGCATGTAGGGTTGTCCTTGTATGGTATACACACTCAATTTAGGAAAGAGCTGAAGGAGCACCTCTTTAAAAGAACACTACATCATTCTGCAGTAACAGTCAATTTTTGCTCTTAGAAGCCAATTACCCTTCAAATCACAGAATTGACTGTGTCTTTGCCTTGAATACTGTACATCACTCTGCTGCCTTTTGGCTAGGAACGTACTATATAAATACCACATAGATACATACAAACATGTACAAAAATTATCCTTCTTCATTCTGGTTGAATGCAGGTTATGGGTAGACACTGAGCACACGCCTCATAGCAGCTGGGGACTTCCTAGCTCATCCTCTTTGTCTCAACTGACTTGTTGAATCTAGTCTCACTTATCAAAGGAACATCTTGTACATCATGCATTCTATACTGAGGGAGAAGACACACAGAACTGCACACAGCACATTTCATAGATCGGCAATGGACAACTGAGTCCCAGTTTAATGCAAAACAGCAATGTCCATAGATGCATCCACCCACACCCATAGCAACAAGGATATTTAGCAGAATACACACATTTTCACTTTAACATAAACCAGTATAAACTATAACTAATTTAGGCACTCATCTCTACTACCCATTCACAACCGAGAACAACCAAACAACCATACACAATCAATTGATGGGAATCCCAGAACCGTCTGAAGACGGTATGTACATTAAGAACCGCTACTGTGCCCCACTGTGCAGTAGGCACTACACAAATGCTGATAGCATAACATTCACACAGTAGTACAGGGCAATGCAGCTATGCAGGACACAACAATCTTCATCATTGCTAGGGCATGAAATTGGCCAATGGCAAGATGAGTTAATCATATTATAACGCACGGTGCCAAAGGATACCGCTAAGTCCTGTTGCTGGGGGGACAAAGAAGAAAAATTCCCTATACTTCCCTATATTTGTGTCCTCATGTAATGCAACTGGCGCTCGTGTAAAGCGCTCTGATACCCGATACCTTCGGGTCAAGTTCGCGCTATATAAAACTCTGTAAAATACAAAATAAAAAAAAATACTGTGAGGTCTTGGGGATACACTCTCCCAAATAAACTGTTACCATGGCTCGCAGGCCCAAATAGGTGAGACTGTAGCATGATACCTTTAACGACTGTGTGACTACAGGGACATGCCACTTCCGCGCTCCGAGGTGCACTCGTAGTGATCCAAAGTGGGCACAAGCGAGTTTACCAAACAAGCATGGTCAGGAAAGTTTGCAGAAACCACGCATAATATTAAAAATATTGCATGTAATTCTCATGTAAAATAGCTATCTGCAGCAAATAATCCGGGCACATTAAAATCCACAGCCCTGATGAAAGCCCAGAACCTTGTGTAGGCCAGTGATAGGACTGAAGCATGTTGACTTACTCAGTGAGGGTCATAGGACCATAATTAACCTAGATAACCCTCCATTTGCAATTTTTAATCATACCCCCGAGGGTTGCTAATAAAGAGACATCTTGGACACCCGATTGGTATTTTTATATTTAGACTCCCCGGTAGGTTCTTATAAGTGCTCACTGGAATATGGTTGAGCCCACCTCGGCTTTTAGGGGCTGAGGGGGACTCGATGATGAAGCATGCCACTATTAGAGTGGGTGAGGGTCATCTATAAAAAAGAAATTCTTTTTTCCCCATGTGCTAATTGACTGAAAGCCTTGAGGGGCAGAGTTCCTCTATATCTGTAGGCTAGGGACAAAAAAATGAGTTAATCACCTGTGTTGTTCACAGAAATGGGTACATTTTCCCAATCATATGTGTATAGAACTTCTATTAGTTGCTTCCACCAGCTTCCAGTGCAATAACTTATTAATACAGATGCACTTGAGTAATATAGTATGATTCACTCCGTTAAAAACAAGAAAAACCTTCTAGGAACTAGCAAAAGCATTTACAATAGTTGATGAGTCTGAAAACTATTATATAAAGATTGAAAAGAACAACAATCTATTTTTATCTTCAGAAATACATACGTGTAAAGCAGAAAGGCACTTGTTTTGTAGTAGAATTGACCTTTAGCGTGCTGAAATAATTGTTTTGAAATTAGACCCTACAATGCAGGGAATCAGTAATGAAAGATATCCCAACTACTGCACAAGATGACTACATGTGCACCCTTAATGGGTAGCCTGCATTGACCCGACTTAGGGGCATATTATCAACACACATATCGCCGCTTTTTCGGCACATAGCGCCGAAAAAGCTGCGATTTTTATATCGCACAATCATCAAGGCAGCGCTAACATGCATTAGCGCATGTTAGCTGCCGTTTACGTAACGCTTCGCATCTTAGCGATATACATCGCTAATTAGATGCAAAGTAGGCGTTCCTGCTTCAAACAACATGAATAAGGTCGCAAACACGTCATCGCGGTATTAATAACGCGGCCAAGGAACCGCGAAGCGATATTAAAAGCCGCGCTAACCGCGGTTATCGCCGGTTTCTTACGTCTGCTTAAAACCTGACTTAGGCATCTTTTGTATGGGAGGTGGATCCTCTGGTTAGGTCCACACTCCCCTATTATCAAGCATTTCATGAGCGCTGTGAAATCCTTGCTGGATTTCACGCGCTAATTCTGTTATTCAGCCTCTATCACTGGAATTACATCGCCTGTTAGCAAAACGATGATGATACGTCGCTAACACGGCGATGTAATCCAGCGATAATGTAAATCGCGCTAAGCGCGATTTGCGATGATTATCGCATGGCCTTGGTAATATGCCCCTAAGTTTGTCATGAGCGAAGAAGAGAGGGGCACCTCAATCAATTCATTTCTCCCTACAGACCTTTACTGGAGGAGTTTTTGCAAGAGTAGGCAGGTCAGACTTAGTGTAAGTTTCTGATCCTCTCTTTAAATGAAATTAGAGCAATGTTGTGTAGTCCAACTCCATCAACAATGAACTTGCTTGTACTTTTATATTTGCTGAAGCACGTGGCAGCACGGATCACTCAAACTATTTCTGCACACTTTCCCCTTCGCTGGAAAAGGCGCCGTAGTGTAGTTATATAACTAAGTTAACAAAAGTGCCTCGTTTCGCTGATACATTAGTAAGTTTTCATACCTTGCTGCTGTTGGAAACCTCCATTTAAACATCTGTGATTTGTGACATTCATACTTCAAAATCGAAGTGGTATGCTACTCCCAAAGGTAAGTCCAGATAATGTCAATATCAGAAATATATAAATACAAAAATGAATTTAATAAAAGCATGGTGCAGGGTTGCCATTGACCACAGCAGAGCTTCAAACACACGGGCCTTCTAACATTTGACCCCATGTCGCTAAAAGAATCCCGCATCAGTGTCATGGTTTAGGGCTATTACTATACAGTGCAGAATGTTGTCATAATTAACACAGTTCCATGTGAACTGCAAAGCAATTGCTAAGGAAATTTGCCAAAGACCATGGTTTCAGATTCTCGTTGCTCATGTCTACACTGGCCAGATCCGCACTTGAATCTAGTTCGTATTAGTGGCAGAGCTGTCTTTCTTATTTCTGTCAAAATAATAAAAAATGAGTCTAGTAAGAACTTTGCAGACCAAAAATAGGGTTATTTGGTTAGGCGTTGTCCAAAACATTTTGGTTTTGCAAAGAACAGTTCTTGAATACATACATATATATTTACACGGAGGGACTTTCATTCACCCCTGTGCACCCGTTGGTCCGTTTTAGTGTCAATCATATTTTGATTTTGCCCACCACATCATACAGCAGGGGTCAGTGGATCAGCTCACTTCATCCATTGAATATCTCAGTGTAAGTGTCAGCGTTTTCCCTGTGCTAATGTGCATAGGCACCCCAAACAAATCTTCTTCATAACCAGTGCTGGTAGTAAATATGTTTTTTGTTTTTTAAAGATTTATTTTTTTTATATCTAAAAAAATAATATATTTTTTGCGAGTGCCTAGCACCTACTTGCGCACTACTACTGGGCGACCAACCGCTGGTAGCAGTGTGCTTCGTCCCTAGTGGGTTAAAAGAGTATCTATCAAGTATATATCAAGGTAAATGGCCAACAAATGGATCATTTACTCAAATAATCACACTATTATAAATTAATTGCATGTCCCCAAAATTGACATATAGACTGAATCATTGGAGAAAGCGCTAATAAAAAAGTAAAAAGTGGAACAACTTAAGGATATAGAATAAGAAAGATGTACACATATCCCAATATACAGTTGCTTAATTTTATAATGGAGACAAAATGTATGGACTATATCAACATGGGGTACAAAACTAGCAACAAACATACACTCATCATGTGCAAATAACGGGCATTTGAATATATGTGGTGACAATGGAAAAATGTATGACCAATCTACTCTTGATAGGGAATTCAATAAAACTGGGATTAATGGGTATTGATCCCAGGATGATGATTCACGGCAGAGAAGCGAGGCCACTGTCGACATTTCGGTTTCAAGTGTATACAATCTGGAAAACTATTTTCAAGACTGTTTATGCATAGGGTGATTCAAAAGACACCTACTAAAGTTCAGACTCCAGAGTGAGAACTGAGCCAAGTGGCATGTTTATTGATACCCAGACTGTATGTGAATTGGGTTGCAAAATGGTTGTAGACTTGGACGTCACAGTAGTTTAAACATGCTCAAATGAATAAATCAAACAGAAGCATGGTGACAGAAAATCTTGCTAAAATGGCAACCAAAGGTAAAGTGCCTGTGCTCCCCCTTTCAACATGATGAAATTGGCATAATTAAAGCTACATTTAAGTTACCTATAAGTTACTAATATATGGGACAAAATATATTCAGGGCGTATAAGTTAAATTTCACTCATGGTCTGCAGCACCAACTGTGCCATTCACTACAGTGACTATACAAACATGGCTTCAGGACTACCATTGTAGCTTGACTGTTGCAGTTTTAAAACTGCAAATTCAATCTGTCAAAATAACCCCTTTTGACAGGACAAAACATTTCTTTTAAATATTTATAAGTCACCCATAACTAGGCATTAAAGCCCATAAGGCATGGTGCATGGTATTTACAAATAGGGCGTGTAACAGTTTATTGTTAAGCATATCTTTACAGTGACAAGGCTCCAAAAGCTATTTTTATTGTAGCAGGGGCTGTCTGATTCATAGGAAAGCATTAAGATTCAATATTACATTTTATAATGTTATCTCTGGATGGGAAACTATTACAAATGTAATACTTGGGCTTTTTGAAATATTTATTATAAACCCAATTCACTAGTGTAGTTAGATGTGCAATAAACATTTTGGGAAAGATACTTTCAGAAAGTTACATTTTCCCTGCCTAAAGCCTCTGGAGCCCAATTTGCATGGGATCCTACTGTCACCGCACAGCTGAATAGCCCCCTTGATGAGATGTGAAAACTGCTCCCAGAGCAGGACAAAGGCTTTGGGTGTGGGGAGGTGTGTTTCTTCTAACCTGTCACAGACAAATGTTAGCTGAGACCTGGGCAAGGCCCTCCTTTGTTCCACAAGTCAGGCAGGCACCAATACCAGTAGGAGAGGGGCTGCCCCCAGAACTGGTTTATACTGACCACAGGGGAGGTGTTGCTCATTTCCCTGTCCACTTCTCTGGGGTGGGCACACATGCTCTGCACCAAGATGGGTTTTGCCATCTTGGTGCTAGGTTTCTCCTACTCTGAGCTTTTCTTCCAAAAGTCAATGGCTTCAGCGGCACCTCATTCAGTGGCAGTCTGACAATGTGGAGCCCTCTTCAGCCACAGCCTGCTGCCTTTCTTCACTCAGGACTTTTGACTTCCATTGCAGAGGCTAAGTCTGACCCACGATCCATTGCTTTCAGCCTTAACTTGCACCTACTTAAAGGTGAAGTTTAACCAGGTGACTTTGGTTGATGCTCAATGCTTTTTATCACCATTTTTATATTGAACATTTAAAAATTTTAAACTCCTGTTTCCATAATTGGATTTTTGTTGTTTTGGTGAAATTTATTTTATTAAAATTACTCTATATATCTAAATTGACTTTGAATTTTTCCTGTATTGTGTTTTGACTTTATTACTGTTTGGATACTTAACACACTGCCTCTAATTTAAGCCTGTCTGCTTTGTGCCATAGCTTCTAGGGGGTTGAGCTCTTGTTAATTTAGTGGCTTTACTGATTCACCCTAACAAGGATTGTGGTTATTTCTTGAGGTAGGTACTTTTCCCTCCCAAGTTATACCCCAATCTCTTACAATGCCTAACCTAAAAAGACCAATTCCTATTTTAATTGTAATTGTGGTACAATTGCAATTCCTGTTGCTTCAACCCAGTGGTGGAGACAAAACAATGGGAGCTCTAATGAGAATTAGCAAATGCATTTTAATGTTAAACAGGTTTCAGCAGCGGTTAAAAAGCAGTTTATGCTCATACATGCATACGTGGTAATTATTGATTAAATTTCATAGATACAAATGTCAAATGTCCCATTTAGCCCTATTCTGACAAAACATATATGGCGTTACACTCTCTGCAAATGGGGGCCTCCACCCCTGGTTGAGGGGTGGAGGCCCCACTCAGGCAATATCCAGAATTCTTGTCAGGATGACCCACAAAGGTCACTAAATTAACCTGTGCTTAACGTTATGGTAGCTTGGTACAAAAGCAGTCAGGCTTAACTTAGGCGCAATGTGTAAAGTATTTATGAGGCACACAAACAGTAATAAAGTGACCACAAACACAAGACAAATCCAAAACCAATTTATAATAAGAGTACATTTTAATAAATAAAATGAAAACAGAACAAATTCATTTGCATATCTCCACCTGCTCCCAATCTGAAGTTAGTACTTATTAATTGTAATATGGTAATTCAGTGTTAGTCAAGGGGAGATAGGCCTTACAATAGTGTAAAACGACTTTAGGAGTTTTTCACTGCTAGGCAATATAAAACTGAAGTACACATGTCCTGCTTTTCAAATACAATGCACCTTGACCTCGAACTCAGGCATGACTTATAAGTATTAAAAAGGAAGATTTATGCCTGTCAAAAGGTTAATTAGCCAGGTTGCAATGACAGTTTAAAACTGCACTGCAGTGGCAGGCTTGAGAATTTTCTAGTAGTCATTCCTATATATTGGACAAGTAATCAGATAGATTACCCCACACAGTTACACTTTGCAGGTAATGTTATTCTCTTTGTGATTGAGGTTGAGGTCTGTCAGTGTGCGTGATTTAGTGAAACAGCACACAGTACATGACTGTAAGAAATCAGGTTATTGGTTGAGGGGATAGAAGTCCCACTCAGGCAAAAACACAATCCATTTCAGGGTGACCAACAAAAGGCACTAAATTAACCTGTGCTTAACCCTGTGGTAACTTGGCACAAAGTAGTTCGGCTTAACTTAGAGGCAAAGTATAAAGAATTTATGCAGCATACAAACAGTAATAAAGTGAAAGCACAACTCAAGACAAATCATACAGGAACAGTTTAGAGAAATGGAGGATATTCTAATAAATAAAATGATACCAGAACGACAAAAATCCAATCAGTAGAGCATTAGATATTTAATTGTAAAGGTTTTAGTAAAGATAGCGCCTAAAAGCAAAAAGCCCCAACCAAGCATAGCTGGTCATGCTGGACCATAACAGAGTTACAATTTCAGGACAAATCCTATAGAATGCATATCAGGCACTGGACCAAATTTGGCCTGCTGAGAGTTGTACCTTATGTCCTTGGTGCAAGATCTGCTCAGCACTGCTTTGCAAGGCTTCGCTATGCTCTGTGTCAGTTCCGATGAAGCTTTCAGCTGTGCGGTGAGGTTTATGGGGCTTTGTATTGCTTTACACTGGATTTGATGGAACTTTCAGTTAGGCATGGAAGAGTTCTCTTTGATGCCACCCAATGGTCCAGGACCAGGGGGGGACCTCTTGGGGATCAGGACTCACTCCAGCAGAGGCCAACAGGAGGGCTCAGGCTCAGTTGCAGGTCCAGGCATATCCAGTTATAGCAGGTAAGCTAGTCAGTTGCAGGGAGGCCTCTGAAGCTTGTGTGTCCCTGTAGCTCACACAGGAGGTCAGCCAAATGGCCCTTGGAGTCACGATGGGTAGCCTGGATAAAAGCAAGCATGTTCAATTTTCCTTCTCAGGCAGTAAGGCAGTCCTTCAAGCAGCAGGGTAGCCTCTAGCAGGAGGACCGTCCTCCTTCTGTAACTTTCACAGGTCTAGGAGTGTTCTGAAGAGTGGCTCTGGATATTTATACCTGGTGCCAGCCTTTGTGTGTGGGAAGACACCCTGTTCTACTGCCACATCTGGTTCTGGAAAGTTCTTCCCTTCCCTTGTCAAGGCTCCAAACCTTCTAGGGGTGACAAAAAGGCAGGCACACCCCATGCCAGATTCTGTTGCGTGTGCAGGAGGCCAAGCCATTTGCAGTGTAAGTGAACCTGGTTATACCTCTTTCCCCAGTTGTCCTGTCAGGATGGCCCTTTCCCAGCTACACCCATGTCTTATTGCTCACTGTCTGGGCCCACAACACATTCTTAATGGGGGAGCAATTAATAGGCCCACCTAACTGGAAACACCTAGATGGCATCAGAAACATTTGAGCAGGAAAATGCCAACTGTTAGATTTGGGGGTCTCTATTTGGCAGAGGTAGGTACCTTTGACCAAATAGGGACCCTTGCGTCTAATCAGGGTAAGGGGGTACACTCCTAAAATAACCCCTGCTCACCCCTTGGTAGCTTGGCACGAGCAGACAGGCTTATCTCAGAGGCAGTGTGTAAAGCATTTGTGAACACATACAGTAATCAAGTGACAACACTACAGATGGACACCACACCAGTTGTATATTAAAAATAAGTATCTTTTATATAGATTTAACACAAGACCACAAACGACAAAAATCCACAATACTGTACTTCAAAAATGGTAGAATTAGCTCAGTTCTCTTAAGATGGTAAATGCGACACTTTGAGTTCAATGTACCTTTCGATGCGTAACGCTATACAACGAAAGTGTTGCAGGGAAGGTGATGCGTCGGTTCCTTACACGCAAGAACGGTGATGCGTCGGGTCCCTACTGATGCGTAGGGGAGGCGTTGGTTCTTCTCGGCGTGGGGAGGTGATAGGTCGGTTTCTTACTGCACTTCCGTGGCGATGCGACCAGCAACGCCGTGATGCGATGAAGATCCGGTGCAATGAAACAAAGATGGCGTCCTCTTCTTGATGCGACACGATGTGTGCACGCCCGATGGCTGTGCGGCGACTCAACGATTCTTCTGAGCCGCGACAGACCCTGCGACACGCTTCCCGGTGATGCAGCGGCATCTGATGCGACGTCGATCCTCTTCTACGGCGATGCGGGGCACATCGGTGATGCGATGCGACAGCAGCAGCGGCGACACCCTTCTTCAGTGATGCGACGACAGCGGCTGCGGCGGCGACATGCTTCTCCGATGATGCAACGGCGTCTGATACGACGGCGAGACTCTTCTCCGGCGATGCGAGGCGCTTCTGCGAGGCAAAGCGGCAGCGGCGACACCCTTCTTCAGAGATGCGACGACAGGGGCTGCGGCAGCGTCACGCTTCTTCTTCGTGAGTTGCGCTTCCAGCTCCTTGCGACACGCAGTCCCTCAGAAGGCCCAACACAACAGCAGGCACTTCAAAAGAACTCTTGGGGAGCTTGTGGGTGAAGTCTGTTGTCCCTGAGACTTCAGCAGGAGGCAAGCTCTCTCTCAAGCCCTTGGAGATCTTTTACAAGTTGATGAAAGTACACACAAAGTTCCTTTCTCCTTTCTATGGCAGTCAGGCAACCACTGCAGGCCAATCCCCCAAACAGCACTCAGCTTAGGGATAGTCTCCTCCTCAGTTTCTCTGGTTCCTCTCCTCAGCAAAGGTTCTTCTTGTATCCCAAAGTGATCTAAAGGTCTAGGGTCTGGGTCCCCTCTTTTATACTCATTTTCTCTTTGTTCTCTGAAGGCAGAGAGGCCTTTGCCTAGTCCAAACCAGTTCTGGTCAGTCCTGGAGCACTTTGTTGACAAGACTCCTTCTTTCCTTTCACAGTGTAGGCCAGGGACATCAGACACACCACAGGAGGTGGAGCCAGCATTGTGGAGGGAAGGCACAGCCCTATTCAGGTCCCAGGTGCAACTCCTCCCACCCATCTACATGCAGATCTCTCTATTTAGCCCTGTGCTGACTCACCATGTCTCCTGGAATCCCCCAGCCCCTGTCACTCAAACTCCAGACAAGGAATACACAACCTAGCAGAGGCAGGCTTGGATAGTTAGGCAAGAAAATACCTACTTTCTAAAAGTGGTATTTTCAAACACAGAATGTTAAAACCAACTTCACTAAAAGATGTATTTTATCATTCTGAGTTCAGGCATACTAAATTCGTTTTTCTACCATGTTCCCTGGGTCAGTTAGGGTTATAGGATGTAATAATCAAACTGCCCATTCTGGCCTATGGGGAACAGGTAGCCTTGCAATAGTGAAAAACGAAAATGGCTGTAATTCTCTATTAGGACATGTCACACACGGTTGTATGATTATACAACGCATGCATTGACATCGCATGCTATTAGATTGCGGTTTTTATCACGCAAGTCATTACAACGACTTTCGTTGGAGGGCGCTGGACTTAGGAGTAGTTACATTTACTATTCCAACTCCAGCCTACGTACAGTAGGGAAGGTGTTGGATAGTAAATTAAACTATTTCTTGTCTTATAGCGCCCTCCAGCGCAAGTCGTTGTAACGACTTGCGTTATAAAGACAGCGATCTAATGGCATGCGATGTAATGCATGCGTAGTAAAGGTTGTTTCCCGCTACACACACCAGGGCATGTCCTACCCTATACTTACAAGGCACCCTGCCCTTAGGCCTACCATAGGGGTGACTAATATGCAGAAAAGGGAAGGTTTGGGGACTGGCAAGTGGGTGCACTTGCCCAGTCAACATGGCAGTACCAGACCGCACACAGGCTCTGCAATGGTAGACCTGAGACACCTTTTACAGGCTGCTTCTGTGGGTGGCACATCCAGTGCTGCAAGCCCACCACCAGCATTTGGTTTACAAGCCCTGGGCACACTCAGTGCACTGTACTAGAGTCTGACAAGTAAACCAAACCAACCAATCATGGAATCACTAATCTATACACCAATTTATAACAGAGAGCATATGCACACTTTAGCACTGATCAACAGAGGTAAAGTGCCCAGAGTCATAAAACAGCCAACAACAGGTCAAAAAAATACAGGAGGAAGGCAAAAAGTTCAAGGATCACCCTGCAAAAAGGGCCAAGTCTAACACAACCCCCTTCCAGCCAAAACGCAGGGTAGACCAATCACTACCTTGATGGGCTTCCCTGCTTTGGGCGATAGAACCTGGACCTGGCCCGCAACAGCAGGGGCTTATTCCAGTTCTACGCCAATCTGAACCTATTTGAATCCCTCTGTCCATACTCTCAGGGCCCACCAAGCTAATCCATGGGGAACCCTTCTCCTCACCTGTGGACACCACCTGTGCAGCACCTAACCTTAACTTGCTCACAAGTGTGTCCCAACAGACAGTCAGCAAGCCACAGTGGCCACTGACAGTAGTCAGTGATGAGACCCAGGCCTTATGCCTCTCAGGCCTCTCAACCCTCTGTGGCATCAGAGAGCGGGGGGCAGTAGCCCCAGGTGCTTGGCACCCTTTGTCCACTCTCCCTCCTGTCAGGTCAGGTATGACATCCTGACACTGACCTACCAGCCCCGGGCCTGTAACCGGCGGCTGGACTGGAGACTGGGGTGGGCTTTCCCACACCCGGTCCTCCTCCTCCTTGTTGGGGCTCTGTACCGTCCCACCTGGAGTGGTACCCCCTTCCAGCACTGCCAGGGCACCTGTGGCAGGTGTCCTGCACTATTCGCCCACCAGTTCAGGGGTTCTATCCTGCAACTGGGCGTCCAGGTCAGGGGGGACACCCCGAACCTGGCCCTCCAACCTAGGGTCTAAACCCTCCAGTTGAACCGGGGTCAGAGGTGAGGACTCCCTCCCTCTGCACCCCCTTCCAGAGTACGGCCCCCTTCCATCAGGAGCGGTACCCCCAGAAGACAAACTGCTAGGGGCACTGTTAGCAGCTGCCCCTTCCTCCAGGTCAGGGGGGACACCCTGAACCTGGCCCTCCAACCCAGGGTCTGTACCCTTAAGCTGGACCTGTGCCTGGCAACCCAGGACTTCTGGGGGGGTACACCAACCCCCCCAAGGGAAACACACTCCTCTAGAGTTGTGTAAGAATCTGCCTGGCGCACCAGGACTTCCTGGGGAGCACGCATGCCCCCCCCAGAGGGTAGTACATCTCTCATGTGTTGTGTGACAGTCTGCCTGGCGCTGATCTCCCGACCCCTGTCCACCTGACAGTGCGTGAAGACCCCCCAAAACAGAAGTGGTGTCACCATGGTCACTCCTAGGAGGCTCAGCCCTTCTAGCTGGCCCCTGACCCACTGGTTCTCCCACAGGGGACTCTTTCCCCCTCTCAACCCTCAATCTGGACTTCTGCACCCTCCTAACTGGAGTGTAACCGCCAGACACCAGAACTGATGGAGGCCTGCTTACAGACACTCCCAGTTCACTAGACACTAGGGGATCCCCCTCAACGGGTGACCCATCAGGACAGACTAGGTTCCTGTCCTGGTGTTCCCTCATGGAACCATCCAGGACACAAAACTGGGGTTTGGGCACCTTGGGACATGCAGCCCCACACTCACTCCGCCTCCACCAAGACAGGACGTGAGCCCCTACACCCCTCCCACTACACCGGGACCTAGCTGGGCTACTCTGAACCACTTCCACCACTCCGGGTTGGAAGATACCTGAGCCACTCTCCAATGCCTCTTTAGACCCTCTGGAATCCACCAAAAGGTCTTCCTCCCTGGTGAGCTCCCTGGGGTCAGAGAACTCACTCTCCAACAGGTGTTGGCATAGCTCTGGAAAACAGGGACTTACTATATGCTCCCCCACAATTGGGTCACATAACCCTCACAGGTGTTAACCAAACTATCCTTCCCCTCACCATCCAGTGCCTCACACACGTACCCCACGCCACTCTCCTGAGATTGGCAAGACAGTGTCTGACTGTCTCCATCACTCAACCCACACTCTTCTGGGTGGTCTTCACACTCACACACCAGGACTTCACCCATGGGGGCACCCCTCTCCCTGCACCTCTCAACTAGAGTCAGTAGAGTGTCCCTCCCACCACTAGGACTATGAACCCCTGTGCCAGTTCCCCAATCCACCTCAGGGACACTGCGCACCACTGGAGCTACCTCATATCCTTGAACCTCCTGGTGTATATTAACCCCCTCCTTCAAGTCAGGCGCCACATCTCTGGGTGTGTGTACTACTCCCGAAGCACTAGATAACTCACTATTGCTGCCACCATCTGAGCTGGATTCCACCTCCAACTCAGCCAAGCTCACTTCATGAGCTTCACATATTTCTTTTTCAGCTAAGGCTCGCTCTATCTCCTCGCACTCCTGGTCTAGCTCCCTCAGCCTCCGGTCACGAGCACGAATCCGATTCCTCTCTTCACAAGCCAATCTTTCCCAAAATGTTTCCTCCTCAGGGCCACTGCCCTCTTGGTATTCTGGCTGGGGATCCTCCCCCTCAGATTCCTCCTCCGAGTCATCTGCTAGTGTTGCTTCCCAGCGTAGCACCTCATAGCTATGCAGGGCTGCCTCAAGATCCTGCCTTGTGAATCTCCTCTTCAAAGGTAGCCCCCTCTCCTTGCAAAATACTTTTAGTTCCCTTACCTTGTAGATATCCAGGTGCCAAAAGTTGACTTCCATTTTGACAAGGCCCAACAGGTGCAACAACTAACCAGAGTTTCAAAAACCAAAGTCCAAAGGGAAACAGGGAAAAATAGTATGTGGTTGCGTTTGGTCTGCACTCACTAGTAGTGTACACCAATTACTGTACATGAGTCACAAATGCAAGTCCAGAATCCCCACCACTGACCACCAATGTTAGATTTGGGGGTCTCTAGTTGGCAGAGGTAGGTACCTTTGACCAATTAGGGACCCTTGCGTCTAGTCAGGGTAAGGGGGTACACTCCTAAAATAACCCCTGCTCACCCCCTTGGTAGCTTGGCACGAGCAGACAGGCTTATCTCAGAGGCAGCGTGTAAAGCATTTGTGAACACATACAGTAATCAAGTGACAACACTACAGATGGACACCACACCAGTTGTATATTAAAAATAAGTATATTTTATATAGATTTAACACAAGACCACAAACGACAAAAATCCACAATGCTGTACTTCAAAAATGGTAGAATTAGCTCAGTTCTCTTAAGATGGTAAATGCAACACTTTACGTTCAATGGGCTCGATTCACAGAACTAACTTACGTCAAAAACGTAAAGTTAGTACCTTTTAGTATTCACAGAATACACTTACTCATTTTGGTATTCACAGAATACACTTACTCATTTTGGTATTCACAGAATACACTTACTCATACTAACTTTATGTCCGCACTCGGGCCGGAGATTCCGGCCGTTTGTGGAGATTCCGGCTCGGAGGTGGAGATTCCGGCCGTTTGTGGAGATTCCGGCCGTTTGTGGAGATTCCGCCACCGGCCGGAATCTCCACAACCGGCCGGAATCTCCACAAATGGCCGGAATCTCCACAAACGGCCGGAATCTCCACAAACGGCCGGAATCTCCGGTCGGAATCTCCACAAACGGCCGGAATCTCCACCTCCGGGCCGGAATCTCCACAAACGGCCGGAATCTCCACCGCCGGGCCGGAATCTCCGGCCCGAGTGCGGACATAAAGTTAGTATGAGTAAGTGTATTCTGTGAATACCAAATGAGTAAGTGTATTCTGTGAATACCAAAATGAGTAAGTGTATTCTGTGAATACCAAAAGGTACTAACTTTACGTTTTTGACGTAAGTTAGTTCTGTGAATCAGGCCCAAAGTACCTTTGGATGCGTAACGCTTTACAATGAAAGTGTTGCAGGGAAGGTGATGCGTCGGTTCCTTACACGCAAGAACGGTGATGCGTCGGGTCCCTACTGATGCGTAGGGGAGGCGTCGGTTCTTCTCAGCGTGGGGAGGTGATGCGTCGGTTTCTTACTGCGCTTCCGAGGCGATGCGACCAGCAACGCCGTGATGCGATGAAGATCCGGTGCAATGAAACAAAGATGGCGTCCTCTTCTTGATGCGTGCATGCCCGACGGCCGTGCGGCGACTCAAGGATTCTTCTGAGCAGCGACAGGCCCTGCGACACGCTTCCCGGTGATGCGGCGGTGTCTGATGCGAGTTGATCCTCTTCTCCGGCGATGCGGGGCGTTTCAGCGATGCGACACCGGCAGCGGCGACACCCTTCTTCAGTGATGCGACGACAGCGGCTGCGGCGGCAACACGCTTCTCCGATGATGCGACGGCGTCTGATGCGACGGCGACACTCTTCTCCGGCGAGGCGCTTCTGCGAGGTGAAGCGATAGCGGCAGCGGTGACACCCTTCTTCAGCAATACGACGACAGCGGCTGCGGCGGTGTCACGCTTCTTCTTCGCGAGTCGCGCTTCCAGCTTCTTGCGACACTCAGTCCCTCAGAAGGCCCAACACAACAGCAGGCACTTCAAAAGAACTCTTGGGGAGCTGGTGGGTGAAGTCTGTTGTCCCTGAAACTTCAGCAGGAGGCAAGCTCTCTCTCAAGCCCTTGGAGATCTTTTACAAGTTGATGAAAGTACACACAAAGTTCCTTTCTCCTTTCTTTGGCAGTCAGGCAACCACTGCAGGCCAATCCCCCAAACAGCACTCAGCTTAAGGATAGTCTCCTCCTCAGTTTCTCTGGTTCCTCTCCTCAGCAAAGGTTCTTCTTGTTTCCCAAAGTGATCTAAAGGTCTGGGGTCTGGGTCCCCTCTTTTATACTCATTTTCTTTTTGTTCTCTGAAGGCAGAGAGGCCTTTGCCTAGTCCAAACCAGTTCTGGTCAGTCCTGGAGCACTTTGTTGACAAGACTCCTTCTTTCCTTTCACAGTGTAGGCCAGGGACATCAGACGCACCACAGGAGGTGGAGCCAGCATTGTAGAGGGAAGGCACAGCCCTATTCAGGTCCCAGGTGCAACTCCTCCCACCCATCTACATGCAGATCTCTCTATTCAGCCCTGTGCTGACTCACCCTGTCTCCTGGAATCCCCCAGCCCCTGACACTCAAACTCCAGACAAGGAATACACAACCTAGCAGAGGCAGGCTTGGATAGTTAGGCAAGAAAATACCTACTTTCTAAAAGTGGTATTTTCAAACACAGAATGTTAAAACCAACTTCACTAAAAGATGTATTTTATCATTCTGAGTTCAGGCATACTAAATTCGTTTTTCTACCATGTTCCCTCGGTCAGTTAGGATTATAGGATGTAATAATCAAACTGCCCATTCTGGCCTATGGGGAACAGGTAGCCTTGCAATAGTGAAAAACAAAAATGGCTGTAATTCACTATTCGGACATGCCACACACACCAGGGCATGTCCTACCTTATACTTACAATGCACCCTGCCCTTGGGCCTACCATAGGGGTGACTAATATGCAGAAAAAGAAGGTTTGGGGACTGGCAAGTGGGTGCACTTGCCCAGTCAACATGGCAGTACCAGACTGCACACAGGCTCTGCAATGGCAGACCTGAGACACACTTTTACAGGCTGCTTCTGTGGGTGGCACAACCAGTGCTGCAAGCCCACCAGCAGCATTTGGTGTACAAGCCCTGGGCACACTCAGTGCACTGTTCTAGGGTCTGACAAGTAAACCAAACCAACCAATCATGGAATCACTAATCCATACACCAATTTATAACAGAGAGCATATGCACTTTAGCACTTATCAGCAGTGTTAAAGTGCCCAGAGTTATAAAACAGCCAACAACAGGTCAGAAAAAATACAGGAGGAAGGTAAAAAGTTCAAGGATGACCCTGCAAAAAGGGCCAAGTCCAACACCAACTTTCTAAAAGTAACAAAGAATATGAGAGGAGAAGTCCTGTAAACCCAGTGGAGACCTGGGTAGTTGTGGTAACAGGCAACAATGTCTCAACAGGTAATTTTTCAAAGACAATTACTAGAATGTAAAATGAATTAAAAAAGGAAGCCAAGAAAAGAAGGAAAAAGCACCAAAGTTGAACATTGCGGTCTGTATTTAGCGGTTATGAAGAAACCGTTAATATCAGACAGCAGTATTACATTTCATTATATGCAAATGCAATCTTAACATAAGTGCGCACAAAGTGCTTGTGGTGGTGTGAACGGCGCAAAGTGAGACACATGATACTGCGAAGAAACCAGCGCAGTTTAAAATTGGTACATACATGAACGCTATATTGAACAATTGGTTGGAAACATGTTAAGGGTCAAGGAAGCAGTAGTTCTGCTGAAATTTGTTGACGGCGTATTGACCTATGTTGTTTCAGGTCATCATCAGGATCGTATTACATGTATTAGTTTTATAAATAGCTGTATGAAATAAAGGGAGGGAAAAAGGAAAAAAAAGGTAAAAGCATAGGTGAGATCAGAGGTGAAGAAGAATAAGTGATAGGGAAAGTAACTTACTGAAACGTAGTCTTGGAGGCCTGTAAGGGGAACAGGAAACAAGCAGTAGCGGTCGGTGGTAGGAGTGCCGGCCGGGCGGTGACGTGGGGCGGGGGAGGGGCATGGTGGGGGGTAGTAAACCACGGATTACGGCCTAATACAGGTAAGTAAACATTTAAATAAATAAAACGAATTTCGTTGCGCGCACTGCATCGCATTTGGCGATGCAGCACTCACAGCAAAATTCGTTTTATTTATTTAAATGTTTACTTACCTGTATTCGGCCGTAATCCGTGGTTTACTACCCCCCACCCTGCCCCTCCCCCGCCCCACGTCACCGCCCGGCCGGCACTCCTACCACCGACGCTACTGGAGTAGGGGATTCCTTCCAGTGGGCTCCGTTTCCAGTGAGAAAAGAATAATGAAGAAATCCGGGGCGAGGCGTCGGGGGAGAACCACTTAGCCTGACATCACGGTACTAAAACCAAGGGGAAAGGGCATAGTACTCAGCTTATGGGGGTAAACCTGACCAAGTCAGAGCTGTCATAAAGATAGAGCATAAATCGTGCTTATCCATAAGGGCAAATTCAAAGCAAGACCTACAGTGTATAATGTATCATGAGGGCAACCTCACATGTGAGGTTTAGTGATAAGCAGAAGACCGCTCTGCCGGCGTGCAATGGAATTGGCAGCTGAGGGTGCGCGCGCTGGAAAGTTTTAGGCTCAGTTGGTTGGAGAACTAAACCGTGAGCAGAATGGGGAAGAAAAATTCAAGAAGTGCCCCAGGGGCATATAACGGAAAAGAGTGAGGGAGAAGGATGACGTGGGAATCGCCAGGACAAGGAAAGCATAGGAATAAGCCATATCTCTACTAGTAAGAGGAAGCAAACTACATGCACGTACAATTTTAGATACATAGCCATATTTACATTTTAATATATTCACAAAATGAGGTATAAGAATGTGTAGGGGAACCAATATACATGTCCCTGTGGAGAAGGCGGAAAACACGAACAAAAATTAATCCCAGTCGTATGATCAAACAAAACACCGACAGACAGAAAGGGATTATGTGCATCTTTACAAGTCTGTAACAGTGGTCATTTTTATACATATTCACAAAATGAATTATGCTTATACGAATTCGTGAAGGAACCAATATATATGCCCCCTTCGAAATGGGGAGGCAAGGAACAATGGTTTGTTCCAGCAATTTGATCAAATACAACATTAGTAAACAAAATAAAGTAATATACATCTCTACAGATACGCAACGTTGAATAGAAAGATTATATACATATTTACAGATGCACATCAAAAGCGGTCACGGGGGGACCGTTACAATCAGCATATTGATAATGTTCATGGCACTATGGGTGATTATAGTATACATGTCTAATGTAAAGGCAAACATTGACAAATGCACATGAGTGTGGACCACCCAAGTTGTAGGTACTCAAAGGCCAACAAACTGACCTAACCATAGTGTAAGGGAACGGTAACTAGACAAAATATCGGGAAAAAAATATAGAATGGACAGAATATCGAAGTCAAAATATAGAATGGACATAATATCGAATGGACATAATATAGTGGTTAAAAATATCGAAATGCAGGTAAGTAATATCGACTGTCAAAATATCGAAGTACATAATATAGGCATTAAAATATATCGATTTTTTAATAATATCGAATTTTTAAAGTGTTTTCTATGTTAGTATGTGTGTTAAAAGTGTATATTATTTTTGTAATGTATGTTTAATTTTTTTAAAGTAATGAATTTTATGTTATTTAATTTTTGTGTAATTTAATTCCGTAGCGGGTTGTGGGTTTATAGGGGAATAGGGTGGGAAGTAATTTAATTATAGTAAATTAAATATTAATGTTTAGGAATTATTAATTATTTTTAATTTAATTTTGCGTTTTAGTTCTGTAGTGGGTTGTGGGTTTATAGGAGAATAGGGTGGGAAGTATTTTAATTGTAATTAAGTAAATATTTATTTTAATTTATTTGTATTGATAATTAATTTATTGTTAATTAATTATTAATTGGTAATTCATTTTTATTAATTAGTAATTAATTTTTATTAATTGATAAATTGATAATTATGTTAATTGTATTGTGGGTTTATAGGGGAATAGGGTGGGAAGTAATTTAATTGTAATTAAGTAATTAATGAAATTATTTTTGTGTATTGATAATTAATTTATTGTTAATTAAATATTAATTGCTAATTTTTATTATTACTTGTTACATTTTTGGTATTGAAAATTAATTGGTTGTTAATTATGAATAGGTAATTATTTTTTAATAAATAATATTTATTGGTATTTATAATTAATTAATTATTAAATATTTTGAAATTGGTAATTAATTGTAATTAATTTTTTATTGGTATTGATAATTAATTTATTTTTATTTAAATATTACATCATTACTTTCCCTACTGTTGCACTCACTGGAGTGGGAATAGTAATTTTTACCCCTACGCTATCCAACGCTTGCCCTACTGTTGCATTCAATGGAGTGGGAATAGTAATTTTTACCCCTACGCTATCCAATGCTTTCCCTACCGTTGCACTCACTGGAGTGGGAATAGTAATTTTTACCCCTACGCTATCCAACGCTTTCCCTACTGTTGCACTCTCTGGAGTGGGAATAGTAATTTTTACCCCTACGCTATCCAATGCTTTCCCTACTGTTGCACTTACTGGAGTGGGAATAGTAATTTTTACCCTTCCGCTATCCAACGCTTTCCCTACTGTTGCACTCACTGGAGTGGGAATAGTAATTTTTACCTTCCCGCTATCCAATGCTTTCCCTACTGTTGCACTCACTGGAGTGGGAATAGTAATTTTTACCCTCCCGCTATCCAACGCTTTCCCTACTGTTGCACTAACTGGAGTGGGAATAGTAATTTTTACCCCTCCGCTATCCAATGCTTTCCTTACTGTTGCACTCTCTGGAGTGGGAATAGTAATTTTTACCCCTACGCTGTCCAACGCTTTCCCTACTGTTGCACTAACTGGAGTGGGAATAGTAATTTTTACCCCTCCGCTATCCAATGCTTTCCTTACTGTTGCACTCTCTGGAGTGGGAATAGTAATTTTTACCCCTACGCTGTCCAACGCTTTCCCTACTGTTGCACTCACTGGAGTGGAAATAGTAATTTTTACCCCTACGCTATCCAACGCTTTCCTTACTGTTGCACTCTCTGGAGTGATAATAGTAAATTTTACCCTCCCGCTATCCTACGCTAAAAACATTGAATATTTTTTATTAATATTAAGTTAATATATATATGTATTAAAAATAAAAATGTATGTTTATTTTTTTATAACTTACATTAATTATTTATTAATTTTAAGGTTATTTAAGTATTTTTAAGTATGTTTTAGTTAATTATATTTATTATTCCATTAATTTTACATTAATTTTAAGACATTTAAAAAATTCGATATCTTAACAAACTATGGGGCCCATTACGATAACCGGCGTTAAAAAATCCGCCATCTACGATAGCATGAGAAAACCGCCCGCCTGCACCATGGGAATACCGACCGAGCAATTATGAAGTCGCGAAGCAACCTCCGCCCGCGGCGGTAAAAACACACAAAATTCCGCCCGTCCATGTCCGAGTAGAAGATTAACCGTCCGCCACGGACGCAATCCCGCCCGAAAACCCAAATCCGCCCGCTCTGACGACCGAGACAACGACCGTGAAATTATGATCTCCCCGACATGAGCGCGGAAAATCCACATATTCCCCGCCCACCACGGTTAACAACAGCGATGAATAACTGACACGGCGGAAGACCTGGCGGCCACGTCCGTACACGGAAATCATTTGCGGAACAAAGAAATACACACAACATGGCCAACAAGTCCACACAGCAAACTACGCCAAAATACCCAAACACAGAACACATCCCAAAGACACATGCCCCCTGCCAAAACTAAAAAACTACAAATCCCAGGACAACAGACACAACACACCTGAAAACGACAGCCCATCATGACACACCCACATAGGTCAGTACAAAAGCAGCCTCTTCACAGACCACAATCCCTTGCACTACGACAAAGCGAAGACGCCATCAGAGAACCCAGAGAGACACAAAGGAAAGCAGCACACCACACGCACGCCCACATCACACTCATCACCACCACTACCACCACCATCACCACTGAAACAACGGCACCACGAACCCCCTGCACATCACACACCACACACCACACAACCACCACACCAGCCCCACAAATAGCAAACCACACACCATGGCAACACAAAGAATGCCAAAGTACACTGCCACTGAGTTGACGGTCATGGTCGACGAGATCATCAAGGTGCACCCACAAATCTATGGGAACCAGGTCCAACAGACACCAGTAGCCACCAGAAACAGAATGTGGAGCAGGATCGTAGACCAGGTGAATGCAGTTGGGAACGTGCCACGCAACCGGGGTGAAATCACAAAGAGGTGGCACGACCTGAAAAGCGTGGTCAGGAAGAAGGAGGCCAAGAATCGTGAGCTGGCTGACAGGACTGGCGGCGGAAATCCCGCGCTATTCAAGACCTTCAAGGCGTGGGAGGAGAAGGTGCGAGGCATTCTACATCCGGAGAGTCTCACCGGAATACCAGGGGGAGTGGAGGCTGGTAAGTACAAACAAATGTATACCATCACACCTCTATGTACTGCCATGCACTACCAGAATGCCATAGCTCCGAGGGCCAAACACCCCATGTCCAGTACACAATACACAAGACATCTCTCACACATGCAACAGACACTCCCACACACTCAGCCCAAAGGTACCAACAAACAAAACCATGGGGGCATGTGTACAGTCAGCCAGCACCACAACTCCCACCAGGTCCCCTTGTACCCCAGATGCGCCGGAAGGAGCACTCCCCACACCCACACTCATGTGTCAGCCATAGCTGCACTAACCAACAAGTAACAGGTAAGTAGCCTTACCACAAACTCCGAGTATCGGAGGGGGACTGCAGAAGTACAACCCCCACCAGGCCCCTAGTCCTACAGCGCAGCAAGATGGAGCACTCCCCACACCCATGTGTCAGCCATTGCAGTGCACAACTCCACCCGACAGCTAGATATGTTTCCCTACATGGAGGGGTGTCTGTGGGTGGTAAGCCTTCACCACAACTCACAACACGGCCCCCACTCCCACAGACCAGCAAGATGGAGCACCCCTCCCTCTCATAACCATGTGACAGCCATTGCATTGCTCCCTCCAAACCAACAAGTAGGTAGACTACTGTACAGGGCGGGGTGTCTGTAGGCATGAGGACTGTACTACGACTAACATTTGGGACATGTCACGTAGCAGAGGAACAGGTAGCACTGCTCCCTGTCATAATCATGTGACTAATGTGCACACGGACATGAATTACAGAGTCATAGCCCACATGAGCCATCTCAAATACACTAACACGTAAGGAGTCACGTCTGCATGCACAAGTCTCACTGGAGTACTGACCCACATGCCGTGCACTGTGCCAGTCATCACACACATCAGCAACACCATCGAAGTCTTGTCCATGTAGTCGTGTCTGCTTGTTCCGTTGACATCGTACAACATCACCCATGTAAGTCTATCTTGTCTCAATGTAACAGAGTGGAACCACAGTAATGTCACATACACCACTGGACCCATGAACCACACAGCTACACAATGCACATTCAATATCTCATCCATCTCATCTTTTTAGCCCCAGTGTCATGAAAGGTATATCATCTAAACAGTTGTCCCATATACAGTAGTTCAGCAAAGATTCCTGCCGATGACCAATAATGTGTCTGCAGTGTCTGAAGCGCACGTCACACTGTGATTTACAACATACCTAATATAGTCAACACCCCAAGAGCACTGCATTGCTGCACATGGCTGAGGGTAGCACGCACACCAAGGAATTGTCCCATCTGCAATACATTGTGTGGCACACAACCATTACTCACTCACTACAATGCTTGCAGTGTAATGTCCCTAAATGATAACAGTGAGCAGATATGCTGGGTATGTCAGACATACACACACCTTTGTCTCTGCAGTGTCGTGTGGCCAAAACACATGTCCCCTTCTGCACCCATATGTCACAGTATGTACCCCAAAACCATATTTCACCTCAAAAGCGTTCATGGGGCTGTACCCCTTTGCCATCTGCGTTTCTAAGCGTTTCATTTGAACCCCAAAACCATATTTCACCTCAAAAGCGTTGATGGGGCTGTACCCCTTTTGCCATCTGCGTTTCTAAGCGTTTCATTTGAACCCCAAAAACATATTTCACCTCAAAAGCGTTGATGGGGCTGTACCCCTTTTGCCATCTGCGTTTCTAAGCGTTTCATTTGAACCCCAAAACCATATTTCACCTCAAAAGCGTTGATGGGGCTGTACCCTTTTGCCATCTGCGTTTCTAAGCGTTTCATTTGAACCCCAAAACCATATTTCACCTCAAAAGCGTTGATGGGGCTGTACCCCTTTTGCCATCTGCGTTTCTAAGCGTTTCATTTGAACCCCAAAAACATATTTCATCTCCAAAGCGTTCATGGGGCTGTACCCCGTTTCCACCAAAGCCACAAAATGTAGGGGTACTGCAACACACACCGATTGGCTATCCAAATCCGTCCCATGCCATGTGCACCCATCACACTATTCCATTGCCTTGATCACGCACACACATTGTAGAGCCATACACACGCATCTGGGAAATCAGTGCACAACTGTGCACCAACTGTGAATGTCAGACATCTAACACAAACCTTGCAAGGTGCAACACAATAACCTTTCGTCTCCGCCCCACAGGTGACGAACAGCATGATGCTGGAGAGGGAGACAGCAGCCATCACAGCCAGTCCACAAGCCCTCCACCCGGACTCACGGATGTGGAAGACCTGGACACCTCTTCGGACGAGGACTCCCGACCAGGCACATCTGGTGTGGCAGGGCTCAACCGCTCCCCAGGACCCCTCCTACCCACCAACCCATCTCCCAGGGCTGGTGACCAGTCCCAGGCCCCTGCTGCCACGGTCATTGCGGCCACCACCACCGCCGCAACCACCACCACCACCAGGGCCTCCCTGACCACTCACCCTGCGCAAGGGGCTGCACGCACGTCGACATCGACCCTGGGAGCCACAACGAGGCCCCGGGTGACCACTGTGGCGAGTGGGCAGGTCGGTGGCAGCAGTTCAGGTGGGAGGAGCAGGGTCAGGCCAACGCCATCAGAGCCTGGGAGCCAAGCCCTGCCGCAAATCGCCAGAGTCCTTGGGGCCTATGAAGAGGCCCAGGGACAATGGGCCCGGTCAGCTGCCGATACGCGGGAAGTCCTTGGGGTGTTGAGGTCCATGGACGCCCATATGGGCCAATTCGTGACCCGTATGGGCAAACTTGTCGACCTCATGGGCCAGCTAGTGGTGGCGGTGAGGGCCCAATCAAGGCCAACCACACCACCTCCGCCACCACCTGCTGGGGCGCAGGTCCGTGCAACATCCAGTTCCCCTGCGTCCACAGCGAGTGGGCAATCCTCAGCCACCACCAGCAGCCCACAAACACAACCCCCCTCTCAAACGTGGAAGGGGTCGTCCGAAGAGGAAACAGGTGTCCAGAGATGACTTTGCACGCTCCAAACGCCAGTGAGACAGCCAGCCACGGTGGCCATCTACTGCATTCACTTGGACTACTATCCTACCCCACACTGCCATGTGAATGGCATGTGTCTGTCGGACTGTGGACCCAGAACAACATGGGTACACCTTGACCATCACGCGGACATGTCCGTCAACTCATTGTTCCAGCATGCACCACTTTTGTCATCACCTTGCCCACAATCACATGTCACTGCTCAAAATAAATACACCTGGATCACATTCTGTTGTATCTGCTCTGTGTTTAATCAAGGATGTGCAACCGTCACCATGATCAGAAATGCATCAGGAGTGTGGTATGTCGATAGGCCAGGAGAGGCTGTAGGGACCTAGGGGTGAAAAACAGAACAAGAGTCCATTGAATGTGTGTGTCACACACTCATCACACAGTACTTGTCATCAAGTTTAAGCAATGTACACACATCTCACAGAGCAACAGGGCACAATGCCACAGCCACTGTCAGTGGCATACTACCCTGGACATGGACCATTGCCACACAGCACTCAGTGAACAATAGGCCGCCGTGACAATGCACACATACACCTACACAACTACAGCAACATCAGCCGACGTACATGGTCACTCACCGTCAAGTGAAGTAGCGGGCGATGAGCTGCTGACGCTCATTCACTGCTTCCTCCTCTCCACTGTCCTCGTCACTGGACACGGCCTGGTCTGCAGGCGGGGGCCCTGGCTGATCACCGTCATCCACTATCAGGGGGATCTGCCTGCGAATAGCGAGATTGTGCAGCATGCAGCATGCCACAACTATCTGGCACACCTTCTGTGGGGAGTATGCCAGTGCACCCCCGGTGCGGTCCAGGCATCTGAATCTGGACTTCAGGAGTCCAAAAGTCCGCTCCACCACACGTCTGGTCCTCCCATGTGCCTCATTGTATCTGACATCAGCTGGTGTCCTGGGATTACGTAGTGGGCTCAGCAGCCAAGGCCCGTTAGGATATGCAGAGTCACCTGGGTGTGAGAAACACAGAGAATCGTTGCAATTCCAACAGGATACAAGACAGCATGTCACACCCAGCACGCTACACGAGTATGCATACTCACCAACAATCCATGCACGGTCCGGTTGAAGATTGGACATCATTCGTGGGAGGATGCTGTGGCGCATGATGTGCGAGTCATGGGTGGAACCGGGAAACTTCGCACACACGTGTGTGATGATCATGTCCGCCAGGCACACCACTTGCACATTCAGGGAGTGGAAATGTTTCCGGTTCCTATAGATGTGCTCCATGACCTGTGGTGCAACAAGGCCAACATGGGTGCAATCAATTGCACCAACAACGTGGGGGATGCGTCCAAGGGCATAGAAAGCACCCTTCACTGCCGCCAAATCACGAGCCCTGGGGAATCGGATGTACCGGTTCCTGTACAGCATCATAGCTGACAGGACATCCCGTAGCACCATGCTGAACATGGGTTGGGACATTCCACCTCCACTGCCTACCGTGTGTTGGAAAGATCCGGTAGCGAAAAAATGCAGTGCAGCCATCACCTTAGCCGTGGGGGTGAATGCTGTTGGATACACCCTGCGAGGACGAAGGTGGGGTTCCAACATGGCACATAGGTGATGCAGGGTGGGTCGGTCCAGCCGGAATTTACGAATGACCTCCACATCCTCCATGTCTGACAGCAATTGGTAGGGGCGATGTATGTTTGGTCTCCTCCTAGGACAGATGGAAGTGGACACATGTCAATGCAACACACCACATGGCACTTTCACATACACATAACTAAAATTACTGACAAAGCAATAGAATCACAGAACAGCTGACAAGTAGGGACAGCACAGCTACAATACTCTTACACAGGTCCCCTTACCAATAGCAATGGCTACTGACACAAACCATTGCTATGAGCATGCACATGGGGATTTAGGCCCTAATAGCTTGAAAGGCATCATGATGGTTTCAGACTGCATAGGTGGGAAGCGACAACACCACGGCAATATACCTAGCTGCTGTGCCAGACACAGCTTCCGAGGCTGGGTGAGTATGGCACACACCAACAACACAATGTACACAGGCTGAGCGGCCAAAACAAGTGGGTCCTGTTGCACAACGGGATATGAGACAGTCAATGATGTCCCTAGTTCACCCAATGTACAGCACTGTACGTATCACACCTCCAACACACATTGACAGGTGTACACATTGACAACTCCATGACAACACAGCTGTGTGAATGCAAACACACATCACAAGTGACACGTAACGTTGCACGTGCCAAGTGGGAGATGTACATTGAGAAATATGGCATGTGTGTGCATATGCACATCCCATGCTCCCATGCTAATGTGTACATGATGATGTGCCAACAGACATGTGGAGGCTGAGCACTGGCCGTCAATGCCTATGCACACAGCATGAAGTGGCCCTGTCCAGTGTGGACATGCTCCCACACACAAATCATGGCCACACCTGCAAATGCATGGCGCACATTCAACTGTGGATTCCACATGGCACCAGCGGACTGTACCCGCCATGGACCAGGCCCTTGAGGCCAACTCCAATGGCCCTCGCGACTGCATCCTGCGTGTTCGACGATAGAGGTAAGCGTACCGGGACAGCTCGGTGCAGGCCATTGTGTGCATTTGAAGTAGGCAGACATGGTACACCAATTGCAGCAGCTTGGACCCACTGGAACAGCCCCAGGGGGCTATATGAGTGTGGGAGGGAGACCGGCATTACCACAGCTTCCAGGGACTGCTGCCTGGCATCCCTCAACAACACCTGCCGCTGCTGCCACATGTCCACCTACATGTCGACGACTCTGAAGATATGTCCAGGTCCACTCACCAGCGAGGAGCTGGAGATCATGGATTCCGAGCTCCACGCACACTGCCCAAGGCTATTTATAGCAAAAGTTGTGTGTGTAAGACAACTACAGTGTGTGTGGGAGTGCATGTGGGGGACACACATGTCGTTGATCCGCAGCACTATGATTCTGAGCCTGTGGGGTTCCAACATGCACTGCTTACCATGCTAACTACAGGTGTAAGGGGTATGTAGGCTCTCTGGCGCTTTCCCATGCATGTCCCTCACGAGTGGTGGTACATGGCATTTCCATGTCACACATCCAGTCACGCAGCCACTTGGCAATGCAGGACTCAGGGCAGTCATTGCTTGTGTGAATGGCTGGCTGGGTCCCTGCTGGCCTTCTCAGTCGCAGCAGACCTGGGCTGCACATTGACCGCACAATCCTAGAAGGAGACAACACTGACTGTACAGTGGGTTACATGTGTCTTTTGTTCAGGACTCTCCTGAAATGCGCAAACTCAGCCCTGTCGATTGGACACACCATGCCTTGTGATAGGGATGTGTGTGAGTGATAGTGGCACTGAATGTGACCTCCATTGCGGGGTGAGCCATTCACAGGGCGAGTACGTTGAGGGCTGCGCAGTGTTGGACACAGTGAGTCCACCCACAAAGATGTGTTGCCTTGTGATCTATGTGTTGGTCCACCTGACAATGGACAGTAGATGTGGGCAGACTACACATTGCTCAATGTTCTGGCAACCTGCATGTGAATGGGATGGACAGGTACTAAGTACACACTCCCACCAGCATGCATTCATGTGTGGTGTACACATGCTGTTAGGCCATGTCCGATTACTTCCTGGCTCTGTTGCACGTCTCTGAGTATTTGGGATGGGTCAGCAGCATGCCACTGTGATTGGTGGATGTGGGTGATGTTGAGAAGTGTATGAGTGATATTCCAGGCCTCTTGTGTACCATCCCTGCAGTTTGAAGTCCTCCAGCCCAAGGGCTTGTGATGAGCCATTGCATCCAAGTTGATGCCTCTGTGTATGTGTGACCGACAGTGCAGCCAATTCCACAAAGGGTGTGACGTCATCTGCCGGATGAGCTACTACGTGGCGATAACGAATCGGGGGATGCCCCCTCGTATTGTCAGGTCAGCACGGCGCTGCATTTCACCAGTAATGGTCTGCATCTTGACAGTCACACAGCCTGTGCCGGATGCATGTTTGTAGGGGCATCAGCAGCAAGCAAGTGTACAGTATTGTGGGATGGTGTCTTTTGCTGTGAGAGGCAGCATGTGTCCACAGCCTACCCATAATCTGGGTAATGTGATGTTTGTTGTGTGATGCAGTGGGTTGTAAGTGTACTCTGTGCTGTGTGCATCTGACATGCATATGCTATTCCTGAGGCTCAAGATGTAATTTGAGCACTCTGCATTCTCAATGCACTCAGAGTCGTAGCCCTCAGGAACAACCTGTAGTAGGCTGGAGTGGCAATTCACATGTATGTTTGAGGCACTGTGCCTACTCTGATTTCGTTCGGTCATATGTGTGCGATGCCTCACCTCATATCTCTGGTACTTACACATCCGGCACACTGTGCAACAGCAGTTGTGCTCGTGTGAACGACAGGTGGATGGCATGGGCTCATGGCCATTGTGGCCTGTCATGTTGCAGTCTGTGTGAGTGGTTTCCCATTCTGCTCCATGCAGGTATGTCTTTGGCCTAATTACGTAGTGGTCATCCTTGCCACCATCAGGACAGTGGGTGTGCACACCGCGATTTGTGGCTATGGTCGCAGGGTGACACAGGCCGGGTGTAGTGCTATGTGCACAACACATGTGCCACTTATTAGCGGCTTCATTTACTGTACGCCAGCCATTACGTGTTGATTGTGGTGGCTGTATGCAATTGCACAGGTATCGTGCAACATGTGGATTTGGGTATGTTCTGTGCTGCTTCCCTTGCACATGTCTGTTTAATTGATGCCAGATGAGTGAGGCCACCTCGCTCTCTCTCATGTGGCATCTCCCGTGGGTGCTGAGGGACAGGGGACGGTCAACAGTGGTGTGGCATCAGATGTAGCAGCTGCACAGGTGCTGAGTGAGACAGATGCGACCGGCGCCTCGGAGGGGCCAGACGTGTCCTGGATGAATCACAGGCCTAGACGGCAATTTCTGAGTCATCTGAGGTCAGAGGTGATGCATCCATGTTTGGTAACACAGGGGACGTGGACTCTGGCTCCTCTTCAGCCACGCGGAGGCCAATGCCCACCCTCCCATCTACTTCCACTGGTGCAACACGTGTTGGCACAGGGATGAAGGGTAGAGTTTCCTTCACACCAGGCACAGCTGCCCCTGCACATGTGACCCCTGCTGCCCTTTAGTGCTGGGTCTGTTGAGCTTATGCGCCATCTCTGCGTGGGGCAGACAGCTCTCCTCAATAACGTCATTGCCCATGACATCAGTTTGCCGCAGGTGACATAGTTCATGGAGGGCCCACATGTACGCGTGGGTGGGCTACACCAGACTGTCCAATGGTTGTCCCCCCAGTCAAGGTGGGCCTTCAACTGGGCCAATCTCAGGCTGACATTCCTGACCCTTTCTCCACCCCCTGGGGAGTGGCACATCTGACAACAGCAGGGCACGAGTCCTAAAATAAGAAGTGGGGGGACGCTGATGTCACGACAGGAAGTGACATCACGGAAGGTGGCTTGCACCGTCAGACTCATTGCCTCCCCTTGCTCACCCCTTATATGCGATTGCATCGGAGAAGCCAGCGCGTGCACAAGCAGCTCCGATCTCGCCCCAGAGAGGCCAAAGAGTGAATGTGTGGGTCCATTTGTCCCAGTTATCTGTCTCACTGTAAAATAAGTGGGGGGACGCCGTCCACCCGCGTGGTACCCTGACTCGAGACCTGGACAACAGTGACAATGCATGACAGCCTCCGGAGTCTGGATACACCACATGCAACACACAGAAGCTGTAGCTGCCCTAGCGGGCCAGGCCGCAAACACAATCCCAGACGAAAGGTAGACCCACCCCGGCGCGCATAGTCATTACAACCACTGCCATTGACAAGGGACCCATGTGGTGAGACATGGGCCTCAGAGTGACGGGCCTCCGAGCCATCCCCCACCGAGTGTCATGCAACTCACACATATCGCAAAGCCAATAGGACACTTTGCCTGCACACCAGGTCTCGAGTCGGGGTACCACGCGGGTGGACGGCGTCAATGCAGCATTGATTTTACCGCGAGCCCGATAACTGAAGCAAATGGACCCACACATTCACTCTTTGGCCTCTCTGGGGCGAGCTCGGAGCTGCTTGTGCACGCGCTGGCTTCTCTGTTGCAATCGCATGTAAGGGGTGGGCGAAGGGAGGCAATAAGTCTGATGGTGCAAGCCACCTTTCGTGACGTCACTTCCTGTCGTGACGTCTGCGTACCCCCACTACATATTTAGGACTTGTGCCCTGCTGCACACTGAGAATGTGTTGCCTGCAAGATGTGACCAGGAGAAGGGCGCCATGACCTCCCACCCACCAAGCTCCACTGCCATCCCGTGCCCTGGGTAGCCTGTGCAGGCGGACAATGTAGGGGGTACACCTGGTGGACAGGGGATGTGAGTGCCTTGGCAAGGGCCTGGCAGACGCACAGCAGTATCCAGCATGTCCCCAGAGGGAGGGCTAACGTCTACACCTGATGCAGCATTGATCGTGTGTGGAAATCTAGCCCTCCGGAATCCTCCCCACACAGTCTGTTTCAACACTGCATGTGTGCACCTACCCGTGCCACCCACCCACCTGGGCCAAGCAGAACTCCCGCTTCACATGCCACATGTGTGTCTTCCACAGTTGTGCTTCTCTCTCAGGGGCGGACCTCCAACTGTCCCGTAGCACACAGACAGCACCGAGTCGAACTGGCATCCTGTTTGAATGGTAGGCACACTCACACATCTACCTGTGACACAGTGGTGGCTGTGATGGCTATTGTGACTGCCATGGCAGTGTTGGTGGCCATGTCAGGGTACACTCACACACATTGCATACGCAGCTTTTCATGTCACTACTCTGCACATCGGACTGGCCACTGCCCCTGGTGTTGATCAATTTTGCTGCATGTCTATGTAATCTGTGACTGGATGCTGTTGTTCCTGTAGTCGGTTGTGTCTGTGTAGTTGCTTATTGCAGTTGTTGCTGTGTGTGCATGGTTAAGTGAGGCACATGCCGTGTATGGTACCTCAACAATTGCAATGTCTGGTCTCACATTCCAATGTGTTGTACACGTGGCAGGGACTTCACTTCTTTCAGACTCTGCTACTTGTGTGTGTGATGAATAAGTATTTTTGTGACACGGATTGTCTGCATGTATTTGGTGGTATTTCAGGGAAAATGTATCCGTGTCATGTTTGCGTGCAAGCAAAGCACAGGGTGTGAGTCTAGCCACAGGATGACAGGTAGCATGTGCAGAGTATGCGGGTATGTGTGAGCTTACTTGCTGTGTGGCCAGCAGTGTAGGTGTATGATAGTCTTGTGATGAACATTGGTCCTGGGCACATGGCTTACTTTCAATGTGTACATTTGGGAGGTGTAGGTGTGTGTGGTGTGAGTGGTGTGACTTTGGGGTAGTGTTGGTGTGTGTGTGTGCGCTCTGGCAATGTCGACTACACACATGTGTTACCCAGGCCCATGGTGGATGTTTGTATCCATGTTCAGGTCTGCGAATGTGTGTGTTGTATGTTGCACATTGTGCAGTGTGTGGGTGTGTCCTTGCAGTTCAGGATGACTCCTACTTGATATGTTTCGGACATAGTGTGTCTGCAGGGTGTGTGACTGTCAAGATTGTGCCTTGTTCAATTGAGCATGTATGTGAATTTCTGCAGTTCTTACTCACTGTGCAGTCCTGCCCACCCACACTGATATTGTGTGTGTGTTTTGTCATGCATTGATGTAGCATGCTTTTGCGTGGCTCCTACTTTTGCTTGATGAGTGTGATGTCAGACTGTGAAGGTAATTATACACATATGTAGGACTGTGCTTTGTAGTGACCAGGCCGTCAGTGTTAATGTGATGATCTGTTGGGCCACGTCAGAGTCTGACAAATCCAGGCCCACGAGCTGTAGTATTTCACTAGGGCCACTGTTGCGGCAACTCATATGCATTGACATCCAATGACACTAGACTACATGGTCATCTCACGACTCTTGTGTACTTCACACACTCTCATCCTCTCTCATTCGTACTTGTCTTCGTAAAATAATTCTACTGAGTCACATATTTGCTTCAAGGCATGTATTTGGACTTACTTCTTCTGTGATGCAGTATAGTGGACACTACTGGCAGCAAAATGCATGTGGAGGATATACTTAGCATGATTACACATACAAAAGGGGGTACGGGTAGATGTGATTAGTTGTTGACTGTGGAATGAATGCTTCAGAGTTACAACTGCCTTGCCCTTGCTATGCTAAAGTACATTTGCTAATTACTGAGGAGCTGTAGACTTTGACACAGACGGTATTCATTTTGCCTACCAGACTGCTTGACATCATAGGCACAGTACATCTCAGTTCCATGGTACAGGTTTACTACAATAGTAACTCCGACACACCTGCGTCAGAGGTGACATCAGAGCAGGAGCCTACATGCATGCAGCAGCGTCTCACTAGTTGTTGCAATGTGGTGGCTACTGAACATGACACAATAACTAGGGCCATGTTGTAGGGGGTTGCATTTGTTGTCCATGCAAAAGTCCTGGCACGGAAGTACAGACTATGGTGAGGTGACAGTTCTCACGTAATACAGCAGACAGATAAGTGTGCACTGACAGGTGCATGTGTTCAGGTGCGCAGAATACATATTATGGCATAGTTGTTCGTGCATTATTGGCCATGTGGTTACTGTACACAAGTCCCAATACCTCTGCCTCCCCCTGTTCATGCAGAGACACGGGATATGGTGAGGAACAGAGAGCATGTCCCGAAATTGTCCGATGTCATGGAAGTGGAGTTGATGGTGAGGTGTTTGTTGCAGATTGTATGGTATAGTTGTTGTACAGCTAACTGCCCACTCCGTGCGAAAGCCAAGCATAGGTACGGTGTTGAACATCATTGTTCAATTGGGGGTAATGAGTCGGGGACCGATGAATTGACAAGTTGTCAAGTATGCGATACCTTCCAGCAGGGCATCCATGGCATTGGTGGTAAACATGGATGCCATCCAATGAAGCGGATGGTGGCTAGCAACGTGTTCATCATAAGTTGACCCTTCTAGAAGCCTGATGGGACATGTTGGATGACATTCGATGAAACTGTGATCCAGAATACGTTGTGTGGAGGCACACTGGTCCCATTGCAGTGTGTGTCCGATTGCAGCCACATACGCCATGCCCCCATACACTGAACAGATCCTGTCGTCGGCGTCCAGGGGTGCAAACAAGTGTACCAAGTCCGCCTTTGGACATGCCGGGTTGGAGAGACATAAATCCACAGGACAGTGGAACGGACACCTCCGACAGTAGAAAACGGGGATGACGCAGCTGAACATTGCAATGCGGTAAGTTACTCGGTAACTTACGTTCAGCATAGCCAGATTTTCACAGCCCACTATCTGTAGCAAGCTCTCAATGTACAGCTGCATCTGTCCGGCGTAGTTGGGAAACAGTGGTGCAACAGCTATTTTGCTACAGGGTGATGTGATGGCGTGCTCCGGCTGCCTGTGCAGTCAGCAGAGTGCAACCTCCGACGATGCTGGGAATTCTGGAATGGTTGTACGGCGGCAGGACCTGGGTTATAGCTTGGGTGGAGGACACAGGCCCTCATCCCACATGCTTCAATGAATGGTCAAGGGAGGCCAGTGGTGTCTGACTCCTTCCAGATTACTTGCATTTGACCCACATGGAGGAGTGGTATAATTTGTTTTGTGTTATTAACTTTCTTTCATGTTGGGCGCTATCTGCCAGTGGACGGTTTACTCTGCATGGCTCTGTTTGGCTTCTTGTTGGTACAATGGCTCCATTCTCCAGCATAAATTGTTGCAAGGTGATTTCAGAGTAGGAATGGAAGGCCATTCAGTGGTATCTGCTCTCATATGTGTGGGCGGGACACTGCGTTTCCGCTATACATTGGGGCTTCTGTGTGGGTGTAGTAATTGGAAACACCTGTTCTCAGGCAGCAGGGTTTTTCAATTTTGTACATTGCATGGCTTGATATTGCGAGCAGGATGGTATAGGTATTTTTGGATGAGACTGGCGTGCCTTTGCGGACGGGGTCCATATTCTGCACTGTTATGTAGCAGCCGCTGTGTGCTTCGCCATGTTTTGCACACAAGGGTGTGTCCTATTTTGCCATCACATTACTCCCCTGTTTGGGACACTTGTGTGACATCAGGTTGACAACTGTGAGTTGTCGGTTGGGGACATGACTGATGCAGGAAGGCCACGTGACATGTGCCTTCAGGATGGGGCTGGTGTGTGGGGTGTGTAATTGTGACCCTGTGGTGTTTGTGTGCAGCCCATGCATGGCGCTGTCGTTGGCCTCTGCGTTGTGCGCATGTGTACCTGCGTCATCGCCGCTGCGCTGCGGTGCCGTGACGGGGACGTCACTTCCTGGTCCCGGGTAGTGGGTGCCCAGGATGTTGCGAGTTGTTTTTTTTTTTGACAGGTGGGACATGTGTGGGTACATTGGTGGATGCGTCCTGTCCACACAGGGGTGTCTGGGGGGGCCATGTACAGTTTTTCCGCCCTTGCACTGTGTGCAGTGTTTGCGTGCCCTTGTTGTGTGTCTGCCTACCTGCATCGTCGTGGCGCGTTCACTCCTAGGTGATGCATCAGGTAGAGCATGGGGATGGCCTGGAGTGCAGGATTCATCTCTGGGTGGGCCGCCTTTTTAGCCTCCGTACTGAACAGTCGGGTTTCTGCCTTGGTATCTCGTGCGGTGTCTCTTTGCCGGTGAGGCTGTTTGGTTGTGGCATCGTAATTTGTACGCCGGGCGGTACGTCATTTCATCGGACGGTGTGTCTCCATTGGCTCGCGCCGCTACGTAGACGGGCGCACTTTGATGGCGGGCGGCTCCGCAGGCTTATGGGCGGTGTTTGCCTGACTTTTCACATCCTAATTTTGCGGGCGTGTGGGCCGTTGCTGGCGGACGGTAACTAGCGGTTTTTGCCTCCGACAGCACGGCGGTTGTGCTTCCGCCCGACATCGTAATGGGCCCCTATATTATTTACAACGATATTTTGGATTCGATATTTTTGTACTTACCTGTCTGTAGATAGGAATTCGATATTTTGGCATTCTATATTTTATCCACGATATTTTGGTAGGTCGATATTTTGGCATTCTATATTCTGTCAGTGATCCGTAAGGGAACAGCAGGAACGTCATGTATGGTGATATGTTTTAAGTGTAAACAGTGTTGTTCTACTCATCCAATGGGTTGAGCCCCTCGTTAACAGAGTTACATCTTGTGATCCAGCGACATTCGCATCTTTGTAGTAGTTGCGAAAGGTCATCACCCCTACATGGTTGGCCAATTACTTGCCAGAACATCTCTGTCTCAGAATGGTTCATGGCAATGTAAAGGGAGACAAGGGAGGCGTTGTCCACTTTGCACCTGATGTAACTTTTGTGTTAGATGATACGTTGCTTAATCAGCTGGGTGGTTTGACCAATGTATAGTAAGAAGGACCGCAGCTTCTCTGAAATAATCTTTTTTCCACTTGAAGTTTTTGCGAATACGGAGGAACTGTCCATAAAGAAGTCCATCCCTTAGACTGCGGGGTTGGTAGTTGAAATATAGAAGGATGGTGTTCCTCTAAGTAGGCTTGCGGTAGAGCAAGATGCTTATATTTTCATCTTCGGTATGGAGAGTGATGTCCAGGCAGGGTAGATCATTACACCTGCTTCAGAAACTGCAAGTGGAAAAAATACTATTTGCAAGAAGCTGCGGTCCTGACAGATAAACTCACTCACCGTGGCGACCCTAGCAGCTTAGTCTTCTGTGCACTTAAATGTGTATGGTATTGCCCTAAGGTCACCGTCCTCATTCCGAGACCTAATAGTCACACCTGCATACCTTTTGTGTCCACATTCAGTCCCTCCAGCAATCAGGTCAACAAGATTGTAAGAAACAATTTGGACATACAGCATACACTAACATCCTTCTCTGAATCCCCCCCCTTTTTCCTAAAAAAAAGACAACATTTAGCAGACCATCTGGTACACACCATTACCTGGGATAAAAAGATCACCAACACATAATCCTCTATGATTCTATGGGTTGCACAGGGCCAGTTTGAATCCTTTTAGAGTTAGCGCCGCTGTAATTGGCACTATCTTTAAAGGTGGAAGTATTTCTGAAGTAAAACTCAGTGTACTCATTTTCTTTTTCTGTTTTAGGTGGTTACTATTCAATTTGTCCAGGAAACTTTATGCACAAATTAGATGGTAAACAGGTATACATATAACCAGATCTGGCAGCCAGGACCTGATATGACACATAGGTGCATATTTACAACACCGCCGTAGCGTAAAGGTTTCAGCGTTATGGTGTTTTTTTTTTATTGCCTTATTTACAAAGTGCTGCTAACTGTGGTTAGCAGTACTTTTTCAGCGTAAACGGGAATTTTCAGGATTGTCACTTCTGTTAGCGGGACTTAACGAAAATGAGATACAAGGTAGGCGTTCTCGTGAAAAAAACTGCTGCTAACCACACTTCTCAATATTTACAATGAAACCCCGTCCGCCGGTAACCCCCCAAAACTGCCACTAAGTTCAGTTAGCGGCAGGTTTTTTAGACCAAAACATAGCTGGTCTTAAAAATGGTGCAAACACACCTGTATATGAGGAAGACAATCCCAGACCCTCATTGACAAATTTCAACGACACCATGGAGGTACTACTCTTGCAACTTGGAGCTCCAAGAAGACCACTCCCACCACCACCACAGAGGTAGCGCCGCAGAAGAGAGCGGGTCTACTGTCAAAGGATCACCCTCATACAACTCCGGCCAGAGGAGGTGATAGCCCATTACAGGCCAAAAAGGTCCTCGATCCTCCGACTACTCAGCCAACTAGCACCAAGGCTGCAGGCCCCATCCCAGCGCAGCACTAACATTCCTCCACAGACCAAGCTATTAGCTGTGCTGCACATGTTGGCCTCAGGCACCTTTCAGCCCACCACTGCCAGAGTTGGAGGAATGTCCCAGTCATCCTTCTCAAGGATCCTCCCCACTGTCTTGGATGCCATCATCTGCCTGACGCCGCAGCACCTACGCTACCCCAACAACCAAGGCTTCTATGCCATTGCTGGTTTTCCGCATGTTTTGGGGGCAATTGACCGCACCCATGTGCAACTTGTGCCTACTGTGGACACTGCACACATCTACAGGAACAGGAAGCACACATACTCAATGAATGTGAAGGCAATTGTGGACCACCTTGGCCAGTTTATCAATGTGGTAGTCTCGTTTCCAGGGAGTGTGCATGACTCAATACATCGTCCGCCAATCTGTCATCAACCAGCGGTTTGAGAATTACACCTATGGAAATGGACTGCTGGTTGGTAAGTACAAACTGAACACACCAAACACCTTAAGTCACCAATCATGTAGCTCAACTCTGTCAGAATGGACATGTACAAATAGAATTCTGCATACATTGTAACTGGGCCAACTACTTTACACAAACGCCTAATGCCAAAGAACAACACACATGGAAGTAGGCCTAACAAGGGAGTAGGCTAGAAATAATCTCACAAACCACTAAGTCACTTTCGGAATATAGATCTTGCAGATCTCATCAGACAAAAATTGCAAGGAATAAATGCATCATGTGCCCCAAGACATATGCTTGTGCTGTGCTGCATTCAATCTGAAACAAAGACAAGTGTCATTTGTACAACAAGATGACAGATCACTCGGCTATCCCCTGCTCTGGTGGACAATTAGCTGACATCCACAAACAAAGGCACCCATGCACCATGATGCAAGGGTGACTGTGTCATGGCGAGGAAAGTAAACCTGCATGAAGGGACACCAAACTGCACACAAACAATCACAAAAGTTGAATTAGCATTACTCTGGGTCGTGTCAGAATGTAGCATGCATAGAAAGAGCATACAAACAAGATAAATGTAAATCTCACTCCATGTTGCGCATCCCTATGCCTCCCCTGGTGAGGTGTATCAATCTGATGCATTTCCTGGTGGAAAATTAATACCAGATGCACAAATAAAGCCAAATAAATGTGTGTTGAGTTGTAACACACACAGCAATATCCATGGTCTGACCCCAACACGCATACAAGCAGATTCAAAGTTACCATATGCCAAAGGACATCAATAGACATGTGCGTTGTCTTCAATGTCCCAGTAAGTCAAGTGCACCAGGTACCAGTGCTACTGCTTCTCAAGCAGAGACCCACCTGGGGTGCAAGGGGAATGTAAATAACCCACAATGAGTAAAACATTTAGCAACCAAGTACTTCTGGTGCCAGGTACCCCCAGTACAATAACTCACAATGATGTATCTTGCTGATGCATATACATAGTAATGTGCCAAAAGTCAAGGGGGCTTCTTCACAAGCCCCATGCGCCACTGGTGCCTCATTTACAATATGTGCAAAGTGATGTACCATTGGTGCAAGGGGCATCTTAATAACCCCAAAGGTGTTCTGAGGTACCCAGACAGTTACAAGATGTAGGTAATACACAGGAAATGGCCAATGGCATCATGGTGATGTGTAGGCTGTAAAGTACAGCCTATTCAATATCGGTGAAGCAGGTTGTTAGAAATGGGATTTCTGGTTGGCTAGAGCTTGTGCCTAAGCCAGGCAGAAACCACCACTCTAGTCAGGGCAAGGGAGTTACATACTGAAGATAACCCCTGCTCACCCCCTTGGCAGAGCAGTCAGGCCTATAGGTGTAAATCATTTGCGCAACACACTCACACAGCAGCGACACACTAGGCACACCACAAAAGAAACTCCACACAAGGTTATGTAAAAATAGCCTTTGTATTATCCATAAAACACATTAGAATGCAATCACATATGTACACTGTGCCACCTGGCACTAGCTATTACTTTACAGGGGATTATATACATTACAGGGCCAATTGGGCCACTGTCCTCACCATTAGTGAAAAGCACAACCAGTAACTACTGGTAATAGTACCCTCATCATAAACCCATTATGCTTAGACATATTGTATAACACATAATCACCAGTAGTGTAGTACATCACCACATACACATTTCAATCAGGGCAAAAGCTGTAAACATCCTGTAAAAGTACTCATTACCCCAGGATGTCAGTAACTCCCCAGTCAACATGGAGTGTAGGAATCTCCGTTCCCCCTCCTTTGGGAAATGCATTACAGCGCTTAGGACCCTTGTCCTGGGCTCGCCCTGCACATATATCGGGGGCTCCTCACACGGGGGGCGGCACCACAGCATCTGTGCTCCCCCAAAGCTGCAGTCACCGCGCTTCAGCGCTTAATGTATGGGCTGCATAGAAATGGCAGGAACGGGACCTCCGTCGAGGGTTGCTACCCCGTTCTGCTCTCGTGTGCCCCCAACAAAATATGTGACAGAAAGAGAGAGGGGCGGACCACCTCCCTCGGTAGGGCAACCTCACCGGGTCCCCCGCATCTGGCCTGGTTCACCCAATGGATCAAGGCAGCTGCCCACTAATACAGGAAGGGGCCCGGCCACTAATCTCAGACCAATGGGGCCAGCTGTGCCCCCTCTCCCTCCAGGCCCGCAATTGCAGGTCTCTCTCACCCGGGAGACAAGAGGAAGCTCGCAGCGGTCTGCTCCACAAAGCATGCCTTCAGGTAGGTGCTGGGAGGGGGAACGATACTCACCCACCTCCAGCCACAGCCATACCTTTAGCTGACGTCCCTCTCTCCGTTTTATAATGGGGCAGTTTCCCAGGGCCTTCTGCCCTAGCGCGTTGGTCCATGGCTCGCGAACACGGAGCGAAGTCTCCTTCGGGTCCGCTCTCTGTGGCCCACCCACAACCAGGCTCAGCCTGGCTTCTGCCCGGTCTCCACCTCAGCTTCTGGCACCCGCGATGCACCGGCTCTATCTTCGGCCAGGCCGCGCCCACAACCAGGCAACCATGCCTGACTTCCCACTTTCTTTGCTGCAGTCTACACAGCAGCTCCCTTGCTTTGCAAGCCAGGAAAAGGGCTGTTGGGGGGCACGGTCAAGAGCAGCCTGTGCTCCTTCTTTCAGTAATTGGTGCAGCGAGCCCCCACCACAGGCTCAGGAGACAGAAGCCTGCAGATTCACAAGGCGCCCATTTCTTGCCTCCAGCAGCATGGCTAAAACCCTGCCCAGGGCTCCTTTGGCGATTGCACTCCTCAGCGCCGGCCGTCCTGAGAGTGAGTCCTTGTCTTGGTCAGCAAGTTGAGCCCCTCGCATTCGCTGCTGTCGGATAGGCACAGCGCTCACCATAGGCTATTTGTAGAGTCAGAGAGGCAAGCCATGAATACCCTGGGAGTTCCCTGGGGGTTCCCAGCAGGAGGCAGGCTCAGGCCAGCACATAAGCAGATTCCAGATGGCGGTTCCCTGGCCCAGCACTCCTCTGGGGCAGCCGTCCCCCCTGTGGCTTCTCCTCCACCAGTTCCAAGTAAGCACCAACAACTCACAGCCCCAATACTTATATTGCATGTGTCCTTTGTTCTCCCCCCTGGCACAGGGCTCAGTGCCCAGTCCAAACCAGTTCTGGGAGGTTTTGGGGGGCACTCAAACATTTGTTTACAGTGCACAACAGTCCCCATTGACAGAGTAGTTCCTGGCCCCAGAAACACCACAGGGGGGCGGAGCCAGCATTGTACAAGGCTGGCACAGACCTATTCAGGGTCAGGGACTACTCCTCCCACTTCTCCAAATGCAGATCTGCCTCTTCAGCCTAGCGCTGACTCGCCCAGCCCCTCTGTAGCCACTGCACCTCCCCAGTCTCTGTCACTCCAGAGCCAGACATGCAATACACAACAGGCAGGCACAAAGACACATAGCACACAGAAAGGCCCACTTCTAAAAGTGGCATTTCTAAAATAGTGATAATAATTCTGTGAACACCATTACGCAGCATTTATTACTACGATTCCAAACATACCAAACTTGATCACGCTACTCCTCTCATATCAGGAATTACCACTGACACACTTATCAGGGAATCCCCAATGCATTCCTATGAGAGGGCAGCCTCACAGTAGTGAGAAACCAAAATGGCTGTTTGTCACTACCAGGACATGCCACACAGTTAAGGCATGTCCTACCTTTTACCTACAGCGCACCCTGCCCATAGGGCTAGCTAGGGCCTACCTTAGGGGTGACTGATATGTAGTAAAAGGGGAGTCACAGACGTGGCACCCACTTTAAGTGCCACGTCACAGCGGCAGTAAACTGCACGCGCAGGCCCTGCAATGGCAGAGGCCTGAGACAGGTTTGAAAGGCTACTTTGGTGGGTGGCGCAATCAGCGCTGCAAGCCCACCAGTAGCATTTAATTTACTCGTCCCGGGTATATGAGATACCACTTTACTGGGGACTAATAGGTCAATTAAATAAGCCAAACAGGTGAAGACCAATCTCACCACGTTTTACCATTGACAGCACATGCACTTTACACTGGACAGCAGTGATAAAGGGCCCAGAGTCCTAAAACCACAAACACCAGGTCAGAAAAAATACCAGGAGGAAGGCAAAAAGTTCAGGGATGGCCCTGCAAAAAGGGCCAAGTCCAACACAGGCCAATTGTATGTACCACAACATGACGAAGTAGAAAGTACAAAGCTGCACAATGGACACAAAATGAAAAAACCCCACCCTGCAAACACATCAGTGCTGTATACTAATGGACACCTCTCCATTTTCCGTTTCAGGTGATCAAGGATATGCACTGTCACCATGGCTGATGACCCCCATCAAAGTGACCCACACACAGGCCCATAGAGACTACTACAATGTGGCACTGGGACACACAAGGGCCATTGTGGAACGGACCTTCGGAGTCCTGAAATCAAGTTTTTGGTGTCTTGACATTTCTGGGGGAAGACTCCTGTACAGGCCTGAACTGGTCTGCAAAATCATACTTGCGTGTTGCATTTTGCACAACATCTGTGTACAGACAACACACCACTGCCAGAAGACCAGGAAGAGCAGGACAATCCAGAGGATGGGCAGGAGGAAGAAGCTGATGCAAGGCACACCATAGCTTCTGCAGCTGGAACAGCAAGGAGGGATGGCTTCATTCAACTTTTTTTCATAATCCATGTTAACAAATGTCTTGTCACAAACATTTCTTTCAACCAAAGTTTACACCTTCTGTGTTAGCAAAATAAAATATCACTACAACAGTGTCTTGTATGCTTGGTTTGTGACTTCAGAAGGTGATCAATCATGTAAAGTCACGTACACAAAACAACAGTGTAACAGATCACTCACTTAGCAGGGGATATGACACCAATCAAAGAAAGAGTGGGAAAGGGACAATGTATTGGGCATCTGAACTTATGACTGTGTATGGTTTCTCAGTGAGAATCAAAAACTGTGTGTTGTGTCTACACAGGAGCACAATCAAGTCTGTTTTCACACAAGAGTGTAGTACAACATACAAGTTGTGTCTGATGCATCATTGTAGCTGGATCCACATAGCTCTAAACAATCATAAAAGTTGAAACACAACATATATGTGAATTTTGTGCCACAGGAAAAAAAGTAACTGACAATAGTCACAAAGATATATGACAATTGTGGACTGGATCCACTTACAGATGTGGAGGATGAATACTCAAAGGATAGTACAGCCAGACTAATGGATGTATCAATACGGTGCAGGGAATTCTTCTAACACCAAGCAAACGCATTCATTCTATATTAGCAAGTGACACTACCTCCCTAGCCGACACATGTTTCTCTGGAATGCCAGATAAGCACATGTCTTGCATCACTAACACTGTGCATGATTCATCCATCAACACTGCACTGATCCAACAATGCTATAGTTCCATAAGCACAAACAATGACATATAGGTCAGCCATGGGACAACTGGCAAGGCATCATTAATCACACATCACACATCAACAACGTGTATGTAGGATTATGGACCTGGCAATGCAATGGCAAGAAAGTGTTGAAGTAACATGCACAACAACGAGTGTGGCATGGCAATGAAGGTGGAGATTTGGCTACATCCTCATCAAAAAGCACTTACTCTGTGTTGACACCCCCAAGACAGAGAACAAACATACACATGATTGAAGTTCAACAGGGAAACCAATAAGTACAGCCAAAACATGCAAGTAACATACAACCAATTACATCAGGAATGGACATCATATTGGGTTAGACGGACCAGAAAATAAATGGCTGCGCCATGAAGTTACACCCCCTATCTCTGGATGGTCACTACAAATATACTAATGCCAATTGCATGGTGTGTATAAATCAGGGATTTATCACAACTACACCCATCAAAATAACCAAACATCTGCAGGCACAGTTCAACATATAGACAAAAATGCACCTAAAAATAAATGTCAATGTCACATATTGTTGTATCTCTCAAGAAATGTACAACATACTCTTTAAAAAACATTGTTGCGCTAGATGGCCAGCCACCATGTATGGCATGTGTTGCAGTCCAGTGTGGCCAACCAGCCCCTCAAATCCAGACAGGTGTATGCAAGACAGAAATATCTGCCTGGTTAGCACCAAGGGAAATCCACCGTACACCCAAGAGATCTATAACATATGTTGAGGAAAAGCAGCCCCACCTGATTGCCTCCTGTATGGCAACTTTGGCAAGCAGATTACATGTGAAACATAGCCCCCGTAAATCAGGGGTGTACCAAGCAGTGTGGCCATGTGTGGCCATGTCTTGTGGGAAGATACCATCCCTGGGCCTCATCCGCTTCACAACCAACCATCTCACAACCTGGACAAAGATACCAGGCCTCAAAACACACCTCACTTTCCTAATCAGTGACTCAGCCAGCTGAATCCTCTGTCAGTCCGGATTACACAAGCCTGTGAACAGCAGAGGACTCTGAGTATGCAGGGGAACCCACAGGTGCAGGAGATGCAAATGGCCCCTCCAGGTTCCCCAGTCACAGGTCCCCTGCCACACAAGATTTGTCCAGGTCAGCTAACAGGCATCACAAAATCTTCCTGTATGATGATGTCCCAGGATGCTTGTTTCCGGTCCAGGGAAGACATGGCTTGGCAGTTCGGGCTGGACTGTTCCCATGAGGCAGAGGGTCAGACTGATTTGTATATGGCCATGTCTGAACTGGGGTGGTGGAGTGAGCTAAAGAATGATGATGGATTAAACCCAGATCAGTTGACTGGGGGTGAGTGTTTGATTTGCTCAGGCGCTCCGTCCATCATCCCCTTTGGTATCGTGATGATGTTGAGAGGCGCAGCACAAAATAGGATGTCTCCCTTGTCGCCCCAGTGTAGTGTTGGTGCGTGCCAATGCAATGCAGACTACCCTTGGTACCTGATCAGGAGTACCTTGATTGTTCACCACTACAAGGTGTACCATGCGGGCTTCTCCTGTCTGCAATGTGTCTACATCTGACATGCCAGACTTTGCCAATAGCTAAGGGTCATTGCTGACGCATCAATGTCCACAGCCAGGGCCCACAGACTTGTGCATGACGCAGGCACCGCCTTCAACGTCATTTTGCAGTACCTGTGTCTACCACTATGGGTCTCATACAAAAGCACAGTGTTGTTTCAAGTCAACGGGGACTGTCTGTGCTTACCGGCATTGGACGCCATGCTGTTGCAAGGAGTGCGCATTGTAAAGTGCTGCATTGCTGTTTCCAGCCAACAATGTCCTGTCCACCTGGGACTCTGGGTCTACAACAGGTTTTCACATGGACTTGTGTGGCTTGTTGACCTCTGCATATTTTGCACCTGGCTGCTCCATTCTCCATTCTGGTGCATACATTTCTGGAAACAACATCAGAGGTGCCTCCATAAGCTCCTGTCGCCTACAGAGGCTGAAAAGGGACGCAGTGCTCACTCACATAAAGTGTTTGGTCCTCTCCCTGTCCAGCCATCATATTGTTACTCTCCTAGCTTCAAGTTTTGTATCGCTGTCACACTAGTTTGATGGGCAATTTTGTCTGACAGAAGCTGTTCCTTATGCCATGTAACACCGATTTGCAAAATTCATATTGCGTCCACCAACCTCTTTGAATCATGCCCATGAGTAATTTGCACGGCCCGTTGTAAATGTGTGCATCTGCAAATATAGCAGAGTAAATACTCAAATGTGAATCTGTGGTCAAGTCTTCGCATTGTTTGCAGCATCCCAAACCTGAATTTCAAGTAGTGAATTACTGATGTTCATGTCCATGTGTGTTGCAAGCCCGCCAAACAGGTGCAGACATCACAGCAATGTGTAATGTGACAGTCACATATGTGGTCACACATACAACCTATGCCAACCATAATGACTACCACTGATGCATGCATTTATAATCACACATGAATAGATATGGACAGGCATCAATGTGAGGACCAAGGGCATGTTGACAGCTCTGGATTACTGATAGCATGACGTATCAGAATGACTGAAGTCACCTACACAACACAGATCACATCCCATAGCCATATGGTGTCATTAGTCATGCAATTTCATGAAATATGGTACATCTGATGATCAACTTGCACTTAGCGTTAAAAATGTGGCCGCGTAAACACATAAGCGATAATTCTTTTCATAACCGCCATTGAAAATAATCGCAAAATATATGTTACAACACTGAAAATAACCGCTCAGCCCTTCGTGGGTAAAATATTCTCGCAGAGTCCAAAAATGTGCCACAAATGCCCAGAAAGTGATGTCAGTCTGCATCCTGTATAATGGAGGTGTACTGTAAACTTTCACTTTCTCTTTTAAGCACACTATCAGTGTCTGTGGAGAGTGTTGGAGGGGTTTGGAGTTGTGTGCTTGTGTTGTTGTCCTGTGTCTTAGTCTTTACGTGTTTTTTGTGTCTTGTTGATTATCTTGCCTGGTGTCAGTCCAAGGGGTACATTTGTCTTTCTTACAGGTTTAGGGTAATATTATTGGGTTATTTTTTTATATAGTGGGGTTAAGTGTGTGTTGGGAGATGTCGGGGGTGGGTAGGGAGGGCAGGATGTCCGAGGGGGCATGTGGGGGTTTCATATGGCTAGTAAAGTTTTACCCGCCACTTATGGTGGAGAGTGGTGGACGGATCCTGCAGGGTTATGGTGTCTAGGTCCGTAAAGTGAGGTGGGAGCATATCCGCAACCACATGATGCGGATATTCGGGGTGGACAGGAGTGTCCACCAATGGAAGCACAGATGGCAGGATTGCGTGGGACGTGAGGGAGAGCTTTTGGACCACCTGGGAGTTATCGTTGGCAGGCAAGGTGGTAAGTACATGACAAAAGTTTCATTAAATCACAGTGTGTTTTCCCTGTCAACAAATGTAGTCACTGACACAATGTAATAAACGCTACAGGATGATGCCATCCATTTTTTAGTAAAGCTGCTAGCTCAAACACAATCACACTTGCACCATTGTGCAAGTGTGCCAGTGTTGATGATGATGTATGACCATGTGCAGGAATGTGTTCCCTCCTGCACATAAAAAAATCATGAAGTGCTGTGTCATGTTTCAATGTGTGCTGTGCAGTGCAGCATATTAAGATAGTGTTTAAGGATGTTTGTGTGTGAGGACTCTCAATGTGCATGAAGTGCCCATGTGAGCTGCACAATGCAGCACACATGACAAAACACACTATCTAATGGGCTAACTTGTCTATCCCCACTGTGCAAGGGTCTAAGCATTTGTTAAAAGTTCCCAATGTAGGCACTGGATCACATGTAGGCCACACTTTTAAATCTGCTACATTGCAATATGACATGGGTGTTGTTGTGTAAGGTCCATCGAAAAACCCAATCTCATTGCAACACTTGTCACTATTCTTGGTGTTTAAGTCTGCTGCATACACAATGTGGGACCAGAGCGCGTCAATTGTCTGAACACACCCGTGTGAAATATGCTAAGCACATATTGACTACCCAACGTCTAGAAAATGGCGTTGTGGCTGGAAACGGGGCCTTGTGAATGTGTCACTAAAGTAGTGTGTGCAAAATGATCACATATAGCTTCAGCATTGGCTTGTGGTCCACAAGGCTGCAATGGTCATGTTTTGTGTGTCAGACAGGCCAAACATATCCCTTCATGTATGCAACATGAACAGAGACAGAACTGTTACAGGCCATCAAATTAAATGTAGATGAATCTAATAGTGAACATGACACATGAACAAATTGATGTCTGATACTAAGTCAAGTTTTTTACATGTCTCACAGCTGAAAGACCACTGATAACTCAGGGTGACGTAGATGCCTTCATGGACCCAGACGCCACTGATGAGTGCCTTCCTCATATATTTTCTTTGTGAGATGTGAAGATTTTATGGAAATGCTCCTGTATATAGTTGAACACAGCCCAGGTGTGTATCACAAGGAACTCACCTCTAGTGTGATGAGGGAGCCGAAAATTGAGATGTATGCACAATTTTATGTTGTTGTGATGGAGCACAGCATTTAACTTCTTGACTTTATGTTGCACAGCCTCAGTTAGTCAAATTGATCACCACACCATATTAGCAAATATCCTGCTTATCACTGGCTTTTGACCCGTCTCAGAAGAATTTTCACGGCATGCCAAACATGTAGACACTCTGCCACAAATGTGCAAGTGGGCCTGCTTTTGTGCTAGCCATAGCAAATGGACACGGTTGTGTATGCAAATTAGTGTTGCCACTTTATCATGGCACCTTGTTTGCCAACATGCATTAGCAACATATCGGTCCCATATTCCTGAGATGTTATGTCAGTACAATACAACATACATTTCAAAGGTTGCCCATCTGAGATATGTCCTATCAGATGTGTGATCCAATGAAATCCATTGTGTCCAAATTAGGCCTGGGCATAGTTCACGGAGTTTTGCTTCGCGGAACTCTGCGAAGTTACAAAAAAACTCTGCGAAGTTCCGCGAGTGGCGGAGTGCAGTGCGAACTGCAGTTTGTGCTGGTATTCCTGCCGCTCGGGTAGAAATTCTACGCAAGCCACAGCTCGCGCTCGCAAACTTACCGTTCGCGATCGCGAGCGGGGGAAAAAACTCTGCTGCACATCGCGAAGCGGAGTTTTCTGCACTCTGCGAGCTCCGCAGAGTGCAGAAAACTCCTGAAACTCCGCGAACAGAGCGAAGTTCACCGCCCAGGCCTAGTCCAAATTCCCTCCATTCTTTGCATTCTGTGGCTGCTCATGTCCAGATAAATGCTGTATGCAACTGTCACAAAATGTGGCAGAATAAATGCATAATACTGTGATATCAGGTGTGAATTCAGGCCCAAATCACTAAGTGTAGATGCCTTCTAGGTATTGCATCATGTATACGTGGCAGCTTAGGCTCACGTTGCATGTCGACAGCTAAATGACGTGATTTAGTCAGTCTGTACTGACGGATTCAGTCAATGAAACCTGTGAAGTTACACAGACACCTTTACTGAGGCCCGAAATTCAGAAGGGGTATGTCACTCCAGCCGATGTATGTGGATTCCACAGTGTACATACACAAGAGGAAACATGTGAGTGATGTTGGTGATGGCTATGACCGGACATGGAATCAGTGTACAGCCTGGATTGAGATAGCTGTCAATGATGATCAATTCATTGGAGCACCAGTTGTCAGTTACAGGTATCAGTCCAAAGAGTCAGTCACATACACAAGATGAGAGCAGGTGTACGTGAGAAAATAGTTTGCGTGGCATGAGCAGAAGTCACAACTCCTTTGGATGAGTCAACATCACTGTAAGAGATAGTAAGGTGCCAACATTTGATTCCTGTCTATAGTCACTGTCTTGCCTCTGATCTAGCGTATCTTTGACATGTTGGTGCATATTACAAGGACACCACCTTTTCATACCATATCTTTGTGCAAATGGTGGCAATGTATACCTGCACAGCCAACATTTTGGAGGTCTGGCCCCTATCTACAAGCCCAGCGTGAATATGTTGGAGTGTGTAATATGTAATACCCTGGCCAAAATGTAATAAAAAGTGCGCTGAAATGAGAATGGTTTATTTACTCATTATCTCTGCTGTTCCAAAGTGCGCTACGTTGTGCGGCACACATGGAAACAACAAGAGACCATTGATTGTTCATGTGCAGGAAAGTGAGCCTTACAGCACATGAACAATCTTTGAAAACAATGACAACTTGTAACTTCAATATGTGCTGCATTAAGCAGCACACAAATAAGTGACAACACTTCATTTCAAGATTGTTTATGTGCAGGGAGGGGCACCCTCCAGCACATGAACAACCTTCCCATCAACGCAGACACCCTTGGACGATAGTGCAAGGGGGCCTGCATAGGTGCAAGGAGGCAACATTTTGCAGCAGCGCATGGTTAAACACAGGTCTGCACCATACTGTTGTAGATATGGTGCAGACCTGCGTTCCTGAAGTTGCAGGGTGTGGCGTTAAGCCAAGGAGGCCAATGCCACGCTCTGTCACTTTCTTGTGAAGATGCCCCTATGTCTTTGTTTGTCATGGCATGGCCTGGCTCTGCAATGGGCCTGTCAAGCTGTCTCCTTGAGGTCATTCCCCTGGTAGACTCAGTCTGAGTATGTGTCAGCACCATCATTTAACTCTGCTAATCTGCAAATGTTGTGACTCTACTCTGCCCTTGCTGTGTCCCATGCCATACATTGATAGTCAGTAGCATCATCAGGATGTAATTGGTCCTTTCATTCACATTGCATAGTTCAGGTCATGTTGGAAGTACCAAACATTTGATGAGAGTGTAGAGTTCATGTTCTCATGCACTTGTGTTTCAAACTTAAATGGTGAAACATTGTCATTCATCTTTAATCTTACATATTGTCATATGTGTTAATTCTTAGACAATATGTCGCCTGAGGACGTACGAGAGTTCCAAGTCCGGAAGTAACACTACTTGCATATTCGACGTGTGGCCAAGGGATATCATGCAATGGCTAGGAGGTATCAAGAGGACCGGGCAGCTGGACGATGGGAGTCACTGCCTGAACTTGCACGGAAAAGTGGAGGAAGGGACACCTAAGCAATCCAGGCCCTTCTAATGTCAGACGTGGGTCCAGACATCATCACCGAGCTGCTGCTCCAAGTCAGACACCACATGTCCAACCTGCTGCACCTGCCTCAGGCACGCATTTAGGTCCCTCAATACCTCACCCCCAAGGCACTTCATCGCTGCCAGCTGCACCCGGACACATGTTGTTAGTTACACGAAAAGGGACCATCGTTGTCTACTGAACATAAATGGCAGATTGGCACAAGTGGAGAGGGACATATCGGACATTAACACCCACCTCCAGGACATCAAGGGTGCCCTGGGGCTCCCATTCTGAGCCCTAACATTTGTGATCCTTCCCCCTTTATGTAGTCCCCGTATTCCTTTTTGAATATTGTTTATTATTTAGTGTAGGATTTTATGTGTTCTTAAGTGTAGTTTTAGAGTAGTAATAGTTAGTGTAAGGTTTTAGATGTTTTATTCAATTTATGTAGCGTTATGGGGTAAGTTTCCTTTTCCTTTGGGTGGGGGGAAGATTTTGTTTCTTGCAAAAAAAAAAATATATATATATATATATTTGTCTAGGATATGTATAGTTAGTTCATGTTTATATTAAGCTGTCTTTGTCCCATCTGAAGATGTGCTTTAAGGAGGGGAGGTGGAGTGATGTCTCATATATGTTGTTGAGTGTTTAGTATTAGATAAGGTAGTTAGTTTAGTGTAAAATGTAGTTAGTATTAGTTAGTTTGGATTAGGTTAGCTGAGGTAATTAGTGTTAGTTTAAGTTAGGTAGTTTTTAAAGATTTAATAAATTGTTAGTGGTTTGTGATTTGTGGTGGCACTTATGTTTGAAGTGATTTGATGGAGTGGTGATTTGGAAGTTGGATACTACAGATTCATTCACAACACAATCATTTGGATGTCTAAGTGTGATCATGACATCATCCTCAAGGGAAGGCTACTATAATAATGCTGTTGGATTGTGATCAGAAAACATGCATGATTTTCAGGCTGGCAAAGTTGACTTAGGACCTTGCATAGGGATAGTCTGCAGATTTATTTAGCATCTTATGAGGTACTGACGGAGTTGTAAGACACTTTGGGGCATATTTACAACAGAATGGAAAAGCGTGGCGTTAGGCAAACATGCTATCGCCACGCTTCTCCATTCTGAAAACGCAGGGATGCGCCGTATTCACAAGAATGCGGCGCATCCCTGCATTTCCCCGAGCGCTGGTGCTGAGTTCTGGTGCCTAGCACCAAAGCAGACATCCTTGCAAAATAGTGTGAGAATGTCTACATTGGGGTAAATTATTGTTTATGTGCAGGAAGATCTCCCTTCCTGCACATAAGCAATCATTCATGGCATTTTGAAAATTCTATGTGTGCTGCTTAATGCAGCACACATAGAAGTTGCAAAACTTCATTTTGTTTGGTATTGTTTATGTGCAGGAAGGCTCAACTTCCTGCACATACACAATCAATGGCAATTTGCTGATTCTATGTGTGCTGCACAAGGCAGCACACATGGAAACAGGCAGAAACGAGGAGAAATAAAGCATTTCTCCTCGTTGCACAAGGGTAAGACCAGGTTTTTCCAGGTCTTAATATTGGCTCTGCCTCCTACTTACGCCACCCTTGTAAATCGGGGGCGGTGTCAAAATCAATCAATGTTGCAGTGGAACGCCCATTGCAACACCCATTGCCCTCCCCTTTCACGCTGAGTATAGCGTGAAAGGGTGCCTTATTTACAAGGCAGCGTAAGCCACGCTAAGTGACTTAACCCTGCCTTATAAATAAGGCGAAGCCCTGATCGCCACCACTATGTCACTTTAAGTGACGTTGTGGTGGCGATAGGGGCTTGTAAATATGCCCCATTGTGCTTCATCATCTTTGTGAATATGGTGAGGTCTCCATCTTGAGATGTGGCATGGCATGACACCCATCACAACAACCATTTTCCACACCATTGACTATGAGTAGATCTGCCAAGTATGACTTGTTAGCAATGCAAGGTGAAGACACTTCTTGTGGCATGACACTGACTTGAATATTGAACCAAGTCCCTATTGGCAGTCCATTAAAAGTCACAGGTGAATGTAGCAGAGTCAATCTGAGGACAGTGACAGGTGATGTTCTGTGGCATGATGCCAAGCACAAGGCTAGGCAGAAACGATCCATTTGACACAGATGAATGCTAGCGCTGTCTTCTCCTTATGACTGAGATTTCATCCACATCTTCCTCCTCTGATGTGTCATATGCCTCCCGTGAGGGTGATGGTGCATTTGGGCAGCACTGGGAGGCAGTGACACATCAGGGGGGGAAGAGGTGGATGCTGGAGATGCAGCAACATTCATCTGTGCCAACAGAAGAGGCATCACTGCAGTGATGATGAGCTGCAGGGCTTGAAAGACTCCAGCAACATCTCTGTGGTAGGCAGCCATGGCAGACAAGTGACCATCCTGCTTCTGCTCCATGTTCTCCATGATCATTCGCATTTCCCCCAACTGTCTGGCAACATCGCTGGTGCCACTTTGACAGGGCAGTTGTTCTTGTCTCTGAGTAAGGACACTATCGATGTCATCCATGGAATGCTGGAGGGCATGGAGTGGACTGTGGGTGCCTCTGATGGCTTCTAGGTGGTCTCTAATGGGGCTGAGGCACCCATGGATCCCATCCAGTTTGGCCACCAGGCTGCCCAACCCCACCTGCACCTGCTCAGTCATCTCACTCCGGACTCCTACTACACTCCGTTGAAATTGTAACAGTGGGTCCTCAGAGTCCAGGTTGAATTGAATTGAATTAGAAACTTATATAGTGCAACAAACTGCCACCCTGCGGGTATCCTGGCGCTTAGATTGAAAAAAAACCACTGCAACAGCAGAACCAATTATCAGAGAGGGGATCTAGTGTTCACTCCTTGGAAATAGCCAAGTTTTCAGACTCTTCCTAAAACAGGTCAGAGAACTGGCCTGTCTAAGGATCTGAGGCAATTCATTCCATAGGCGCGCAGCGGCCACACCAAAGGCTCTGCCCCCCATCCTGGATCTCTTAAATCAGGTGGTTGTTATCAGATTTGCACTCGAAGAGCGAAGCTGCCTCCCGGGATTATACCAGGTGAACATCTCCTGCAGGGGGGCTGGGCCCAGATCATGTGCTGCTCTGTATACAATACAGAGGGATTTGAAGCAAATTCTTTCCTTGATGGGCAGCCAATGCTGGTCTCCCAAGGCCAATGCCATGGAAGACCTGCGCTGTCTGCCCAGCACCAGCTTGGCTGCCATGGACTGGACTCTCTGCAACCCCTGCAAAATATATTGTGGTGCTCCCAAATACAGGGAGTTGCAGTAGTCCAGTCTACTCAGAATTATGCTCCTCACTACAAGAGATCGAGTATCTTTTGGAAGTAATGGAAGAACCTTCCGTAACATACGTAGCAGGGAGAGACAGACACTTACAGTTTTATTAGCCTGTGATTCCATTTGGAGGTTCTCATCTATCATGACCCCCAAATTGCGCACCGTTTTAGCAGGAGTCAAGGGTTCATCCTCGGGGGGAAGCTTAAACTCCACTGGTAGATGTCGGGACATTCTCGTGGCAGGACAATACACCACCTCTGTTTTTCCCCCATTAAACTGTAAGGAGTTTTTCCTGAGCCAGCCAGCAGTCTGACGCATACACTCCTGGAAGGTGTCCATAGATACCGCTTGTTTCCCCTCCAGGGAGAACACCAGTTGGGTATCATCGGCGTAGTTGACCAGGTCAATTCCATAAGATTTAATAATGGGGAATAGAGGGCGTAAATAGATATTGAAAAGAACAGGGCTGATCGCCGAGCCCTGCGGCACCCCATGGTGTACTATGGACTTGCCAGAGGTGAACAGCGTCATGGAAACAGCCTGTTGTCTTCCTGACAGATAAGATTGTAGCCACTGCAAGGCCCGTCCTTTAACCCCTATACTTTTCAATCTTTCCACTAGCACTGTGTGGCTCACCGTATCGAAAGCGGCTGACATGTCTAATAGCACTAGGACAGACGAATTCCCATTGTCAGCACGCATTCGTAGATTGTCCATTACGGTTGCCAAAGCGGTCTCAGTGCCATGTCCTGGGCGGAAACCAAATTGGTCCCTATCCAGCAAAAGATTATCCTCAAGATAGCATGATAGAACTTTGCTAAATGTCTTTTCTAAAATTTTGATTGGATATGGCAGGAGGGAGATTGGTCTAAAATTAGCTGGGATTGTAGGGTCCAAGGATGGTTTTTTAAGCAAGGGGGTCACCACTGCCTGTTTTCATGCCTCTGGAACTTCTCCTTCCTCCAAAGATTGGCAGCAAATCTGTCGTAGCCAGGGGAGGGTTTCTTGCCCGAATATTTTCCCGATTTTATGTGGAAGGGGATCTAAGGGGGATCCCGAGGACACACTTTGGGCAAGATGATTGAAAGAGTCCTCCGTAGGGACTTGAAAGTATTCCAGGGAGGTATTTACCTGGGGTTCTACATCTAACTTCTGAAGTGAATCATCCTGACCACTGGTGTCAGAGGGGTGAAGATCTCCAACGATTTTAGTTATTTTTTCTTCAAAATAAAAGGCAATCTCATCGCAGAGTTTCTGTGACGCGACCACCTTATTGCTCGTGCAAACTGGACTAGAGAGATCCCTAAAGATATTAAAAAGTGCTTTTGTGCTATTTGGTGCCTGTAAAATCGTTTTAGCATAAAAATCTGCTTTGGCCCTGGCGATGGACTCCTTGTATTGTGACTGTACTAATTTCAAATCCTTCTTATCTGACTCTAAATAGGCCCTCCTCCATTTTCTCTCTGCCTTTTTGCATGCTACGCGAAGCTGTTTCAACTCGACATTATACCAGGGAGCAGATGTTTTTTTCCTACTTTTGAGTCGTTTAACTGGGACTATTGACAGCTGTGGTGCTAGGTGGTGCCTGCTGTATGTTTTGGACGACAGGTGGAGAGGCCACAGCGCTGCTGGATGGCCCTGCTTCCAGAGATGGGCTGCCTAGGGAGTAGAGCAGCTCTTGGAGGGTGTCCTGTTCGATGGTTTGGAGCTCTTCTTCATCTTCATCATTGAAGAGTGGGACAGGCTGCTGACCAGGAGGTGATGTTTCTTCCTCTGCAATATAAAGGCATATATTGTTGTATGTGTATGTCCAGTTTGGACAAGCATTCTATCAGTTGACAATCAGAGTGCATGACAATACCCATTCTCTATTCTTTCATGCTACAGCTATTACACACAGATTGGTAATTCATTTTGCAACGTCACTTATGTAACGTTTAGGTTGTTCATAGGTCAGGACAGTTTCCCTGTATGCCAACAGTGATGAGCATATTTCTATGCCCCTGCTGCACCTGTTGCGTCATCTGTTCTAAAGTTCTTTTAGATGCTGGTTGATTCACCTTATTGACAATGCAGATTTGATCTACTTCATGTGTCTTAACACTGCATTTTGGATACGTCACCTTTACTCAGTCAAGTTTGCGTATGGGTTAGTCACTCGGTTTAGAGGAGGAGATTAGACTGCACCCCCCATTGATGTTGGCACTGCCACCTATTTTCTGGTGTGGCATGATGAGGAGGACACTCATGCACTTGAGATCGAGGATACAGTGATGTCTACGTTGAGATGACAAGTAGATGTGCTTGAATTCCCCTACTCTGGGAAGTATCTATGTGTTTTAAGGTGGCCAACTCACATTGAAACAAGTCAGTCCCATTCATGGATGTTGATGTGCAGGGAGGACAACCTTTCTGTTCATTAAAAATCATTCCCTCTATCCAGACACCCTTGCACTATGGTGCTGTGGCAATGGTAATATTATGTAGGCAGGAGGACATAGGACTTTGAGCAGGCTTCTAAGATTGGTGCATTGTTGCACTGTAGATTTGTTTGTACCTCACAGGGCTGGGCACATGGATGATACATACTGTTGGGCTCTGGTAATTAGATGCATTTGTCTCTGAAAGGGTGTTTACAGACATCAATGGCTATGCATCTGTCCACGGCCACTGTTGACTTTACCTAAGGGCCAGTGTCAATGTGTTTTGGACCTCCAAACCCAGGACCATCATGATAGATACTTTGATGTTGATGAATACATTTTGAGGAATTATGTCAAGTCAACGGGTAGCTAAATGACATGCATTATTCCCAGATTGTGAATGAGGCCCAATTGCAAACTACACTTACCATACACGTGACAGGGAATGTGTGGTTGTAGGAGCATTGCAAACAGAACAGGCATGTTGTGTTTTTAGGGTGCACATTCCTACAATGCTGAGGCCTTACACTGTTCTATGAAATGCAAATCCCTTTTACTTAGAGGTGTACAGCTCCTTGGCCCACCATTATGTTGTTTTTTTACATCCTGAAATGTGCACATCATTGGCACAAGGTGCTTGCAATGGCAGTTCAGCTTTCAATGTGGCCAACATGAGTGAGTCTACTTTAATAGGTGCTCTCCAACAGTTTTAGATGTGGTTATATGTGCTTAATTCAGCTGCACAGATAAAAGCAGCAGTTAAGCCATTGCAATTGCTAGTGGCATATTTCCAAGGCACTGTTGCAACAGGACCCTCATCATTTTTAGGTTTACTGAGGAAAAACATGCTACACAATATTTACAAAGCAGTGTTGACCCACTTGATGTGGATTGGGCAGATCTTTGTGAAGGAGGAACACTTCATTATGTAGCTGGGGTCATTTGTACAAACCTGTAACATAACACAGCATTAGTCTTCTTGACTTGACAGAGCGCTCAGCCACTTCTGTGAAGTGCTGCTCAGACTTATTTACTATATTACTTTGCGGCATGGAATTTGGACATGCACATTAAATTGATGTAGCTAGCTAGCCTCAACGCAGATACTCTTGCACCATTGTGCATGAGTGCTGGCTTTAACGCTAGGCAACTACATTGATCAGTAGTGCATGTTGTGACACAGGACTGAGCCATATTGTTGAACATGCAGTGCAGGGCTGCGTTTGTGAAGGGGCTGAGGGCTGCATTGAGCCAAGTGGCCTGACCCCAACGCTCAGTGACTTTGGTAAATATTTACAGGCCCCTATCACCACAGGGATGTCACTTTGAGTGACTTTCCTGTGGCAATATGTGCTTCACCTTATTTAAAATGCAGAGTTAAGCCATTGTGCGTAGCTTAACATTGCCTTGTATATGAGGCACCCTTTCATGCTGTATTTAGAGTGGAAAGGGAGGGGAATGGGTTTTGCAGTGGGTGTTCCACCTCTGTACCCTTTATTTTTTGACTATGGGTCCTATTTGCAAGGGCAGCATAAATGTGAGTCAATGCCAAAATTGAGGGCAGGGAAAACAGGGTCTTAAACAGGCTAATAGGGTGAAAAGTGCTTAATTTTCCCTTGTATTTGCTGTTTCCTTGTGTGCTGCATTGTGCAGTACATATGGGTACAGCAAAGGGCCATTGGTTGTTTATGTCCAGGGAGGGAGACCTTCCTGCACATTAGCTATCTTCCCCTCAGGGCAGACACCATTGCCCTCTGGTGCAAGGTTGCCTGCGTTGGCGCTAGGCTTCTAAGTTTTGCACCAGCGCACGTTGAAATGCAGGGCTGCATCATATTGTTGAAAACATGTTGCAGACCTGGATTTCAGAGTTGGCAGAGAGTGGTGTTAAGCCAGGGAGACTAACACCACACTACACCACTTCTCTAGTGTATGTGCCCCTTTGCTTGTTGATGTAGCCCAGAGCTAGGGGACACATGAGTGGTCACTTGTCAATATATATATATATGCATGTGTGCTGTATTGCAAGTCCCTTACAACACCATTATGTGACTTTTCTATGTAATGGTTAATGGTGCCAACAGCTCATGGGACATGTGAATGTACCCCCAAGTACCTATGTATCTGGCATTTGCTCTGCACACAGTATGGGTAGGCACAGGGACATATTTAAATGGACAGAAGCAACATTGCTCCCCCACCTCATGTCCTTGGTTGTTACTTACCTTGTTGCTGATGTAGCTAGTCATAGTCAGCACTATCCTGTCCCTCAACTCCAACCACTGACTCCTTGCAGATGACTGCGGACACCTGTTCCTCCAAGGCATCGAGCTGCTCCTGCGGCACTGGACTGCCACCTTGGTCACAATGGACTGCCAAATGGCCTTTTTGGTCCCCAATGACACCCTGGAGCTGACGAATAGCTGGTGTTGGTTAACCCTGGGCGTAGTTCGCAAAGTAGCGCTACGCGTAGCTACGCAAAGTGCACTTCGCGAGCTACGCGTGCACTACGCGAACTGCGTAGTGCACTGTGCAAAATGCTGTTCGCACTGATTGCACAGTGCGGACAAGCATCCGGCACTGTGCAATCAGTGCAAACCGCATCTTGCACAGTGCAAGCGCTGCTTTCTGCCGCTCGAGTAGATTTCTACTCGAGCAGCAGCTTTCAACGCCGACTGGTAGTTTCTCATCGCGAGCGGTCGCGAGCATACGCGACCACTCGCAATGAGAAACCTGACCTCCCCGCGTTGAGAATCTCGCCGGGAGGTTTATTTTCCACGCTCGCGATCGGCAACTTGATGTTGCTGATCGCGAACGAGGAAAAAGTCTCGCCGGGATGTAATTTTGCTTGCTCGCGGTCGCCCACTTGACGTTGAGGACCGCGAGCAAGCAAAAAATGACCGCTACGCTACGCGTGTTTGCACTGTGCTACGTGCAATTCACGTAGTGCGAAGTAGCGCAAACTTCGCAAACTACGCGAGCGTAGCGTAGTGCTTTGCCCAGGCTTAGTGTTGGTTCTCCATCACCTCCGCAATCAAGATCTAATTTTCCTCCTAACTGAATCTTGTTTTCCTCTTTCTCTTCCTCTGGGACTCTGGCTGGTCATCCTGGCTGTTAAGGTGTTAGGGGGGTTGTTGTCTACTGCTGAACGGCGTTCAGGCTGCTCCATTTTGCTTCCAGGTAGTGCAAATTCTTTTTGTACCTTGCAGGCTTTTTGTCTGTTTTTTCCCCACAAAACGTGACAAAAATTACATGAGGCTGACTAACGTGAGTTTTCTGGCAGCTAATTGGCTGTCCGTCACTTTCTTCACATTAGCGGCAAGATTTTTATCACTGTGACGCTAGTGTTTGCGGCAACAATCGCCGCTGCGAGCAGATCCTTTCATTCAGAATGTCCTGTTTTCAAATTGAGACAGTATCTGTGTCAGCACAATACCAAATGTATTCTCTTTAATTGGATTTGCAGTGCTAGATATAATTATTTGAATTTGCCTCAGAAACCATGACGAACCAAGTGAAAAATGAGAAGGATCCAGAAACATTATTTATGTGCACTCTAGGAAGCCAGACATCTCATTTAGCAGCCCATTGGTTTCTGCTTTTGAAGTTTTTCTTGTCATGGCATTCGTGATATGAAAGGAAGGATGGTCTTATCTTGTGCATGCAGTGAAGGTGCAGAGATTTAGTTGGCCTACATGGTGCCAAAGCCATACCTCAGTGATTCATTTATCTAAGATTTTGGCACTTGCCAAATCTGACCACACAGACATAAGATTTTATCTTTTTAACCTACACAAGATAGTTGTAGGCCAATTTATAATTGCCTTTCATATATAATACCAAAAGAAATGCCAATTAGAGTATTATTAAGTGATTGCTGTCAAAGGGTGTATTGCAGTGTTTGGGAGCAAGTCCCAGTCTGCTTTTATGCTTTTGCGTTGGAGAGCTGCTTTGCACAGAGATTGAATGCTCTACTCTCCCAATCAATTGGAATGCCTTAGTCCCCCAAAACATTTTTATGGTCTGTTTTGACATTGTAGATGTTGGCAGACAATTATGTGAGAATCACCAGGAGATGGGCTTTGGCACTTGGCACATGTTAGGAATGAAGAGTACATGTTTTGATTCGGCAGAGGTTGTGTGCCCTCCACGCAGCTGTGATCATTTTGTTTATTTATCAAGGTGCCTGAGCTCAAATTTTCGGGGTTAAACACATGAAAGTTTATTGCTGTTTATGATGTTTTTCTCTGGCTGCAGCAAAGATGGAAGGAAGGCAGTCATTGGCATACATGGATTTTTTGGTCTGGCTGGACAGTTCAACGGCCAAAGGATCTTATGTGATCAACAAAAAAGAGCTTTAAGAGTCCTACTGAGAGAGGGGCTTAGGCTCCTCTCACATGTTGTTCTCCATAAGTACAGGATTAGGTTGGGTCAAACTTTTTTGCTTACACTAAAAAGATATCATGTTTTACACATTTTGGATTGTGGCAAAGTTTATTCTCGATTCAGCAGGACTGAGTTGGCTATGTTGGCAACCAAAGATCATGGGCCCGATTCACAAATGTAAAGTGAGACGAAAGTCTAACTTTACGACTTTCGGTATTCACAAAGGGCATTTACTACTCGTAAATGCCCTTTGCGAATACTGAAAGTCAAACTTTACAACTTTCAGTATTCACAAAGGGCACTTACTTACTCGTAAATGCCCTTTGTGAATCCCGAAAGTCGTGAAGTTGGACTTTCGTCTCACTTTACCTTTGTGAATCGGGCACCATGGTTAAAGGCCTAATCTGACTATTATGAAATGTTATGATCATCAGCCAGGCTAGCTTGACTCAGGTGGCATGGAGAGCACAGGACCCACATCTGGGCATACCCGTCCCACTCGGGCTGTCAAATGCAAAAAGAACAATTGATGGACAAAATATTGAACAATGTCACCATTCCGCTCATCATTTGTTGCTGCATCACTAACTTCAGCATTCCATCCATCATTTGTTGCTGCATCACCAGTAGCTGCTGGCATTGCTCACGGGTGGGGAGGCAGGCGCTAGGGGTTGTGGGGGATTCAAGGGGGTGTCACGGGGGAGATTCATGGCAGGTGTTGCGGGGAAATTAAAAAAAATAAGAATAATAAAATTAAACTTACCTTTCCGCTGGGTCCTGCATCTTCTCGGCTCCTGCTCTCCTGCTCGCCTGCTCTCTTGCCTTCAACAGGAGCAGAAAGCAGGCAGCCAGGCTCTCTCCCCTAAGCCAATCACAACGCTGCAAGCAGTGTTATGATGGGTCAGGATGCTACCCAGCCATGGGGCTAATAGGGTGGCCATGTTCTCCATGCAGGCTGCATAGAGAAGGGCAGAGTGCGCATGACTGGTGTGGGTGGCCCAAGAAGGCCGACCAAACAGTCTATGCGCACATCAGGAGTGGGCAAAACACTCCTCCCCTGCCCTGCTCAATGAGCAGAGCAGCCCTGAATCTGCAATGCGCAAGGCAAACATAAAATGGTAATAATATTTAGTTATTACCATTTTATGTTTTGGCTTTCTTGCACTGAGGGAAAGCAGTGGGGTGATGCTCCTCCGCCCTAGTTGAGGAGCCGCCCCTGTGCATCACTAATTTCAGCATTCCGTCCATCATTTGTTGCTGCATCACTAGCAAAAGAACGATGGATTTAACCCAGATCTCTTGACTGGGGGTGAATGTTTGATTCATTCAGTATTCCGTCCATCATTTGTTGCTGCATCACTTTTCACCCTAAGTCGGATGGGTATGCCCAGACGTGGGTCCCTTGCTCACTTTGCCACTGGATTCAAGCTAGCCTGGCTGATGAGGGGTGTTACCCCTAAACCGGTCCCAGGATGCTTGTTTCCGGTTCAGGGAGGACCTGGCTTGGCAGTTCGGGCTGGACTATTCCCATGAGGAACAGGGTCAAGACTGATTTGCATATAACTGGGTATAAACTGGGGAGACATAGTGAGCAAAAGAACGATGAATTTAACCCAGATCTCTTGAATGGGGGTGAATGGTTGATTCATTCAGCATTCCGTCTATCATTTGTTGCTGCATCACTAGCAAAAGAACGATGGATTTAACCCAGATCTCTTGACGGGGGTGAATGTTTGATTCATTCAGTATTCCGTCCATCATTTGTTGCTGCATCACTTTTCACCCTAAGTCGGATGGGTATGCCCAGACGTGGGTCCCTTGCTCGCTTTGCCACTGGATTCAAGCTAGCCTGGCTGATGAGGGGTGTTACCCCTAAACCGGTCCCAGGATGTTTGTTTCCGGTTTAGGGAGGACCCGGCTTGGCAGTTCGGGCTGGACTATTCCCATGAGGAACAGGGTCAAGACTGATTTGTATATGACTGGGTATAAACTGGGGAGACATAGTGAGCAAAAGAACGATGAATTTAACCCAGATCTCTTGAATGGGGGTGAATGGTTGATTCATTCAGCATTCCGTCTATCATTTGTTGCTGCATCACTCGTATTTATTATGAAAGCATGTGTTAAATTTGATAGGCAATTACATGTGAATTGTTATTACTCTATGTTAAAGCCTACAGATAGGTATTTTGTTGCTCGCAATCGAACATCACTTAAGGTTTTGAAACTGGCCACCCACTCTGACAATCCCTGAGAGGGTTCACTGTGATGAGTCTTGTTAGACCCTGTTGAGAGGGGTTGTATATTGTTTTGCAAGCTGAATTTTTCTACATTTTTGTCATTTTATAACTGTATGCGTGATGTTTGCCAGATTATGTGCAGTTGAATACGCCAGTGTTTGGTGAAGTGTAAAGCCAGTGTTAAAGAGTAAAGACTTCATCAGTTCATTGGAAAAGGCATGCCAGATTTCACAGGTGTGTCCTGTTTATTGTGAAATGTGATGACAAAGTCAGTAGATCTAGCCTACTTATTGTGAAAAGTATGCGTTAAAGACAATAGGCTTTTAAGGATGGATTGTTATTACACTCTATAGGAAGGTACTTTGTTACATGAAATTACAAAGATTATTGTAGTAGGCAGGGATTAAGATAGAAGATATGCACTACATTTGTTAAGATGAAAGGTTACTATAAAGGCAGTAGGCCTGAAATATTGATTGTGAAAAGCACATAATAAAGTCAATCTGCATTTAAGGGTGGATTGTTATTACTTTGAAGCCTACAAAACAGTTTTTTGTTACATAGAATCTCATAGATTAATTTAGTAGGCAAGGGTTTTGGTGTTGGTTACTCCCTCTAACAAACCATGAGTATAGAAGATTTATACTGTGAAAATCCACCCTGTTAGGAGAGATACTCTTTTGCTTTGCCATCAATACTTTTGTAAACAGTTGCAATTATATCACTGTATGCCTGATGGTTGCCTTGTAAATGCTCAGTGCAGTAGGCCTGATGTGGTTATGGTAACAAACTAATAATAACAACTATAGGTTTTTTGTGTGCAGGGAAATGTTATTCCCTATGACACAGGTCTGGCATGTTGATTATGAAAAGTTACTACATTTATTGTGAAATGTATTGTGAAGGGCATATGGTACTGCCAGTAGGCCTCTAACAGTGGATGTCACATTATGTTACAGGCCGTAAAAAGGTATTTGGTTACATGTAATCTCACAGAAAGTCATGCACTCTGACAAGCCCTGGGAGTAGAATTTCACTCTGAGGATTCTTGTTAGGCCCTATTGAAAAGGGCTGCATATCGTTTTGCCCACTGTAATTTTGTATATATTTATAATTTTATAAATGTATGCCTTATAGTTGCCAGCTTCTGCACACTTCTGTAGCCCTGGGTAATATATAGTGTCAAACCATTGGTAAAGAGTAGCGGCCTTATCAGTTTACAGGGAAGAGTTATGTCAGATTTCTTACGTGTGATCTTTTTAGAATGAAAAGTTGTGACAAAGAAAGTATGCCTTACTTATTTATTGTGAACATTATGGGGTCGATTACGATGGCGTTCGGAAAGGCTCCGAATGGGATTCGGTTTCGGTGAATCCGATTCAGAACCTATGTTTCCGACCGAATCACATACATGTCCGACCGACCGATTACGATGCAAGGAAACTGTTTGGGCTGTCCGAATCGGTTCTGATCGGCATTCAGACAGACGGAGTCGTTTGGAGCCGAATTGTACAGCTCTATGGACACTATTTCCGACCGAGCGATTACGATGTCTGATTCTGACAGCTGTTCCGAATCAGTTTGTCTGACATGAAACGGCTGTCGGAATCTGACTTTGGGGGCCTGTAGCATGCCCCCATTCACTCGTAGGCCTCCGGTTGGGGCCCGTGGGGCTAGCCATGGGACCCCTCTTTCCACCCATGCACAGTGTGGCAGGCACCATGGGGTGCCCGTCACAGGGTGCTAGGTTTTCCCCAACCACCCCTTTTTTCTCTGGGAACCTGTGTTCTTGTTCAGAACACAGGCTCCAATTGAAGTCAATGCAAGTCTGACTGAATGATGTTCGGAAGCATCGTAATCGGTCGATCGGACTCGCAGAACCCGATTCGGTGAGAAATGCTTCCGAAACCGATTCGGTCTGAAGAGTTTCCGAACAGCATCGTAATCGACACCTAGTGTTAAAGGCAAACAGCTTTTAAGGGTGGATTGTTACTACACTGTGCTAAAGTCTGTAAGCAGGCACTTTGTCACATGAAATCTCACATATTACTATAGTAGGCAAGGGTTTTGGTGCTGCTGACCCACCTGAACCAACCATGGTGATAGATGATTTACACTATGGTATTCTTTATTAGGCGGTAAACAGCCATAACAATGAAATTTTCACAACGAATACCATTACCCCGCATTCCAACACAACGCAAATACCATTACTCCGCAATGCCATTACAACGCATGGCATTACAATGCATATGCATTTGCCACGCATGCGTTTACAATGAATTTCATTGTAAAGGCATGAATGGTAAAGGCATATGTATTTTACATGTAAGTATAAGGTATGTTTAGGGTGGGTTTGGGTTTTGGGGTGTAGGGGTATAGGTTTTAGGAATATTTTTAGGGTTGAGGGTGGCTGTAGGTTTTGGGGTGCACAGGGTAATTTTAGGGTTCAGGGTGGGTTTGGGTTTTGGGGTACCCAGGGCAATCTAAGGGTTCAGGGTGGGTTTGGGTTTTGGGGTGCAAGGGTATTTTTAGGTTTAAGGGTGGGTTTGTTTTTTTGGGGTGCCTGGGGTAATTTTAGGGTGGGTTTGGGTTTTGGGGTGCAAAGGTATTTTTAGGGTTAAGGGTGGGTTTGGGTTTTGGGGTGCCCAGGGAAATTTTAGGGTTCAGGGTTTGCATGGGTTTTGGTGTGCCAAGGGTAATTTTAGGGATCAGGGTTTGCTTGGGTTTTGGGGTGTAGTGGTATTTTTAGGGTTAAGGGTGAGTTTAGGTTTTGGGGTACCCAGGGTAATTTTAGGGTTTGTTTGGGTTGTACGGGTATTTTTTAGGGTTCAGGGTTTGTTTAGGTTTTGGGGTGCCCAGGATAATTTTAGGGTTCAGGGTGGGTTTGGGTTTTCGGATGCAGGGGTATTTTTAGGGTTAAGGGTGGGTTTGTTTTTGGGGTGCCCATGGTAATTTTAGGGTTCAGGGTGGGTTTGGGTTTTGGGGTGCAAGGGTATTTTTAGGGTTCAGGGTGGGTTTGGGTTTTGGGGTGCCCAGGATAATTTGAGGGTTTAGGGGTTATGGGTATTGGGGTGGTAAGGTTAATTTTAGAATTTTGGGGGTGTATAGTTATTGGGGTCAAAGGGTAATTTTGGGGTTTAAGGGGGTATTTAAAAATAATAATATATATATATATATATATATATATATATATAACATCAAGAATTGCTCCAGCAATCAAGGCCGCACTCCGTCAAAGGTAAGAAACATTTCTTTATTATAGAATTCATGCAGCTTCCCCTTCCGTACTTTTGTTCTCCTGGCCGACGCGTTTCGATGAACTCACTTCATCTTCTTCCAAGGCCATAGTGAGCAGGTTGATGAATCACGTGCATACCCACAAGCCCCTGCATGCTTCTCAATTAAGTACCATCGGCCTCCAGTGTGCCGTTTTTTGAATATCACTTTCAATGCATGCTGGGCTATGTGGTTTCCAATTCGCACCAATCAAGCCCTCCAGTGGGTTCAAGTGCTCACTTTGATTTAAAGAACAGTTTATGCAGCCCCCATTGAGCCTCTGAAGGAGACTCTGCATGAATAAATTGAAACCTTTGGCGCCGCATTCAAGGAGTCATTTCCCCTCGAGTGGTCCCATGTTCAGTGAGGCGGGTGGTGCGTCGCCTTCACAGCCTGAAGCGCGCCGTGCAAGTTATACCATCAAGAATTGCTCCAGCAATCAAGGCCGCACTCCGTCAAAGGTAAGAAACATTTCTTTATTATAGAATTCATGCAGCTTCCCCTTCCGTACTTTTGTTCTCCTGGCCGACGCGTTTCGATGAACTCACTTCATCTTCTTCCAAGGCCATAGTGAGCAGGTTGATGAATCACGTGCATACCCACAAGCCCCTGCATGCTTCTCAATTAAGTACCATCGGCCTCCAGTGTGCCGTTTTTTGAATATCACTTTCAATGCATGCTGGGCTATGTGGTTTCCAATTCGCACCAATCAAGCCCTCCAGTGGGTTCAAGTGCTCACTTTGATTTAAAGAACAGTTTATGCAGCCCCCATTGAGCCTCTGAAGGAGACTCTGCATGAATAAATTGAAACCTTTGGCGCCGCATTCAAGGAGTCATTTCCCCTCGAGTGGTCCCATGTTCAGTGAGGCGGGTGGTGCGTCGCCTTCACAGCCTGAAGCGCGCCGTGCAAGTTATACCATCAAGAATTGCTCCAGCAATCAAGGCCGCACTCCGTCAAAGGTAAGAAACATTTCTTTATTATAGAATTCATGCAGCTTCCCCTTCCGTACTTTTGTTCTCCTGGCCGACGCGTTTCGATGAACTCACTTCATCTTCTTCCAAGGCCATAGTGAGCAGGTTGATGAATCACGTGCATACCCACAAGCCCCTGCATGCTTCTCAATTAAGTACCATCGGCCTCCAGTGTGCCGTTTTTTGAATATCACTTTCAATGCATGCTGGGCTATGTGGTTTCCAATTCGCACCAATCAAGCCCTCCAGTGGGTTCAAGTGCTCACTTTGATTTAAAGAACAGTTTATGCAGCCCCCATTGAGCCTCTGAAGGAGACTCTGCATGAATAAATTGAAACCTTTGGCGCCGCATTCAAGGAGTCATTTCCCCTCGAGTGGTCCCATGTTCAGTGAGGCGGGTGGTGCGTCGCCTTCACAGCCTGAAGCGCGCCGTGCAAGTTATACCATCAAGAATTGCTCCAGCAATCAAGGCCGCACTCCGTCAAAGGTAAGAAACATTTCTTTATTATAGAATTCATGCAGCTTCCCCTTCCGTACTTTTGTTCTCCTGGCCGACGCGTTTCGATGAACTCACTTCATCTTCTTCCAAGGCCATAGTGAGCAGGTTGATGAATCACGTGCATACCCACAAGCCCCTGCATGCTTCTCAATTAAGTACCATCGGCCTCCAGTGTGCCGTTTTTTGAATATCACTTTCAATGCATGCTGGGCTATGTGGTTTCCAATTCGCACCAATCAAGCCCTCCAGTGGGTTCAAGTGCTCACTTTGATTTAAAGAACAGTTTATGCAGCCCCCATTGAGCCTCTGAAGGAGACTCTGCATGAATAAATTGAAACCTTTGGCGCCGCATTCAAGGAGTCATTTCCCCTCGAGTGGTCCCATGTTCAGTGAGGCGGGTGGTGCGTCGCCTTCACAGCCTGAAGCGCGCCGTGCAAGTTATACCATCAAGAATTGCTCCAGCAATCAAGGCCGCACTCCGTCAAAGGTAAGAAACATTTCTTTATTATAGAATTCATGCAGCTTCCCCTTCCGTACTTTTGTTCTCCTGGCCGACGCGTTTCGATGAACTCACTTCATCTTCTTCCAAGGCCATAGTGAGCAGGTTGATGAATCACGTGCATACCCACAAGCCCCTGCATGCTTCTCAATTAAGTACCATCGGCCTCCAGTGTGCCGTTTTTTGAATATCACTTTCAATGCATGCTGGGCTATGTGGTTTCCAATTCGCACCAATCAAGCCCTCCAGTGGGTTCAAGTGCTCACTTTGATTTAAAGAACAGTTTATGCAGCCCCCATTGAGCCTCTGAAGGAGACTCTGCATGAATAAATTGAAACCTTTGGCGCCGCATTCAAGGAGTCATTTCCCCTCGAGTGGTCCCATGTTCAGTGAGGCGGGTGGTGCGTCGCCTTCACAGCCTGAAGCGCGCCGTGCAAGTTATACCATCAAGAATTGCTCCAGCAATCAAGGCCGCACTCCGTCAAAGGTAAGAAACATTTCTTTATTGTAGAATTCATGCAGCTTCCCCTTCCGTACTTTTGTTCTCCTGGCCGACGCGTTTAGATGAACTCACTTCATCTTCTTCCAAGGCCATAGTGAGCAGGTTGATGAATCACGTGCAGGGGCTTGTGGGTATGTGAGTTCATCGAAACGCGTCGGCCAGGAGAACCAAAGTACGGAAGGGGAAGCTGCATGAATTCTACAATAAAGAAATGTTTCTTACCTTTGACGGAGTGCGGCCTTGATTGCTGGAGCAATTCTTGATGTTATAACTTGCACGGCGCGCTTCAGGCTGTGAAGGCGACGCACCACCCGCCTCACTGAATATGGGACCACTCGAGGGAAATGACTCCTTGAATGCGGCGCCAAAGGTTTCAATTTATTCATGCAGAGTCTCCTTCAGAGGATCAATGGGGGCTGCATAAACTGTTCTCTAAATCAAAGTGAGCACTTGAACCCACTGGAGGGCTTGATTGGTGCGAATTGGAAACCACATAGCCCAGCATGCATTGAAAGTGATATTCAAAAAAACGGCACACTGGAGGCCGATGGTACTTAATTGAGAAGCATGCAGGGGCTTGTGGGTATGCACGTGATTCATCAACCTGCTCACTATGGCCTTGGAAGAAGATGAAGTGAGTTCATCGAAACGCGTCGGCCAGGAGAACAAAAGTACGGAAGGGGAAGCTGCATGAATTCTACAATAAAGAAATGTTTCTTACCTTTGACGGAGTGCGGCCTTGATTGCTGGAGCAATTCTTGATGAATATATATATATATATATATATTTTCACTGAAAAAACCACAGGTTTCAGGGACGTTATAGTTAGTTGGACATTTTACTCGTACAAAACCAGAGAAATTCGGCCGATATAGTTTGCTGAGCTAACTATAACTCGCGCCCCCGCAATGCACTGCTGATGACATCACATATTACATCATTCATGACATGGTCAGTGACATCACTGATGACATCACTGATGACATCTCAAATTTCAGTGAATTTCCAAGGTTTTTTAAATGCTAATTTCTAACTATAATGTCCCTCAAACCTGTGGTTTTTTCAGTTAATTTGAAAGGTTTTTTAAATGCTAATTTCTAACAATAACGTCACTGAAACCTATGTTTTTTTTAGTGAATTTCTAAGGTTTTTTAAATGCTAATTTCTAAGTATAACGTCCCTGAAACCTATGGTGCGTGACTAATGGAAGGAGTGCATGCATAATGGCTGAGTGATTGTATAACTGCAATGGTAGTGTCTGGGTGAATGGAGGAGTGCATGGGTAGTGCCTGGCTGATTTTGTAAGTGCTTGGTTACTGCCTGGGTGATTGCATGAGTGCACAGGTAATGTATGGGTGATTGAAGAGTGCATGGGTAATGCTTGACTGATTACATTAGTTTATGGGTAATGCCTGGATGATTGCATGAGTGCATCGGTAGTACCTGGGTGATTGTAAGAGTGCAAGGATAGTGCATGGTAATTTTATAAGAGCTTGGGTATTGGTGGAGTGATTGGATAAGTGCATAGGTACTGGCTGGGTGATTGGAGGAGTGCATGGGTAGTGCACGGGTGATTGGAGCAGTGCATGAGTAGTGCCTGGGTTATTGCATGAGTGGATGAGTAGTGCCTAGGTGATTGCAGGAGTGCATCGGTAGTGCCTGGGTGATTTTGTAAGTGGATAGGTATTGTTTGGATGATTTTGTAAGTGCATAGGTTTTGCCTGAGTGATTGCATGAGTTTATGGGCAATGCCTGGATGCTTGCATGAGTGCAAGGGTAGTGCCTGGATGATTGGATGAGTGCTTGGGTACTGCCTGCGTGATTGGAGGAGTGCAAGGATAGTACATGGTGAGTTTATAAGTGCATGGGTAGTGACTGGGTGATTGGAGGGGTGCATGGCTACTGGCTGGGTAGTCGAAGGAGTGAATAAGTAGTGTCTGGGTGATTAGAAGAGTGCATGGGTAGTGCATAGGTGATTGGAGCAGTGCATGAATAGTGCCTGGGTTATTGCATGAGTGGATGAGTAGTGCCTGGGTGATTGGAGGAGTGCATGGGTAGTGCCTAGGTGATTTTGTAAGTTCTTGGTTAATGCCTGGGTGATTGCATGAGTGCAGAGGTAATGTATGGGTGATTAAAAGAAGAGTGCATCAGTAATGCCTATCTGATTGTATGAGTTTATGGGTAATACCTGGATGATTGCATGAGTGTATGGGTAGTGCCTGGGTGATTGTAAGAATGCTTGTGTATTGGCAGAGTGATTGGATAAGTGCATAGGTGATAGGAGGAGTGCATGGGTAGTGCCTGGGTGATTTTGTAAGTGCTTGGTTACTGCCTGGGTGATTGCATGAGTGCACAGGTAATGTATGGGTGATTGAAGAGTGCATGGGTAATGCTTGACTAATTACATTAGTTTATGGGTAATGCCTGGGTGATTGCATGAGTGCAGAGGTAATGTATGGGTGATTAAAAGAAGAGTGCATGGGTAATGCCTGACTGATTGCATGAGTTTATGGCTAATACCTGGATGATTGCATGAGTGTATGGGTAGTGCCTGGGTGATTTTAACAGTGCAAGGGTAGTGCATGGTGATTTTATAAGTGCTTGGGTATTGGCGGAGTGAATGGATAAGTGCATGGGTACTGGCTGGGTGATTGGAGCAGTGCATGGGTAGTGCCTGGGTTATTGCATGAGTGGATGAGTAGTGCCTGCGTGATTGCAGAAGTGCATCAGTAGTGCCTGGGTGATTTTGTAAGTGGATAGGTATTGTTTGGATGATTTTGTAAGTGCATAGATTTTGCCTGAGTGATTGCATTAGTTTATGGGTAATGCCTGGATGATTGCATGAGTGCAAGGGTAGTGCCTCGATGAGTGCATGGGTACTGCCTGATTGGAGGAGTGCAAGGATAGTGCATGGTGATTTTATAAGTGCATGGGTAGTGACTGGGTGATTGGAGGAGTGCATGGCTACTGGCTGGGTAATCGAAGGAGTGAATAAGTGGTGTCTGGGTGACTAGAAGAGTGCATGGGTAGTGCATAGGTGATTGGAGCAGTACATGGGTAGTGCCTGGGTTCTTGCATGAGTGGAGAGGTAATGTATGGGTGATTGGAAGAGTGCATGGGTAATGCCTGTCTGATTGCATGAGTTAATGGGTAATACCTGGATGATTGCATGAGTGTATAGGTAGTGCATGATTGATTGTAAGAGTGCAAGGGTAGTGCATGGTGATTTTATAAGTGCTTGTGTATTGGCAGAGTGATTGGATAAGTGCATAGGTACGGGCTGGGTGATAGGAGGAGTGCATGGGTAGTGCCTGGGTTTTTGCATGAGTGGATGAGTAGTGCCTGGGTGATTGGAGGAGTGCATGGGTAGTGCCTGGCTGATTTTGTAAGTGCTTGGTTACTGCCTGGGTGATTGCATGAGTGCACAGGTAATGTATGGGTGATTGAAGAGTGCATGGGTAGTGCTTGACTGATTACATTAGTTTATGGGTAATGCCTGGATGATTGCATGAGTGCATTGGTACTACCTGGGTGATTGTAAGAGTGCCAGGGTAGTGCGTGGTAATTTTATAAGTGCTTGGATATTGGTGGAGTGATTGGATAAGTGCATAGGTACTGGCTGGGTGATTGGAGGACTGCATGGGTAGTGCATGGGTTATTGGATGAGTAGTGCCTGCGTGATTGCAGAAGTGCATCGGTAGTGCCTGGGTGATTTTGTAAGTGGATAGGTATTGTTTGGATGATTTTGTAAGTGCATAGGTTTTGCCTGAGTGATTGCATGAGTTTATGGGTAATGCCTGGATGATTGTATGAGTGCAAGGGTAGTGCCTGGATGATTGCATGAGTGCATGGGTACTGCCTGCATGATTGGAGGAGTGCAAGGATAGTGCATGGTGATTTTATAAGTGCATGGGTAGTGACTGGGTGATTGGAGGAATGCATAGCTGCTGGGTAGTCGAAGGAGTGAATAAGTAGCGTCTGGGTGATTAGAAGAGTGCATGGGTAGTGCATAGGTGATTGGAGCAGTGCATGAATAGTGCCTGGGTTATTGCATGAGTGGATGAGTAGTGCCTGGGTGATTGGAGGAGTGCATGGGTAGTACCTAGGTGATTTTGTAAGTTCTTGGTTAATGCCTGGGTGATTGCATGAGTGCAGAGGTAATGTATGGGTGATTAAAAGAAGAGTGCATCGGTAATGCATGTCTGATTGCATGAGTTTATGGGTAATACCTGGATGATTGCATGAGTAGTGCCTGGGTGATTGTAAGAATGCTTGTGTATTGGCAGAGTGATTGGATAAGTGCATAGGTACTGGCTGGGTGATAGGTATAGTGCATGGGTAGTGCCTCGGTTATTGCATGAGTGGATGAGTAGTGCCTGGGTGATTGCAGGAGTGCATCAGTAGTGCCTGGGTGATTTTGTAAGTGGATAGGTATTGTTTGGATGATTTTGTAAGTGCATAGGTTTTGCCTGAGTGATTGCATCCGTTTATAGGTAATGCCTGGATGATTGTATGAGTGCAAGGGTAGTGCCTGCGTGATTGGAGGAGTTCAAGGATAATGCATGGTGATTTTATAAGTGCATGTGTAGTGACTGGGTGATTGGAGGAGTGCATGACTACTGGCCGGGTAATCGAAGGAGTGAATAAGTAGTGTCTGGGTAATTAGAGGAGTGCATGGGTAGTGCATAAGTGATTGGAGCAGTGCATGGGTAGTGCCTGGGTTATTGCATGAGTAGATGAGTAGTGCCTGGGTGATTGGAGGAGTGCATGGGTAGTGCCTCAGTGATTTTGTAAGCTCTTGGTTAATGCCTGGGTGATTGCATGAGTGCAGAGGTAATGTATGGGTGATTAGAAGAGTGCATAGGTAATGCCTAACTGATTGCATGAGTTTATGGCTAATACCTGGATGATTGCATGAGTGTATGGGTAGTGCCTGGGTGATTTTAACAGTGCAAGGGTAGTGCATGGTGATTTTATAAGTGCTTGGGTATTGGCGGAGTGAATGGATAAGTGCATGGGTACTGGCTCGGTGATACGAGGAGTGCATGGGTAGTGCCTGGGTTATTGCATGAGTGGATGAGTAGTGCCTGGGTGATTGGAGGAGTGCATGGGTAGTGCCTGGGTGATTTTGTAAGTGCTTGGTTACTGCCTGGGTGATTGCATGAGTGCACAGGTAATGTATGGGTGAATGAAGAGTGCATGGGTAATGCTTGACTGATTACATTAGTTTATGGGTAATGCCTGGATGATTGCATGAGTGCATCAGTAGTACCTGGGTGATTGTAAGAGTGCAAGGGTAGTGTGTGGTAATTTTATAGGTGCTTGGGTATTGGTGGAGTGACTGGATAAGTGCATAGGTACTGGCTGGGTTATTGGAGGAGTACATGGGTAGTGCACGGGTGATTGGAGCAGTGCATGAGTAGTGCCTATGTTATTGCATGAGTAGTGCCTGGGTGATTGCAGGAGTGAATCGGTAGTGCCTGGGTGATTTTTTAAGTGGATAGGTATTGTTTGGATGATTTTGTAAGTGCATAGATTTTGCCTGAGTGATTGCATTAGTTAATGGGGAATGCCTGGATGATTGCATGAGTGCAAGGGTAGTGCCTGGATGATTGCATGAGTGCATGGGTACTGCCTGCGTGATTGGAGGAGTGCATGGGTACTGGGTGGGTAATTGAAGGAGTGAATAAGTGGTGTCTGGGTGATTAGAAGAGTGCATAGGTGATTGGAGCAGTACATGGGTAGTGCCTGGGTTATTGCATGAGTGGAGAGGTAATGTATGGGTGATTGGAAGAGTGCATGGGTAATGCCTGTCTGATTGCATGAGTTAATGGGTAATACCTGGATGATTGCATGAGTATGGGTAGTGCGTGATTGATTGTAAGAGTGCAAGGGTAGTGCATGGCGATTTTATAAGTGCTTGTGTATTGGCAGAGTGATTGGATAAGTGCATAGGTACTAGCTGGGTGATAGGAGGAGTGCATGGGTAGTGCCTGGGTTATTGCATGAGTGGAGAGGTAATGTATGGGTGATTGAAGAGTGCATGGGTAGTGCTTGACTGATTACATTAGTTTATGGGTAATGCCTGGATGATTGCATGAGTGCATCGGTAGTACCTGGGTGATTGTAAGAGTGCAAGGGTAGTGCGTGGTAATTTTATAAGTGCTTGGGTATTGATGGAGTGATTGGATAAGTGCATAGGTACTGGCTGGGTGATTGGAGGACTGCATGGATAGTGCACGGGTGATTGGAGCAGTGCATGGGTAGTGCCTGGGTAATTGCATGAGTGGATGAGTAGTGCCTGGGTGATTGCAGAAGTGGATCGGTAGTGCTTGGGTGATTTTGTAAGTGATTAGGTATTGTTTGGATGATTTTGTAAGTGCATAGGTTTTGCCTGAGTGATTGCATGAGTTTATGGGTAATGCCTGGATGATTGTATGAGTGCAAGGGTAGTGCCTGGATGATTGCATGAGTGCATGGGTGATTGCATGAGTGCATGGGTACTGCCTGCATGATTGGAGGAGTGCAAGGATAGTGCATGGTGATTTTATAAGTGCATGGGTAGTATCTGGGTGATTGGAGGAATGCATGGCTACTTGCTGGGTAAATGAAGGAGTGAATAAGTAGTGTCTGGGTAATTAGAGGAGTGCATGGGTAGTGCATAGGTGATTGGAGCAGTGCATGGGCACTGCCTGGGTTAATGCATAAGTGGATGAGTAGTGCCTGGGTGATTGGAGGAGTGCATGGGTAGTGCCTAGGTGATTTTGTAAGTTCTTGGTTAATGCCTGGGTGATTGCATGAGTGCAGAGGTAATGTATGGGTGATTGGAAGAGTGCATGGGTAATGCCTGACTGATTGCATGAGTTTATGGGTAATACCTGGATGATTGCATGTGTGTATGGGTAGTGCCTAGGTGACTGGAAGAGTGCTTGTGTATTGGCAGAGTGATTTTATAAGTGCATGGGTAGTGACTGGGTGATTGGAAGAGTGCATGGCTACTGGCTGGATAATCGAAGGAGTGAATAAGTAGTGTCTGGGTGATTAGAAGAGTTCATGGGTAGTGCATAGGTGATTGGAGCAGTGCATGGGTAGTACCTGGGTTATTGCATGAGAGGATGAGTAGTGCCTGGGTGATTAGAGGAGTGCATGGGTAGTTCCTAGGTGATTTTGTAAGTTCTTGGTTAATGCCTGGGTGATTGCATGAGTGCACAGTGATTGTAAGAGTGCAAGGGTAGTGCGTGGTAATTTTATAAGTGCTTGGGTATTGGTGGAGTGATTGGATAAGTGCATAGGTACTGGCTGGGTGATTGGAGGAGTGCATGGGTAGTGCGCGGGTGATTGGAGCAGTGCATGGGTAGTGCCTGGGTTATTGCATGAGTGGATGAGTAGTGCCTGGGTGATTGCAGGAGTGCATCGGTAGTGCCTGGTTGATTTTGGAAGTGGATAGGTATTGTTTGGATGATTTTGTAAGTGCATAGGTTTTGCCTGAGTGATTGCATGAGTTTATGGGTAGTGCCTGGAATATTGCATGAGTGCATGGGTACTGCCTGCATGATTGGAGGTGTGCAAGGATAGTGCATGGTGATTTTATAAGTGCATGGGTAGTGACTGGGTGATTGGAGGAATGTATGGCTACTGGCTGGGTAATCGAAGGAGTGAATAAGTAGTGTCTGGGTAATTAGAGGGGTGCATAGGTAGTGCATAGGTGATTGGAGCAGTGCATGGGTAGTGCCTGGGTTATTGTATGAGTGGATGAGTAGTGCCTGGGTGATTGGAGGAGTGCATGGGTAGTGCCTGGGTGATTTTGTAAGTGCTTGGTTACTGCCTGGGTGATTGCATGAGTGCACAGGTAATGTATGGGTGATTGAAGAGTGCATGGGTAATGCTTGACTGATTACATTAGTTTATGGGTAATGCCTGGATGATTGCATGAGTGCATCGGTAGTACCTGGGTGATTGTAAGATTGCAAGGGTAGTGCATGGTAATTTTATAAGTGCTTGGGTATTGGTGGAGTGATTGGATAAGTGCATAGGCTCTGGCTCGGTGATTGGAGGAGTGCATGGGTAGTGCAAGGGTGATTGGAGCAGTGCATGGGTACTGCCTGGGTTATTGCATGAGTGGATGAGTAGTGCCTGGGTGATTGCAGGAGTGCATCAGTAGTGCCTGGGTGATTTTGTAAGTGGATAAGTATTGTTTGGATGATTTTCTAAGTGCATAGGTTTTGCCTGAGTGATTGCATGAGTTTATGGGTAATGCCTGGATGATTGCATGAGTGCAAGGGGAGTGCCTGGATGATTGAATGAGTGCATGGGTACTGCCTGCGTGTTTGGAGGAGTGCAAGGATAGTGCATGGTGATTTTATAAGTACATGGGTAGTGACTGGGTGATTGGAGGAGTGCATGGCTACTGGCTGGGTAATCGAAGGAGTGAATAAGTAGTGTCTGGGTGATTAGAGGAGTGCATGGGTGGTGCATAGGTGATTGGAGCAGTGCATGGGTAGTGCTTGGGTTATTCCATGAGTGGATGAGTAGTGCCTGGGTGATTGGAGGAATGCATGGTTAGTGCCTAGGTGATTTTGTAAGTTCTTGGTTAATGCCTGGGTGATTGCATGAGTGCAGAGGTAATGTATGGGTGATTGGAAGAGTGCATGGGTAATGCCTAACTGATTGCATGAGTTTATGAGTAATACCTAGATGATTGCATGAGTGTATGGGCAGTGCCTGGGTGATTGTAAGAGTGCAAGGGTAGTGCATGGTGATTTTATAAGTGCTTGGGTGTTGGCGGGGTGATTGGATACGTGCATGGGTAGTGGCTGGGTGATAGGAGGAGTGCATGGGTAGTGCCTGGGTTATTGCATGAGTGGATGAGTAGTGCCTGGGTGATTGGAGGAGTGAATGGGAAGTGCCTTGGTGAATTGTAAGTGCTTGGTTACTGCCTGGGTGGTTGCATGAGTGCACAGGTAATATATGGGTGATTGAAGAGTGCATGGGTAATGCTTTACTGATTACATTAGTTTATGGGTAATGGTTGGATGATTGCATGAGTGCATGGTAGTGCCTAGGTGATTTTGTAAGTTCTTGGTTAATGCCTGGGTGATTGCAGAAGTGAATCGGTAGTGCCTGGGTGATTTTGTAAGTGGATAGGTATTGTTTGGATGATTTTGTAAGTGCATAGGTAATGCCTGGGTGATTGCATGAGTGCATGGTTACTGCTTGGGTGATTCTATCAGTGGAAGAGTAATGTCTGGATGATTGAAGGAGTTCATAAGTAATACTTGAGTGATTGCAAGTCTGTAGAAGTAATGTCTGGGTGATTGCAGGAGTGTATGGGTACTGCCAAAGTGATTAAAGGTGTGGATTAGTAATGCCTTGGTGATTTTGTAAGTACATAGGTTATGCTTCAGTGATTGAAGGAGTGTATGAGTACTGCTGAGGTGATTTGAGGAGTGAGATGATTGAGTTTGAAAAAATGAATAACTGCAATAAAAGTGACTGCAAACATTAATTCATATTATTATGCTTATTACATTATTTCACCTTACCTTCTGTATTGAAGTATATATCAAACTCATTGAAACTATTTTACAGTTGTTTCATTGTAAAGTAAATTTAAAATATTTTCTAACTTTAGTTTTACTTTCTGTAAAAGAGAAGAAAAATACTGTTATTGCAAATAATATTATAGGTTTAAGAACACAACATAATTTTAGAATTACATAACATATTCAGGTATTCTTTTTGCTGTTTTCAGATTCTATTGAATTTCACCATACACAGTGATTTCAATGTTGATCATCATATAACATCAATAAGATTGTAAAAAAAAAAAATCTCTTTTTAAAATATTTACAAGTTCAACTATCTGTTTACATTTTCAAAAATAAACACTCTCATTTACATTGCATATAAAATATCAAATATATGAACTACTTCTTTCAAACACAATTTTCCAAATGCAATATCAAAGAACAGAAACGATAATTCAAACACTAATTGTTCACATCTTCCCAATAGGCCGAATGATGTTTCCGAAATCATTTGCATTGAAAATATCCAAAATAAACTCGTTAATTCATGCGTACATCTTCCCAATAGGCCGAATGATGTTTTCAAAACTTTGGCATCAAAAATATCAGATATGAATTTGGTATTTCGTAAGGCAACCGACACTTGAATTCCAAATGGGCATCATTACAATGTGTCCATCCTTTATTGCATCTTAAATACACAGTATAGTGTCCAGATGTTGTACTAGGTCCATCATGGAAAATAATAGCCACTGCTTTAAAAGTTCTTCCTGAAATTGACAACATTTTTATTTTGGTTTCCAATTTTCTTCCATCTGCTGTACAACGTTGTAGCATTAAAATGACATTGTCCAAATCCTTCTATAAATAATGTTGACAACATTTCTGATTTGCAGTGAGTACATTTCATATCTTGATTAGCTGATTTTACTAATTTGTTAAAAGACACTGGGCCATATTCTCAAGAACAGCGATAACATTATCGCCGTTTTAGCGGCAGGAAACTGCTGCTAAAGCGGCGATAAGGGGCTTTATCACCGCTTTAGCGGCAGTTTCCTGCAGCTAAAGCGGCGATAATGTTATCACCGTTCTTGAGAATATGGCCCACTGTTTGCAATCTGGTATTGTCAAATATATGAATCGTTCAGTGTCTATTTCAGTGGTAGAAGAAAATGAACTGTCTTCACATTTATGATGCAATCTGTAACGTAGTCCAAACAGATTTTCAATTTGTATTCCTTCATCTTCCAATACTGCAAGCATAAACATAAGAAATTCTTGAGCATCTTGTTGTACATTAAGTGTAAATTGTGAAGAACCAGAACATATATCCAAAAGATGCCGAATGCCAGAAGCAGTATGGATTTTAGTTTTATCAGTTTTCAACTATTCAAAAATATAATGTAACAAAGAACAGAATCTTTTTCTCAATTTTCCATAATTTGATGATGAAAATTTTCTAGAAAAAACACGATGTTCACAATTACATTAGCATAGCAGTTGATACCTGAACTATTTTCTAACTGGTATCCTACAATATCATCAACAGTGTCCATTTTCATTTTCTTTACAGCCTGAACATTCTCTTGAATTGTTTTCTTCTTTCCAACCTCACTAGAGTGTTTCTCATATTTTCGTTTTGGACATACTACACGTTTTTCATATATGGGATATTCACCTAAATTAGGAGCATGCACTAACCTTTTTCTCATGAAAACCAATCAAATACAATCCAGATAATGTTCTTACTCGAGTCAATGCAACATATGCCATACCCTCTTTAAAAACTGTACTTCCAATATTTACCAAAGCACAGTCTACACTTAAACCTTGAGATTTATGAATGGTCACCGCATATGCTAAAGAAATAGGAAACTGTTTTCTACGAACATACGAATCTTTAACAAGCAAAAAACTAACAGCACAACGTCCAATCTGTTTTACCTCTTCAATCTGATAAAATTTAATCTTCAAAAATTCAATTCCATCTCTGTTCTGAAAATTCACATATTCAACAACTTTTCCCATTGCTCCATTCACTAAACCTTTTTCAACATCTAAATTACGCCGTAATATTACCCGACATTTTACCCATACATATAAAGTCTTTTCCAAACCAGCAGTCTTAGATACAGATTTTTCCAAAGAATCTAATTTTGACTGTAATTTCTCTGACAGAAGAATAGTAACTCCTTCGTTTTCCATTTCATCAATGGCTTCCATTTTCACTATTGGTTGTTTCTCCAGTTTCAAAAGTTCTTGATTGAATGTAGAGCACTCTTGCAGTGTTGGCATTAGACAAACTATAGACTTCTTTTCTCCAATTTTTTTGTACATTTTTTCAGGTGCAATATTTTCATTTGGAAACAAGTTTGTTAGTAGTCGACTTTGTAAAGGTTCTTTACCATCTTTTGTCAAGACACCAATTCTAAAATCTTGAAGAATGTTTCCATAATGTTCATCACTTGCTTGTCGCATATTCTTAATAAGTTCTTTATATTCAAAAAGAGACCAAATGTTCACATTTCCAATACTTCCCAAAGATTTCCTAGTGTCTTCATGGACAAGTGTTTTAAAAACTGGTTGCCCTTTCACAGGAGTAAGTTGTAATAGATCGCCGAATACAATTACATATTTTCCTCCAAATAAAACATCATAATCTGTTTTTAAAATCTGTTGCATTCTTAAATGTACAAAGGCAAGCATTACGTTTGAGACCATGCTCACCTCATCAATTATCAGAAGTTTAATTTTCTTTAGTACTCTTGAAACATCATAGCAAGCTTCTCCAGATAGCTTGTGATATTCCAACTTATTTTCATGTTCAACTGGTAGCATCAGTAAACGATGTAATGTAATCCCTTTAATGTTGTGTGCTGCTAACCCAGTTGGAGCGGTTACAACACAAGATAAATGTGATTCAGTGGTTTTCTGTAGATAACTGGTCAAAACTTTAATTAAGAAACTTTTTCCTGTACCAGCTTGACCACTGATATACATTCGAATAGGTTTAAATGATGTGCAGTTGCATTCTTTTTTTCATGAAGTAAACCATGCTCTATCTGTTGTGTAACTTGCTGATATATTTCTTTCTGTTCAATATTTAGTTGTTCTTCCAAGTTTCCCAACTCCATAATATCCTGTTGTGCTTGTTGCATTGCCGTTTCTACTTCACTCATGGCTATTGCTGCTTCATTTTCAAGAATTGGTTGTCCTAGTGGATTTTGACTTAGTAGAGCAGAACTTTGACTATCTTGAGAACTGTCTCTAGCAATTTCAGCTGCAATACTAGTTTCTTGTTCAATCTCTTCATTCAACATTTGTAGATAATTTGGAAAAACTGTGCATTCAATGCTATCTTTACATGCATTAAAAGAATCTTCATAGCACTCAAAATCTCCAAGTAATTCCATTTCAGTAGCCAAGGCTTGAAGAGTTGCAGAAGTGCTAAATAGAAAAATTCCCTTTTATCTACAGTATCACAACTGAGTTTCCTGTGATTAATAAGATTTCCTTTGGTATGTTTTACCAAACATCCATCACATCCAATTACTGCATATATTTTTCTTCATTTATATTTTCTGTGACATTTCTCTTAAAGCTGTAATATTGCAGTACTTCATAGAGACATATGTTTTCCAGATGTGGACTTCTTTTAGGATAGTACGTATCTAACATGTTTGTTTTAACAATATCTGTACTTTCCGGTTCATTTAATGCTAAGTATTCAATTTCTTGTACAGATTTCAATACTCGATTTTGTGTTGCAGCAAGACCTAGACTTACTCAAATGATTCCTCTTGACTTTGAATATAAACTTGCAGATGTCAACCGATCCGAACATTCGTACGATCCAATCTCTCGATGGGAAAGCATCTTCAAACTAAAGCTGTACAATTTGTTACTAAGAGTCTTCTCTTGTGAAATTTCTTCCCACATTTCTTTCAACTCTGTCTTTTTCAGATTTTGTTATATATGATGTAACATAGCGAGCAACAGCAATTGAATTATCTGTAACATACTGGATATCCATATTTGCATTCCACATTATCAAAATCACTGGATTGTAATCATTAATATACTTTGAATCTTCACTTCTTTTTATACTGTAAGTATTCTTTGGAGATTTTCGAGTTATAGTATGCCTCACTGCTGACATGAAACTGTTGACTCTTCCTTTGGAAATTACTGGACGTGGGAATCCAAAACGACATTTTGTATAAAATATTTCCTTTGACTTGTATTTCCGTCGACAATATTTCCCACATCGATGACTTTGAAACCGTAAAACTTGTTGTCTTAAGGTATTTTCTCCTTCTGATTTCGGAATAGCACAGGTAACAGTCTTCAATGAAAGATAAAACAGTCTCATCAGAATCGGTTCCAAATTTAGGTGCATCCTTGATCCATAATAGCATATGTATATGAGGAGCACTTCTGGCTTGGTACTCCTTTCTCCAAAAGAAATCAATAACTTCTCCAAGAGGTGGGTTATTTTTATTGCAGATAAAAGACATCATAGCTGGAAACCTATGATTAAAATATCTGCACACATTTACAGGATCCAAGGAACACAGTTCTCCAGCTGTCTTCAATTCAATGTTTTTAATATTTGAATTTGAATCTCGTAGAAATTCAAGTAAATCATCCCATACGTATTCAGCACAGCTTAGCGTAACAAACCACGTAGGGGTTCCTAAGTTCCTTAACATACATTTAAGTTCTCCGTGACGACGATACCAATACTCATTAGTACCACGTTGACACGCCATCAAATTAATCAACTGAGATTCTAAATGATCGTCTCTTTGTTGTACTTTGTCCATGAATTCCTTTGCAGAAACATGTGTAAGATGAACTCCTGTTTTTAATATGTGGTTCACCGCATATGAAAGTCCAGACAAGTCACTTTCAAACAGAAGATGAAATATATATGGAATACATTGTCGAAATCTTGGAGCTTCTGAGTACAATCTTGTTGTACGATATTTTGAAGCTGGAATCTGCACGGGTCGTTCATCATATCGTCCACCTTTTCCAGTGGGGAAGAGCTGTGGAAAACAACGGGCTTCTAAACTTCTTTCCCAAACACTCATAGGAGTTCCCTTCGCTTTCTTCATTTGGAATAATTCAATAGTATTTCCAATCACTTCTTTTGAATGTAAAGGATGTATACTATAATGTTCATATATTTCTTCACTCCAGGAGACATCCACTTTTTCGATTTGGCCAGTTGAATTTTCTCTATTATCTCCTAAAGATATTTCTTCTTCGTCCACATGTATATTTTTATAATAAATATTGTTTTGTATAAGATATAATGTAGCTTTTTGAAGTTTGGTGACATCTACTAACTCTTGCCATATTTTCCGACTCTTTGTTGGTACACCATTAACTAGAATAAGTACAGGATCACTTTCCTCTCTCTCTACACCAACAGTTTCAATATTTTTCTTAAAATCTAAAGGTAAATACATAACTCTTCCTTTTAAACCTCTTTGTAAATCTGTTTTAGGCTCCATACGAACAATAGCCTGAAACGGGTGCACAGATTCAATAAAAATAGATTCATATGTATTTAAATCTACTAGTTCTGAAGGAATACCTACCAACTCTAGGTTATTATGTACAGCTCTAGCTGGCATTTTATTCTCTTCTAGTTTGCTGTAACAATATTTACAAATACGTTGATCACTACCCAACTCAAAACGACCTTCCACCAACAAATAAGCACCAAATTGCTCCCACTTATCATTGTTTTCCTTTTCACTTTTTAAATACACATCAACATTCCTAGTTTGACTTCTATACTGAGTACGTTGACAACAGATACAAACATAGTTTGGTTTTTCACAACAAACTACCTTAAACTTTGTAATTTCTTCTGCAAACTTCTGAGTACTACTATCTTCCACCTCTTCTTCAACACCTACACTTATGAAACTCTCACTTTCTCTACACTCCTCTTCAGGACCAAAGAAACGAAACTGTATATCATCACAAACTTTTTTACATCCAATACTGAACCATGCAAAAGAGCAGTGTTTATTTCACTTAAACATAATGCAGGACTCTTTACATAGTACAATCTTCTTACTAACTTCCGCATTTCTGAGTGATGTACTGCTAACATTCTCAAATGATGAAAAGTACTTTGACACACTTTTCTAGAAAGACAAGCCAGAGAATGACCCTGCAAGCCAGTATATTTTCTCACTTTACAAGGATCTAGTCCTTGCAACATCTTAATCTTCTGTTTAACACTTTTTTTTACCATACTCTCGTAAGAAATTTCGTAAAATATCAATAGATTCCTGTTGTATACTACAAATACTACTACAATCCCACCTATACACTGGAGCTGTGAACTCCCTTGAACTTCTTCAGCTATTACTTCTTCTACATTTCTAGGAACCATCTTTTCTTTTTCAATTGGACAACCATTTTTAACCTCATAAGAACGACCATTGGTATCAACTGCGTGAACTAATGTATTTTGTTGAAAATAGCTTTCTTCATTAAAAAAAGGTTCCGTACTAGAAGTGTCCTTCCATTCACCCAAACATTTTTTGCAAAAGTTAGTTCTATTGACCAGTTTTTTCTTTCACTTTTCTCCTTCATAAAATGCATTGTTTTATTCAATGTTGTCATTCTTTTCAAAACTAATATAAACAATCTTCTTTTCAATTCAAAAGCGTTTTCGACTACACTTTCAATCTGTTGCTTTTTCTTGTAAAATGCAGATCTTCTTTTATATTTCTTGCAATCTTTCATTAAATTTTGCAGTACTCTACTTTTAAACATTCGTTTCCTAATATCCTTATACTGTTTCATCCTTCTTTCATCATAGATTATTTTCCCAAAACATGATTTTCTATTAATATCTCCTTTTTTTGTTTCCTTCTGAATGGTTGTACTACTTTTCATTTTCTTTTCTCCATTTTTTAAATTCGTAATCTTCTTTAAAACTCTTTTAACAAATTCTTTAGTTCTCTTACCAGAAGCCTTTTTCTTCAATGTCACATGTTGTACTTTGTCTGATTTCTCCTTTTCTGTTTCTTTTAAATAGTACTCTTTCTTTCTTTTCTTTTCTTTGATCTTTTCTTGCCATACTCAATCTTTATTAATAATAATGGTGAGTATCTGAAAAGTAAGAAAAGTTTAAATACTTTCATTAAATCATTTAATATTAATAAAATAATTATATACAAATATTCTCATATATAAATAAAAAAATATTTTTAATTGCATTCCAAAAGTATGTCAGACACTGCAGACAAAGGTCCAGAAAGAGGCAAGAGGGGTGCAGAAAGACCGAAGACGGTGTGAAAGATACATGAGGGGTGCAAAAAGAAGCAACAGAGGTGTACAAAGAAGCAAGAGGAATGCAGAAAGAAGCAACAGAGGTGTAGAAAGAGGCAAGAGGGGTGCAAAAAGAGAGGAGAGGTGCAGAAAGAGGCATAAAAGGCGCAGAAAGAAGCAAGACATGTACAGAAAAAAACAAAAAAGTGCAGAAAGAATGAACAGAGGTGTAGAAAGAGGTAACACGGATGCAGAAAGAGGAAACAGGGCTGCAGAAAGACCTAAAAGGAGTACAGAAAGAAGCAACACAAGCAGAAAGACACAAAAGAAGTGCAGAAAGAAAGAACAGAGGTACAGAGTCCATGTGTTCTGTCTAAGTAATTGAAAGAGTGCATGGGTAATGCCAGGGTGATTGCATAAGTGCAGGGGTAATGTCTAGGAGATTGGCGGAGTGCATAAGTAAAGTATGGGTGATTGCATGAGTGCAGGAGTAATGTGTGAGAGGTTGTACGAGTGTAGTAGTAGTGCCTGCATGATTGGAGGAGTGCAGAGATAGTGCATGGGTGATTTTATATGTGCATAGATACTTGGTTGGGTGATTCAAAGAGTACAGGCCTAGTGCCTGGGTGATTTGAAGAGTGCAACGGTAGTGCCTGGGTCATTACATAAGTGCATATGTACTAGCTGGATGATTTAAGAAGTGCTTTGGTAATGCCTGTGTAATTGTATACTACAGCAATAATGCCTAGGTGATTCCATGACTACAGAGATAATGCCTGGGTAATTGCATGAGTGCAACGGTAGTGGCTGGGTGATTATATAAATGCATGAGTAGTGGATACATGATTGAAAGACTGCATAGTTAATACCTTGGTGATTGCATGAGTGCAGGAGTAACGCCTGAGTGATTACAGTAGTTCATATGTAGTGCCTACATCATTGGAAGACTGCATCGATAGGAGTTGGGCGTTTTCGTAAGTGCACGAGTACTTGCTGAATGATTACATCAGTACAAGAGTAGTGCCTGCATGATTAAAAGAGTGGAAAGATAGTAGCTGGCTGAATGAAGCACTGCATACCTAATGCGTTGGTGATTGCATGAGTACAGGGGTAACATCTGGGGGATTAAAGAAGTACATAGGTAATGCCTGGGTGATGGCATGACTACAGGAGTAATATCTGGGGATTTACATGACTACATAGGAAGTGAGTGGGTGATTTTATAACTGCATGGGTACTTCTTGGATGATTGCAGGACTACTCAGGTAGTTCCTGAGTGAATAAAGGAGTGCAAAGGTAGTGCCTGAGTGATTTCTTAACAGCATGACTACTGGCTGAGTGATTACATAAGTACAAGGGTAGTACCTCTGTGATTGAAATAGTGCAACAGTAGTGGCTGGGTGATTATATAAGTGCATGAGTAGTGGCTACATGATTGAAAGAGTACATGGGTAATACCTTGGTGATTGTATGAGTGTATAGGTATTGCCTGGGTGATTGCATGAGTGTAGCAGTAATGCCTGAGTGATTACAACAGTGCATATGTACTGCCTGGATTATTAGAAGACTGCATGGGTAGTACTTGAGTGTTTTTATAACTGCATAACTGTTGGGCCTAGCAAAATATAAAGCAGCAGACTATTACATCACTCAAATACAAGTCTCTCCATATTCTAAGAAACATGCATACATATGTCTCTACGTTTTCAAACCAACATCATATCTAAAAGAAATATGTATACAATATTTTATAACTCTATGGGTACTGCCTGGGTGATTACAGAAGTACTAAAGTACTACCTGAGTGATTACAGCAGTGCAAAGGTAGTGCCTGGGTGATTCTATAAGTGCATGAGTACTTCTTGGCTGATTGCACGACTACTGAGTTAGTGCCTGAGTGAATAAAGGAGTGTTAACATACTGCCTGGGTGAATTCTTATCAATATAGGTACAGCCTGCATGATTGCATGACCGCAGAGATAGTACATAAGTAATGCCTGGGTGATTGCATAACTGCAGGGGTAATATCTGAGGGATTACTGGAATACATAGAAAGTGAATGGGTGACTTTATAAATCCATGAGTACTGCCTGAGTGATTACAAAAGTACTAAGGTACTACCTGAGTGATTACAGGACTGCAAAGTTAGTGCCTGGGTGATTTTATAAGTGCATGAGTTCTGGCTGAGTGATTAAATAAGTACAAGAGTGGTGCCTGCATGATTGAAAGAGTGGAAAGATAGTGGCTGGCTGAATGAAGCACTGTATAGTTAATGAATTGGTGATTGCATGAGTACAGAGGTAAGGTCTAGGGGATTAAAGAAGTACATAGGCAACGCATGGGTGATTGCATGACTACAGGGATAATATCTGGGGATTTACATGACTACATAGGAAGTGACTGGGTGATTTTATAACTGCATGGGTACTTCTTAGATGACTGCAGAACTACTCAGGTAGTGCCTGAGAGAATAAAGGAGTGCAAGTGTAGTGCCTAAGTGATTTCTTAACAGCATGACTACTGGCTGAGTGATTACATAAGTACAAGGGTAGTACCTCCGTAATTGAAATAGAGCAATGGTAGTGGCTGGATGATTATATAAGTGCATGAGTAGTAGCTACATGATTGAAGGAGTGCATGGGTAATACCTTGACGATTGCATGAGTGCATAGGTAGTGCCTAGGTGATTGTGTGAGTGTAGCAGTAATGCCTGAGTGATTACAACAGTGCATATGTACTGCCTGGATCATTAGAAGAATGCATGGGTAGTACTTGGCTGTTTTTTTAACTGCATAAGTGTTGGACTTAGCAAAATATTAAAGCAGCAGACTATTACATCACTGAAATACAAGTCTCTCCATATTCTTAGATGCATGCATACATATGTCTCTACGCTTTCAAACCAACATCATATCTAAAAGAAATATGTATACAATATTTTATAACTCTATGAGTACTGCCTAGGTGATTACAGAAGTACTAAAGTACTACCTGAGTGATTACAGGAGTGCAAAGGTAATGCCTGGGTGATTTTATAAGGGCATGAGTACTTCTTGAGTGATTGCACGACTACTGAGTTAGTGCCTGAGTGAATAAAGGAGTGTTAACATACTGTCTGGGTGAATTCTTATCAACATAGGTACAGCCTGCATGATTGCATGACTGCAGGGATAGTACATAAGTAGTGCCTAGGTGATCGCATAACTGCAGAGGTAATATCTGAGGGATTACTGGAATACAAAGAAAGTGAATGGGTGACTTTATAAATCCATGAGTACTGCCTGGGTGATTACAAAAGTACTAAGGTACTACCTGAGTGATTACAGGAGTACAAAGGTAGTACCTGGGTAGTTTTATAAGTGCATGAGTACTGGTTGAGTGATTACATAAGTACAAGAGTAGTGCCTGCGTGATTGAAATAGTGGAAAGATAGTGGCTGGCTGAATGAAGCACTGTATACCTAATGCATTGGTGATTGCATGAGTACAGAGGTAACATCTGGGGATTAAAGAAGTACATAGGTAACGCCTGGGTGATTGCATGACTACAGGGGTAATATCTGGGGATTTACATGACTACATAGTCAGTGTCTGGGTGATTTTATAAGTGCATGGGTACTTCTTGGGTGATTGCAGGACTACTCAGATGGTGCCTGAATGAATAGAGGAGTACAAAGGTAGTGCCTGAGTGATTTCTCAACAGCATGACTACTGGCTGAGTGATTACATAAGTACAAGGGTAGTACCTTCGTGATTGAAATAGTGCAACAGTAGTGGCTAGGTGATTATGTAAGTGCATGAGTAGTGGCTATATGATTGAATGAGTGCATGGGTAATCCCATGGTGATTGTATGAGTGTATAGGTATTGTGTGGGTGATTGCATGAATGTAGCACTAATGCCTGAGTGATTACAACAGTGCATATGTAGTGTCTGGATCATTAGAAGAGTGCATGGGTAGTACTTGGCTGTTTTTATAACTGCATGAATGTTGGGCCTAGCCAAATATAAAGCAGCAGCCTATTACATGACTGAACTATAAGTCTATGCATATTGTTACAAGCACACATACATATGAATCCACCTTTTCAAATCATCATCATATCTAAAAAAATATGTATACAATATTTCTGGAATATAGTGAAACCTAGAAACTGAGACATGTAATAGATCTGCTTGAGTGATTGCATAACTCCATGGGTAGTGCTTGGGTGATTCTATGAGTGCAAGGGTAGTCACTAGGTAATTGCAGGAGAATAGGAAAAGTGACTGATTAATTGCATGAGTGCAGATATAGACGTTGAGAGCACGGATAAGTGTATAAATAGCAACTGAAGGCATAGATGAGTCATTATGTACTCCGTATGTGAATAGATGAGTTCAACAGTAGAGCCTGCATGATTCTATGACTGCAAGAGTAGTGTGTGGGTTATTACATGAGTGCATAGATACACACTGCATGATTACATGACTGCAGAGGTAGTACATAACTAGTGCCTGAGTGATTACATGACTACAGGGGTAATATCTGGAGGATTAATGGAATACATAGGAAATGAGTGGGTGATTTCATAAGTTCATGTGTACTACCTGGGTGATTACAGAAGTACTAAGATACTGCCTGAGTGATTACAGGAGTGCAAAGGTAGTGGCTGGGTGATTTCAAAAGTGCATGAGTACTGGTTGAGTGATTACATAAGTACAAGAGTAGTGCCTGCGTGATTGAAAGAGTGGAAAGATAGTGGCTGACTGATAGAAGTACTGTATATCTATTGCATTCATGATTGCATGAGTACAGGGGCAATGTCTGGGGGATTAAAGGAGTACGTAGCTAACACCTGGGTGACTTCATGACTACAGGGGTAATATCTGGGGATTTACATGACTACATAGGAAGTGACTGGGTGATTTTCTAAGTGCATGAGTACTTCTTGGCTGATTGCAGGACTACTGAGTTACTGCCTGAGTGAATAAAGGAGTGCAAAGGTAGTGCCTGGGTGATTTCATAACACCATGACTACTGGCTGAGTGATTACATGAGTAGAAGGGTAGTGCCTCCGTGATTGAAGGACTGCAACGATAGTGCCTGGGTGATTATATAAGTGCCTGAGTAGTGGCTACATGTTTGAAAGAGTGCATGGGTAATACCTTAATGATTGCGTGAGTGCATAGATAGTGCTTAGATGACTGCGTCAGTGCAGCAGTAATGCCTGAGTGATTACAACACTGCATATATAGTGCCTGCATCATTGGAAGACTGCATGGCGAGTACTTGGGTGTTTTTATAACTGCATGAATGTTGGGCCTAGCCAAATATAAAGCAGCAGACTATTACATGACTCAATTATAGGTCTCTCCATATTGTTACAAGCACACATGAATCTACCTTTTCAAATCATCATCATACCTAAAAATAATTTGTATACTATATTTCTGGAATATAGTGAAACCTAGAAACTGAGACATGTAATAGATCTGCTTGAGTGATTGCATAACTCCATGGGTAGTGCTTGGGTGATTGTATGACTGCAAGGGTAGTCACTGGGTAATTGCAGAATAAGATGGATAGTGACTGGCTAATTGCATAAGTGCACACATGGAGTTTGAGTGCATGGATAAGTGCATAAATAGCACCTGAGGACATAGATGAGTCATGGAGTAGTGTCTAAGTGAATAGATGACTGCAACAGTAGGGCCTGGGTGATTCTATGACTGAAAAGTTAGTGTGTGGGTAATTACATGACTGCATAGGTACAGCCTGCATGATTGCATAAGTGTAGGGGTAGTACATAACTAGTGCCTGGGTGATTGCATGACTGCAGAGGTAATATCTGGGGGATTACTGGAATACATAAAAAGTGAGTGGGTGATTTTAAAAGTGCATGAGTACTGCCTGGGTGATTACAGAAGTACTAAGGTACTGCCTGAGTGATTACAGGAGTGCAAAGGTAGTGCCTGGGTGATTCTATAAGTATATGTGCAAGTAGACACATATCTCAGTCACAACAGCATGCACAGCTCAAAACTTCAAAGAGTACACTTCAATTTTCAAACAGACACTGAAAATTATGCGGTATATATGAAATATAACTTTTTTCACATCATACAAATTACTCTAATAAATAACATCTCTACAAACATCTCAAACCTCGCTTTCAGGCTACTGCTTAACTATTCTACAACTACTTATAATATTACACCTACCCAAATAGAAAGTAGGAACCCTTCACATATCTTTAGTAAAAGTCTCACCTTATCACTAAAACCATACATGACTATGTCTGTACCATAACACTATCCAAACCTAAAAAAAACACAGAACAAACTTCCAATTTCAAGCACACATCAAAAATTATGCTGCATACTTCAACAGTACCTCTCTAGAAACTTAAAAAAGAAGCCTAATTAATAACACCTTATGTCACCATCTTTTACACCACACGTTTGTGCTGCATCTTCACCATTCTACTAGTACTCACAGTCTTGAGCATACCACATAAAAAGCAACAACACCTCTTTGTTATACATCATGCACCTCCAAATGTATAAGACATATGAAAATACATATACAAGTAGAAACATACTTGAGACAGAAGTCCATGCACACCCTAAAATTTGACAGACTCTACCTCCAAATTTAAAGCAACAGCTAAAATTATGCGGTGTTCTACAAATATACATATCCACACACTAAAACAAACTACCATAATCACTAATCCATATTCCAATATACACATAATACTATACAGAATCTATTTCAAACAACATTTAACTACAATAAAACAAACTACAATAAACATCTCTACATTTAATAATATATTTCAAACATCAAAGTTCTTGATTAATTATTTAACTTAAAAAATAAAGCTTACACATAATACACGTCACAAATTTATAACTCACCTTCCAAATTGATTTGTAGAATATAAAATTTCAGAAATTCAGAAAAGATTTTCTTATGCACACAATAAATGTAATGCACTGCTCTCAGCAAGGCAAAACCAGTAATGGCAAAGTTTCCCTCTCTTTCTCCACACAAATACATGTAAGTAACAAATCACATTCCTTCCTACATTATTTCAAATTATAAAACACATTTCTATTAGTTAGACATATTAACCCTTACCAACTGACTTCTAAAAGTGCCTAAACTGGTTCTGGAATTTTCCACACTTCTGTCATTGGGCTATACGTGGGCTACATCTGGGTGATATTTGTGCTACATTTGGGCTCCTTTTTCACTGGTGGCCATCTTGGGAGACTTCAATTCAATAAACATTTTTCGATCTGATTTAGAAACATAGATCATAAAAGTGTACATAAAAACAGTAAATCCTCTTTCTTAATACAATACAATGAGAATTAATTAAAACCAGTATGTAAAAACGGGTGTTACAAAGCCCAGCTCAGAGCAATTTCAGGTTAACAGAATAGTAAAGTTCAATGTTTTGCAAGATCAATCTCAAGTACTTTGTGCAAAATACTCAATACGGGCTCCAAGTAAGATGCAACGCTCCAATACCTGACCAGTCTGCACTATATAAAACTGCAAAAACACAAAAAATAAAGTGTTTTGCACACTACTGTCATTGGGCTATATGTGGGCTACATCTGGGTGATTTTTTTGCTACATTTGGGCTCTTTTTTCTCTGGTGGCCATCTTGGGAGACTTATTTGTTATGAAGTTTCCTAATTTCCTCATTTACTACAGTCTCGTCAGTAGGAAATGCGTTCAGTTTTTTACTTTGAATCCATCAAGAAGACATTCAGATGTGTCACACATTTGTCATAAATTCAGAATGTTAGCACTCTAGTTGCTCAGTAGATCACTGTAGTAAAGCTACTGCTCACCAGGGAGTTAACTGGAAGTGTGCTGCTGGTATTGAAAGTGCATGTTTCAGTCTGCATGTCAGAATTTTTTAATGAAATAGAAGAGGATTTGAGAAGTCACTCAAAATGTGCCCTAATTTTTCTTTCTGCAGCACTAACCATAATTTCTATGGCAACATGAAACCCCTCATGTTGTTCCTTTTTAAATTAAATATTTTAAGTGTTACCAGTTTATTCCAATCAAGATGGCTTCAGGTGTGCCATAATTTTGTCATAAGTAAGACTGTTAGCACTCTAGTTGCTCTTTAGAACACTCTGGGAAGCTGCAATACAACACAAAGGAATCAACTGACAGGCTGCTCCTGTTGAAGTATAACAGGAAGATATTTGAGATCTCACTTAAAACATGTCCTAATTTTTCTTTCTACAGCACTAACCATAATTTCTATGGCAAAATGAACCCCCTCATTTTGTTCCTTTTTAAATTAAATGTTTTAAGTGTTACCAGTTTATTCCAATCAAGATGGCTTCAGGTGTGCCATAATTTTGTCATAAGTAAGACTGTTAGCGCTCTAGTTGTTCTTTAGAACACTCTGGGAAGCTGCAGTAGAACACAAAGAAATCAACTGACAGGCTTATCCTGTTGAAGTATAACAGGAAGATATTTGAGATCTCACTTAAAACATGTCCTAATTTTTCTTTCTACAGCACTAACCATAATTTCTAAGACAAAATGAACCCCCTTATTTTGTTCCTTTTTAAATTAAATGTTTTAAGTGTTATCAGTTTATTCCAATCAAGATGGTTTCAGGTGTACCATACTTTTGTCATAAGTAAGACTGTTAGCTCTCTAGTTGTTCTTTAGAACACTCTGGGAAGCTGCAGTAGAACACAAAGGAATCAACTGACAGTCTCTGCCCTTGTTGCATGTACATGCCTTACTGAGAATGTCAGACTTCATTCTCACATGACTGAGAAAGATAATGTGAATTTACAGAAAATATGCTCTCATTTTTGCTTCTAGAGCAACTTCCAAACCTCTATGGGACAAGCATGAGAAAATAGTTCTCTCAAACATGATTCATGATATCCCAGCAGAAGGTTTTTCACAGGGTAAAATCACCTTATAACACAATACAATTCCTATAATTAGTATGGTACCATCAACAAATGAATTCTAAGGTAACTAAAGTCTGTTATCACCCTTTATAGTTCTCCTTTTGGTGACCCTCAAAACCTTCTATTCACTACAATGCATTTCAATGGGGTGCTATCATGTATATTGGTCCCAAGATGGCTGCAAGCAATTCCAGGATTAAGTGCTGACAGCCAATCAGATCTCACGATGGGATGTGTGGTTAGGCTCCGCCCAGATAGCGATATTTTTGAATTTCTAGAAACTACTGAACGGATTTACACCATTTTAAAAAAAAGCACGCTTTCTCGACCAAGACCTACCTTTGTGCCAAATTTGGTGTAATTCCGTTCAGCAGTTTGGGCTGTAACCTGTTTCAAAATTCCCATGGAAATTAACATGGGGAAAACGCGCTTTGGGACCGCCCTCTTTTCTGAGCCCCCGCTTGATGAATCACCCCGAAACTTTCAACACAGGAACTGACTGGTCCGCCCCATTAGTTTTGAAAATTTCGCGAAGATTCGTCTACCGGCGCCAAAGAAAAAACGCTTTTTAAATAGAAATGAGATCCTAACTATAACTGCCTACTGGCGACCGCCAGTAGGTAATATATATAAATATAAATATATATATATATATATATATATATATAAATATATATATATATATATATATATATATATATATATATACACATATACATATACATATTCACTGAAAAAACCATAGGTTTCAGGGACGTTATAGTTAGTTGGACATTTCACTCTTACAAAACCATAGAAATTCCGCCGTTATAGTTAGTTCAGCTAACTATAACTCGTGCCCCCGCAATGCACTGCTGATGACGTCATATATTACATCATTCATGACATGGTCAGTGACATCACTGATGACATCTCAAATGACATTGACGTTGAAGTCCACTTGTGTCCTGAGGTCCTCAGGACTCAAGAGGACCTCATCGCCCCATCAGCAGTGCCCCAGAAGCCGCGTTTGCAGAGTGTTGTAAAAAGGGGCGTGGCCTCGGAACACCTCTCTGCAATGTAGCTCTGTGGCGCTTACTGGAGGTACCTGGTGGGCTTGTTGGCCCCCAGGGACCCTCAGGATTGAAGGAGAATTAATCCCCCAACTTAAAACGCGCCAGGGGAATTAATCCCCCAACTTAAAACACGCCCATGGAAACTAGGTCCTAACTATAACTACCTACTGGCGACCGCCAGTAGGTAATATATATATATATATATATATATATATATATATTTACCTTAAACACTTTTACTTTTGCCTTTGCGTTGTAATGGTATGCGTGGTAAAGGCATATGCGGTGTAAAAGTATGCGTTGTGATGGTAACGCGTTGTAACAGCACTTGCGTTGTTACAAATGAGTTGTGATGGTATGCGTGGTGTTGGAATGCGGGGTAAGAACATATTATGTCTTGTTCTGACAACTGTATTTTATACATATTTGTAATTTTATTAAGCTATACCTGATGGTTGTTTTGTGGGAAGGCTTATGAACGAACACAGTAAGTTTGAGTTGCTTATGATGACAAGTCTATGATAAATGTTATTGGCTTGATTGTTTATAATGCAAAGTTATGATAAAGGCAGTAGGCCTGAATAGTGATTGTGAAAAGCATATGGTAACGCCAGGATGCATTAAAGAGTAGATTGATATTACTCTGTAATTAAGCTTACAGATAGGTATTTTGTTGTTAAATAGAATTTCACATATTACCATAGTAGGAAAGCTTTTTGAGGCTGGGTAGCCCTTCTGACAAACCGTGGATATAGAAGTTTTGTAGTGTCAGAATCCTTGTTAGTCCCTCTTAGGAAAGGTAGGGGCAGATTTACAATAAACTAACGCAGCACGGTGCAGCAAGTCATTTTGCTGCGCCGTGCTGCGTTAGTTTGGAAAGCACAGCTATGCGACATATTTACAACAATATGTCGCATCTCTGTGCTTCCCCCTGCGCTGGTGCACAAACTGCTGCCATGCGCCGACACAGGCACCCTTGCAGCATGGTGCAAGGATGCCTGCGTCGTGGGGAGATTGTTTTTGTGCAGGAAGGGTTCCCTTCCTGCACAAAATCAATCTGAAATGACGTTTTTCAACTTATGTGTGTGCTGCATTAGTACACTTAGAAGTTGAAAAACAGCATTGTTTCAATGATTGTTTATGTGCAGGAAGGAACCCTTCCTGAACAGAAATAATCATTAGAGGTGATTTCTTCTTTCTATGTGTGCTGCAGAATGCAGCTCGCATAGAAACAGGAAACAAAAATGAGGAGAAATGGATACATTTCCCCATGTAGCGCCTCCTTACGCCTCCCCTGGGAGGCGCAGCATTCACACACATTTCCAGATTTACGATTCCTCTTAAATCTGGAAATGCGTCTCGTTCCATGGGTGTTGCGTGGGAACACCCACAGCAACACCCATGGAACGCCCCTTTCACGCAAAGAGCTGCGTGTAAAGGGGCCATATTTACAATGACAGAAAAAGCCACACAGGGTGGCTTTTCCTGTCCTTGTAAATATGGGGCAGGGAAATGCGCTGCCAGTGCGTCACAAAAAGTGGCTGACTGGCAGCGCACGGGGCTTGTAAATCTGCCCCGTAGTATTTTGCTGTGTTAACTGTAATTTTGTATACTATGTCATTTTATGATTGCATGTATTATGATGAGTACAGGAGGCCTCAGCAGATTATAGTGATAAACCAATGATAACAGCAACAGGCCTGATTGGTTCCCTAGGAAGAAAAATCTGTTAAAATATACAGGCATTAAAGGGTGGATTGCTATTTCTCTGTATTAAAGCTTGCAAATAGGTATTTTGTTACATGGAATGCCAGAGTACATTTGTATGGAATGATTCTGGTGTTGGTTTCCTGCCTCTGAAAACCCTAGGAGGAGAAGATTTGCACTGTTCTAATTCTTGCTACAATCTCTTATTAGATGTCTTCCAGGATCTGATAACAAAAAAAACCCATTGAATAATATATGCATCAATATATCTATCCATACAGAAACATAGAGGGTCTTTGGGTTCGCTCTTTTCTTCCATTGCTCAATCTGACTGCCATTTATACTCGGTTTTATCCATGACAGCGAACTGTATGCGGCAATGGCTCAGTCCGCATCAGTCATTGGCTCTTTTGCCCTGTGAATGATGGCATTTTATGATCACATGTGTACATCCACCTGAAAATGAGTGTGCTTCAGTATCAGCTGGTTGACCAATCCTTTAGTTTGAATTTTTTTCCATTATTTAGTTTTTTTCTATTCTCAATTTAATGAATTAAGAGGATATTACATCTCTCCAGGCAATGGTAACAGGCTGTCTGCTTGCCCCTGATTACATCTGGAGTGGGCCCTCTTTTCCATGGCCACTTCCCCTAAACCGGGCGATCATTATGCAATGCTTTTTTCCATAGTGTATCATTGTTTTACCATTCTAATGTGGCTAACACATTGGTTCTAAATGTGGGGGCCATGCTTGAACTTTAAAACAGGGATAGACTATTTACATTACTTTTGCAAGATGGACACCCGCTGCCATGATTAATTTTATTATTGCAAACATATGCCCGCCCTGTTTGGAATGCAGCATGTTTTCTTTTTTCATATGTTTCTTTTTTAATGTATCTTGCATATGTTTTAAGTTTGTGAGTTTTACTGTGGTTGTGTCAGAGGATGAATGGAAGGATGAGTCAATGTAATGTTGAATAAATGTATAAGTGCAGAGATAACTGACAAATAGCATGTATGATGACTTATTGATTATCTACACCCAACAGTGAGACAAAAGGCACTTTCATTCATTGGCCAGACCTATTGGCACTGCCAAGGCTTGTTAAAGCAGTAACAAGGAAGCAGCTTTGCACCAAACCTCACAAGATCAGCTTAGAAAAATTTAGAGGAAAAAAGCTGGCCATCATGTAATAGTTAGCCATCATTTAGGCTTTTTCATACATATTGGTGGAAAGAGTGCATAAAGGTATTATGCATCAATTTGTGCGATTACAATTCTTCCAATTTACGAATTGTAAATGTTTGAGGATCCTGATATAGAATTTCCATAAGAAATGCCATTATTGCAGCCACTGTAAGGAGCATTTGACCCATGTGGTCTACACCTGTTCTGATTGTTGAAAGATAAGAGTACACCCCCTGTCTGCTTTTAGAGATTCCCTTTTTTTTGTCCAGTCTTTAGTGAGACAACAATGGATTTCCCGTTGTAAATTTTCCTTGAGGATTATGTTGCTGAGGTCTTGACTTGCAGTACTGTTCCTGAACAAAGAGGATTTGAAGCATAAATAGGGCAAATGATTTGTGTGATTGAGAGTGATTTGATGTATTCAAGTATTGTGGTTTTGTGTGGTGCCACAGACTGTTTCATTGCATGTGAGGTACTTGGGTATGCAATGTTGATTCTTGTTTCAATTGGTGGTTTGATCACTGTGATTTTGATGGACTTATTTGTGATTTGCGTTGAAGGCGTTTTGTTTGGCTGATTTGATGATCGGATTCATTGTAATCCAAGATGTCGAGATGTTATTGGTTGAATTTGTCTGCAGAAAAGTAGTGTGTTTTGCAAGGTGCCACAATAACACAGATAGACATTTCATTTTCATGGGTTTTCTTTTTTTAGGGTTTGCGTGCTTAATATAAGTGGGTGTTATTTGCTGTTCGGTGAACTGGGGTAATGAACTAATCAAAGGTGGAATGCTGCTGGATGGAAGTCTGCTTTAGTGTGAAGTTAATTTGAGAAGTGGCACAGAGATACTAGTCTTGTTGCTATTGATTGTGAAACTCTTTTTGTCTATCATGCTTATTTTCTACATGTCTGGGTTGATCTGAAAAGATTTATTTTGTTTATCTGTGTGTGGTTTGATAGGAAAATGGGTTGATTATTGTTTTTCCATTCATGGAAAAGGCCACTATGCAATTGGTTAGGCAGCTGAGGAGTCGCATTGTGATTGGTGAGATGTCACCACATTGATTTGTTGCTGTCAAAGTCACTCTTTGATTGGTTGAATTTTGGCATAGTGGCACTGGGATTGGTTGTTGTTTCTGTACTGGTTTTGTATTATTTTTTGTGAAAATAGAGGTGCAGTATAGAGGGACAGAAGATACCAGCAGATGGCTCACCTACTTATGAGATGCTGACAAATATTGGGCTCTGTATGTGTACATGGATTCATGACTGGCATGACTACACCTCTGTTGACAAGGACTTGCAATTGCTTTTAGCTGGTACCTTTTAAATTAGAAAGCTAGATTTCTTAAGACAGACAATGAATGAGCAGAGGCCACTACTGAGACCTATTCAATTTGAAGCATTGAATAAATGGGATTGAATGACTACAGAAAAAGAGAGAAAGAAAATGAAGAAGAGGTGCTTTGAAACAAAGTAGGATAATCAAGAGAGGGTTTAGAGAGAGGATATGGTGGAGGGAGTGGGAGCTTTTCCTGAGGTAGTTAATGAAACAACTGACATGAAGATACAGGGGGGGCGTGGCTGGCGCGCAGCGAGATGGCCGCACTGTAGTGCAGCTCCGCCGGCTGTCCACAGAATCCTACAATTATCCTGCTTTTTAGTTGCCATCTGCACCGGCTGAGGGGTGAATCACTCTCCCTACCTGCGGGCCGGGCTGATCATCGGGCTGAATCGTTGTTTGCGGCGTTCGAAGGGCAAGGAAATCGGATGTTGGTGTCTCGAGGTGAAGCCAACATGGCGTCCGCCTGATGACAATCGATAGCCCAGCGCTGCCTGCTACACCTCTAGCGAGCCAGAGACGATCAAAGGAAGCTGCGCCCGAGGGATCTGTGGGTGCTGCCTGGCCGGCTAGAGTCGGGACGTCTATCTACTCACGGGGTGCCGCCGGTTGGTATAGTTGGGTCGGACCGGCCCGAGCACTGCGGCCTGCACACGGAGGTGAAGCGTCCAGCCGTGTTGTCGCTGCTGCCGGAGGGACCACATCGCTTTATCTGAAGATCCTTGCCCTCTGTCCGGAGACCTGCGGGGGGGCCTGACGTGGGATGTGTGCCGATGGTGCACTGAGATCCGGAGTCGCATTGAAGCGGAAGCAGTCGCGTAAAGCCCCGAACTGCGATGGTGCTGCGAGTGAGTCGCTGAGTTCGCTCCGCCGGGAGGAGCTCGTCGCATCGTGAGCGTAGGTGAGGTTGGATAATTTGGGGGCCCCTTGTGCGTTGGAAATCTGCAGCGGACCACTGCTGGGAGTGCGAGTGGGGCCTAAGGAAGCTGACGCGGCAGAATCACTGCACTCTCTGAGAACTGCGTCATACAGTTGCTGCCGGTGTCGGCGGCGGCTGCCGGCCTGGTGGGTGATGTATCATTGGCGTGCACCGGTGCCTCCTTCCCGGATTGCTTGACTGTGAGTGCATTTCCACATCGCTAGCATTGAAATACCCAATTACGTTTATTGTCCTGATACCCGGGTGGCGACAATTGCTGTGACACTGTGCGGCAGGGGGGAGCTATCTGCTCGTGTGGTGTGGACTAGTGTGCGGCCTATACATTGCCCTGGTTGAGCACATCGAGGATCCAGTCATCATATGCATTGCGCATCGTAATAGTGCTGTGGAATACTGAGGCTGGGCCCTATCTGCGTGGCATACGCCGCCATAGCTGCACATCTTGAGGGGACACGTGGTGTGGCTGGGACGGCGGCTGCCCCGTCGAGTACAGCAATCTCTGTTCATACTGGCACGCGGGAGGCCCCTCCTCTGCTCTGCTCCCACGAGTGCCTAAGTAGCACCGCAGCCTGCATGCTTTTGTCCTATGTATAGTTGAGACTGCCTGGACTACCTATGGGCCCCATGGTCTGGTAATTTGTTGTGCGTGCGGGGACTGGTGCCCAGGGCTGAACAACTAAAAAAAGGCACGGGCAGGTTGTGATATTCTGAACTATTGCTCCCTGGACGTCATGGGCAGAACTGACAAGTCCCAACCGCGCCTCACTTTCGAACTCCGCAAACCTGGTAAACCGCAACAGGGCACCGCATCGGACATGGAGCAAGATACAGGTGCCGAGGCACCGATTGCGGTGGAGAAGGCACTGGCAGCCATACAGGCTAGCCTACAAACCATTGATGGGAAGATAGAAACGCTGAGTACCCGCAAGGACCACATGTCAGCTAAATTGGCCAAACAGGCTACTAGACTGGGCGAGGCGGAGCAGCGCACTTCTGGAACCGAGGATGGTCTGCAGCAGGTTACCACGAAAGTCTCCGACATGGAAAAGATCTTGGCAGTAATACAGGCCAAAAACGAGGACCTTGAGGCCCGGTCCCGGCGCAATAACCTACGCATAATGGGGCTGCCGGAATCCACAAATGTTGGTAGACTTGAAACATATGTGGAAAACATGCTTCGAGATATCTGAAGTGCTCATAGTAGAATGGGCACATAGGGCGCTAGTAACTCGCCCTCCGCCGGGGGCCCCGCCGAGGCCGATCATAGCGCACTTGTTTAACTATAGAGATCGTGACGCGGTTCTCTGCATATCTCGACAAAAGGGCTCCATTTAATACCAAGGCAACGCTATCACTTTTTATCCCGACTTCACGGCAGCGGTCTAGGCGGAGCGCAAAGAATTTATGCCAGTCAAAAAGCTTCTGCTCGCCGAAAATATACAATATGCAATGCTATATCCGGCCAGACTCCGCATTGGCACAGACAACGAAGCAAAAATGTTTAACAATCCAAAACAGGCCATGATCTTTGCCAAGTCTCTTAAACGCAGGAAGTCACCCCCGCCGGATTTCAGATGACGAGGGCTAATAACTTAGCACTACAATCTGGCACCGCTCTACAAAAATTGTTCTACAGCCCCTGAGCTGGGGGCGGCCTCATTCCTGTTATTGGACTCCAGGTGGTGAGATGTTGATATTGTTATTATGTGTTTTTCCTCTTGCTAAACAATGTCAGAACTCTGGCGGGGGTGCTGTTCACTATGTATCTGTACCTTTGTTATAGATGTGGCCGATTTGACTACCTGCAGGAAGGGTATTGATCTATATGCTAAATGGTTGAGTGTGATATAAATGACAGATGATCCTTGGTGGATGGTACTAGAAGCAAATGATCTACTGGACGGCCACCTCCCTTGTCCACCAGGGAGATAACTGTGCCGCAACGTTCCCCCATATGGGTGTTCCCCACTTTCTGCTTCGTTCGTATTTAACTTTGTTGGGGTTCTGGGTCTGTTCATGGGATGGCTTTGGCAATTGGGGGCTGCTGAAGTGGGTGGGGGGGGTTTACTTGTTTTGATGTGGGGTTTGACACTGTGATTGAACCGACCTGCTGGCTATGGCATACATTGATTGTACTATTTGTGCACTGCAAGAAGAACTCGTATTCGATGGCTATTGCTTCCAATTATGTACATGGGCAATAAATATAACTCTTTGACGTGGAACGTTCGTGGGCTCAAAACCCCCCAAAAAATCAGGCAGGTGTTTGTCTATCTGGACCGACATGGGATTCAGATCGCTCTTCTCCAGGAGACGCATCTGACCAAGACCTCTGAGGCCAGGATAGCACTTAAATGGGCTGGGTATAAATTAGCCTCATCGTACTCTTCCTATGCCAGAGATGTTATTATTCTGCTTAAACGGGGGCTTCCCTTTACACCAATCAAAACCTATATAGACAATGAGGGATGCTGTGCCATGGTGCACAGTAAATTGGGAGTCTCCCTTGTCACCTTCATTAATGTATATGGTCCCATAGTGGATGAGCCAGAGACATTCGCACGATTATATGGTATGTTGTGAGAATGGCCCGAGGTGGATATTGTGTGTGGGGGGGACCTCAACACTTATCTGGACCCTCAGTTAGATAAATCTAGTCCGCAGGGTTTGCGCACACCTAAAATAGCCCAAAGTATTAACAATGCCATGCTGGAATTTGGCCTAGTCGACGCCTGGAGGCCGCGTAACTGCACCACGAGGGAAGGCACACATGCTACGCCAGCGCATAATAGTTGGTCCCGATCAGACTACTGGTTTCTAAGCGAGGGGGCAAATGAATGGGTCACTGACATTGCTGTACTGCCGCGCACACTCTCAGATCACAACCCGGTGCAGCTTGCTCTCATGATTCCTGCTAATGTTCACCGCCCCTTTACCTGGCACTTTCGCTCGGAGGCCATACTAGACCCCATTTACACTGACACTATCAGGTAAGCCATAGAACAGTACTTTGAGTTAAACGTAGGTACTGTGAAGAATGCGTCTACACTGTGGGAGGCTTTTAAAGTAACCATAAGGGGGGTCTGTATCAGTACCACAGCTGATATTTTGAAAGATCTCCGGGGGCAACTAGCAAAGACGGAAGCAGCATTGGTAGAGTTGGAGCGCCAATACGCAACCACACCCTGTCCCGCAACATTATCCCGTATTCACGAACTAGTGTTAGAGTATGACTCTTTGGCAGAATCTGAGATCCGCTATCTTTCTCGTGTATACGTGGCCCGGGTTTACGGGGAGGGTGGAAGACCAGGCCGCAGCCTGGCCGCCAAAATTAAATTCCGAGTCGATCACCATCATGTAACTAAAATAACGGATGCTCATGGAGTGGAACACTATGACCCTCTGAAGATAGTGGATCAATTACGTGCTTTCTACGCCAACTTGTATACATCACAGGGGACTGCACCTCAACGAGAATTAGAGACATACTTAGACGATATAGCTTGCGCATGGCTGGCAGATGGCCACCGCGAATACTTAACTCAACCGATTGATGAATCAGACATAAAGGCGGCAATACGCGCATTACCCAACTAAAAAGCACCAGGGCCGGATGGCCTTAGAGCCGAATTTTACAAAGAATATATTGAGTTAGTCACGTCCCACCTGCTGGAAATGTACGCAGAGGCGCATGAATCTGGTATACTACCGCCATCCCTTCACCAAGCACTAATTATTACTTTATTAAAAAAGGACAAGGCACCAGATCTTTGTGAATCATATCGTCCGTTATCACTAATAAATCTAGATGCCAAAATCCTTGCAAAAATACTGGCGACCAGGCTTCAGCCCCTAATGTCCTGTTTGGTACTGCCGGACCAATCGGGCTTTATTCCAGAGCGCTCCGCCTCTCACAATTTAAGAACAATATTTGCAATGTTTCATGTCCTGGATCCAGACCTACACGCGGCCGCGGTAATGTTAGATGCAGCAAAGGCGTTTGACTCCATAGAGTGGAGTTACATGTTTCAAATCTTGGGGCGCATGGGATTTCCACCATTGTTTCTTAGCTGGGTGCGACTTTTATATTCCGACCCCTCGGCATTGGTATGTGTAGGGGGCTTGACATCAAAACCATTTCCGATCCACAGAGGCACTCGTCATGGGTGCCCTTTATCGCCACTGCTGTTCGCCCTTGTGCTCGAGCCGTTGGCCTGTATCATTCGCCAGCGACACAGGGAGTCGGCCCTAAATTTTCTACACCGCTCGGTTGGTATATCACTCTACGCCGACGATATGGTGCTATTTATTAGAGAGCCACGACGTTACCTAGCTCAGGTGCTGAGGGAATACATTAGATTTGGCTTATTCTCTGGTCTGCACACTAACTGGAATAAATCGATAGTAATGCCACTAACAACTATAACGACTCCCCCAAGTATGGACTATCCCTTAGTTTGGACTACGGATCCAGTAAAATATTTGGGTGTCTGGGTGCATCGAGACCCTGAGGTTGTAATAACTGAAAATTATGGCAGAGCATGCACCTCACTAGAGCAGCAGATCGATAGATGGATCACGTTACCTCTGTCCCTAGCAGATCGCATTGCGGTTATCAAAATGGTTATACTACCACGCTTTTTATACTTATTCTGCAATATCCCGATACAATTGACACAACATTTCTTCCGAGAGGTGCGATCTTCTCTTCTTCGACTGATATGGGGAGGGAAACAGGCTAGGGTGAGCTGGGCTACACTGACACTAAAGTATGCCAGGGGGGGCTTCAGTGCTCTAGACCCATTTTTATATTATTTGTGCACTCAAGCGCAATATGCATACTATTGGTTCAATCCCCACGCCTACACTCCTCATGTGGCAGTAGAGGATGGCGACGCCCATCCAGTTCCCCTAGCTGGCATTATTACGCACACGCGCAGAGGTACGCCAAAACAAGAAATTAATACGCTAGACACGACTATTGCGGCATGGCAAGCTATAGGCGAGCTCGCCAACAAGCTCCCTATATATGCCCCGGCATTGCCCCTGGCGCATCATGCAGCTCTGTCGGTCGCGCAAGAGGAAGGCCCACTGAGAGCATTGAAAGAGGCGGGTATAGACACTATGCACAACATCTATCCTGATGAACATATCATCACTTCAGAAGGGCTTCAATATATTACCAACCCATCACCACTGTTCCAGTTCACTGCGCACAGGCGCAGACAGGCCATCAAAACACACTATACCACTTATCCAGCTGAACCCCCAACATTTTGCTCGTTGAAAATGCTATTGATTGCACCTACACGGTGAAAGCTGGTAACTAAACTATATAGAGAGGTGCGAAATGAGAAAGTTACTGAACCAGACAAAAGTCTGGCCCGCTGGAATGATAGATTAACACCCCCTTTGCTGGCGAAAGAATGGGAACATATATGCAAGTTAACCAGTACCCTTACGCCTAACGGCAATTTGCGAATTATACACTTAAGTATATTCATCAGATTTATCATACCCCCCTTAAACTATACAAATGTGGTCTTCATGACACAAGCGACTGCAAGCGATGTGGCCATTCTGATGCCGATTTTTGGCACCTAGCGTGGGAATGTAGACTGGTATTCTTGTTTTGGGAAGATGTGGTGAAACGCGTACAGGAAATTGCTGGGATTTTATTGCAATGTACACCATTAATCTGCTTGCTTTGTTATGTACCTCAACTAAAAGGGACAGTGGGTAAGTTTGTGCGCATTGCATTATTGATGGCCAAGCGCTGTGTTGCCTTGACATGGGAAAGCGGTATGGCCCCGAAAACTGAGCACTGGATTAGGGACATGGTGTACTGTGGGGAGAACCTTGAACTCTACGCAGAAGAACTGCTTACATAATCTAAGCAAGCCCAAGGACATTTGGGAGCCACTACGCCAATATAAACTACAGGCTACCAACGGCTCACTAACTGAAGAGGGGTAGTATTGTTGTATATGAGTGTTCTTGCTACTGTGAATTTAATTGCTGATTTTGCTTAGACATCTGATATCAAGGATATTTTGCACACGGTCAATCACAAGTCGTTTGTATGTTTATTTACTGTTTGTACTGCCTTGCAAGGCAGTGATATTGCACTTATCATTTTGAAACTCAATAAACAGATAGAAAAAAAATAAAAAAATAAAAATAACTGACATGAAGGAAGCTGTTGAGGGTGACAAGGAGAACCAAGATAAATATTCTAGACCTGATATGGGTGCATCGGGTGAGCTGAGTATGCATGCACAGGGATTGACAGCATTTGCAGTCACAAATACAGATATAACATCTAATGCAAGTGCTTTATCTGAGAATACATTGAAACCTTTGCCTGCTATTGATAATGCGCCTATTATTGGTCCTGCCTCTCCTAAACCTTTTGTACTTCCTAACAAGAGAGAGGTTAATATTAGACTGTTAAAGGCTGAATTTGGAGAACTTTTATGGGGCACAGTTGATTTAATGGACTGATGTCATACAACACAGATGAAATAAAATACCTGGCCAGAGAAGCAGCAGGGATTGCAAATGTAGCACAAAGAAAGCATGAGGCTGTTGCTGTTGAGTACATAGTCTACATAAGCAAGATGAAAGGTTTACAGAGAAACTATAGAATGGATCTGAGTGAAGCTGAAATAATGGAGATGGGATAAGTGACTTAGTTGAAAAGACTAAGGATTGGGTGGAATGACATAAGAATACAGAGAAAAGTGGAAACAAATGATTACCACTTAAAAGAAAATGGTCATTAGTAATTCAGAATCATAGACAGTGTCAGAATGTTCTTCAAGAAGTGCATGGAGGGCCTCAGAGTAGGGGTGATATTTATGCCTTTATGATGAATTTTCCAAAACTGACAGAGGAACCTCACTAGTGGTATAATGAGGTTCATAGACTGCTTGGCGTACAGAGGAACCAGCTAGATTTGCACCTAACAATGCTCCATCGGAAGTTGCTGCTTACAAATATATAACTGTGATGGTGCATTTGAAAAACATGCTTATTATGAGAGGCTTATGCAGACATATAATAAGTACAGTGGAGTCAAAGAGCTTGAGTAAGAAGGTGTTAGCGAATTTGTATCGGCTTTCATTTTGGAACTTAGATCACATATTCAGCAGAGTGTGATGTGCTGGCAGACCAAGAGTATTGATGAAATATTGAAATAAACCAAGTATTCGAGTGATTGTTTTGGCATGAAGCAGAAAAAGATTAAAGAGAAGTTGATTATTGTGAAGATGAAGCAGATTCAGAAAAACAACAGAAACTAGATTATGGGTTCTGATATAGGTTTTGTACAGCATGAAAATGTTCGGATAAATAGGATGCAGAGCATGCATGGTGTCAGAATGAGAAATTAAATGGTGGAGACACAGGTTGTGGTAAAGGAAATGTGAATAATTCTGGATTGAACACAAATATTAATTTGCTGAAGAAGAATATTGATTATTGCTGTTATTGTATACTCTGGCACTAGAATTGCAAGTGTAAATTAATCAAATTCAGATCCAGAATGATTTTGTTGCCCAGATACAGAGAAATGCAAATTAGATGCAGCCACAGTTTGTTTCCCCAGGCCAGCCAGCTCCTGTGCAGAATGTGCAAAATTAAGCCGCCTGAATATGCCTGTAACCCCAGTGGTGTAGCAAAATGTGAGAAACAAAATGTCATATAACCCCCAAAAAATCCATTTATTATGAGTAACGGTTTTCCTCAGCTTTCAACAGAAACTAATTCCCAATGATGGTGTCTGTGGGGGAGGAGGATGACAAGCTTGGTGCAGTCCTGGAGGTAGACCAGAGAGGCTCATATGTAAATTATGAGGCGAATGGCCACCCTGTATCCTTTCTAATCGACACTGCTCTACAGTTCGTTCTGTGATGGCTCCAAACTCACCCTTCTCAGGAAGGGAAGTCCACGTTGTAAGCATTAGCAATAAGCAGATCATTAATCAGGCTACTCCAGATGTTCCAGTTAAAGTAGGAACAATGTATAATAATTATCAGTTCATATTGTTTGATTCTAGTCCTGTAAATTTACTTGGAAGATGCTTACATTGCAAGATGAACTAGGTGATTTACAGGCACACCAGATGGTATTGCCATTGAAACTCAAAATGAAGATTTAGGGCCTCATTAGGATGGCGGGCGGACCCTAGCGGTGCTGGGACCGGCCGTCAGACGTGGTCTCGCACCACTGATTAGGATGCGACCGCCACCATGGCGGTCGCATCCTGCATCTTTGACATTGCCACCTTGCGCATGGCAATGTAGGGGGGTACCATGGGTACCCCCCAGGTGCAGCCCCCCACCCTCCCGAGGGCCCGCAATGGGCCCCCAAAGTGATACCTGCATACCGGCAGCATCGCCGCCATGGAAAGGCTCTGAATGTCACACATCCTAATATGGATGGCGGTGCCTGCTAGGCTCCGCCACCATATTAGGCCCCCAGTCCGCCGCGATGCCCCCGCCATAATAATATGGCGGGGTAATTCTGGTTATGATGGTGGGCGGATCGCCACCGCTGGGCCGGCGATGGCGATCCGCCCACCATCATAATCAGCCCCTTAGTCTTTAAAATAAATTAACAAGACTTGAGATCTCAGTTGTTTCCAGTTTTTACAAAAGATGACCTGCCTCTGGATTTCAAACATACTGTCAAAGAGAAGGCATGTGAGTTCACATATAAAGAGATAGGAATGCTAAAAAGTGCAAAAACTGTAAGAATTAATGTCAGACCTGATGCAGTTTTTCCTAGAATTAGGCAACACAGACTTTCAAGTGAAGCAGAAGACAGAATGAAGCCTGTCATTGAAAAACAGATAGAAAAAAGTGGTCTGCGGGAGATGCTTGGTAGTCCTTGTTACTATCCAAAAGTGGGTATTAAAAACAAGTGGTAAATGGAGAATAGTGCAAGATTTGAAGAGAATAAACCAGATAGTGATCTCAAGTTGTCCGGTGGTACCAAATCCTGCTGTAATATTGTTTCAGAATTCTGCAGATGCAAAATGGTATTGTCATTGACTTATGCCAAGTAGTTCTCTCCAGTCCTCTGCATGAAGATAGACTATTTCTTTATGCGTTCTAATTATAACATAAAGTCTTCGTTTGGTGTCGAATTCCACAGGGGTAGAATAAAAGTCCCTCAATTTTTAGTCAGATACTGAAGGAAGATTTAGATACCCCACAACTGCCTTTTAACTCAGTCCTAGTTCAGTATATTGATGATTTACATATAGCATCAAAGGCAAAATAAGACTGTAAACTGGATACTATTGCCCTTTTGAATCATCTTGCTGACAATGGTAACAAGGGTGTACCTGCAAAGATGCAACACTGTAGAAAAGAAGTGGTTTATTTGGGCCATGACATTGAAAAAGGGGAAAGAAAAGCCTCAAAAGAATGTTTTCTGCAATCCTGAAGATGAATCCTCTGACTACCCAGAGCAAGGTGAGTATGTTCCTAGGAAAATCTGGCTACCATGGTCAGTCAATTCTTAATTTGTCCCTAACCCTGATGACTTTAATAGGGCTAAGTTACAGTGATATCAAGGATCTGGTACCATTTGATGGCAAATGCCTGAAAGCCCATAGAATGCTCTTGGAATGGCTGATTATGACAAAGGTTTATTTCTCTATTGTCATGAAAAGGTGGGTCCTGATTATCCATTTTGTTTCAAAAACATGGAGGGATCATTAGACCTCTATCATATCTTTCTGCTGTGTTACATCCAGTAGCTGTTGCTCTCCTAGTTGTCTGGGAGCAGTTGCAGCTGTTTATATTGCAATTTAACAAAGTGAAGAAATTGGCATGGGATATTCACTTTTTGTGTTTGTTCCTCATTCAGTTAAAATTTTGCTGACATGTACCAGAACTCAGCATCTGACGAATTGCCACCATACAAGGTATGAGCAGATCATACTGGCAGCTGAAAACCTGTCAATTAGAAGATGTAATTCTTTGAACCCCACAATGCAGCTACCAGTCTCAGCAATGAAGATAATGATAATAATAACGATTATGATGAAGATGAACTAGGACATGATTGTGTGAACATTACCAAATTATGCACCAAACCAAGGGAAGATATTTAAGACATTCCTCTTGATATGGATGATCTGAATGTGTTTGTTGATGGGTTTTGCTTGAGAGACCAACTGGAGCATTAAAAGTTGCCTATGCAGTTTGGTCTATTTTTGAAATTGTTAAAGCATCATGTCTGCCTAATGTAATTTCAACACAAGTGTCAGAGTTGATTGCACTGACAAGAGCTTGTTGACTTGTAAATACATTTTAAACTGACAATTCATGCAGATAGTCTGTATGGCTTTGGAGTAGGCCATGACTTTGGTCAACTTTGGCCACATAGGGTTTCATGACCCTTCAACCAAAAGAAATTGTGGTTGTCAAGTATACAGTCCGTAATGCTGGTAATGACATGGTTACAATAGGAAACAAATATGATGATCAAGTGGCAAAGTGTTGCAGACATGGGAATGCAACTGTGCGATTAAATGAGCAATTCATCATGCAAGAATAAGAGCAAAATGAAAACAGTGCAAGTTATTCTGAAAAGGAAAATTATGTAAATTGCTGATTAGTAAATTCAATACATACCACATTGAGTGAATTGAAGGAACTCCAGGAGCAGGTACCAGAGGATAAGAGACAGAAGCAGTAACAAGCAGGTTGCAAAAGAAACAATTACAATGTTTGGGTTACTCCTAAACATAAATATGTTTTTTCTGACAGTATGCTATGTTCAATGGCCTTCTATTTATATGGCCAAACCCATGCAGGAAGAAACTCGATGACCAGAACTTTCCGAAAGTACCGGCTTAATACCTAATTCAGAGCTATTGTGACAACTTTTTGGAAGAGACGTGTTTGTCAGACAACAAGGGAAAAGAGACTATTGTTGTTATGAATCATATTGGCAAAGCAGGGGGCCCATTTACCAGACTCCAAGAGGACCTTATTGAGATGCCTGTTTACACTGGGCTTAAATATGTACTTGTAATAATCTGCATGTGTTCTAAATCTTTGAAGCCTATCCAACCCGGAGATGCAATGGCATTACAGTTGCCAAACTCCTGTTAAGGGAATAAATATCAGGGTTTTGCTTGCCAACTTCTATTGAGACGGATCATGGAACTCACTAAAAAATGAGAACTTAAAATTCATTTGTACAACTTTGCAGATATTTCATTGTAGTTGTCATCCTCAATCATTTGACGCTGTTGAGCAGATGGATGGGACCATCAAAAATAAGCTTGCTAAAGTGTGTGTATTTACTAATATGAAATAACCAGATGCTCTTCCTCTTGTTCTAATGAGAATTAGAGGTACCCCAGATGAACAGAACGGACACTCGCCTCAAGAAGTGCTAATGGGCAGTGGTTATGCGGATTGCCCACATACCCTCAGCAACATATGTTTAATTTACTGATGATTTAGTATTAGATTGCTACAAATGTCTGGCTGATGTGGTGAAATCTGTCTTTCTTCAGGTGAATTTGGCAACAAAGTCAGCAAAATAAATTCAGTGCCATCCACTACAACCTGGTGACTGGGTCCTGATTAAGAAGCTTGTTTGAAAAGGCTGTCCTGAAACTCGATAGAAAGGCACATAACAAATCATGCTTGTGACTAACACTATTGTGAAGTGTGCTGGAATTCCACAGTGGATCCACGCAACTTACAAAAGACATGTGCAAATGGCAGATAAATAAGTAGTCACCATGACCACTAATTCACACAGTCAAGCTCATGTTAGCACAATGGATGCAGATGGGGAGGAGTAGCAAAAGCTGCAGCTAAGGATATTGATGAAACTGGGAAGGCGAAGAGGATCCTTGTAAAGGTGCCAGTGAACAGTTACAGTTTTAGAGTCAGAGTGAAGAACTGTTGCAAAGTCACAACGGCAAAGTGGAATAGACTCTGAATAAGCTCATGAAAAGCTCCAGCTGGGAATTTCAGTCTCAAGAACTGCCATGTGAAGAAAGCAGGTTTCAGTGAGTTGAGTTGCTGGTCTAAGCACAAGTTCAGCTGTGAATGGAGAAGACTCAGCAGTAGTCACAAGGGAACGAAGAAACGAGTCATATCTCCCAAGGCGGTGAAGAGAGCTTGCAAAAAGAGACATAGGGAGAGTGAAAGAGTAGAAACAGAAATAACTGGAATTGATTCAGTGAGCAAAGATGATGTATAGCATGTTGGTAAAAGACCAACAAGAAAGAGAATCCTGAATAGAAAGTATGCCTCTCCTGAATGGATCACATCTAGCATCTGTGTCTGAAGAAGAGGAAGAAGAGTCAGATTCACCAATAGACTGTTGTAGATTCCTTTTTGAAAACACCTTGAAGTTTGCAAATCCTAATGGTCATGAATATTTGAATCTAACGCTTTGGACCTTGCAAGAAGATGTCCAGAAGAAGAAATAGAGTCTGAGTCTTTGAACTAAACAAATGAACTGAACAAACTCTGAAGCTGGACTTTTGTATTGATTTTGATTTTTTTTTAAAGAAGAAAATATAATTTATTAATTTATTATTCTTTTTAAAAAATAAGAAAATAAGATGTCTCCTGATGAATGATTTTTGAATCCTGAATTTCTTTTACTTTTTGTTTTTGTCTTAATAGAAATGGCATACAGCAGATGTTCTACAATTGTTAGTTTAACTGCATTAGTAGTAATGCTAGTAGCTTTAGTTGGCTTATTGTTGTGCCTCATTTCTCCGGTTGGATATGTCAGATATCTATGTTTCACTGGAAGGGCTTCATGATTCTGAAGACTGGGGGAATCAAATTACTTATAGTAATTATTTGAATACAGGAGAGTATGTGTGCAGTTTGAGTAAAGAAGAAAGCAAGATTGTTAAGGAATATAATGAGGAGAGTGAAGATTTTGAGAGCCGCAAGGGTGCATTTTGCAGTAACAAAATAGTTATTGCGCATAGTTAGAAGTCATTTAGCTGTATTTATGAGTAATACCGCTAGAGAGAATTACACCAGATGTGCCCACTCCTATTCTCAAGGCCATTCTGCTGGCTCACTGTACTGCATTCATGCACAATAGTTTGCTGCTGTTTTGCAACTAATTTGTCCATCTCCGGATGACATTAGCAAAGCGTGAGCAGAATCAATATTCATGTAATGGGTAAGTCCTTAGATGATAAGTCAATTTGAGGTTTATTAGAATTGTGCTCTGATATGCAAAAAAATTTACTCTATTGCTTTAACCATGACCATTTTGCAGAAACAAATGCTTTCCTATGCCAGAAAACTGTAGGTAAACCTCAGATTCTGGCGGTGATCCAGAAAAATTCCGATGCTACTAGTGATGTTGGCCTATTTCTGATTGATTTTGTTGCTCACTGATACTTAGGCTGTTTCTTGAGTTTGCTCATATTCCCGTGTTGTCTTATTACTGAGAGCCTTCATGGCATTGATTCTTAATGCACCTGCACTTTATAATACCTTTATTGTACTTTTTGAATTTGTGTAATAAATCCTTTTATATATCTATCACTGCCATAGAAATCACTTACTGAGTTTGTCCGTTCTTAATTGATTGAATTTTTGAGATGCTGAATTGTGCCTTATCTCAGGACACATTGCCTCATGAAACTGATGTTTAACACAGTCCCCCACACATCCACATGTGGGTGTACTGTTAAAGTGATTTTTGGGGTGTAAAAATGTAGGGGTTCCCCGTGCCCACATCAGCAATCTGAAAATCTATTCCATTGAGAACTTTTCTTTATTTTGAGTGAAGCAAGATATTGGCTCTTTTTTTTCTTACTACTCCATGTCATGCTGGCATGAACTCTACATGGTCAGAAGGTACATCCATATTGCACTGATGAAGTTCCTGTTTTAAGCAACTTTGTGCTCAAAAGGTTGCAGAATATATATTTTGGAATGGATATAATGATTTTCATTGAGGGATAGGCAATAACAATTTTAAGGAACTGATCCATGCTAGTACTTGATGATCTAATCAAATAACTTAAATATTATGCCCCCAATTACGATGTCGGACGGACGTGAGTCCGTCCGACATTGTTTGGGAACTAGGACTGAATGACCTCCTATCGTTGGTCCCAACCAAGCAATTGGGATGCGACCGAACACTGTTTGGTCGCATTCCTATTCTTTACAATGGGAGCATGCATTCCGACCGGAATGCATGCTCTCATTGTAAAGAGCTGAGATTCATCCCTGCAACCGGTTCCAGGCACCTCAAGGTGCCTGCCACTGGGTGCAGGGATCAACAGGGGGGCACCATAGATGCTCCCTATGCCGCCCTCGGGCGGAAAGAGCTGCCAGAGGGATTACTGGAGACTTTCCAAATGGCAGACGGGCTCTCCGAGCCTGTCAAAGGCCATTCGGAAATCCGGATCGGATTCCTTTCAGACCGACCCCATCAAAATGGGTCAGTCGGAAAGGAATCCGAACAGCCAATTACGATACCGTAGGGACGGCTCCGACCAAAGGTCAGAGCCGTTTCCGAAGGCATCGTAATCGGCCCCCAAAGATTTGTTTTAGATTCCTTTCTTCACCTTTCAACAACTCATCTGGACTGCACCATTTCAATCACTTTGAACACCTGATATGTTTATGTTGGGTATTATTATTTGTAGATCAATACAGTTTAGTATTGTTTCTTACTGGGAGTGTTTGTAATTGTTGATTTATCATTTGAGAATACCCTGAATATTGTCAAATATGATTGAATGAGTCCAAAGGAACCATTATTGTTCATATTGTGCTAATTCTGAAGTGGCAGTTTGTATGATCAGTTAAAGCTTACATCACAATTAACAGATTTGCCGCCCATACTCGGTTGTAGAATCTATAGCACTTGTGACGTGAGGCGCTATAATAATTTTCCACTACTGGCTATGGTAGCATATGTGAAGGAATCAATTAGACTTTGTCAATCTCAAGATTATTTTGGACCCAATTGTTTTATTCCAAGTATCCATACTTTAGTCAAGGGGATTTAAGTGTCAAACAGTAGGGACAATGTAGTGATACCTTTCTACTCTCCAATTTAAATTTCCAAAGGCAGACAAAAATAATCAAGTTGGTTTAAGTCAACTCTGTAACGACAGCCAAACCATTACCACGCACCACAGAAAGCTCCATTGGCTCCCAATCCACAAATGATAACTCTTCAAACTTCTCTCACACACATACAAAGTCTTACACAACATTGACCCCTCATATCTCAACAACCGTATAAACATCCTTAAACCTACCAGACATTTTCACTCAGTCGTATTCCTACTCGCACACTCCCCCCCTTACGCAAGACCAGATCTGACAGTTGTGCCTTCTCCTACATCACTCCTTACACCTGGGACGGCCTGCCCTTGAACATTAGAGCCGCCTCCTCAGTTCTTGAGATTCTCAAGAAACTGAAGACCTGGCTCTTCTCCTGGTCGAGGCCCTAGCTTGGGCCAAGATATTCTCACTGTCAGCACAAGGATACCCTCCTGAGTGAGTTGTACGCTGTACAAATACACATAACAGAAGTCTGTCACTGAATAGAATAATGGGAATCTCCTCTCTGGATAATTTACTCAGCCCCTATTGTTTCAGTGCTGAGAATGGTATTTGTAACCAAGGGGTTTGAAAACTTCTAGTCTTCTTTCACTGAATTGACTCTAAGCTATGCAATGTTTCCACGGTCAGTGACATATGGTGGATCTATGGACACCCAACAGCAACATTGGGGTTCTTTGATGTAGAATAAGGATTACAATAGAATTTGTAACTGCCATAACTCAGTAACTGTAAGTCATAGGATGATGACGAACTTGTTTGCTGGAGATCAGGGGATCCAAGGGCATGCATTGGAAAAGGTGGCAACGAAGAGGAATATTAGAGCTCATTGGTGTGGAGGAAAATTGACACTTGTACTTGATCAGCCTTACGCAATAGAAGACATGGTAACTGCCTTGGGCTCAAAAAGAAATGCCTAGTGTCTTTCTATGGCTCAAAATCCAGAGAAAAAGGTACCCTAGTGATGTGTGTGGCAAGGCTTAAAAATATATTTGTAATATTACATACAAAAAAGATCAGAATGCATGCTCACAATATTATTGTTTGCACATTTAAGATGGATGCAGTGCATAGTGCAGTACAGGGCCCAGAAAGCAGGCTAACATGTCTGGGCAGCTAATAAATATGCGTTTGGGTTGCCATATTTTCTTGCTTCACGCTAACAAAAGCGAGAAGGAATATTTCATAGGTGCAGCAACTAAAATATGGCTACCAGGAAAGATGACCTTGTGTACTCCTTCTCATGGAAAGAAGGAAGCAGTGTGCTTCCACCTTTATTTTGAACAAGAAGCATTGTTCAAATATCCTGTTTAATTATGAATAAGTGTGAGCAAGATCTCCATTCTCCTTGCTTAATAAAGGTATATAAGATTGCTGTGAAAGGGGTGGTGTAGGATACCTGGAGTAACTGCAGTCACAATCTGCCTGTTCTAATGACGATGACCTATGGAGGCTCAAGTGAAAGAAACCTTTTTGTTAGACTTGACAACATTGGTGTAGTATTCCCCCAAACGTTTTGGCTTATCCTCTCATAGTTTTCTGAGTTTGCTTTTGTTGGCATTAGGACTCTGTGCACTTTACCACTACTAACCAGTGCTAAAATGATCAGCTTTCCCCTTAAAGCATGGTAAAACGGGACTACACCTAATCAACCCATATAATTTACTTGTAAGTACCTAGTAAACAGTACTACCTGTACCAAGGGCATGTAAATTAAATAATACTAGTAGGCACTCAGTGTCATCCACTAAAGTAGCCTTTAAAACATGTATCTGGCCTGCCATTGCAGTCTGTAGTGCAGTCTTAAAACTGCCATTTCGACCTGGCAAAATACAATTTATGCCAAACATAAACCACCCCTAAAGGATATGGCAGCGTGCATGGTATTTAAAAACGTGGGTTCAAGTTTTACATGTCCTGTAAAGTAGTTTTTCACTATTGTAAGGCCTATTTCTCCAATTGGCTAACACTGGATTACACTAATGCTTTGGATTGGGAACATAAAGAGTTATCTGTTTGGACTGAAATGAATTGTAATTTAAAATCCTCTTTAGGGGTCGATTCCGATTCCGTTTGTAAACTGAACCGACCGACCGACACGTCCCGGGAAAAAGTACCGACCGACACGTCTCGCCGCCGTACGACCCGCGCAGTACGATGGAAAGCCTGTGAATTCCAACCGACTCTCCCGAATATGATCCGGACGACCGAGCCGTACGGAAAACTGGCTTCCGGTCGGAAAAAGACTCTGAGTAGTACCGACCGACACGTACCCGGAACGGAGCCGAGCGACACGTACCCGCGACGTACGAGTCGCAAAGTACGATGCCATACGCGGGAAACACGAACGACTCGCACGGAGCACAAGCCGCACGACCGACACGCACACGATACAAACACTCAAACCAATGGACTCCGCCCGCGACCTACTCGAACTCCCGCGAGCGAAACGAACGCCCACGACCAAGTCGAACGCCCATTGACCGAGTCGCACACGACATACACAACACAGCATAACAACAGCGTGAAAGGCTCGGAGACGCCCGTACGACTCACCAGCAGTGTCCAGCACGGTCAGAAGAACATCTCGTACACACACACAAATAACAGCTGACCAAACACAAAAAAAGGACCAAACAAGCACTGACAAAGGCAATATATAAAAAAAAAAAACAACAATTAAGAGAGACACACCCACAACTCAACATATTTAAAGGCCACTAATCACTCCCATGAGCCTTTGCTATTTCCTGAGAACTTCCACACACACAACTCTGCTGACACACACCATTACCGTCTCACCAACAGCATTCACACACAGACACCCACAAACCTCACTTGCACCCTCACACACACACACCAATCACCACCACCACCACCACCCCCCACCACGACCCCAAACCCCCCCATCCACCCCACCCTCACCACCACCACCCCCCACCACCCCAACCCCCATCCACTCTCCCTCACCACTACCACCCCCTACCACTACCCCATCCCCCATCCACCCCCTCACCACCAACACCACCCCCACTACCCCAACCCCCATCCACTCTCCCTCACCACTACCACCCCCAACACCACTACCCCAACCCCCCATCCACCTCCCCTCACCACCAACACCACCCCCCACTGCCCCAACCCCCATCTACTCTCCCCTCACCACTACCACCCCCCCCCAACACCACTACCCCAACCCCCCCATACACCCCCCCTCACCACTACCCCCACCCCCACCACCCCCCAACACCACTACCCCAACCCCCCCATCCACCCCCCTCACCACTACCACCACCACCACCACCAACCCACCACCCTCACCACCACCACCAACACCATGTCCCCCAAGAAGAATACAAAGTTCACAGATAGCGAGTTGACAGTGTTGGTAGATGAAATCATCAGAGTAGAGCCACATTTGTTTGGCACATTGGCACAGAAGACCCCCATGTCCCAGAAGGCCAAGATGTGGGAGAGGATCGTCAACAAGGTGAACGCACAAGCACCTTGTTTGCGCACAAAGGACGACTGCCAGAACAGGTGGTATGACGTGCGCAGGAGGGTCAAGAAGCTGCTGGAGAAGGACCATCAGCTCAGCAAGCACACCGGCAGCGGCCCTCCTGCCAAACCCGTTTACTTCCAGTCCTGGGAGGAGAAGGTGCAGGCCATCTTACCATCGGAGAGCATACATGGTCTGACTGACATCCATGAGCCTGGTGAGTACACAAATAAGAGACTCAAGATTGTGGGGCCATGTACACACGTCACCGTCAAGGGGACAGGCAAAACAACTTCCGTCAACAAAGCCACAGTAACACAAACAAAGTCATCCCTACAGGCATATGCCCGGCACAGCAACACAACACCTGCTATCTCATACCAACATTGAACTATGTCATCACGTGTACAAACCTAGCAAAAATCAGAGCAACTCAGTGCCACAAAACCCCAACAGACACTGCCCCACAGTCTGCCACCACTGTCACACCACCTCACAGGGAACCTGACCCACAGGAAGGAAGCTCGGGGATGTTGGGGGAAGTCAGTGTAGCCAAAAGCATGATGGGAGTTGTAGTCACAGCCAATAGTCCCCCTCACAAATGGACCATCAACACCACTTCTAACCATGCGCACCTCATAGGCAGTGGAAATGTACCCTCAAGATGGCTGACACTGGGTCCTGCTGTGGGGAGCACAAGGCCCTGATGGGGTTTGTGCACATACTAAATGCAGGACCCTGCTGCCTGACATCCTGAAAGTCAACTGCCACTCCCTGCAAGGGAAGCATACACAATAGTGGCCCATCTGCCCATGGAGGGAGAAGCACTGCCAGCCCTGACCATGCCCACCACCATGTGCTGTCACACACCCCTCAACACAAACTCCACACAACTCACCTGGGAGAAGGCATTTACCCACACTCCATGCAAACATCACCCAAAGACCCACCATACTGGCTACTGCTGTGTGACGTACAGGGACTGTTGCTACTTGTGTACAACCACCACTACACCACTGACTCACAACCTCAACATCAACCCACACTCACCGACATTGAAGCATGTCTCTGTGTGAATTGCCTGGCCCCTGGGGGAGGAGGAGGTACTGCAATGACACTGAAAACCATTGAGGCAGCTGCAAATCACATCTTCCCAGCCAAAACTAACAGCACCCCTGGGAACACTCACTGCCAAACCAAAGAGCAGGGCAAGATGGCTGACACATGGATCCAATGTATGAGTAGGCTGCTAGTCACACCCACGCATCGACCAACCCAATCACAGTCACACTGCCAGCTATTGCAAATGTACCTTTGCACTCAACTTCCAGGGATGCAGTGTCCCAGGGACCCCCCCTGGCCTGGACGGGTAGGCGCGGATTGTAGTTGACAAGTGCAGAAATGCAGACATACCACAGAGATCTAAACACACAGCAACTCACATACACAGCAGTGACAGGGGACACCTGACTGACTACAATGGACCTACCAACATCCCTCACACTGTAGCATGCTGACATACACTCAAACTCCCGTTGTCAGCCACATGACACGCAGACATTGTCCAGTATTGTAGGCATCATCCACACCACACAGCACTCACTGACATGGATACTGTGGACACAAGGACTAACATGGGCTGCACTGGAGCAGGCATGCAACTCACAGCTGAAGCAACCGAACACACACCTCTGGTCACGACTCTAGTAAAGAAAGACAGCCGCAGCGAACAGTCCATACCACCATGGAGGACATTGACATCACAAAGCATGTGTGCAACCACAAAACTCAGATACAACTCCATTAGCAACAGTGACACCATCACCTGTGTGAAATGGGATGTGGACTGGGGACACAGACAACACAGAAGAGAACATCAGGACAACCCGGGCATGCTGGACTGTGACCAGGTTGTGCAGACACACTAATGTGATGCACATTGACTGACACAAACTGGCATTACACATGCCCCAAACAGAGATCTCAAGCTAGGTGCCTTTGCAAGGATGCCAGCGTCAAAGCACAAATGTTGACAGGGATGAAACACCTGTGTCAGGCATGTGACAGCACCAGAGTAGGAATGGCACAGTACAGTCTAGCGTACAATGAAGATGCCAGGCAGGCAGACAGCTAGACTTGACAACCAAAGTGCCTCAGGGTGTCAGGTGAATGCACCACACTAATGGAAATCTCCGTCAGTGACATAGTAGGATGATGCAATGGACAGGCATGCAACACCAACCACAGTGGCCAATGTCATGTGTACGAACCATTGGTGTCCACGAATACATCACTAACATTGTGTCTTCCTTCCAAACACAGGGGCAGATGTGGACTCATCCACAGACGAGGAAGAGTCCCAGTCCCAGGCTCCGGACCCACCTGGCTCCGGTGGTGCACAGTCTCACTCCTCGTCGGACGACATCCAAGCTGGCCCCTCTGGTCTCGGCCCTCATGCAGCCCCTCGGCAACATTCACCTGCCCCCCTTGCAACCACCCCTGCAACTACTGATACACCGCAAGCCACCCCTGCCAACACGGTCAGACCTACCGAACCATCAGACGGCACAGGATCACAGGGCACCAGGGCACCTGACAACAGCAACAACATCCAAGGTGGCCCTGTGACACCTGTGCGGGACACCACAGGTGCTGGCCGTGTGGCGAGGGGTGGTGGGAGGGGTGGGAGGCCGAGCAGAGGCTCCGCTGAGGGTGTGGGGCTGCAGGATGACACCCACCTGGAACGCATCATGGCTGCGTACCAGGAGAGCACCGGAGGGTTCAGCCAGGTAGTGGGGATCCTCACGGACATCAAAGAACAGCAGGCTGCCCACCATGCCCGCTTGGACTCCCACATGTCCCGTGTTGAAACACACTTGTCAAACATGGAGTCGAAGTGGGATACCATGGAAGATATAGCAGTGGTGCACCGGGAAATGTTGACCTGCCTCCGCCAGATCAGCACCAACTTGAGCCCACCTCCCTGTGCGACGACTACATCTCGGGTAACAACATCTGCCACAGGGAGTGAGGGGGGGTCTGGCGGAGGCCCCCGTGCACGGCAGCAGCCTGCAGGTGAGGCTCCCCCTGAGAAGAAGAAGAGGGGTCGTCTGTTGAGGGACAAGTGAGACGAAGATGGCCATGCACATCCCCCAGGAACCCAACACCTGTTCTGGACAGTGTCCTTTGTGTGCAAACCGTTCACCTTGTCGTACGACATCATACTCCCCCACATGACATGGAGGGTCTGAGTTGGAACAATGTGCCTAACGACTGTGGACTGTACTCTAGACACTTCATCTACCAACACTTCTAACTTGTTATCTGTGAACTTTGGATTCTAAAGCCAATGGACAGCACTCCCAATCCTGAGCACCATCCCCACTTGTGTGCTAATAAATTCACCTAAACACAAGACGTGACTCTGTGGTGATTAAGAGGTTGTCAGTGGCATGTAGATCTGGATGTGCTGAAGAATACTGTGCATGCAAACCTGTACTGTGATGAGAACACTGTCATGTCAGTCAGGCCAATGTGCCACATATGTGGGAGACACACCACCAGGTCTACTTAACACATGCTCACCACGTCCAACCAATTTATTGCCAACATCAATGTTGACAAGCAAGCCTGTGGTATGCACAAACTACACACCCAACCTGAGTCAGTGGTGACAGGCCCACAAGTGCAGTACGTCAATGTCAGTCTGATGTGTAGGCACAAACAACACACATCAGAAGGTGCAGCACAGTTTATTGTCAGGCAATTGCAACATGTCCCTTATTACACACATGCAAGCTAGCAACACCTGACAGTGGGCACACGGTCACCAAGTGGATAACTACGGAAGTCCTGGGGTGCCCGGCACATCACTCGTCGGGACACTAACGACTCCATCCTGGCAGTGGAGCATGGGTATCAGGGGTCTCTGTACACCAAACAACAGCCACAGTACCCTGTGAAGGACAGACAGAAACACAATTGTTAACACTGCATGACGCCATACAACTGCAACACACATGGCAAACACAAATCACAGACTACACCACCCCAAAATACTAATCATCACACAACTGGTGGGGAGTACAGGTAAACGGGATGGACACATCACTGCAGGCATCCACACAAGTAGCACACAGCCACACGCAAGGTGCACCACACACACAAAACATGCACACACAACACATTGACATCACATCACTGTATACTCACATTCAGGAGAAGAAGTTGTTGATGAGCTGTGTGCGGACATCCTCTGCAGCCTCATCATCGCTACTGGCATCCTGGCCCAGGCCAGGATCCTCCACAGGTGGCGGGTGTTGGTCATCGTCATCCTGGATGAGGGGCAACTCCCTTCGCACTGCCAGATTGTGCAGCATGCATGCTACGATGATAATCCGGCACACCTTAGCAGGGGCATACAGGAGGGCACCTCCTGTCTTGTCTAAACACCGGAAGCGGCTCTTCAGAAGTCCAAATGTCCGCTCTATCACCCTCCTGGTACGACCATGTGCCTGGTTGTAGCGCATCTCGGCTGGTGTCACAGGATTCCTCAGGGGTGTGAGCAACCATGGCATGTTGGGATATCCAGAGTCACCTACATACAGACACATGCACATTAGAGGAGTTGGAGAAAAACAGGTAGCAAACAATTGGCAGGCACACACAATGAGGAAAAGTCAGTACACACCAACAAGCCAGGCACGTAGATTCTGCATCCGTGACATCAGTCTAGGGACGCGACTACTCCTCATCACATAGGCATCATGCGCAGACCCAGGGAAACGGGCACACACATGGGAGATGGTCATGTCCGCCACACAAACCACCAGAGCATTGATGGAGTGGAAATGCTTGCGGTTCCTGTATGGCAGCTCATGTGCCTGTGGTGGCACCAAAGCCACATGTGTCCCGTCAATGGAGCCAATGACATTTGGCATCCTCCCCAGGGCATAGAAGTCACCCTTTATGTCTGCAAGTCGTTGGGGCGTGGGGAAATAGATGTACAGGTCCAGGAAATGTAACATGGCCTCCAACACATCCCGAAGCACCCGACTGAACATCGTCTGCGACATTCCTCCAGCAGAAGACAGTGTACTGGAAGGTACCCGTCGCAAAGAAATGAAGGGCTGCCATCACCTTCACCTTGGGGGTCAGTGCCGTCGGGTATGGCTGACCAGGTTGCAGGTGTGGGCCCAACTACCCTGCCAACTCCTCAATCACTGCCCTGGTGAAACAGTACTTTCTGATGGACTCACGTTCCACCATCGTTGCCAGGTCCGGGAATGGCCTAGGTACATTTGGGGCCCTGCAGTACAGACAGAAACAAAGGATGAAGGCACACCCTCCAGCAATGTCACAAAGCCACAGCAACACAGCCCATCATAAACAAACACATCACACAATGAGCTGAGGTGGTTGCCACAGGTTACAGACACTAATGTCCCATACATGGCATCAACGCACATTGAAGCCCAAGATGTGCACATGACAGGTCCCCTGTTGTGCCATGACAAAGCAATGGGCCCTAGCACAGTACATCTGCCCTGTTGCCACCTACCACACAAAGCCCACAGTGACTAGCGAGGGCAGATATCTTCTCCACATCACAGCTCCCTGACTGACAGTTACACAGGCATGATGTGACGTATCGTTGACATTACACACAACAAGCATGTTAGCCACAGTCCATGTGCCCTGTCGCCACAGGAGGACATATGTAGGTGTCTGTGCCACCCCCACACAACAACACTGTGCATGTACAAACCAATGGGTTGTGTGGATCAGCTCACATTGGATCACTGACAGATCACACCACATGCACACCTGCGTTGAAGCTACAAACACTGATGAGACAGGGTACATGTGACACGACACACACGCACATCCTGGCTGGGACTGTGTCCATTGGCAATGTCCTGGACTGCATTGCTGCACCCCCCTGTGGCAATGGGCACACCACACATGTATGTGTCCACCCACATCCGTGTCCAGCCTGGGAGTGCTTGTCAACAAGTGGCACACGACGAAACACATCCTGTGCACCCAGACACACACATAAGAGGCAGCCATACATGACTAAGGACACACTGTGGCACAGGCAGTGGTGCCATTGGTGTGCCCCATAGTCCCTAGCTAGTGACAGAGGATGGCATCTGTCAGAAATTGACAGCAAGGCTGACCGACACGTTCAATGTCCCCAAAACCCAAAACTGGTTTGGACCGAGCCGTGCGCACGTCTGGGCCATACATTACAATGGCGACGGACGCGTGTGACGCGTCGGTCGTGTATGGACCGAGCCGCGCGCACGTCTGGGCCAAACATTACAATGGCGACGGACGCGTGTGAGGCGTCGGTCGTGTATGGACCGAGCCGCGTGCACGTCTGGGCCATACATTACAATGGCGACGGACACGTGTGACGCGTCGGTAGTGTATGGACCGAGCCGCGTGCACGTCTGGGCCATACATTACAATGGCGACGGACGCGTGTGACGCGTCGGTCGTGTATGGACCGAGCCGTGCGCACGTCTGGGCCAAACATTACAATGGCGACGGACGCGTGTGACGCGTCGGTCGTGTATGGACCGAGCCGCGCGCACGTCTGGGCCATACATTACAATGGCGACGGACGCGTGTGACGCGTCGGTCGTGTTTGGACCGAGCCGCGCGCATATCTTGCCCATTGAATCTGATGGAGACGGGTGTGTGTTGCCATTCAAAATGCGCGTAGTACAGTCATTTGCCGAGCCCTGCACCCTCATTGGCCATGAGCTGTCATGGTGATGGACGCGGATTTGAAATTTGAACGAGGCGTGTGCAGGAAATTCAGTTGGAGTCGTACAACATTGTTGCAATTGCCAGTGTGTCATGGAGGTGATGTTTTAAACGATGCTGAAGGCGTGTACGAGTCGTGCTATCCCATGGATTGGCCAAATTCATAGGATGCTACCTTTTTGGACCTATCCCTTTGTACCCCAGGGCAGACATGCCTCCACAGCACAGATATAAGGCTGCCTGGCCCCCAGAGAACCCACTTGCCTGCACCACATGCTACTGGAGCACATCACGGTCATCACTGCTGCTGTCTCTGCTTCCTCTGGCTTCAATGATGGCACATACTGTGGAGAGGGCCCCAGCCTTCAGTGAGGAGGAGAACCAGGCCCTGCTGGACGGGCTCCTGCCGCAGTACACCAATCTCTATGGGAAACCAGGGGAGCAGGTGAGTGTGCTGTCCACTGCTTTGCTAATTGTGCTACTGGTCTGACCAGCAGCAGCATTAGTGTGTACACCAGTGGCTTGGTTGCCCACTGACTACTGCTCTTGACACAAATGGGGCACCCACATGTACTGCACAGTTGCAGTGCAGTGCAAGATTGTCACTAGGTTCCCTTCCCAGGCTATGTCTCAAAGTTGTGAGTGCTGGACACCGGTCCCTCAACCATAGTTGCACCACCTGTGTACCTCATTAGCCTTGCTGATGCCCACATGTATGACTGCCTGTGTGTTGCACTAATATGTTGCCAGTGTAGTAATGTCCTCTGCACTTTGTCATCCTCACAGGTTGCTGCCCAGAAGAAACATGACATCTGGAGGAGCATCGTCCGGGCGGTGAGATCCGTGGGGGTCTACAAGCGCCGGATCCGCAACTGCAGGAAGAGGTGGCAGGACCTTCGGGGCTGGACCCGGAGGATCGCACGGGTCCAGCTGAAGCTGTCGCCTCCTCGCAGGAGGGGCGGACACCGGATCCTAACCCCCCACATGCTCCGGATCCTGGCGGTGGTGTTCCCGGACCTGGATGGGCAGCTGAAGGCCAGACAGCAGCAAGGAGGGGGTAAGTACATGACTGCACTGTGTGCTGTGTCTGACATGCTGTGTGCCCCCCTCTGGCCTGGTAACACCTCAACAGTACATTGTTCAGATAGTCCAGGACCCATGTCCCTCTCTGGTGACTTGCCCCCTTCTCATCTGTTTGCCAGGTGTTGCTTTTTCTGTCTGGGCATAGTGTCACATGGAAACTGTGCCCTTACATTTGAAGGTGCATGGGATGTGGGCCAGCATTGCTTCAGGGGACTCAGTGTTGGGCTTCAAGGGTGGGACCATTGTACATTACATGCCAGGGTCCTGGTATTTATCTGCATGTACTCCTGTCATGTGGCCAATTGACAGCTCGGGCTCACCACATGTGCCTGGGGCATTTGGCACACACCCATGCTGCTGGTGGGGTAAACTGTTGGGGCCTCTGGAGCGTGTACCTCAAGTGTGTCACACATGCACAGCCACCTGCCTACTGTCCATGGCTATCACCTGTTCCACGTGGAACAGGACAGTCATGGCTAGTCCAGGGCATGCAACAGTCTGTACTCCCACTCCCGTGTCTCGGTTGGCACTTTGTGCCAGGTGAACAGTTCCCTCAGGTGTCTGCCCCTGTGTCATTGTGCTGTGGCACCGTTGTCAGGCCCACTGGTGTGTCCATGGGTTTGGGGTCAGCATGCAATCTGAGATGTGCCCATGTGAGACAATACCTCTGTGACATGTAGGGATGTGATGACTTGACCGTGCACAATGGTGCCTGCAACTGGGTAGTTCCAGCAGCTGGGTGTCATTCACAGCAGAGTGCGAGTTGCTCAGCTTCAGAGTGCCCTGTCCCATGTCTCTCATGCGTCCAATGGGTCTGGGGTGGACACATCAGAATCCAGACGATGTTGTTACTGTGGATGGTCATGTGTAGTTGTCAGCTACAGAGTTTGCAGGCCCCATGTCCTGGGAATGTGACACAGTGGTGACAGTTGTTGTAGGGCTGCCCTGCCCCCTGTGACTGGAGACTGTGATGTATGATCTCACAGGCATGGCTGAGCCATGGGACTACACTACCTAGGGGTGATCCAGCAGGAGTGTGTCATGTGCAACATGCACTCCATTGTGCCAAGGTATGCAGGACTTGCGTGAATCAGGATGTCTGGTGCATGTACTCAGCCCCAGCCTCTCAGATGCAACACTGGCCATCCCTACGTCCAGGCAAATGTACAGATCCATAGGCAGCAGATGTGATGTGTGCATGTTGACAGACCACTACGTATTTTCAAGTCTTGTCAACTAATGGGTAGGTGGTGCATGTGTCCGCAGTGGGGTGTAGGGATCCTACATGCGCAAGACAGATGGGTGCAAGGGCAGGAGGGATGTGAATGCCTTGCTTGACTCTCAGACTGACCATTGGCCTATGCAAATCTGTGTGAGCACTCCTAGCAATGTTCAACTGATTGATGCCCGCACTTGGCCACTGATGTGCTGTACTTTCTGTGGTGTGTGTGGTCAGTGCAGATGACTAATGTGTTTTTATTCTATTTTTCCTGTGCAGATACAGACATGGACACAGAGGGAGACCGCTCCACGGACCAGGGGGATCCAGAGAGCCAGACTGGGTCGGAATTTGAGGAGTCGGAGGGACCCAGTGGCACGGAGGGCGAGGGGAGTGAGTCTGTGGACTCCTCGGCAAACACCACCGCAGCTGAGGACCACAGCAGCTGTGACGAGGACTCCCTTGTGGAGGCGGGTGGCAGCAGCCACCATCCAACACCTGTTGAGGTTGTCCCCGCCCCCACCATCACCGCCCTCCCCATGGCTCCCACATCTAAGGTCCGTGGAGGCGCCCGTGTTCATGGGCATGTCTCCTTCCAGTCAGGCACCGCACCCCCTACCCCTGTGTCCCCTGCTGCCCTGAGTGAGGAGTCTGTCGACCTGCTGCTGCAGATCCATGTGGGGCAGACATCCATGCTGCGTGTCTTCCATGTGCACACGGGTCTGTTGAACCAGCTGGTGTCGTACATGGAGGGCATGTCATCGTCCATGTCTGCCCTACAGAGGACCAGTCAGGGCATGGCCTCCTCACTGACGGCAGCAGTGTCCCTCCTCCAGCAGTCCCTCCCCCCTCCTGCCCCTGCCCCATCCCCTAATCCCAGCACCCTACCTGTCCAACTCACACACACACCTCCACCGTCATTGCACACAACAGACCCAGGCAGTACACACACACCCAAGCCAAAGTCTAAACATGCACGCACGCATACTCAGGGGACTGAACATACACTCACCGGGGATGGGTCAGACACACACACACACGCATCCACAGGCACTCCGCAGTCCTCCGATGCCTCCCCCTCCACAGCCCCTTCCACGGCCCCTTCCACTGCCTCAGCTGCATCCCCAGCTGCAAAGAAGCTCTTCCTGGTCGACCTCGGACTCTTCCCCACTGATCCATCCACACCAGCACACAAGGGGAAGAGGAGGTCCAGCCACACAGAGGGGGGTGTCCCTCGCCCTCAGACACCCTCCCCCAGGCGCAGGCAGGCTGAGACCCCACGCCGCAGGTCCCCCCGCACCCGGAAGAGCAAGACCCCACGACCGGCCCAACACTCCACCAGACAGTCTCCACCCGCCATCGCCCAGGCTCCCACTCCACAGGTCCCACCACCACACCCTGCCCCAGGTTCACCCACCCACCGCTACCGCATCCCCAAGATGCTCAGGCCTTCCCCCCCCTGCCTCTTGCTCTTCCACCACCCCACACCCCACTCAGCCTGTGTGTGGCACTGCTGTGGAGGGCATGTCCTCCCCCTCCATCCTGCCCACATCACCGGATCCACTTTCTGCTCCCCTGGGGATGGGCACTGCAGTGGAGTCTATGCCCTCCCCGTCTGACTTGGGCACTGCAGTGGGTTCCGTGTCCACTCCCTCTGACCTGCCCACTGCAGTTGTGCCGGCACCCACTGCTCCTGACTTGTGCCCCCCAGTTGTGCCGGCACCCACTGCTCCTGACTTGTGCCCCCCAGTTGTGCCGGCACCCACCCTGTCAGACCCCTCCACTGCAGCTGCCGCTCCTGCACCCACCACCCCTTCCCTGCCTGTTTCTGTTGACCCATGATCCTGTACCTGCGGTGCCTGGCTGGCCTCTATGTATGCCCCTCCCAGGGGTATGTTCCCTTCCGTTAGCAGTGCAGGCAAGCCAAATGTGGCATTTGGACACTTGACCCTGTTGGGTCTGTTTATGGACTGGCCATAGGCCTTCATGGTTTTCTTCTTGTTTTCCATTTAAAGTAATCTAGGCTGAATAAAAGCTCCTTTTTGTTCACTAGTGGTTTTGCTTCAGATGTACATGATGTTGATGATGCTTGACATGCCCTTGCTCCAGTGATAGTGTAGTTCATGGCTTGAAAATGTAGTGTCACTGTGCTGGAGCCCATGTGGGCCATGGGGGATATGTCCTATTGGGGTGTGTATCCATGTCATCCTTTGCAGCAATCTGAGGGGGTCATGATTATGGTATTTGGAAATGTGTTATCCATCTTTTGTTGGCAATATCTCATCAGTGTCTTACACACATGCACACCTGTTGGCCGTAGCATGGTTCAATTGGCCCATTTCACTGACTGTGTGGCCATCTCCAATGGACATGCAAGTGTATGCATCTATGTGGGTGGACTCATCTGTGTCCTCAGTGCTACTTCATCTACATGTGTGTTGACTCTGTGCAGTTGACTCAGGGGACCCTCCCGTGCCCAGGCTGCTGTTACCAGGGCCACCAATGTGTGGTATATGTTAGCTGTGTGACAAAGTATACTGCTGACATGCTGGTGGCCTGCATGGACGACATATGGCACAGCTTTCCTTCCACAGGAGTGGAGTCCCCTCATGGCAGTGTGTTGTTGGGCGACATTGGCTGGGCACATGTTGTGTGTTGTGGTGGCATCTTTGTGTGTTTTCCCTTCCCTTTGGCTACACAGGCTGAGTACCCTGATGATGTTTCTGTTGGTGATGCTTTCTGAGTTGTCCTATATTCACCCAACATCTTCCCCCTTGGTTCCCTGGGATGTGGGTGCATGGCACACTAGTGCTCATCAAGGTGTTGTGCCTAGGTGTGTTTGTCGTATGGGCTGGATATATGGGCAGACAGAGATGGGACACAGTCGGGTTTCCCCTAGGCCCTTTTTGGTTCCCACTTTCATGTAGTGTTGCCTATGTGGTATGTGTCTGTGATTGGAACACATGTGTGTGCCTGCTCCCACTCCTCATGTTCAGAGGTGCAATGTTGGAAGGTGTCAACATGTGACTTGTATAGTCCCCTATCACCATGTTGTCCTAGTATTGCAGGCCATGTCCAGGGCTTTGTATTTGTGTGGGTCTGATGGAAGTTTGTGTGTGTGGTCAGCTGCCCCAGGTGGCACAGGTGGGTATGCTGCACAGTATGTGCCACATCTACCTTGGTCGTCAGAGTGGCCTTCTCATGCAGTCCTGTGTGACCCCAATGTGGTGTCCCTGGCTGTGGTGCTTCAGTGGGTCTGTCTCTGGCTCTGTTGGTTGTTGATAATTGCAGCTTGTGTCAGCTATGTCTGTTGTGTTCCCTCTCACCTTGCAATGGCTGGTTGCCCACTAAGGGGTTGCCCAATTCATGCTTCTCTGTTGTGTGGCACTGTGTCCTCATTGGTGACATTGTAGTCCTGCCCCCTCACATGTTGTGTAGTTGCCTGTGGACACAGACACAGACATACACATGTTTTGTCCGATGTGCTGTGTGTTTCTGGCTGTTTGTAATTGTTCATCTGCAGCAGTGCTTTTGTATTGGTGTTGTGGGCCATTGGCTGACTGGTGTCTGTGTGATTTCCCATGTAGTCCCTGCGAGCCATTCCACAGCCTTCTGCACATTGCTCATGTTTGGTGTGTCCCCCTGCTGCCATTGCATGGGTGTTTGTGACCTGACACCTCCAGTCCCCACTGGATATGTAGCTTTGTGAGTCTGTTTGTGGAGATGTGTGTGGGTGTGCATAGTGACAGTCATTTGTGGAAATGAGTGATTCAGCTGTGTCTGCAATGTCACCCACCCACGTGTGATGGTTGTCTGCACATCTTTGGGTATATGTTTTGGATGCAGTGCACTGTGTGCATCAACACAGCTATGTTGGTATGGGACACAACCACTACTTTGCAATGGAATGGGTCATGTGGTGGGACCAGGACTCGTACATGCTGTTTGACTGTTGCAGCTTTCAACAATGAGTCACTTACCTTCATGTCACTGTGCTGATGGGGGTTGAGACCCCATTAGCCCATTGCTCTACATATGCTGCATGTGTGATCCCCACACTTACCTTCATGTCACTGTGCTGATAGGGGTTCAGACCCCATTAGCACAGTGCTCTACATATGGTGCTGTTTAGTACAACACAGTTACCTTTTGTACACTCAAGTGATGGGTGTTGAGGACATTACTGCAGTGCTCATGTGAGGCTTGGCTTGTGTTAGTCACACTATGGTATTGTAGACACGTGTTGTGAGTTACACTGTGTGTACATGGTCATGTTCACTGTGGTGGGTATTTTACACAGACTACATGTTGTGCTCATGAGGTTGTTGTGGATATCCTTTGGTTTACAGTCCTTATGTTTGGGTATGGGGTATGTGTTACACATCACCCATCCTATGTGTGTGGGCATTGGTAGTGGTACTCACACAGTTCACTATTGGTGGGGGTGACAGGCAGGTGGCCTCCTATGGGTGGGGGTGGGAGTGGTGAAAGGCAGGAGGCCCCCTATGGGTGGGGGTGAGTGGTGACAGGCAAGAGGCCCCCTATGGGTGGGGGTGGGAGTGGTGACAGGCAAGAGGCCCCCTATGGGTGGGGGTGAGAGTGGTGACAGGCAAGAGGCCCCCTATGGGTGGGGGTGAGAGTGGTGACAGGCAAGAGGCCCCCTATGGGTGGGGGTGAGAGTAGTCCCAGCCAAGAGGCCCCCTATGGGTGGGGGTGAGAGTGGTGACAGGCAAAAGGCCCCCTATGGGTGGGGGTGAGAGTGGTGACAGGCAAGAGGCCCCCTATGGGTGGGGGTGAGAGTAGTCCCAGCCAAGAGGCCCCCTATGGGTGGGGGTGAGAGTAGTCCCAGCCAAGAGGCCCCCTATGGGTGGGGGTGAGAGTGGTGACAGGCAAGAGGCCCCCTATGGGTGGGGGTGAGAGTAGTCCCAGCCAAGAGGCCCCCTATGGGTGGGGGTGAGAGTGGTGACAGGCAAGAGGACCCCTATGGGTGGGGGTGAGAGTGGTGACAGGCAAGAGGCCCCCTATGGGTGGGGGTGAGAGTGGTGACAGGCAAGAGGCCCCTATGGGTGGGGGTGAGAGTGGTGACAGGCAAGAGGCCCCCTATGGGTGGGGGTGAGAGTGGTGACAGGCAAGAGGCCCCCTATGGGTGGGGGTGAGAGTAGTCCCAGCCAAGAGGCCCCCTATGGGTGGGGGTGAGAGTGGTGACAGGCAAGAGGCCCCCTATGGGTGGAGGTGAGAGTGGTGACAGGCAAGAGGCCCCCTATGGGTGGGAGTGAGAGTAGTCCCAGCCAAGAGGCCCCCTATGGATGGGGGTGAGAGTGGTGACAGGCAAGAGGCCCCCTATGGGTGGGGGTGAGAGTAGTCCCAGCCAAGAGGCCCCCTATGGGTGAGGGTGAGAGTGGTGACAGGCAAGAGGCCCCCTATGGGTGGGGGTGAGAGTAGTCCCAGCCAAGAGGCCCCCTATGGGTGGGGGTGAGAGTGGTGACAGGCAAGAGGCCCCCTATGGGTGGGGGTGAGAGTAGTCCCAGCCAAGAGGCCCCCTATGGGTGGGGGTGAGAGTGGTGACAGGCAAGAGGCCCCCTATGGGTGGGGGTGGAGGTGGTGACAGGCAAGAGGCCCCCTATGGGTGGGGGTGAGAGTGGTGACAGGCAAGAGGCCCCCTATGGGTGGGGGTGTGAGTAGTCCCAGCCAAGAGGCCCCCTATGGGTGGGGGTGATGGGCAAGGGGGGGCCTGGGTGTTTTTGTCACAGGTTTACTGGTACGCTTCGGGTGTTTGTTTGGGGGTGTGTCTCTTACCGTCTCCGTCGTAGGCATCTGTTCCGGATCAGGCCATGGATGTAGAGGATCGGTATGACCTGTGCGATGGGATTCATGTCGACACCGTCTCGTATGCACTGGTCGTTGGTTCGTTTCGTCCCAGTTGCAGGCTTGTACGTCTCGTGTCCGGGGATCGTGTTGTGGCGCGAATCGTTCCTTTCATGCAGCTTTTCCAGATGCTGTGACGTGCCGTACGTGTCGACTCGCTCGGCGCATAGGAAGTGCGCATCATACTTGTCCGGCCGGAAACTGCTCTGACATAGCCCCCGTGCGAGTCGAATCTGCGTTTACGGAACCGGGTCGTAGGGAGAATTGAGTATGTATTTGGCGAGTTCGTGTCGGTCGGGTTTTGGGCACATGCACGCATCGTACTTGATCGGCAGGACTGACCGGACCCCGGGACGAGTCGGTCGGAAGGTAAGCGTCCGGACGGCTCTTTTTGGGCTGTCCGACCCGAATCGGAATCGGCCCCTTAATGTTAGAGTCGGATTTTAAGTCACAGTTCTGAAAATGTCACTTTTAGAAAGTTGACATTTTCTTTCCTCACCATTTGTGCCTTATCCCAGTATCCTGAGTCAAATGAATGTGATTAGCTCTGCTGTTGGGGTTTGTATATTCCTCCCAGTGGGTGTTCAGACAAAATATTGAGTCAATAATAGCGACTGACACAAATATCGAGTTGGAAATACCGTGAAGCAGAAATATCATGAGCAAGAATATCATGGATAATAATATTGATTTTAAGGTAATATCGATGTTAAAAACATTGTGGTTATTAATACTAATTTTTTATTATTTTTCTGTATTTTAATATATATGTTAATTGCATATGTTTTAAAATGTTTGCTTAAATATTGTTTGTTTTTTAATATGGTTTCTAAATTGATAGTAGTTTTTAAATTTAATGTAATAGTTTTTTCTTATTTTTAGTACCGTAGTGGGCTGTGGGGTTTAAAGGGGAATAGGGTGGGACGTAATTTAATAAAAAATAATTAATAACATTTTAAAATTAATTTTAATATTTAATTGATAATTATTTATGTTAACTGTATAATTAATATCTTTTTTAAAGTTTTAGGTGTGTGTTGTGGGTTTTGTAGGGGTATAGGGTGTGAAGTAAATTAATTATAAATAATATATAATACATTTTTAAATATTATTAATTATTTAAATGATAATTATTTATGTAAATAGTCTAATTAATTTTTTTTTTAAGTTTGAGGTGTGGGTTCTGTGTTTTGTAGGGGTATACGGTGGGATGCTAATTAATTATAATGTATTAATAATATTTTTTTTTAATAGTTATAATTATTTAATCGATAATTATTTATGCTAATCGTATCAATAGTTTTGTTTAAAGTAAAATCTAACGTGCTGGTTGTTGGTTTTGTATGGGTTTATGATGGGAAGTTGATTAATCTATAATTATTTAAAAATTATTTATTATTATAAATAATTATTTAATTGATTATTAATTATGTAAATTGTGTAATATATATATTTTTGGGAAGTGTTTTGTGGTTTTTTTGTATGGATAAAGGATGTGAAGGAAATTATAATACATATTAGATATTGTTAATCTTTAATAATTGTTTAAATGATAATTATGTCAACATGTAATTAAAATATTGTTTAGGTTATATGTGTAAGCTGTATTTGTAGAGGTAAAGGGTGGGAAGTTAATTAAATATTATTAATTTATTCATAGGTAATTAGTAATAATAAATTGTTTAATTGATTATAAATTAAGGAAATTTCCTTAATTAATGTTTTTTAAATTTATATATGAGGTGTGGGTTGTTTGTTCTGTACAGAACAAGGGTGGAAAGATAATTAAATATAATTGTTTTATTAGCAGTTCATTAGTATTAATATTTGAATAGATATTTAATTATGTAAAATGTGTAAATATTATGAATTTTAATATCAGTTTTAGATGTGAGGTGTGGAGCTTGTAGAGAAATAGGGTAGAACGTTATGTAAGTAATAAAATTAAAAAGAGTAAAACCATATTACATTGTAATTTATTATTGTATGTGTTAATTGTGTAATGATTTTTAATTCTAAATATTATTGTATTTGCTAGTTGCTATTCTTTTGACAGTAAATTTTGGTATTTTGATAAAAATAATATTTTTAAATTTATAACAAAAACGTAATTTGTTAATTTAAAAATACATAAATGTTTTATATTTAAATATTTTTATTTTTTGTTATTTACTATAGTTTTGAGATTATTTATTTTACTTAAAGTGAAATAGTCTGTTTCTAATGCCTCATAGAGTGTGGTGGCAGTAGAGAATTTCACCCCTCTGCAATCCAGCCATTTCCCTACTGTTGCACTGACTGGAGTGTGAGTAGTAAATTTTACCCCTGCGTAATCCAACACTTTCCCTACTGTTACACTAACTGGAGTGGGAATAGCTAATTTTACCCCTCTGCAAACACTTTCCCTTATGCTGCACTGAGTGGAGTGGGAATAGAACGTTTTACCCCTCCGCAATTCAACACTTTCCCATCTGTTGTACTGACTGGAGTGGGACTAGTACATTTTACCCCTCTGCAATCCAACAGCTTCCCTACTGTTGCACTGACTGTAGGGGGAAGAGTACATTTTACCCCTCCAAAATCCAATACTTTCCCTACTGTTTTACTGACTGGAGTGGGACTAGTAAATTTTACCCCTCTGCAATCCAACACTTTCCCTACTTTTGCACTCTTTGGAGTGGGAATAGTAAATGTTACCCCTCCGTAATCCAACACTTTCCCTACTGTAGTAGTGAGTGGAGTAGGAATAGTAAATTTTACACCTCCTGAGTTTGACACTGTGGGGCCGATTCTGATGCGGGTTGGAAAAGCTTCCCGACCGAATCGGTTGGGAAATGGTGTCCGACCCACTCGGATCGGGAAAGTCCGACCGGCGGAGTAGGATGCATCCGGATGCTTCCAGATACGATTTGGTTGAACTCCCATTGACTTCAATGGGAACATTTGTTCCTAACCGCATCAGAATTGGGCCCTCGGTCGGGAAGACACATTCCCGATCCGATTTGGAAGGAGCAAATGCCGTTAGGAGGCCTTCCTAACCGCATCAGAATCAGGCCCTCGGTCGGGAAGCTTTTCCAACCCGCATCAGAATCGGGCCCTTTGTCTACTATCTATAAGTTGTAGTGGGAATAGTAGACATATTAATTTAGAAATGTTGTAGTTTACTTTATATTGTCTACCCTTATATTAATATGTTTTGTGTTATTTAAAATTATAATATTTATGATTATTAATGTTTTTAATATTTAATTTATTTTTAGTAAATTCAAGTTTATTTGGAATTACAATGGTTTCTTTGTAAAATATTTTATGTTATTGTATATATGTATATATTTTTTATATTATTACACTTAAAAAAGTAGTACAAAATAATATAAATTACAAATATTAATTTAGTGATATTTTTCAATTAGATATATGTAAAATGTATATTAATATATGTTTTTTTTTTAAAGTATTAAATATATTTTATTTTGATTATATTACTACTAATATTTAATTTAATTAATGCTCATTATTTACATATATATCAATTTAAAAATCTTTATTTTAGGCAACTATATTAGTCAAAACAATACTTTTTTCAATATTTTTGTAATTTTAATTATAAATATTGGGAGTCAATATTTTTAAAATCAATATTTTTGACTATATTTTTGTAAGTAGATACTTTGTACTCAATATTTTGTCACTGAACACTCCCAGTGACACAAAGAGGACTAGTTGTGGGCAGGATGAGCCATCCTGCCAGGGTGGCTGGGACCAGAGCTGTCCTCTACCCCACTTACACTATAGACGCCTCCAGTACAGACAAAGGAGCCTGGAACCAGCCTATTGTCTCCCCAGACAGTCTGAAGCCTTGACATGGGAAGGAAAGATCTTTCCAGAACCAGATGTGGAAGTAGGACAAGGTGTCCCCCAACACAGAAAGGCTGGAACCAGGTATAAATATTGGACCTCCAAAGCCAGAACACTCCTAGACCTGTGAACATTACAGAAGGACTACCCTGCTGCTTGAGGAATGCCTTGCTGTCTGAGAAGGTTGTTCGAACTTCCTTACCTTCATCCCAGGCTAACCTGAGTGACTCTGTGGGTCAGCTGTCTGACCTCCTGTTTGAGCTACAGGGACGTATTAATCTTCAGAGGCCTCCCTGCAACTGCCCAGCTGACCTGCCTGAGCCCTGCTGGCCTCTGCTAGACTGAGTTCCTGATCCCCAACAGGTGCTACCCAGATCCAGTCTTAGGGCCTGATTATGGCTTTGGCGCAGTTGCGCCTGCTCACCACCGACACAACTGCACCAAAGCTGTGCAAGGATCGCCCGCCTTATTGCGAGTTAAACTCATGTAAGGCAGACGGTCCCTCATCATTCCCATGGCAGTGCCTGGAAAACAGGCACCGCAATGGTAATGGCAAAATAGTTCCAGCATGGCATGGACAGTGACGCCCATGCAGTGCTGGGCACTTTGGGGGAACACAGACAGGGGTACATGTTGTGCCCCCCAGAATGTATCCCCATGGCGTGGGGCATGGGGGCCCTGTAGGGTCCCCTTAGTTCCTCCACCGTGAGCCTTTTCATTGTGGGGCTCCTGCCATGAAATGGCTGGTGGTGGCGGAACTCATAATATGCTGAGCAGAACTGCGCCAGTCCCGCTCAGCATGTTACATTTTGACGCAACTCCGCTACTGCCAGGGAATCACTATTCCCTGGCACAGCTGATGGTCCTCCGTCTCAACGACTTTTGAAGTCGTAATGCAGTGGAGGACTATCGCCACTGCGAGTCTTACGACCGCCAAACTCATAATCAGCCCCTACGCTTCTCCCAAAGCCTTACGTTTGGCTGACAATCTGTTGCCCATGACGACTTCCAGCGCAAAGCTTCAGTGAAGAGCTACTGTTCAAGCTCGAGTGACCACTAGTAATGACTGGCAAAGCGAGATCTGCACTTCCGGCTAGTGCAAAGACAGCCCGTGAAGCCCACCAACATGAAACTCCAGCAACGACCGTCTATGGCACATGACCACAGCTCTTCATGCTGAAGCGATGACAGCCGCGCTGCCCGGCCTGCTCTGCGTGCCACACGGGTGACCATCCTCTACTCTATGTCTGCTCCCCCCAGTCTCCTCCACTGTGAACGGAACTCTTTCAGAGGGAGTAATCTGGTCCTTGTGTCTGACTTGCACTCCATTGCTTTAGGTGACTCTCCACTGGTCTAGCATGGCCAGCTGACCGCGAGTGACGCTTTGTGCTTTTAGGCACTATAGATGCCTAAAAGTTTGAAATTGCATATCTCCGGTTCTAATGATTGGATTTTTGTCACCCTGGTATCATTTTATTTATTAAAATGTACTCTATCTTTCTACATTGTTATGTGATTTTTCGTGTGGTGTGTTTTCACTTTATTGCTGGTTGTGCACTGCATTAATACTTTACACTTTGCCTCTAAGTTAGGACTGACTGCTTTTGGCAAGCTACCAGAGGGTAAGCACAGGTTAATTTAATGACTTTTGTGGTTCACCCTGACAAGGATTGTAGTTGTTGCCTAAGAGGCTGATTATGATGTCGTCCGGAAACTCTTCCGACTGAATCGGTTTCGGAATTGGTTTTGAGCAAATCGGGTTCTGCGAGTCCGACCGACCGATTGCAATGCTTCCGGACATCGTTCGGTCGGACTCGCATTGACTTCAATGGGAGCCTGTGTTCTGAACGAGAACACAGGCTCCCATTGATAAAAGGGGTGGTTGGGGAAAACCTTGTACCCTGTGGCGTGCACCCCATGGTGCTTGCCACACTGTGCATGCATGGAAAGTGGTGACCCATGGGTATCCCACGGGCCTGATTCAGAGAGCCCCGGGTGAAGGGGGGCCTGCTCTGGGCCCCCAAAGTCAGATTCTGACAGCCAATCTGTGTCGGAACAACCGATTCGGAAAGGCTGTCCGAATCTGACATCCTAATCGCTCGGCTGGAAACGCGGTCTGTAGAAAGCTACGATTCGGCTCCGACCGACTCGGTTGCTCCGAATTCCTTTCGGAACCGAGTCGGAAAGTCCAAATGGTTTCCAGCCATTGTAATCGGTCGTACGGAAAAGTGTCTGAGTCGGTCGTAAAGGCGGGTTCCGAATCGGATTTGGAATAATTGAATGCCGTTCGGAGCCTTTCCGAACGACATCATAATCGACCTCCAAGTGTGGCTTCTGCCCCCTCAACCAACAACAACATTTTTTACACTTTTCATCAACATAACTCTCAGACATTCACATTTGCCTATAGCAAAAGGCAATGCTCTGATGGTTTACCATTTCTCAAAAGGTGGATCTGAAAGAGGATTCACAGATCCTGAGAGGGGAACCTAACAGAGAGTGTTGAAAAAGAGGGTTGTGGTTTCATAGGATTTCTGCCAGAATTGGGACTGGAAATTTCCTCTCACTGACTAGTGTGCTGGATAGAAAGGGCAAATAACAATCAACCTTGAATCATTCCTGCATTCCTTGAAAAAAAACGTGAAGAAAGAAGAATTCTGCCTTACTGCGAAGTAAGCCTGAAGGACTCATGATCTCCAATATGGCACTCAGAGACTCAAACTGCTCTCTAATAGTCAGCTGTCTGGCCTCCCGTTCACGGCCTCAGGGACATAAAATGCTGTAGAAGGACCCCATAGTGGGTGGAAGAATCAGCTTCCAGTTGTGAGGGAAATGCCCTGGACAGTGGAGATAAACATTGTCCACAGAAGACTGCATGGAACAACTAGGAGAGACTAGTACTGGCTTTCACAGCAACAAGAATTGTTGGGATTTACAGGGCTATTTAGAACTGGGAAGGTGGTCCTAGTGACCCCAATTCAGGGGAGGCCATTCCCCTGGCACCACGCCATCAGCACAATGTAAAGATCTCTGCCAAGCAGGCTGGGATATGTATGCCTATTAATACAAGCGCAATCTAAAGGAGTGTTGCTTTCAAATTCAACCAGAGGAGGGTGTACCTTCACTAATGTTAGAAATTGGGGTACTGGTGGACTGGGGTGTGATCCCTGGTCAAGCAGCAACCACAATCCTAGTCAGGGTAAGGCACAAGCAAACTCCAAATTAACCTGTGCTCTTCCCCTGGTAGCTTTGCACAGAGCAGTCAGGCTTAACTTAGAGGTAATGTGTAAAGTATTTGTGCAACACTTCAAACAGTAAAACAGTGAAAACACCACACAAAAAGATCCCACACCAGGTTAGAAAGATTGAGTTTAATTTAATAACTAAAACAAGACCAAAATGACAAAAATCCAAATAATAGAACTGGAGATATCTGGATATCTGGTCGTGCCAGACCTGCACAAAGTCATAAGTTCAGGCCTACTGCCATGGAGTGAAGGCCGGCTACAGGGACCCAACTATACCCGTGGAACAAAGTACCTTAAATTCTGGTTGCAGAGCATTGCGTTGATCTGTGTTGATGATGCGCCACGCAGCTGAAGCGACGGTTCGGTTCAGAGATGCGGCAAGTCTGCAGTGCAAGGTCTTATTGCGTCATCCGGCATCAGGGATGAGGTGCATAGCTAGTGATGCATCGGTTCCAAGGAGCTACGAGACTGCAATACGGAGTCCATTATCGTTGTCAAGGCTGCTGCTGATGAGAGATGTGAGGTCCTGGGCTGTGGATGCGCCACGCCGTTGGGGTGATGCGTCTGTTTTGAGGATTGCGGGGGCGACAGGTCTTTGCGATGGGTCCAATCCACACACCAGCGTCACTGCGTTGGTTCTGCTTGGGGATGCACCAGTCAGCTGAGGAGATGCATCAGCGCTGCTTGGGATGTGCTGCTCAGCAGAGAAGATGCATCTGTTCTGCTGACAAGCAGTTTAGGCCCACATCCAAGGTTCCAGGACTGGAGTGTCACCACTTGGCAGTGTAGACTCACAGATGGCAGAGTCCAGGTGCGGGTGCAGGGTTTTTCAAAGTCTGTTATGTCCCTAAGGCTACAGATCATGAGGCTGGCCAATTAACCCTTGGACTCACTCTCAGTTCTGTGTTCAAAAGGTGCAGGTCCAGTCCTTCTTACCCAGGCAAGAAAGCAGCAGGCATAAAGGTAGCACTTCAGGGCAGCAGTTCTTTCAGAGCAGGAGTCCAGCATGGTGGCAGTCCTTCAGCAGCATAGCAGTCCTTCTTCCTGACTGTACTGCAGTGGTGGTGTCTGAAGTCCTTCTTATTATACACAGTTGTGCCCTCGAAGTAGGGAGAAGCTTCTAGAGGCATGCCTTTGGCTGCCCTGGCTCTAGACTAACTGCAGGGGGTATGCAGCCCTGTGGGTGGAGACAGGACACAGCCTATTCAAGTGTAAGTGTAAGTGAGGCTGGGCCCAGCTCCTCCCTCCCAACCTGCCAGTAATGGCCCACTCAGTTACACCCAAGCTCCCATTGTGTGTGACTGTCTAGGAGGAATACGCAAAGCCCAACTGTCAACTACACCCAGTTATGTGACCATAGACAGGCTGCAGGAACCAAATGGCTATGGCAAGAAAATACAAACTTTCTAAAAGTGACATTTTCAGAATTGTATTTTAAATCCAACTTCACCATATGTTAGGATTTTAAATTCTGATTCTAGAGGCACCATACTTGAAAGGGTTCTCTTCCCATTTGAAATTTCCACTGATAAAATGTAATAAGGCAACTCCAATGTTATCCTATGGGAGAGATGGGCCTTGCAATAGTCAAAACGAATTGAACTACCAGGTCATGTAAAAAATAAAAGTACACGTCCAACTTTTTAAATACACTGCACCCTGCCTTTCGGACAGTGTAGGGCCTACCTTAGGGGTGTATTAAAAAGGAAGGCTTAGGCATGGCAAAAGGTTTATTTTTCCAGGTCGAAATTGCAGTGTAAACTGCACACACAGGCTCTGCAATGGGAGGCCTTAGACAAGTTGAAAGGATTACTTAAGCATGCGGCACAATCAGTGCTGCAGGCCCACCAGTGGAGTAACAAAGGCCCCCACAGACCCCGCAGTGCAGAGGAGCCCGAGCTCCAGGGTGCCCCCAAAGCACTGTACCCTGGCCTGAGAGCTCCTAAGTGAGTCCGGAGGGGTGCCCCTCCATGGTCTTTGTGAGAGGGTCCCCTCACGTTTCGTTACGCCACCATGGCCCACTTATAGTATTTAACTTACAGGCCCTGGGCACATGTAGTGCACTTTATCAGGGTCTTATAAGTGAATTAAATATGCCAGTTGGGTATGAGCCAATGTTACCATGTTTTAGGAAACGAGGTGTAACTCAGCTGACTGCCCGCTTGCTCCGGTACACCTCGTTGCACCACGGAACTGCACTCTTGAGTTCCTGCCATGCTCGGTTCCCAGTTTTAGTTTCAGGCACGTCCCGCCGTGCCAGCAACCCTCATTTTTCCAGCTCCCAATTGCTTTAGACTGACTTTAACGGGTTTGAGCCAGAGAGCCCTCGATTAAGAAGCCTGGACATCACGCCTTGTCCCGTTTTCTCAGAAATGCGCGCTGGTCACTACCTACATTTTTAGCGTTAGAGCCAACAAGCCCTTGTTTGACAAGCCCTTGGTTGAGAAGGTTGGATATGAGGCCCTGTCCCAGTTTCCCGGAAATGTGCAATTGTCGTTAACTGCAAAATTAGCGCTAGTGCCACTGGCATTCCCATTGCCTAAATGGTTGGATACTTGGCAGGAATATACCTTGATGTGTCCATGTGATTTAGGTTGTAATTTGTATTTACCGATTCCTATATTGATTTACGTATCCAGGTAAACATTGTATCGTCCTGACGATGATCCTATATGTTTAGTGTATCGGAACGTCATCGACTGAATCAGTCTGACGCGTGTGATTATGCAAAATTGTTTTGCGGGTGCAGCAGTGTTGTCCTTAACAAGAAGTGGGACTTTTGATTTTATATAATACTTATTGTCACAAAACCCCTTTTTTTTGCCTGTGTGTTTGTGCAATATCTGTTCTGATATGTACCATAAGGGTACACATTTTTAAAAACCAATTTTATTTTTTATAAAAATAATCTATTGTTTAAATAATTGATTGAATAACTCCTGGGCATTATTACTGAGCACCCAGAGTATTACTATCTTTAATGTACGCTTAGGGACCCCTGTTCCTCATAGCTTTAACCACCCTCGTTCCCTAGGCATCCTTGGGTTTCCCTTGTCTGGTTGAAACATTCCTAAAGTAGGCAATAAGGACATCTTGATGATCTGCTACGCTTCTATGATGATTTTTTGTTCGTAGGATATCACTATTGAGCTTGGGTAGTGGTTGCCTAAAGAATTTGGAAGATATAGCTAGCAAATTGACCTACCTAGACTCTTTAGGTGTAGAGTCCAAGTTACCAGTGAACAAACTTTAGAAATTAAGAGAGCTGGTACAAAGAATATAATGAAAATGGACAAATAAAGAATTGCATGCGCTTTCCTGTTTTTGCTCTGAACCTTACATAAAGAGAGTTGGCCATGGGCAAAGCATTTTATTGCCAAGTGGCAATGTCTATTGATGGGGTACTATCAATAGACAATGCAGCAGGATCTGCAAGTAGACCCAAGGGTGACATTTTGTGAGCATTTAGTAGGCCTGGGCGGTATATTCCGTTCCGCTCGCGGAATTTGCGGAATTTGGGTAACGCGAAATTGCCAAAAATTCAGCGATCTGCGGCTTTGCGGAATTTTTTGCTTGTTCGCGCTTTCAAAATGCGTGTTCGCGAGATATTTCTCCCCGAGTACGCAAACAGCGTTCGCGAACAGGAAAAAACATCTCAAATGGGCGGAACAAGCAATTGCGCGTGTTCATGGAACTTTTGCGTGCTCGTGGAGATTTTTTACCGTTTCGCGGAGCTTTGCGTAGCGCGACTACGCAAATTTGGCCCACCCCTAGCATTTAGGAGTTGATAAGCATATTGAACTAAATAATAAATAAACATGACCACTTAAAGCCTCATTTTGAATGGCTTGAAAAATAGTTGGTATTTCCAAACCTATCGAATTAGTGATACTGATTTTATGATAAATCTGTTGGAGATGAAACGCCACAATGCTGGGAATAGGGCTTGCCACTGCCGCGGTGGCATCCTAATATCAGGTGCGGTACCGCCGCACCCCTTGCGGACAGTCCCGCATTCTGTTGCGGTGGCGGGCGGACTTTGTCCACCCGCCATCGTAATGATGCCCATAGTGTTGTTTTGGATCTACTAATTCCAATAGAATTTCCAATAGGGTTGGTAACTACTGTGACTGGTCCCATCAAAATTAAGGGCCTCATTACGATGGCGGTCATAAGGACTCCTACCGTTGGTCGGGCGCCTTACGACCGCCATTGTCGGTTTCACTTCTGGCTGGCTGATTATGTATCAGCCGGCCGGAAGTGAAACCGGCCGGTCATTCTGGCTGGCTTCCGACAGGCTCAAGAAGCCTATTGGCTAGTAAGAACCTGGCCCATAATCCCAAAGGGCAGCCTTTACGCCCTTTGGATTACAATGCACGGTTCCCGGCAGGGTTTCCATGATGGCCTTTCCGACATGGAAACTCTGTCAGAAAGCATGTTTGGGGACTGCTAGCAGGGCCCCCTTGTGTGCGCGGCTTCTGGTTGGTGGCCGAGGGGACACCTATGGTGCCTCCCTGTTAATCCCCGCGCCATGGTGCCTGCCACGGGGTGCAATGATTAACACCACCTCCCATTTCCCTATGGGAGCATGTCTTGTGGTCCGTGTACGGACGTAAGACAGGCTCCTATAGGGAAATGTAGGAGTTCGGTGGCATCCTAATTGGGCGGTCCGGCACGGAGGTCGGTCGGTCCCCGGACCAAGATGGTGTCAGGCGGACTTAAGTCCGCCCGACATCGCAATTAGGCCCTAAGTGTCCACTCATAATGAAGACCTTAGTGTTAAACTGTAAAGACAACTGATGCTACTGTGCTCCTTGTGGAAAATTATTTTCAGAGTTCAGTGCAATCTGTGAATAGGTACAAACATGGATCATGTATAATCTCCTTGATAGTGGTGAGGTTCTGTGGGTTGGCTGCCAAAGCAGGGAGATCACAGTAGCAGTAGATACCTTGGGGCAGAATTACAAGAACCTAACACAGCGCAGGGTTCCTTCCCACACAAAAACAATCAATTGAGGTGATTTCCTCTTCCAATGTGTTCTGTAGAATTCAGCACACATTGAAAGAGGAAAGAAATGGAGAGAAATGAAAACATTTCTCCTCGTTGCACCACGCTACGCACCCTTAGGGTGGCGTAGCATTATGAGGCATTTCCAGATTCACGATTGCTCGTAAATCTGGAAATGCATCAGTGGACATGGGTTCTGTGTGGGAACACCCACAGCAACACCCATGTCACGCCTCTAAGTTGCAAAATGTTTTGTGAAAAGGGGCGATATATACAAGCTCAGGTAAATTCATGCAGGGTGGCTTTACCTGTGCTTGTAAATATCATGCAGCAGGTTGTACGTGACGCACCAGCTGCCCAAGGGGCTTGTAAATCTGCCTAATAAAATGTAAGCGAGCAATGGTATTACATTTAATTGAGGGATCATTTGTGCCATCCCCATGGAGGTTGTAAAGTCAGACTTGCAGAGTATTCATATCACTTTGTTCAGTATATTAGCCAGTTGCTCTTTTTTGTGGCTGCTCTTCTTCTTCCGTGGCTGCCTTGGTATATAAATGCCACGACTCAGCTTTCCAATGATAAGTGGTTGGGATGTGGGAGAGGATGTGGCCTAATGGCTAGGGTGGTCAACCTCGAATTTGAGGAACCGGGTTCGAGTCTTGGCAACGATGCTAGAAATCCTGTGATTCCGAGCAAATCACTTAATCTCCCTGTGCCTAACAAAATAAAAGGAATGTGTCCATCTGTAAGCAACTGGTGCTCACGTGAAGCGCTCTAATACCTTCGGGTAGAATTCGTGCTATGTAAAACTCCGGAAAAAAAACAAAGTGTATAATGGTAGTAATATAGGCTGTGGTGCTTAAAGTGAAAACGTTCACTGATAGTAAAGAATGCCAATAGTCACAGTAATTTAGATCAGGCGGTGTTTTGGTGACCTTTCGGTGAATCTCTGTTGTCCATTGCGTATTCGACTGACCGTTTTTTTGCTAGCTTAAAATGTTTCAGAGGAGCATAATTAATTAAATAGATTGAAAGTCATAAAGCAACATTTTCAAAATCTGAAGCAATAGTAAAGCTGCAAAACATTCTTAACCTCATGAAGAGCAAATGTAATTGTTTCATTCTTCCATCTCTAAACTGCGTTGTGTCTAATGGCCCTTCTAGCAGGGCTGGTCTTTTAGCTGATATAGCTTTTTATTCTGGTAGTTTTAATTAGTTTATTTGAAGTGTATTTGCCCTTCAAAGACAGGTGTAACAATTTCGGCATGCAAATTGCTGCAGGCTAAAACGACCAGCAGTGACAAGATGTCACACCAAGGCATGTACACACCAGTGTCTTCCCTTATAGAGTACATCCAGTGTGGCACGCTACAATGCCAAATGGCGATGCAGCGCGCGCAATGTAATTCATTTTATTTATTTATTTATTTACTTAACTCCATTTGTCGGTATGCCGGAGTTTACTACCCCTCCACCCTGACCCTCCCCCGCCCCTCCGCCCCGCAGCACTCCCTCGAGGAGCAGCCACTGCAGCCTAGTCATGGCGGTGTACCCACCATGAAAAGGCTGGCATTGGGGAAACAAAGAGGGCCCTACTGTACAACATGTGCCCCCCTGTTTGTATGCATGGACTTCATTTTCCATGCAGTGCTGGAACTGCTTTTGCGTTCCCATGGTGTGCCCGTTTTCAGGGTATCGCCGTGGGAATGGCAAAAGAAAAGTCCCCCATACATGAGTTGAACTCGTAATTTGGCGGGCAGACCATGCACTGATTTGGTGGTGCTGTGTTGGCACAAAGCCGGCGCAACACCACTAAAGTCGTAATCAGGCCCTATGTCTTTAAGAATGATTGGTACAATTCATCTTTCACCCTCCAAAACGTGCAACACGTTTCCTCATTGCCCTTCAACATTAAGAGCTGAAAATTGAAATTTTCTCCAAAGTCTAGAGTTCTGAGCAGCTGTAAGGCAGTATAGTGTGTGAAAGGTCTTTAACCAAACATCTCTCTCATTTAGATTCTTCAATATTGAGAGTTATAAAGGAGTTTAAAGTTTTCTTTCTCTTAGTCTCTCCTAAATAGATTCCGCAAAGAATATCTGGTTTGGAAATACATACATCATCTCTAAAGCTAAAAAATTACATGTTATAAGAGATGCAGTGCTCTAGTCCTGAGTTAACCCTTTTCAAACAGTTACAATATGGGAAAATAATCAGTTGGTCCCCTAGATACAAACATGGGCCCATATGTATGAAAGGACTGTTAAGAAATGCAAAACTGACTTTCCATATGTACAAAGGCATATGCGGCATCGCAAAATGCAATTTCTACTCAGTAGTAATCGCATTTTGCAATTCCCAAAATATGAAATCGCTAATAAGAATTTCCTATTTGCGATTTCCTAAAAACATGTACATAGCATTTCCGAGTTGCAAAATGGGCATTTAGGAAATGCTATTATCATCGACTTGGATCTGATGGTAACCAGGTGCAAACTTAAAAAAGGCACCCAAAATGCATCAGGATCATTCCCAAAAATGGCTTTGGACATCCTGCCAAGGAGGATAAGGAAAAGTACTCCGCAAGTAAGTGTAAATAAAGAAAAAATATATATATATATCTATATTTATCTATTTATTATTGTATATCTATATTTATTTATATGTATACATATATAGATATATACATATATAGATATATATAGATATATATATACACACACATCTATATATATGAGATTGAGAAAGGCTGCTTGGCGCAGCCGAAACGCGTCTCTTTGGTCGCTGGGTCGAGGGAGGCCCTTTTAATAAAGAAGCCTTAAACCTGCAGTCCTCCAGTGCGTGCCTTCTTCGTGTGAGGAGTAAGGATTGTGTTGGATATATATATATATATGGAGCTGTTTTGAACATTGAATTGAGGGGGCATGACTCGCTCTCATTGCGTACCAGCTACAGGACTGACCGAGGCTATTTGGTAACGTAATGGAGAAAGGGAGAAGAGAGAGTCGTTTCTCTCTCTGGGACACCGCATTCTCAAGCACATATTTTTTATGCAAGGCAGCGAAGTGCACTTTGTTTTTATTTCTACAGTTTTGCACCGAATAGAGATACCGATTTTTGGACATATGATGAACATTTTGGTGCATTCTGGGGCCCGTAGTAGTTGCTATGGGTCATGTGACCACTAGGCAGACCCCCAGGATATTGCGGCATGGATTAGCAAATTTAGCGGCACAAATTTCCCTGGGATGTTCTAGTGCCATGTATGCACCCCTGTTGGGGCACCGCTGCCTACGGATCCGAGAGGCAGGACACCTCTTCCTCAGGCACCCTCTTTTGCCACTCACTCGCAATGTCATTCTCCGGTCAGTCGACTTGTTCATTCTCTCCGTTTTCTCTCCTTCTCTCTCTCCTTTCTTTCAATAATTCTGTTATTTCCATTTCAATCGTTGACTCATTCCTTCTCCCTCTTCGTTTTCTTGCTTTTCTGTTATTTTTCTCAATCCTTGTCGCTCCTCTTCCTTTACTCTGTTTTCATTGCCCCTTCCCTTTCTCTTCTCTTTATTTCCTTCCTCCCCTTTCTCTTTTCTCTTTTCTCGTTTTCAGTTTTGTTCTTGCTTCCATCACTTCTCATCCCTATAATTCCAACTCCAGTGCTTCTTATTGTTCTCTTTCAAATTCTCTTTCCTCCTTACTCGCTCTGTTCTCTTCTTCGTTGTTTTTTCTCTCTTTTTCACTCCAATTTTCTGCTTCGGTTCTTTTCAGTGCACGGCTCTTCCTTTCATGCCTTTCCCTCCTGCTTTCAGTTTGTCCAACCTCCACCTCCGAACTACTAGCCATTTTCTCTTCTCTCCCCCCTGGATCTCTCTTCCTCTCCTTCTCTCTCTTTAACTCACCCCTCTTATCCCTGCCCTTTCTTATTCCCTCTTCTCGTCTCCTTGGGTTACTTCTCTTCTTCTCCCCACGTCTCCGCCTCTCTAGCTTTCCCTCTACCCCTTTTATTCCTCCTCCCAGGCGTCCCTCCTCTTCCTCTCTCTTTCATCCTTCTATACACCGTTCACTCTTTCTCGAGTCCTCTTAGTTCTCTTCCCCTCTCCTCTTTACCTTCTGGCTCCCATTCCCTCCGCATCTTTCGCTCCCTCCCTCCCCATCTTTTACTTATTCCTTCCCGCCTCTCTCGCGCATTCACTTCCCACACTTCTCCTTTGTCTTCCCATCTCTTCTATCTTTGTCTCTCGTTTATATTCCATCTCCCCACTTCTCCTCCTCTTCTCTTCCCTCCTCTTTGCCCCCCCTCCCCCACTTCAGCTCTCAAGCTCTCACCGCCCCCCCCCCTCTATTTCCGCTCGGGAACCTTTTACTCATTCTCCTCGCATCTCTATTCTCCTGTCCCACCGCTCTCTACATCTTGTACTCTTTCTCCCTTCTTCTCCCATCTCTTCTGCTCCTCTTTTCCCCATTTCAACCTCGTTCTGTCCCCCTCAAGGCCTCTCCCTTCCCTCCCCTCTTTAGCCTTGGCCTCCTTTCGCACACCTAATTCTTCTATCCCATCTCTCCTTTGCCATCTCAATCTTCCTTCCCACCCTCTCCAACTCACACCTTCCATTTCTTTCCAACCTTCCCCTTTCTAGCTCCTTCACTCTTCCTTCACATCTCACCCTTCTCTCCCCTTCTTGTCTCTTCACCTTCCCCCACCCTCCAATCTCTCTTCCCTCGCCTCTACATCCTCCAGCCCTCCCCGTTCGCGTCCCCTCACTCTTTCTCCCTCTCCCTCTCTTCCTCTTCTCGTCCTCACGTCTCATTCGCAGGTCCTTCAACTCTTCCTTTTCAGCCCCCCACCCCCCTCCACGCTGCACATCTTTCCGTCCCTCTCAGTTTGTTCTTCATTTAAATGCCCGCAGTTGCCGCTGGTCCCTCTTCGCTGTGGGTTTTGTCAGCTGGCTGTCACATCAGCCCACCCCTCCCCCCACACCTCCTTCGCCTGCTCCCCCACAGGATGCTCAGGCTGTCCGAAATCTCGCTTTTCCGGCATCTACCAGAGATTCACCATGGGGAGGGGGCGGGGGGCTGTGGGCGGGAGTTACTTCTGGGAGTGAAGCCGCCCCCTGTTCCCCACGAGGGCGACGTGCAGGAATAGACACGTGGGGGCCGACATTCCAGCAGGTCGGGCGAGATCTGCTAAAAAGAGACCTCCCCCCAGCTCCTGAAACATTAGAAAGACATATCTCTGATACCGAAGCATGTACTTCTCAGCCACTAGAGCATGTACCATCTCACCTGCTGCAGCATTCACATTGTTGTAACGTTTATCTGCTGATGCCTGCAAAGGCCTAACCAATAAGCCACACATACTGACATTGGAGACAGCTGTACTGTCAACACAGACCTAAAAGGGGCCTCCTTCCACCAACCGTCCAAATTTCGCGGGCAGTTTTGTAAAAATCGCGGCATTTTTACAAAACTGCCGATTTCACGATTTTTTTGCAAATAGCGAAATCGCGAAATCCTGGAGGGTCTGACTAGGGAGTCATTTAAAGACACTCACCTGTGAACAAGGCAAGGCTGCCGAAACCGGTTAGGAGTTACTGAGTGTTGTAAAGCTGCCGTGCATGTGACGAATAAAGTCTGCTTGTCAAGCAAGTCGGAGTTGGGCTTTGCATTTTCTTGGCGATGTTGAAGTAACAGGATTCTCCGTTCCTGCCGCTGAGCCCGCCCTGCAGAGTTGGGGGCCCCCAGTAAAATGGAGCTGTTTTGAACACATACATACATACATACATACATATATATATATATATATATATATATATATATATATATATATATATATATATATATATATATATATATATATATATCGCCACCAAAAAGAATCTCCGAATAAGAGAGCCTCCAACCCTGCAGGGCGGCCCGGCGTTGACAGACACAGAGCAGCCTGTACATTAGTCCATCACACAAAACAGATGCCAGTGCCCAGTTCGTGAAAGCAACTGCATTTATTATCAGAACACAACATGCTCCCACTTCCCTAACGTTTCGGCTCCATTGAGCCTTGCTCACAGGTGGGGCAGTTTGTCGTTAGGTGGCTGCGTGCTTCCTTTAAAGGCTTGCCCTCACGTGACCTTCCTGAAATTACTGCATACAAGTCCCACAATGCACCATTGATATACACAGTCTAAGATTATAACTGCGATACAGAATTCAGGTAAGTCATAGTTGTATTATTTCACTTACGCAGTTATATGCTGAGAATTCTATGACGTGGTGCATTTGGGGCAATAAAGATGTAACAATGGAAAAAGTCTCGTGAAATTATAACACAATCTGGCAAGCACAATGGTGATTCGGAGCACAGCCTTGAACACATTTCTTAGGATGCTTCCTCAATAGTGCAATGCAACGCGAAGAGTCAAGAGAAGAAAAATATCCCCCTTCTCTCGATCCCTTTCTCACCGTTGTCATCGACGTAGGGTAAATCCTTTTGCGGCATCACAGCGAGGGGGTCATGCTCTCAATTTAATCCACCAAAAGAATCTCCGAACAAGAGAGCCTCCAACCCTGCAGGGCAGCCCGGCGTTGACAGGCACGGAGCAGCCTGTACATTAATCCATCACACAAAACAGATGCCAGGGCCCAGTTCGTGAAAGCAACTGCATTTATTATCAGAACACAACCTGCTTCCAATTCCCTAACGTTTCGGCTCCATTGAGCCTTGCTCACAGGTGGGGCAGTTTGTCCTTAGGAGGCTGCGTGCTTCCTTTAAAGGCTTGCCCTCACGTGACCTTCCTGAAATTACTGCATACAAGTCCCACAATGCACCATTGATATACACAGTCTAAGATTATAACTGCCATACAAAATTCAGGTAAGTCATAGTTGTATTATTTCACTTACGCAGTTATATGCTGTCGAATTCTATGACGTGGTGCATTTGGGGCAATAAAGATGTAACAATGGAAAAAGTCTCGTGAAATTATAACACAATCTGGCAAGCACGATGGTGATTCGGAGCACAGACTTGAACACATTTCTTAGGATGCTTCCTTAATAGTGCAATGCAACACGAAGAGTCAAGAGAAGAAAAATATCCCCCTTCTCTCGATCCCTTTCTCACCATTGCCATCGTCGTAGCGTAAATCCTTTTGCGGCATCACAGCGAGCGGGTCATGCGCTCAATTTAATCCAATTTAATATATATATATATTACCTACTGGCGGTCGCCAGTAGGTAGTTATAGTTAGGACCTAGTTTCCATAGGAAAAAAGTTTTTTCTTTTGCCTGGCAATATCTTTGACGCCGTTTGGCGAATCTTCGCGAAATGTTCCCAAAAAAAGGTTCACTCAGGTCAGGTCCTGTCCTGAAAGTCTTGTGGTGATTCGTCAAGCGGGGCCGAGAAAAAAGGAGGGTCCCAAAACGCATTTTCCTCATGTTAATTTCCATAGGAACTTTAAACACAGCTACAGCCTGAACTGCTGAACGGAATCACACCAAATTTGGCAAAAAGGTAGGTCTTGGTGTAGAAAGTGTGCTTTTTTTTAAATGGTGTAAATCCGTTCAGTAGTTGGAGAGAAATTAAAAAAATAACAATATCGATATCTGAGCACCGAGGAGGATTCACGAACCCTCCCGGGCAAGAGCTTCACTCTGATTGGCTGTCAACACTCCAAACCAGGAAGTGTTGGCAGCCATCTTGTGACTCGGTAACCGAGTCACAAGAAAAAGGGTGAAAAAAAGATGAAAAACAAGAAAAGGGGGCAAGGTAGAAACACTCTGACCCCCTAGGCCTGCTCAGGGGGTCCCACAAGGACCCCCAGGCCCAAAATAAGCATTTTTTTTTAAACGGCCGAATTCGTGCTGGGTGCGCGAATCCGGCTGAAAAAATAAAACAAAATGAAGCGCGGACTCCCGCGCTTCGTTATCTGTAAGCCCCCAGGTGGGCCAGGTCCCGGGGGCAATATTTATAATGTATGCGGGGGCGTGTGGGGGCCCCCGCAGTCCCGGGGACTGCCACCTCCCCGGGGCTTGAAAAAAAAATGCGTTGGGGGGCTCCCGCCCCCCGCACGCTGCCCTGGGGACCACCATCTCCCCGGGGCATTGTTAATTATATGCAGGGGGCCTCGCGGGCCCCCCAAGCCCCGGGGACCGCCACCTCCCCGGAGCTTAAATTAAGAAATTAGGTGTGGGGGGCACCTGCCCCCCCACACTGCCCCATGGACCACCAACTCCCCGGGCCACTAATTATTCAAATGCGGGGTCTGTAGCGGACCCCCCCCTGGGACCACTACCTCCCCGGGGCTTTGAATATGTGCAAACTTAAAAAAGGCACCCAAAATGCATCAGGATCAATCCCAATAATGGCTTTGGACATCCTGCCAAGGAGGATAAGGAAAAGTACTCCGCAAGTAAGTGTAAATAAAGAAAAAATATATATATATATCTATATTTATCTATTTATTATTGTATATCTATATTTATTTATATGTATACATATATAGATATATACATATATAGATATATATAGATATATATATATACACACACATCTATATATATGAGATTGAGAAAGGCTGCTTGGCGCAGCCGAAACGCGTCTCTTTGGTCGCTGGGTCGAGGGAGGCCCTTTTAATAAAGAAGCCTTAAACCTGCAGTCCTCCAGTGCGTGCCTTCTTCGTGTGAGGAGTAAGGATTGTGTTGGATATATATATATATATGGAGCTGTTTTGAACATTGAATTGAGGGGGCATGACTCGCTCTCATTGCGTACCAGCTACAGGACTGACCGAGGCTATTTGGTAACGTAATGGAGAAAGGGAGAAGAGAGAGTCGTTTCTCTCTCTGGGACACCGCATTCTCAAGCACATATTTTTTATGCAAGGCAGCGAAGTGCACTTTGTTTTTTATTTCTACAGTTTTGCACCGAATAGAGATACCGATTTTTGGACATATGATGAACATTTTGGTGCATTCTGGGGCCCGTAGTAGTTGCTATGGGTCATGTGACCACTAGGCAGACCCCCCAGGATATTGCGGCATGGATTAGCAAATTTAGCGGCACAAATTTCCCTGGGATGTTCTAGTGCCATGTATGCACCCCTGTTGGGGCACCGCTGCCTACGGATCCGAGAGGCAGGACACCTCTTCCTCAGGCACCCTCTTTTGCCACTCACTCGCAATGTCATTCTCCGGTCAGTCGACTTGTTCATTCTCTCCGTTTTCTCTCCTTCTCTCTCTCCTTTCTTTCAATAATTCTGTTATTTCCATTTCAATCGTTGACTCATTCCTTCTCCCTCTTCGTTTTCTTGCTTTTCTGTTATTTTTCTCAATCCTTGTCGCTCCTCTTCCTTTACTCTGTTTTCATTGCCCCTTCCCTTTCTCTTCTCTTTATTTCCTTCCTCCCCTTTCTCTTTTCTCTTTTCTCGTTTTCAGTTTTGTTCTTGCTTCCATCACTTCTCATCCCTATAATTCCAACTCCAGTGCTTCTTATTGTTCTCTTTCAAATTCTCTTTCCTCCTTACTCGCTCTGTTCTCTTCTTCGTTGTTTTTTCTCTCTTTTTCACTCCAATTTTCTGCCTCGGTTCTTTTCAGTGCACGGCTCTTCCTTTCATGCCTTTCCCTCCTGCTTTCAGTTTGTCCAACCTCCACCTCCGAACTACAAGCCATTTTCTCTTCTCTCCCCCCTGGATCTCTCTTCCTCTCCTTCTCTCTCTTTAACTCACCCCTCTTATCCCTGCCCTTTCTTATTCCCTCTTCTCGTCTCCTTGGGTTACTTCTCTTCTTCTCCCCACGTCTCCGCCTCTCTAGCTTTCCCTCTACCCCTTTTATTCCTCCTCCCAGGCGTCCCTCCTCTTCCTCTCTCTTTCATCCTTCTATACACCGTTCACTCTTTCTCGAGTCCTCTTAGTTCTCTTCCCTCTCCTCTTTACCTTCTGGCTCCCATTCCCTCCGCATCTTTCGCTCCCTCCCTCCCCATCTTTTACTTATTCCTTCCCGCCTCTCTCGCGCATTCACTTCCCACACTTCTCCTTTGTCTTCCCATCTCTTCTATCTTTGTCTCTCGTTTATATTCCATCTCCCCACTTCTCCTCCTCTTCTCTTCCCTCCTCTTTGCCCCCCTCCCCCACTTCAGCTCTCAAGCTCTCACTGCCCCCCTCTATTTCCGCTCGGGAACCTTTTACTCATTCTCCTCGCATCTCTATTCTCCTGTCCCACCGCTCTCTACATCTTGTACTCTTTCTCCCTTCTTCTCCCATCTCTTCTGCTCCTCTTTTCCCCATTTCAACCTCGTTCTGTCCCCCTCAAGGCCTCTCCCTTCCCTCCCTCTTTAGCCTTGGCCTCCTTTCGCACACCTAATTCTTCTATCCCATCTCTCCTTTGCCATCTCAATCTTCCTTCCCACCCTCTCCAACTCACACCTTCCATTTCTTTCCAACCTTCCCCTTTCTAGCTCCTTCACTCTTCCTTCACATCTCACCCTTCTCTCCCCTTCTTGTCTCTTCACCTTCCCCCACCCTCCAATCTCTCTTCCCCTCGCCTCTACATCCTCCAGCCCTCCCCGTTCGCGTCCCCTCACTCTTTCTCCCTCTCCCTCTCTTCCTCTTCTCGTCCTCACGTCTCATTCGCAGGTCCTTCAACTCTTCCTTTTCAGCCCCCCACCCCCCTCCACGCTGCACATCTTTCCGTCCCTCTCAGTTTGTTCTTCATTTAAATGCCCGCAGTTGCCGCTGGTCCCTCTTCGCTGTGGGTTTTGTCAGCTGGCTGTCACATCAGCCCACCCCTCCCCCCACACCTCCTTCGCCTGCTCCCCCACAGGATGCTCAGGCTGTCCGAAATCTCGCTTTTCCGGCATCTACCAGAGATTCACCATGGGGAGGGGGCGGGGGGCTGTGGGCGGGAGTTACTTCTGGGAGTGAAGCCGCCCCTGTTCCCCACGAGGCGACGTGCAGGAATAGACACGTGGGGGCCGACATTCCAGCAGGTCGGGCGAGATCTGCTAAAAGAGACCTCCCCCAGCTCCTGAAACATTAGAAAGACATATCTCTGATACCGAAGCATGTACTTCTCAGCCACTAGAGCATGTACCATCTCACCTGCTGCAGCATTCACATTGTTGTAACGTTTATCTGCTGATGCCTGCAAAGGCCTAACCAATAAGCCACACATACTGACATTGGAGACAGCTGTACTGTCAACACAGACCTAAAAGGGGCCTCCTTCCACCAACCGTCCAAATTTCGCGGGCAGTTTTGTAAAAATCGCGGCATTTTTACAAAACTGCCGATTTCACGATTTTTTGCAAATAGCGAAATCGCGAAATCCTGGAGGGTCTGACTAGGGAGTCATTTAAAGACACTCACCTGTGAACAAGGCAAGGCTGCCGAAACCGGTTAGGAGTTACTGAGTGTTGTAAAGCTGCCGTGCATGTGACGAATAAAGTCTGCTTGTCAAGCAAGTCGGAGTTGGGCTTTGCATTTTCTTGGCGATGTTGAAGTAACAGGATTCTCCGTTCCTGCCGCTGAGCCCGCCCTGCAGAGTTGGGGGCCCCCAGTAAAATGGAGCTGTTTTGAACACATACATACATACATACATACATATATATATATATATATATATATATATATATATATATATATATATATATATCGCCACCAAAAAGAATCTCCGAATAAGAGAGCCTCCAACCCTGCAGGGCGGCCCGGTGTTGACAGACACAGAGCAGCCTGTACATTAATCCATCACACAAAACAGATGCCAGTGCCCAGTTCGTGAAAGCAACTGCATTTATTATCAGAACACAACATGCTCCCACTTCCCTAACGTTTCGGCTCCATTGAGCCTTGCTCACAGGTGGGGCAGTTTGTCGTTAGGTGGCTGCGTGCTTCCTTTAAAGGCTTGCCCTCACGTGACCTTCCTGAAATTACTGCATACAAGTCCCACAATGCACCATTGATATACACAGTCTAAGATTATAACTGCGATACAGAATTCAGGTAAGTCATAGTTGTATTATTTCACTTACGCAGTTATATGCTGAGAATTCTATGACGTGGTGCATTTGGGGCAATAAAGATGTAACAATGGAAAAAGTCTCGTGAAATTATAACACAATCTGGCAAGCACAATGGTGATTCGGAGCACAGCCTTGAACACATTTCTTAGGATGCTTCCTCAATAGTGCAATGCAACGCGAAGAGTCAAGAGAAGAAAAATATCCCCCTTCTCTCGATCCCTTTCTCACCGTTGTCATCGACGTAGGGTAAATCCTTTTGCGGCATCACAGCGAGGGGGTCATGCTCTCAATTTAATCCACCAAAAAGAATCTCCGAACAAGAGAGCCTCCAACCCTGCAGGGCAGCCCGGCGTTGACAGGCACGGAGCAGCCTGTACATTAATCCATCACACAAAACAGATGCCAGGGCCCAGTTCGTGAAAGCAACTGCATTTATTATCAGAACACAACCTGCTTCCAATTCCCTAACGTTTCGGCTCCATTGAGCCTTGCTCACAGGTGGGGCAGTTTGTCCTTAGGAGGCTGCGTGCTTCCTTTAAAGGCTTGCCCTCACGTGACCTTCCTGAAATTACTGCATACAAGTCCCACAATGCACCATTGATATACACAGTCTAAGATTATAACTGCGATACAAAATTCAGGTAAGTCATAGTTGTATTATTTCACTTACGCAGTTATATGCTGTCGAATTCTATGACGTGGTGCATTTGGGGCAATAAAGATGTAACAATGGAAAAAGTCTCGTGAAATTATAACACAATCTGGCAAGCACGATGGTGATTCGGAGCACAGACTTGAACACATTTCTTAGGATCCTTCCTTAATAGTGCAATGCAACACGAAGAGTCAAGAGAAGAAAAATATCCCCCTTCTCTCGATCCCTTTCTCACCGTTGTCATCGTCGTAGGGTAAATCCTTTTGCGGCATCACAGCGAGGGGGTCATGCTCTCAATTTAATCCACCAAAAAGAATCTCCAAATAGGAGAGCCTCCAACCCTGCAGGGCGGCCCGGCATTGACAGGCACGGAGCAGCCTGTACATTAATCCATCACACAAAACAGATGCCAGGGCCCAGTTCGTGAAAGCAACTGCATTTATTATCAGAACACAACCTGCTCCCAATTCCCTAACATTTCGGCTCCATTGAGCCTCGCTCACAGGTGGGGCAGTTTGTCGTTAGGTGGCTGCGTGCTTCCTTTAAAGGCTTGCCCTCACATGACCTTCCTGAAATTACTGCATACAAGTTCCACAATGCACCATTGATATACACAGTCTAAGATTATGACTGCGATACAGAATTCAGGTAATGTCATAGTTGTATTATTTCACTTACGCAGTTATATACTGTCGAATTCTATGACGTGGTGCATTTGGGGCAATAAAGATGTAACCCTGGAAAAAGTCTCCTGAAATTATAACACAATCTGGCAAGCACGATGGTGATTCGGAGCACAGCCTTGAACAGATTTCTTAGGATGCTTCCTCAATAGTGCAATGCAACACGAAGAGTCAAGAGAAGAAAAATATCCCCCTTCTCTCGATCCCTTTCTCACCATTGCCATCGTCGTAGGGTAAATCCTTTTGCGGCATCACAGCGAGCGGGTCATGCGCTCAATTTAATCCAATTTAATATATATATATATTACCTACTGGCGGTCGCCAGTAGGTAGTTATAGTTAGGACCTAGTTTCCATAGGAAAAAAGTTTTTCTTTTGCCTGGCAATATCTTTGACGCCGTTTGGCGAATCTTCGCGAAATGTTCCCAAAAAGGTTCACTCAGGTCAGGTCCTGTCCTGAAAGTCTTGTGGTGATTCGTCAAGCGGGGCCGAGAAAAAGGAGGGTCCCAAAACGCATTTTCCTCATGTTAATTTCCATAGGAACTTTAAACACAGCTACAGCCTGAACTGCTGAACGGAATCACACCAAATTTGGCAAAAGGTAGGTCTTGGTGTAGAAAGTGTGCTTTTTTTAAATGGTGTAAATCCGTTCAGTAGTTGGAGAGAAATTAAAAAAATAACAATATCGATATCTGAGCACCGAGGAGGATTCACGAACCCTCCCGGGCAAGAGCTTCACTCTGATTGGCTGTCAACACTCCAAACCAGGAAGTGTTGGCAGCCATCTTGTGACTCGGTAACCGAGTCACAAGAAAAAGGGTGAAAAAAGATGAAAAACAAGAAAAGGGGGCAAGGTAGAAACACTCTGACCCCTAGGCCTGCTCAGGGGTCCCACAAGGACCCCCAGGCCCAAAATAAGCATTTTTTTAAACGGCCGAATTCGTGCTGGGTGCGCGAATCCGGCTGAAAAAATAAAACAAAATGAAGCGCGGACTCCGCGCTTCGTTATCTGTAAGCCCCCAGGTGGGCCAGGTCCCGGGGGCAATATTTATAATGTATGCGGGGCGTGTGGGGGCCCCCGCAGTCCCGGGGACTGCCACCTCCCGGGGCTTGAAAAAATGCGTTGGGGGCTCCCGCCCCCGCACGCTGCCCCGGGGACCACCATCTCCCGGGGCATTGTTAATTATATGCAGGGGGCCTCGCGGGCCCCCAAGCCCGGGGACCGCCACCTCCCGGAGCTTAAATTAAGAATTAGGTGTGGGGGCACCTGCCCCCCACACTGCCCCATGGACCACCAACTCCCCGGGCCACTAATTATTCAAATGCGGGGTCTGTAGCGGACCCCCCCCTGGGACCACTACCTTGAATATATAGCAAGGGGGGCCGCGAGGCCCCCCTCCTGGAGCCCTTGATGGCCCTGGGGACCGCCACCCCCCAGAGCCGGCTCCTGCAATGTCCCGGGGTGCCTACCCCCGAGACATTGCCATCTGCTATGGCAGGGCGGGAGCACGGCTCCCGCCCTGCCATAGCAAACTCCTGCTTTGCTTCGTTGAAGCGAGAGCAGGAAACCTGCTCTCGCTTCAACGAAGCAAAGCAGATTGCTTTTGGCCAAGGGGAGCTGCATGTCAGCAGCTCCCTTGCCCAAAGCAATGCAGGCTCCCGCAGGAGGCAGGGAGCCTGCTGGGACCGTGGGAGCATTGGGGCTCCCCTACGATCCCCAACTTGAGGGCCGGGGGATGGGGTTCCCGGGGCCAGAAGTGGCCTCTGGAGGGTGGCCACGTGGCCCCCCTCCCCAAAAATTTAAAAGAAAACAACAAGGCTGCCAGTCCCCGGGGGATGGGGTCCCCGGGGCCAAAAGTGGCCCAGGGAAGGGGGGCCACGTGGCCTCCCTCCCATAAAATAACAAAATTATAAAAAAGAAAAAAGAAACCGGCAACTCGCCGGAGGCCCCGCCCCCTCCCTGCATGACTCTGCAAACGCGCCCCCTGGTGCGTTCTAAGTTGGGGAATTAAGTCCCCTTTAATACTGAGGGTCCCTGGGGGCTAACTAGCCCAACAGGTACCTCCAGTAAGCGCCACACAGCTGGATTGCAGAGAGGTGGTCCGAGGCCACACCTCTTTTTACACAACTCTGCAAAAGCGCCTCTTGGTGCACTGCTGGTGGGGCGAGGAGGTCCACTTGTGTCCTGAGGACCTCAGGACACAAGTGGACTTCATCCCTTGAGCAGCAGTGCACCAGGAGTCGTGTTTGCAGAGTGGTGTAAAAAGGGGGCATGGCCTCGGACCACTCTCAGCAATCCAGGTGTGTGGCGCTTACTGGAGGTACCTGGTGGGCTAGTTGGCCCCCAGGGACCCTCAGGATAGAAGGGGACTTAATACCCCAACTTAGAACGCGCCAGGAGGCGCGTTTGCAGTGTGGTGGGGAAAGGGGGCGTGGCCTTTGTCCACCTCTCAGGAATCCCACTGTGTGGGGCTTACTGGAGGTAAGAGGTAGGCTAGTTGGCCCCTAAAGGACCCCCAGCAGCAAAGGGGACTTCAATCCCCATCCAAGAGCACGCCAGGGAGCCCGTTTGCAGAGGGGTGGGCAAAGGGGCGTGGCCTGCTATGAGAACTAAGCAATCCTGCTGTGTGGGACTTACTGGAGGTAATAGGAGGGGTAGTTGGCCCCCAAGGATGTCCTTGGGGGCCAACTACCCCTCTTGTTACCTCCAGTAAGTCCCACACAGTGGGATTGCTAAGATGTCTTCGGAGCCCATGCCCCCCTTTCTCCACCACTCTGCAAACACACCTCCTGGAAGACTACGGGATGGGGGATGAAGTCCAATTTACTCCTGAGGGACTTTGGGGGCCAAGAAGCCCTCCTGGTACCTCCTGTAAGCCCTACGCAGCGGAATTCCTGAGCGCTGGTCGGAGGCCCAGCACTTTTTCTCCACCACTCTGCAAACGCGACTACTAGTTAAAGAAGTGTTTACAATGTAAATAGGTTTCGCATTTGCGTGAATTAGAGCTATTGGCGTTGTAAATGCAAAAGTTTTTTACTAATGTTTTTTGGAGTGGAGTGGATGTACGTTGTGTGTAGTGGAATTATGTGGTATGTTGTGCAGTGAAATTATGTGGATAGAAAGTATGTGGTGTTTAGTGTATAGGAATTATGTAGAGTGGGATTATGTGTTATGGAGAGTAATTATGTGGTACGGTAGTCTGTGTTGTGGAGTGGTAACCTCAGGTTTAGTCTTCCTCGTTTCCATAGAAGCTCAACTATGAACTCAGTGAGACAAAAGAAGGAATCACTGAGGAGCACTTGTGGACCTAGTCAGAGGTATGAGCAGGGCCACTGGAATTATGTGACTGTTTTGCTGCACCGACTTTTGCACAATTATACATTTTCTGCATTAGCCACATAATTCATCATCTGCTCCCTAATCTGCAGATTTGAACAAAAAAAGCCTTGTTTCTTGCTCAAACGGCTCAAACGTTACCAAAAATGCAGCGACAAGTGTTACAGCATGGTGGAAGGCCCTTTGCAAACCTATAATGGTCACCTGTTACTTATTGCTAAATGTGGGTGTTAAATTGGTACTAATGGTGTGCAAGCCACTCTTGCTTACCTCTGCACCTCTCTTGCCTCTTTCTGCATTTCTGTTGCTTCTTTCTGCACGTGTCTTTCTTTTTCTGCACTTCTCTTGCCTCTTTCTGCAAATCTCTTGTACTTTTTGCACCTCTCTTCCCTCTTTCTGCACATCTGTTGCCTCTTTCTGCACCTCATTTGCTTCTTTCTGTACCCCTCTTACGTCTTTCTGCACCCTTTTTGCCTCTTTCTGCACCTCTGTTCCTTCTTTCTGCACTTCTTTTGTTTCTTTCTGCACCTGTCTTGCTTCTTTCTGTATCCCTCTTGCCTCTCTCTCCATCCCTCTTCCCTCTTTCTGCACTTCTGTTGCTTCTTTCTGCACTTATCTTGCTTCTTTCTGTACCTCACTTGCCTCTTTCTGCACCTCTATTGCCTCTTTCTGCAGTTCTCTTGCCTCCTTTTGCACTTCACTTGCCTCTTTCTGTAACTCTCTTGCCTCTTTCTGCACCTCATTTGCTTCTTTCTGCACCCCTTTTGCCTGTTTCTGTACCCCTCTTCCCTCTTTGTGCAACTCTCTTGCCTCTTTCTACACCTCTCTTCCCTCTTTCTGCACCACTATTGCCTCTTTCTGTACCTCTGTTCCTTCTTTCTTCACCTGTCTTGTCATCTCTTTCTGCTCCCTTCGTGCCTCTTTTAGCACCTCTGTTGCTTCTTTCTGCAGTTCTCTTCCTCTTTCTGCACCCCTCCTGCCTCTTTCTGTATCCCTCTTGCTTCTTTGTGCACCTCTCCTACCCCTTTTTGCACCCCTCTTGCCTCTTTTTCCATCTCTGTTGGTTCTTTCTGCACCTATTTTGCTTTGTTCTGCACTTCACTTGCCTCTTTCTGTACCCCTCTTGCCTCTCTCTGCACCTCTGTTGGTTCTTGCTACCCTGCTCTGGCTTCTTCCTGCACCTCTGTTCCAAATTTCTGCATCCCTTTTGCCTTTTTCTGCATCCCTCTTCCTTCTTTCTGCACCTCTCTTGCCTCAGTCTGCCCACCTGTTCCCTCTTTCTGTACCTCTTTTGCCTGTTTCTGCAACTCTCTTGCCTCTTTCTGCAGTTCTCTTGCCTCCTTCTGCACCTCACTTGCCTCTTTTTGCACCTCTGTTGGTTCTTTTGCACTGTTCTTGCTTCTTTCTGCACCTCTCTTGCAAATTTCTGTACCCCTCTTGCCTCTTTCTGCACCCCTTTTACCTGTTTCTGCACCTCTCTTGCCTGTCTACACCTCTGTTCCCTCTTTCTGTACCTCTTTTGCCTTTTTCTGCAACTCTCTGGCCTCTCTCTGCAATTCTCTTGCCTCTTTCTGCACCTCTGTTGCTTCTTTCTGCACTTCTCTTGCCTCTTTCTGCATCCCTGTTGCTTCATTTTGTACTTTCCATGCTTCTTTCTGCACCTTTCTTGCTTCTTTCTGCACCCCTGTTGTCTCTTTCAGCACTCGTCTTCCCTCTTTCTGTACCTTTCGTGCCTCTTTTAGCACCTCTGTTGCTTCTTTCTGCAGTTCTCTTCCTCTTTCTGCACCCCTCCTGCCTCTTTCTGTATCCCTCTTGCTTCTTTGTGCTCCTCTCCTATCCCTTTCTGCACCCCTCTTACTGCTTTTTCCACCTCTGTTGGTTCTTTCTGCACCTCTTTTGCTTCGTTCTGCACTTCACTTGCCTTTTCCTGAACTTTTCTTGCTTCTTTCTACACCTTTGTTGCTTCTTTCAGCAATTCTCTTGCCTCTTTCTGCACTTCTCTTGCCTGTTTCTGCAACTCTCTTGCCTCTTTCTGCAGTTCTCTTGCCTCCTTCTGTACCTCACTTGCCTCTTGTTGCACCTCTGTTGGTTCTTTCTGCACTGCTCTTGCTTCTTTTTGCACCTCTGTTGGTTCTTTCTGCACTTCTCTTGCCTCTTTCTGCACCTCTGAGTGAGAGGTAGTTTTAATCCCCCTGCACTATTATGTACTAGGGTCTTACAGGGGAGGTCATGCCAATCACAGGGGTACCCCAACCCATAGTGTACCCTAGTGTATGTAGGTGTTTTCACTGTATTCTAAGTGTCTTTCAGCATAGCACTGGCTCTGGGCCTGGTTAGTCAGAGTCAGTTACCACCAGTACCAGTCAGCAAAAAGTTGGGGACACAGGATGACTTTGCAACAAGGCCTCTTTCTGCACCTCTGTTGGTTCTTTCTGCATATCTCTTGCTTCTTTCTGCACTTTTCTTCGTCTTTCCTGACTTCTGTTGCCTCTTTCTTCATTTCTCTTGCTTCTTCTTTCTGCGCCTTTCTTCCTCTTTCAGCATATGTCCTACCTCTGCAGGTATAGTTAGAAATTAGCATTTAAAAACTTTTGAAATTCACTGAAAAAACCATAGGTTTCAGGGACGTTATACTTAGAAATTATCATTTAAAAAACCTTTGAAATTCACTGAAAAAACCATAGGTTTCAGGGACGTTATAATTAGAAATTAGCATTTAAAAAAACATGGAAATTCACTGAAAAAACCACAGGTTACAGGGAGGTTATAGTTAGTTGGACATTTCACTCGTACAAAACCAGAGAAATGCAGCCGTTATAGTTAGTTGAGCAAACTATAACTTGCGCTCCCGCAATGCACTGCTGATGATGTCATATATTACATCACTCATGACATGGTCAGTGACATCACTGATGACATCTCAAATGACATCACTGATAACATCATCCAGTGACTGTGAGTGTTGTAAAAAAAGTGTTTATGAGTGTTAAATATATACACCAAGGTGTATTGGTGAATCAGTGGGTTTATGAGTATCTGATTGGACGATTCAGTGGGTGCATGTCTAACTGTTTAAGTGAGTGATAAGGTGTCTCAGTGAATGTATGGGTGAGTGACTGGTTGTGTGAGTGTCTGTATCTGTCAGTTGGTGTCTATGTGGCTGTATGGGTGTGTGAGTGTGTACGTGAATTTCTGTATGGGTGAGTGATTGGTTGTCTGAGTACCTCTATGGGTGTCTGAGTGTCTGTGCGGATGGGTGAGGGGGTGTATGACTTCCTGTATGGATGAGTGAGTAGGTAAGTCAGTGGCTGCAAGGGTTAGTGAGTGTGTGCGTGAGGAACTTTATGGGTGAGTGAGTGTGTATATGGCTGTGTTGGTGAGTGAGTGCATGTGTCAGTGGTGATTGGGTGAACAACTGGGTATGTGAAAGGCAGAATAGGTGAGTGATGGGATATGTAAGTGAGTGAGGGAATGTGAGAGTGGGTGTATGGGTGAGGGTGTGCTTGTGTCAGTGACTGTATAGGTGAGTGAGTACATGTTAGTATCTGTATGAGTAAGTGAGTGAGTGTGTGTGTAATTGTATGGGAGAGTAAGTAGCTGTGTGATTGTATGGGAGAGTGAGTAGGTGTGTGAGTAACTATGGGTGACTGACTCAGTATGTGAGTATCTGTATGGGTTTATGAGTGGGTATGTCAGTGGCTGTATTAGTGAGTGAGTGGGTGTGTGAGTGGCTGTATGGGTGAGTGAGTGGATATGTGTGTTGATCTATGAATCAGTGATTAACTGTATCAGTACTGGCATGGGTGTGTGCATGGGTTTGTGAATGGTAGTGTGGAAGTTGGAGTGGGTGTATGACAGGTTATATGGAGGTATGAGTGGGTGCATCAAAGATTCTGTGGATGATGTCATCAGTGATGTCATTTGAGATATCATCAGTGATGTCATCAGTAATGTCACTGACCATGTCATGAGTGATGTAATATGTGAGGTCATAACTGTGCATTGTGGGGGCATGATTTATAGTTAGATCACTAACTATAACAGCTGAATTTCGCTGGTTTTGTACAAGAGTAATGTCAGCCTAACTATAACGTCCCCGTAACATTTTTAAAGTGAATCAGTTGCTGTTTGTTTCGTTTGTTCATGGCTTGTGACCAAGGATTTTGTTTTCCAAAACGCGTTAAGCCAGCAAAGCGAATGTCGGAGCAGATAACAAGGGGGGCGCTGCTGATCTCCCTGTATGGGGTGTGTTTTCGGGAGGACTTCCTCACATGGGGCAACTTTGTGTGTTTGATATATATATATACAAATATATATATATATATATTCTCGAGTCTTTTCTGCACTTGCACGCTGTGCTCCAAATCGAAGGGTGCATCGTCGTGGGGATCTTTACAGCAAAATCCAATTAATTACAGAAATCCTTTAGAAAGGAAGACGACGCCATGTGCGATTAAACTTCATTTATTTGTCAAACCGCATCGGACGCGTTTCGGCTGATCCCAGCCTTGCTCACCAATGGCGAGGTAGCATTTCCGGCATTCTTTTAACCGGCACTACTTTAAAAAATGTGAGACTACAAGTGCATAGACATAAACAACATACCCGTAGTTTTACAAGCAGATCCACCTTTGCAGGAGTTTACACTACAAGTCTGTAGACATAAACAACAGAACTGTAGTTCATTATACATCACAGGTTAAATCCACGGATAAATAGCAGCCACCTAAATTCATAGTGAATAATTATTGTTTGACATTTATAGTGCCCATTGTTTTAAAGCACATTGCATTGACTGTGTACAGCCCAAGTGGGCAATTAAATGGTGCTGCGTTATTAACGTCCAACCACAATAAAACTTATGGAACGCTACATCTTCTGTATACAGCCCAAGTGGGCAGTTAAATGATAGTCTATATACTGTGCACAGTATCTAACTGATTCTACATGTCTGTCACCTATGGATAGTTGCTTGTTGCGAGTAAAGTTGTAAAAAACTTATTTCTAAGTGCCCGTGTCATTTCATACAAGTGATTTAAAACTTACATTAAAAACTCTATTAGCAATTACACTTATTGCTATTTCTGAATGCTGAAGGGAAGAGAAATTCTGCTAGGCCCTCACTGTATCTCATAAATGTGTATGCAGGCTCTCCCCTATATTGAGACCACTCGGGCTCTTTGTATTTAGTTCGATTATATATCTAGACTCTAACTTTCTCAGTGCTTTTTCTCGGTTACCGCCCCTTTCTCTAAGAGGCTCTGAGTCAATTACATAGTATGTGAGGCCTTTGGCATCTTGATTATGCTTTTCTCCAAAATGACGTGCTACGGGGTAAGCTTTATCCCCATTTTTAATAGCACATATATGCTGTAGCACATGTTTGTGCACCTCTAGTGTCATACTGCCCACGTATTTCAGCTTGCAGGGACACTGCAAGATGTAGACTGCATGGTCAGTTTTACATGTGTATCTCCCCTTAATTTTCTTGACTCTTAAATTGAGTTCTGTCGTGTATGTTTCCATGTTTTTACCAAATTGGCAAGCTTTGCATTTGGAACATTTTAAAAACCCTTGTTTTCTTTTAAGCCATGTTGTGCCGCTGATAGTCTTGACTTCTTTAAGTGTGTTGCTCACTAAACTTCGACTCATATTAGGAGCCCTTCTGAATGTGATAGCTGGATTACATGGTGCCAATTTACCCAAAATTTAGTCATTGCGTATCAGATACCAACATCAGTGTATGGTGCCTCAGCTTCAAAGACCTAGCCCCCAAAAAGTGTCTAACTGCATTGAGACCATCTGTATGGGCAATGCTCGTATATAATGTTGATACGTCAATTGGGAAATCAAAAATTCTCTTCAAGAAGTCTCCCGTATCCTGCACATATGACGGTAATGTTTTGACAAATGTACTAAGGAATGAGTCAACATACTTTGAGGTGTGCTCAAAGGCACTACCTATGGCTGATATTATCGGGCGACCTGGAGGATTCTCTAAATCTTTATGCACCTTTGGTATTAGGTACATAACTGGGGTTATTGGTGCATCTATTTTAAGATATAGAAATACCTCCTGGCTGATTAAACCTTTCATTCGCCACTCATGCAATTCTATGTTGTATTTCGAGTGGGACTCTAACATGCTTTCTTTGGTCACTCGTGCATAGCATTCAATATTATTCAATTGGGTATATGCTTCTTTGAGATATTTCTCCCTTGACCAGAGGACTACATTGTCCCCCTTGTCAGAGTTCCTCACTATACATTTGCCATTACTTGATAATTTGTTAATCAGAGCATAGTAGTCTTTTTGTTGCTGCAAATTACTTTTGCAATGTTTATTTGTATATTCATATAAACATTTGAGTTCATTGGTCACCAGATCATTGTATATATCAATAGAGTCACGATTGGTCATTCGCTTGTATCTGGAAGTTGGTCTAAAATTTGTTGGTTCTGTGCCAAATAGATCCGCACTTTGTTCTGTTACCACGACTGCTTCATCACTGGAGATGGGTATCCCTCCTTCAGTTTCTCCTTCTAAGCCTCGCAGGTCTAATAACAGTCCCATATCACGCACTTGCAAGCTATCTTCATCTGCTATAGTATCGTGGCTGGTAATTTGTGGCTTGATTTGTTGTTTCAAAAATGTTTTTTCAATTTGAGCACTCTCATGAATTTGAAGATGTAGCAAGCGACAACACTGTCATCAATCTTACTGACATTGTTATCACTAAGCAAGAGTCAAAGATTCTATCTTTGGGATTATCGTACAGCGTTAAATCCAATATGAACTATGTGCAAACCAGAATTGATTTATTCAAATTTATGAGAGTGCTCAAATTGAAAAAACTTTCGGTCGCCAGTAGGTAGTTGTAGTTATATAGATAGGACCTAGGTCCCATAGGAAAAGCATTTTTTGACCTGCCTTTATCTTTGGTGCCGGTTGATGAATCTTCTCAAAATATTACCAAAAAAGTGTCATAGTAAGTCCTGTTGTGCATGGGAAGTTTTGGGGTAATCTGTCAATTGGGGGCTGAAAAAAAGGGGACCCAAAAAAAGTGTGTTTTTCCATGTTAATTCCCATAGGACGCATAGTCGAGCCTACAGCCTGAACAGCTAGACGGAATGACACCAAATTTGGCATAAAGGTAGATGTTGTTACGCAAATTGTGGTTTTTGTTATTTGGTGCAAATCCATTCAGTCATTTTTGAGAAATTTAAGAAGAAAAAATTAGTGATATCTCTTGCCGTGGATATTTCCCAACGATTCGTGATTAATTGCAACTTGGTGCGCGCAAACAGGAATGCTGTGATTGGCTGGACACAACCTGAACAGAAAGTTGCAGCTCCCATTTTATCGCTCAGGAACAGTTCCCAGGGCTGAACATTTATGTGAAAGCTAACATAAGGGGTCAGTGTGGATGTAATCTGACCCCATGCTTGAGAAATGGGGGTGTTAGTGACATAAGTTGTGTTCAAAATAGATTTTTTTAATCACGAGTGAAATTCACGATGACCATCGCAACCCCCATGTACTGTTGCGAGGACATTGTGACCTTCACGGTGAAATTGTGGACATTAAAGTTAATAAATAGAATATCAAAAACCTTAGAATTCACTTAAAAACCAAAGGTTACAATGATGGTATAGTTAGGAAATAGAATTTTAAAACTTAGAAATTCACTGAAAAAAACAAAGGTTACAGGGATGTGCAACTCAGGCTGACATTTCACTCGTACAAAACCAGAGACCTGAGCTAACCATAACTCAAGCCCTCGCAATGCGCTGCTTATGACCTCACATATTACATCACTCATGACGTGGTCAGTGACATCACTGATGACATTTTAAATGACATCACTGATGACATGACTGATGACATCATCCACAGAAGCACTCACACACACACTCACATCCCCATATATCTTGTACACCTACTCTCACACAACCACTGACATACCCATTCACAGACTTATAAAAACACTCACACACCTACTCACTGATCCATACAGCCACTGACACATCAACGCACCTATATAGCCAGTAATACAACCACTAACTCACATATACAGCCGCCACTCATGCACCTACTGACTTACCAATACAGACACTCACACATCCAGTCATGCAGGCTTAGAGATACTTACACACCCACTCATACACCCATACAACCACTTATACACTAAATCAGTCACCCATACAGCTACTCACGTACCTACTCACTCACCCATATAGTCACTCTGACAGCCTCTAACTCACTCATACAGTTACTTACACACCCACTCAGTTACTCATACATATACTAATATATGTACTCACTTACCTATACAATCACTGAGACAAGCACATACTCTCCCATATAACCTCTCTCAGAATCACTTACTCACCCATACAACTACTCACACACCCATTCACTCACCTATACAGCCACTCACCACCCACTCACTCACCCATACACCCATACAACCACTCATGTACCCTGTCACTCACCCATACAGACACTCATGTGCCTGCTCAGTCACCCATTCAGCCACTCATGCACCCTCTCATTAACCATTTACAGTCACTGACATACCCACTCACTCACCCATACATCTGTACACAATACAGAGATACAGCCACTCATTTACTCATATACCCAGTCACACACCCACTCTCTCACCGATACAAAAACGCACACACCCACTCACTCATGTATACAGTCTCTCACATACCTACTCTCTCTTCTATATACCACTTACACACCCACTCACTCACCCATAGAGGCACTCCCACAACCAATTACCTTAGTATATATGTTTAACACTCAGGGGCCGATTTCGATCTCGGCCGGTAGGGCACCGAATCGGATTCGGCTTTACCGGATCCGATTCGGACGCCCTGTTTCCGACCGATTCGAACACCCGTCCGCGTGAGCAAGTACGATGCGAGCATACGCGAAATCCCCGACCGACTCGTTCCCGGCTCCGAACTGCTCCGACCGACTCATACGGACTCGACTCGCAACACGCAATGGAGACGTTCCCAGACCGGGCAAGTACGATGCGCGCCTCGAACAGTCCGACCGACTCGCGCCGTCCGGCTCGAAAGAGCAGTCGGAGCCGGACTTTGGGGGTCCGTGTCGGACCCCCCTGTACGCGTAGCCGAGCGAGTCGCACACAGGGGGGACCCATGGGTCCCCCCTACACATGCATGTACGGCGCAAGTCGCACCAACTCGTATCCGCTGTAGGGGGCGCCCTTGTTCGCGATGCACCCATTGAGTCAATGGGAGCCCGTGTACGCATCGTACGACCGGCTCCCATTGACTTCAATGGGAGTCCGACCGAATCGAGTCCGATAGCATGCGTCCGCATCGTACTCGTTCGGTCGGACTGCTAGAGTCCGGTTCGGTCGGATATCTCTCCGAATCCGACTCGGTCGGAGGGATTTCTGGCCCGAATCGGAATGGGCCCCATAGTATGTTTTAGAAAACACTCACAATCACTGGATGGTGTCATCAGTTAAGTCATTTGAAATGTCATCTTTGATGTCATCAGTGATCTCATTTGAGATGTCATCAGTGAAATCGCAAATGTAAGTCTAATTATAACATCCCTGTAACCTTTGCTTTTTTGTGAATTTTTCTAAGTTTTTTTTAATTCTATTTCCTAACTATAACGCCCTGTAACCTTTGGTTTTTTCAGTGACTATATATAAGGATTTTGCACGAGAATTAATTGGAGTCTGTGCACGGTTTTGACTGGTGGTTCAGTTCGGGATTTGTTGTTGATACATATATACTTTTTTTTCACTGAAAAAACCAAAGGTTACAGGGACAACTTACCGCCGTGCAATGCACTGCTTATGACCTTGCTAAGGTTTTTTACTTCTATTTCATAACTGTCTATAACGTCCCTGTAACCTTTGGTTTTTTCAGTGAATTTCTATGGCTTTTCAAATTCTATTACCTAACTATAACTTCCCTGTAACCTTTGGTTTTTTAAGTGAACTTCTATGGATTTTTAACTAGTAGTCACTTTTGCAGAGTGGTGGAGAAAGGGGACTGTGCTTCCGACCAGCTCTCAGGAATCCTGCTGTATGGGTCCCTCAGCATCTAAGAGGACGTCATCCCCCAATTAGTAGTGCACCAGGAGGCATGTTTGCAGAGTGGTGGAGAAAGGGGGCATGAGATCTGAAGACCTCTTAGCAATTCCACTGTGTGGGATTTACTGGATGTAACAGGAGGAGGGGTAGTTATCCCCCAAGTACCATCAGCAGCCAAGGGGACTTTACCCCCAACCAGTTGTGCACCAGGAGGTGCGTTTGAAGAGTGGTGGAGAAATGGGGCGTAGCCTCTTACAATCTCTCACCAATCCAGCTGTGTGGGACTTACTAAGGTAATAGGAGGGGTAGTTGACTCCCAAGGACCCTCTGGAGCCAAGGGGACTTCATCCTCCAACTAGTATGCCAGGAGGGGTGTTTGCAGAGTGGTGGAGAAAGGGGGCGTGGCCTCCAAAGACCTCTCAGCAATCCCCCTGTTACTGGAGGTAACAGGAGGGGTTGTTTGCCCCCAAGGACCCTCTCTAGCTAAGAGGACTACATCCCCCAACCAGTTGTGCACCAGGAGACGCTTTTGCAGAGTGGTGGTAAAAGGGGGTGGGACCTCCAGCGACATGCCGATCTGTGTTTTAAGAAAAAATGTATTTACTAGGGGAGGGGGGTCTGCATGGCTCCCTCCCTCAGTCTATTTCGGCCCCAGGGACTCCATCCACCAGCCTTTTTTGGGGGGATTTTTTTTAAAAAAGGGAGGTGGGGCGAGCTCCCCCCAGGCTGATTTCAGTCTCAGGTACCCCATCCCCGGGGCCATGCCTCTATTGCGGGTGCCCTGGTCGCACCCAGGGCACCCACTTATATCTGTTGGGGACCACAGGGGGAGCTTGAAGGCCCCTGTGGTCCCTGACAGCATCACCCCTCCTGCGGGAGCCAGCAATGCTTTCACAGAGAGGGAGTTGTGGAAAATGCAGCTCCTTCTCTGTGAAATCAATTTTGCTCCTCATCTAGCAAGCGAGAGCATTTTTTATGCTCTCGCATGCTAGAAGCAGAGCATTTGCTATGGTTTGGCGGACACTGTGAAGCTCTTGCCAAGCCATAGCAAACAGCTATGTCCCTGGTGGGCAACCGGGACATAGCAGGAGCTGGCCCTGGGAAATGGCAGTCCCAGTGCCATCTATGGCTCCAGGAGCGGGCTATGGACCCCCTCCTTTCTTTGATTTTTCCCCGGGGACATGGGGGGCCTGGGGCTGCAGGGGGCCACACGAGCCCTCCCATTCAATTTTACAAGGGCCCCCGGGAAGTGGTGGTCCCCGGGGTTGCGGGGTGGTGCGCATGGCTCCCCGTATTAAGTGAAATTGAAGCCCTGGGGGGGTGGTGGTCCCCAGGACTGTGGGGGGCCCACATACCCCCCACATTTTTTCAGGTAAAGCCTCTGGGAGGTTGTGGCCTTCAGGGATGGGTGGGTCCAAGAGGAAGCCCCATTTAAAAAAAGTAAATAAGCCCTGGGGAGTTAGTGTTCCACGGGGCAGTGGGGTAGGCCTTACGGCCTTCCCCGCTTTTATTTATAAAGAAGCCCTGGGTAGGTGGTGGTCTCCGGGCCAATATTAAGCCCCAAGAGGGAGGGCCCATGCACCCCAGCCTTCCTTATTAAAAATATGCCTCGGGGACCTGGCACACCCGGGGGGCGATAATTAACAAAACATGGGATTCCGCTCTTTGTTTCTTTTTTAAATTTCCACTGGAAATGTAAATAATATGTTTTTTTGACCCTGCAGGGTCGCTGTGGGACCTCCCCAAGATGCCTAAGGGGTCAAGGTATTTTTACCCTGTCCCCTTTTCTTTCTTTTAATGTTTTTTTCTGGGACTCAACTCAAGCCGAGTCTCCATATAGCTGCCAACACTTCCTGGTTTGGAGTGTTGGCACCAATCAGATCTCAGCACGAGATCGGTAGGGTTCGCGGATCCTCCACGTCTGTAGATTTAATTAGAAATTTATTTGAATTACTCCGCAACTACTGAATGGATTTACACCAATTTACAAAAAGGTCGCTTTCAGGACAAACAGCTACCTTTCTGCCAAATTTGGTGTAATTCCATTGAGCAGTTCAGGCTGTAGCCGTGTCTAAATTTCCTAAGGAAATTAATATTGGATAAACATGTTTTGGGGTCCCCTTTTTTCTAAGCCCCTGCTTGACAGATCACCCCAAAACTTTTAAGACAGCAGCTGAAATGAGCGGCAAACTAATTCTGGAAATTTTGTGAGGATTCATCAAATGATGCCAAACAACTCTCTTCCTATGGAAACTACATCCTAACTGTAGCTATCTACTGGTCATGCCAGTAGGATATATATATATATATATATATATATATATATATATATATATATATATATATATATATATATATATATATAAACGGAAGGATGAAGACGCCTTGTCTCAAGCCAAAATTTTCTTTTATTCGTCGGCTGTTATCGGACGCGTTTCGCCTGCACAGCAGGCTTGCTCACCAACAATTTGATAAATTTTTCAACCAAATTTAAACACCTTTTCCTGACGAATCACGTGAGGACTACTCAATAAATGTAAGTGAAGACAGACTGGTAGTTTTACATTTCAATTACATATCATTGATATCATATCTACATTGCATTGTCTGCTGTTGATACTTCATAATAGTAATGTATATCAACATCATGTTGTATGCCTATACAATTCGTCATTGGAATATTCTTAATATTAATATTCCAACAGCCAATATTTTTTGTACATTCATGGGTATTCTTAAGGTATTTATATCCCTTTATCTAGCCCCAGTGGGTGTATTTTTCGTAACGGCCCATTTGTCATTGCCATAATCACTAATTTGTATTCCAGCCCTACTGGGCCAATAAACTTTTTTTTCCTCCTTTCTCCTTCTAAACATGCATGTTCTCCTAACTATTAGAACTACACTACTCCTCCCCTAATGGGCATGTTCTACAGCAGAAATATAACATCACAATACCAGTTGTCTTCTACAACACAAAGTGCACAAAATTATAATAATAATACCACAACCATATAAAACAGTTAAAAACAGAGAGATTTCAAGGAAGTTTACTGTAACCTATCACATTTCATAAATGCGTGTGGAAGTCTTCTTCCATATTTAATCCTCATGGGATCTTTGTGTTGAGCTCTATTATATAGCAGGACTCCAATCTTCTTAATTTTTTCTCCCGGTTACCACCTCGTATATTAGGCGGGATGTAAAAATGTAAGTCCGTTTTTATATAGCGCAACTACTCACCCTTACGGGTCTCAAGGCGCTGGGGGCCGTAGTGGAAATTAAGTGAGCTATTGCCCAGAGTCACATGGTGCTGAGCTTAGCTGCCGCCGGAGCCGGGGATCGAACCGTGAACCCTGTGCTCCGAAGTCAGCTGCCCTGGCCGCTGCACCACACCTCTCCGGGATTGCATCAATTACAAAGTATGATAGGCCTTGTATATTTTACTGTGATGTTGCTCAAAATGACGTGCTACTGGATAAGATTTGTCGCCATTTTTTATGGCTCTTAAGTGCTGTAGCACTCGTTTATGCACTGGCAGGATTGTGCTGCCCACGTACCTCAGGCCACATGGGCACTAAAGCACGTAGACAGCATACTCAGTTTTACATGAGAACTGTCCCTTTATTTTATTTTCTCTTTTTAAGAGACCAGTGATTTGTACACTGAAGTGTTCTTTCCGTGTGTGCAGGCTTTGCATTTTGTGCATTTTAGAAAACCATCTTTTCTGCTTAGCCATGACATAGCTGTGTTTTTAGGTTTAGATGGAACTACCATATTACTTACAAGTGTTTGCTTCAGGGATTTAGCACGTCTGATTGTTATTTGTGGTCTACGCTGCACTATTTTACCTAGTACAGGGTCATTGCGTAGGACGTGCCAGTGTTTGTATAGAATGTTTCTCAAACTACTTTCTTGTTTATTATATGTAGTAATCATCCTACATTCATTTATGTTCTCCTTTTCCAACTTTTCTTTTATCTTGCTCTTGTTGAAAATAATTTCTTCCCTTGTTTTTTTATGTGCCTTATTCATAGCTGAATTTACACACTTGTCTGTGTAGCCCCTAGCTTTGAAACGTGTTTTCAAACAACTAAGCTCCTTGTCTAGTTCTTCTTGATTGCTGTAGTTTCTCATAGTTCGCAGACATTCCCCGTAGGGGATACTTTTTATTAAGTTTCTCGGATGGAAACTTGTTGCATAAAGCAATGTTTTGCCCGCTGTGGGCTTTCGATATAGCCTTGTTTCAAGTTTCCCATCTTTTATATGTACAGTAAGATCAAGGAAGTTTACACATGTTGCACTGATGGTGCTGGTGAATCTGAGATTAAGGTTGTTAACTTGTTAACCTGGAGTTTTGTTATAAATTCTTTCACTTGTTTTTCTGAGCCTTTCCAAACGACAAATAAATCGTTGATGAATCGACTCCAGTGCATTATATGCTTTTGCCACTCCTCTGGGTACAGTGTCCGGACCACCTGCTCCTCCCACCAGTCCATATGCAAATTCACATAGCTGAGGGCGAAGCAGGTGCCCATCGCTGTACCGCAGGTTTGATGAAACAATTCCCCATTAAAGAGAAAATAATTGTTCTTGAGGCATGCAGATATCATCGATATTAACATCTGTGTGTGCAACCACAATTTTAGTGGTCTGCTTCCTAAGAAATACTTGATCACATTCAAACCATCGTCATGCTTGATACTTGTATATAACGTAGTCATGTCTATTGTTATCAATAAAAAATCTTGTTCCCATGGAAGATCGTATATTCTCCTTAAAAAATCCCCCGTATCCTGGATATAGGATGGGAGAGTCTTCACAAGAGGACATAAAAAAGAGTCCACGTATTTGGATGTATTTTCTAGGGCGCTCCCTATGGCTGATATAATTGGGCGCCCTGGGGGACAAACAGGATCTTTACTTACCTTAGGTAATAAATATTGTACTGGTGTGACTGGACTACTGATTTTTAAAAACATTAATTCATCATGATTGATCAAACATTGGTTATACCATTCTTGTAATTGTGCATTGTATAGGCGATGGCTAGAGATCATTACATCTTCTACAACTTCGCTGTAATTTGATTGATTATTGAGTTGCTTATAGGCTTCACTTAAATATTGTTGCTTGCCCCATAGCACAACATTCCCGCCCTTATCTGCATTACGCACAATACATTCATCATTTTCTGCAAGTTTATTAATCAGAGCATTGTAATCCCTTTGCTTCTGTGACAATATCTTTTGTTTATCACTGGTACTTATATACAAGTTTTCCAATTCATTGACTACCAGTTCACTATAGATGTCCACAGAGTCTCTGGCTGCCAATGGTATAAACCTTGAGCTTGGCCTGAAGCTAGTAGGAGCATCACTTGTGATATCTATGCTTTGTTCTTCAGCTAATGCTATAGCTCTTTCGTTGATATTTGGTACATCCGTCGCTGCATGCACACTGCTAAATTCTGTTTCATCCTCAAGTAGTCTAAGATCCAACATCAAATTCATATCATCCACCATTAGGCTCCCTGATTGAGTGTCACTGGTGTTGGCTGATGGCAGTTGTATTCGCTTTTGGTTAACTGCAAAATGTTTCTTCAGTTTTAGTGTTCTAACAAATTTGAAAATATCTACCCTAGTTTTAACATAGTCAATATCCGCTTCTGGACAAAATGATAGACCCAGTTGTAGAATGTTCTTCTCTTTTTCCGTTAAGGTTATGTTGGTTAGATTTATAATTGAGGCTTCATTTCCACAACTTATTTCCTGCTGTGCTTGCTCTTGGCTCTCTCTTCGGCGTCTGAGCTGTTTTGCGCCTTTGCGCCTCTGGTTCCTCTGCCTCTTCCTCTTTGAGGCTTTGCGTTTGTTGCTTGTATCCTGGGGCGGAGATTGAATCTCCTCTCCTCCCATAAAAAATCAAGTTTGTCTATCACAGAAGGTATATGGCCCATTGCCTGCCCACTCGGACCTTCGTCTGCATCTGTACCTGGGTTTGAACTCTGTATACTGCTGTGTTCTGACTGTAGGTCTGCAGTTGGTTTGCCACAAGCACTCAGTTTTTGTCTACGCAGGGTTTCGAATTTTTTAGCGAACTTAAAAATGTGGCCCCGATCATAGTCAATTTTATCGCGCAAGAATTTCTGCGCTTTTCTTTCTTTGATTGACTCCTCTAATTTACGTAACCGTTCTTTCATCTCTGATTTGAATTTGCTGATTGACTCCTGATCAGATTCTTTATCCAGCATTGTTAAGATTTGATCAATTTCTTCAAGAATCTTTTGGTGATCAATGTCAGCATATTTTATCAGAATCGCAAGCATCTTTCTCGAAGACTCATGGTTATTTTTGGCCCACTCGCGAAGCATATTCGGATTTGGATCTTCATATGTGGGTGCCACCAGAATTCTTAAGCCCCTGGGAATACGTTTGACTTCCAGGTAGCGCTGAAGGGACTTTGATTGCCACCATTTTGATAGTTCTGTGCGTTTCAATTTTTCTAATCTTTTTAAGCGCGTGGCTACATCTGACATCTTAGAATTGCTTGATGCCCCAACAGTTTTTTTAGTAATTGCGATGTTATCGTCAAACATTGAAAGTGCTGCTTCCTCTCTCTCTCTCATTTCAGCAGCCGACATTGTAACACACAGTTTCTTGTAGATACAATCTACGGCTTGAGAACGGCCAGTGTCCCCAAATGAAATCAATTGCGGATATTGCTTTCACACTGGCTTTCCCTCTTCCCTCACACCGTTCTGCCTTACTCGCTTACCTGAGTGTTGCGGCGTTTCCCTTGGGTCCTCCGACTCTCCGGATTCCGCTGCACACGTCAGGGCTGTCCTGCGGTAATTCCACAGATGCGTTGCCGCTTTCTTCGATATACGGTTGAGGGGGGGCAGCGGTTGAACAACTCCACACTTCGTACTTGTGTATACCTGCCGCTGCTCCAAAACAGAGGGCGCGTCGTCTTAATGGACCACCCAAGTACGGTCCAGACACAATCAACAATTCCCCTCACAAACGGAAGGATGACGACGCCTTGTCTCAAGCCAAAATGTTCTTTTATTCGTCAGCTGTTATCGGACGCGTTTCGCCTGCACAGCAGGCTTGCTCACCAATGATTTGATAAAGTTTTCAACCAAATTTAAACACCTTTTCATGACGAATCATGTGAGAACTACTCAATAAATGTAAGTGAAGACAGACTGGTAGTTTTACATTTCAATTACATACCATTGATATCATTATATCTACATTGCATTGTCTGCTGTTGATACTTCATAATAGTAATGTACGTCAACATCATGTTGTATGTCTATACAATTCATCATTGGAATATTCTAATATTAATATTCCAACAGCCAATATTTTTTGTACATTCATGGGTATTCTTAAGGTATTTATATCCAAATTAATAATTATGGCAATGACAAGTGTGTTTTTTTTTCTTACCTTCTGCAAGCCACGTCTCTTGTAGTTGGCTCAGATCCTGAAAGAGCTCTGAAAGGAGAGATTAATAATAATGAATATATGAGCACACACCACTCGCATCCTGCAAGAGCATAGCATGTCGGCAGTGAAATGAAGAAAGAAAAACATACATCAACCAGACTGTATTTACATACATCTACACACAACACACATCAGACAGCCACAAATACATGCAAGCGATTCTTAGCTACCTTAAAGTGACCTCTAGTGCAACACTGCATATTAAATTCTCAAATAGTGGTGCGGGTCATCAATTCGCGAACTCTGGATTCAAATACTTATTTACACATAAACATATGTAGCATCAAAGAGCGTGTCATCTGAGGTAAAACCATTCGTCATAGAACTTACAGCTAATATTTGGCTCCCATTTATGTTTTTTCCTATTTTCAAAAGTTACAACATGGGGTATACAAAAATATGCAAACAGCACGTTGTTTAAAAAAACATGCCTCTTTTAAAGACACCTTATATAATAACTATGTACACTACAGAGAGGGAAGGGTTTAGAGTGCCGCTCTTCAAACGAAAACACACATTGAAAACAGTTTATGAATGATTCTACAGTGGGAGTGGCAGGCAGCACAGTAACACTAACACTGCCACTGCTGACAGGATGAACAAGGGAGCGCTATATTTAAAAAAAAGGTCGCTTTCTGAACCAAGAGCTACCTTTTTGCCAAATTTGGTGTAATTCCGTTCAGCAGTTCGGGGTGTAGCCTGTTCCAATTTTTCCTATGGAAATTAACATGGGGAAAACGCGTTTTGGGACCCCCCATTTTTCCTCGGGCCCCGCTTGACGAAACACCCCGAAACTTTCAAGACAGGAGCTGACCGGAGCGCCCCATTCGTTTTGAAAATTTCGGGAAGATTCGTCAACCGGCGCCAAAGATATTGGCAAATCAAAAAACGCTTTTCCTATGGAAACTAGGTTCTAACTATAACTACCTACTGGCGACCGCCAGTAGGTAATATATATATATATATATATATATATATATATATATATATATATATATATATATATATATATATATATATATATATATATATATATATATATATATAGGGTTTATACTTACCTGTAAAAAAAACTCACAATTGCATTGTAAAGGCATACATGGTAAAGGCATAGTCATGGTAGAAATATGCATGGTAGGTAAAGGCATGTGTGTTAAAAACGCCTGCATGGCATGAAATGGCATGCATGGTAAAGAACTGGTTGTAATTTCTGTTTCCCTATGAAAACATGTACTCATGTGAAGCAGGTAATACTCTCCTCCTCATTCTCTGCCTGCAGTCCAGTGGCTGATATAATTCGGCACCCACCTACTATAGCATCCACAGTGGATGTAGACCTTATGCTCGACCCCATATCAAATACAGTTTTTAAAGCTTCCTACAGTTAAAACCTCTCAGGAGATTGTTTTTCATTGTTGGGCTTTATTTTTTTGGATCCAAGCATCAATTTATTTTTCTCCTCTCTAGACTGCACAAGAGCACTTCACCTTAATGCATCCAAATATCTGTTTTGCAGATTTGAAAAATGCAAATTGTAAAAAACTAAAGCAAGCCACCTCTTATACCTGTACACATAGTCCAGTGATACTGGCTTTTGTCAATTTGAGAATAATTACGATGCCTGACTATTTCCAGTCATTAACAAGCTTGCTTAGTCTCTGCAAGAGCAGTAGAGAACCAGAGGGCTGAAGGTCTGGCTCAATGAGACACCAAGGTTTTAAATGCAGTGAGGATGTCTAAGGCTGAAGTCAGCCCTCTGTTGACACTGTCATTATTAGCCTCGGGATCAAGAGACTACTTTCAAGGACTGGATGTGAGATGTCATGAGAGCCTAGATTACTTAATTTTAAAACATTCACATTTAACCCTGACTATGGTGGAAGGGCCCTGAGAGAGGGACTGCACTTAGTATAGGTAAGCAAGAAAGAGCAGTATGATAAGACCAGAAAACCGGAAGGTAAGCCATACTCACCAGATGCAAACAACAAACCGATAGAGTACCCTGCAAAATGTATAGGTTCAGGGACAAATTGGTTGAGGTCCAGAGCTATAGACACTACTAACAGTCTGCTAGTGGCTGAAGATTAGGGGCCTCTGTCTGTATGTTAAAGTCTCCCACAACCAAAAACGTAAAGGCAGTAAGCACAAAAGGAGAAATAAAACTGGCAAACTATTGGATGAAATCTGTATCATTTCTAAGGGAGGTGTGGAGGGCGGCAGAACGGTGACATACCAAGCACCCGTGAGGGATGTAGAAGCATTAGGGGAGATGTTAAATAAAATGTGTTCTGCCCTTGGATATCCCTCAGAGCCAAGGGTGCAAACAGTCGAATAATTTTGATAAATAATTGCAATATCCCCCACAGGTGTTGTACTTCTGGTCAATATATGTAGTTTTAGGTCTTGCATAGGCAGCAGTTGCACTGTCTCTTCGAGACACGCAGTATCCAGTATATGGGCATTAAGCTCCGCCCATGTTCTGCCCATCTTTACAATTGGCTCCTTTCTTGTCCTTTGTAAATGATGGCTTTTGATTTGTCAATAGGCTTAGTAGTCCCTCCTTAGTACCTCCCTCTCTCCTGTTGTTACCCCCAGAAGGACAGACCCTCTTACATGTGTCCTTACTATCTAGCTTTTATTAACCCTGCGGGAGAACTATTTGCTTAATCAATGCGGCTGCCCGCGCCCCCAAAGGGGGCACCCTAAAAGGGCGGCCCCTTAGTGCCATTGCGGCACAAGCCTACCCCCCTCGCTCTAGCTTCTAGGGGCTTCCGCCGGGAGCCCGTTGGCCAGAGGGCATGGGGCGTCACTTCCTGTGCGCCCGGGGTGGAGGGAGGGTATGTATACCTCCCCAGACCCTCTCAACTGCCTCTTTTTGCCCAGCCACGCCGTCTAAGGGGTCGTGCGGAGCAGCTTGCGGTGGATTACTTCTCCGAGTTTCGGAGGTCATACGGACGGCGAGTTGAGGTGAGCCCCAACACCTCTAATGGCAGGGTCTCACCATGCTGCCATGAGCAGTGTGGGACCCCCGCCCCAGTTGCACGTCCCGGGCCTGGGTCCCGCTGGGGGCTGCTGTAGTCGGCATACCCGGCGTTCAGAAGACAGTGGCACTTGGCTGACACTTTCGGTTTCCCCCGTATGACGAGCCACCGTTGAACAGCCCCTTCCAGGATTAACCCCGAGAGGGTTTTATAGTGCGGATGCAGTGCAGTCAGGGGCAGTAGTCACCACAGCGAGTCTGAAAGCGTAGGAAAGAGCCACCCCTGGGGCTCGGCCTCAGCTGATATGCTGAGAGTTTGGTGTAGCTTGATGCGAGGGGATTGTGCTCTCTGCACGCCGGTGACACCGACTTCTGTCCCTTGTCATCGCCAGACAGTAACAACGTAGGGAGAATCATCAGGGTCCGATTGTGCTAGCTCAGGGTTGGAGCGCGTGTGGGTCGGTAGACCCTGCACAGGCTTTAGTTTTGGAGGCCCTGGGTTTTCATCCCAGCATCTATAGGTCTCACTGTGCGTGGCGGGATGGGGGATGTTCCACTGTTGTTCCCTGGGGGAGGGGCCGCATGCTCGCACCCCCCCGAAACTCCCTCCCCCCACCCCCCCTGCCACCCACATCAACAGGCCGGCGGGCTCAGGGGGCAGCACGGCGAACTCGTGCATAGTGCGGTGGTGCCGTGGTGGGGTTCACCGATGCGGAAATTGCACCCAGAGGTGTTCCCTCTGTGGGGGCCTGAACTATGGCGGCCCAGGAGTTTCCTAAACTGGGGGGCGGGAGGTGAAACTGCAGGCGCCCCGGCTCCTTTACCGCGACTGCGATGGCAGGGTGGGGTTCCGCATGCAGCGCTGCCCCCCCCCCTTGGTGCTATCTGTCCCAGGCATGGAAGGTCCTTCAATCTCTCCCCCCCAACCCCCCCAATTGCAGCCGCTGATGCACGGGGCTCCCGAGAGTTCCTCAGAGAGGGCCGCGGTCTTGACCCAACTTTTATGGCCTGGTAACAAATGAAAGGGGACACTGCCTGGGGGTACCAGGCGCCGTTGGTTTCCCTCACCATGGAGCCTTGGGAGAGCAGTGCATGTCCCGTTTGCCTCGATGCTTACCTCCCCGGTTAAAACGGTGAGGAAGCACTTTGTTAAGTTTTTAGCGTTTCCCTTGCGGCAGGCAAAGTATGCTGGTCCCCTCGGCTCGCAGGTTGCGCTGGCTGGGCCACGTCGGGTGTCCTGGGAAGATTCCTTCCTCCACCCTCACCACCTCGGGTTGCACGGGGGGAGTGTGTCCAGCTGCGCCATGGTCCTCGCTGCCGTCGTGGTGGTGAGTCTGATTTTACCCTCCTGCCCACATCATTGTGCTTCTCCCTCCTCCCTCCCTTGTGGCTGCCCCCCTCGGGCAGCAGCGGTTCCGTAGGGCTGCGAGGCACTTATGGTTACTCGTTGCTGGAGGGAGGAGGGGAGGGATGGTGCGTTGCGCTGATATTTCTCTTGACTGGTTATATTGTCAAGGGCACACCGATCCTGCTTTCCACGCCTGGGGCCACTTCTCGTTGAGCGTTATCTCTGCACGCACTGCTATCACATTTCAGATTTTCATATGGCGGAAGCTAGGTGGATTTTGGCTTCCTTGTGGGCGGAAGGCAACGTTTAAGTTGCAGACTGTGTAGGGATTTTGAGGTTTGCTGTGTTATGCTGTTGAAGCTTTCTGTTGGATCGGTTACAGATGTCGAGTATAAACATTGCTCCCTGCTGACAGGGGAGCAATAATGCGGGTCCACATTCCGTACTTCCTTTCACCTGTCCCTCCCACAACATATCTCAGCAAACGGTGCACACGCATGGTAATAAGTCCCTGAGAGGGTAACACCCAGCCTGTCACTGCAAGGATTAGGCCGGGTCTGGTTTGCGGTGGTGCAAATCGGCCCCTTGGGGCAGCCCGCCCGCCCGGGAGCCCACAGTACGAAGGGCGGCACTTGGTCCGGAGCCCGGACCTTTGAAGTGTATTAGGTTGTGTCTGCCAATGCTGCCATAGATGAGGATCAGATGTACTTTTATGGCTGGATGGAAATGTTTCATATTGTGGCAGGCCACAGGAACTGGTCCCGATTTGGTTAGGGCTGTGCCTGCCATGTTACCAGTGAAAAGGAGCAAATGCTCTATTACGGCTGGATGGATTTAGGGCTGAGCGTGTGGCTTGTGTACAGGCGAGGAGCGGCCTGTTGCTGAAGAGCGGGTAACTATTGGGTGTGCTGATTTGCGGTGGCCTGGGATGTTTATACAGGTCACGGACGTTGGCTCAGCAGTCAGCGGAGTGTGGTTGGTCGGCACGCTGTCTGCCTGTTCAGAGTGGGGGCTGCGTCCTGCTCGGGCAGAGAGCGTTACAACAGGCAAGGGCATTCTGCTGTCTATACTTGGAACCCCGGTTTATTACGCCTACACTCATTGGAAATGAAATCAGAAACGTGCCAGTGTGCCTACCGCGTCGCGAGTTACTGCGTAGCCATTAATATTTGCCACACGTTTGTAAACCTCCCTCGAGCAAGTCCTACCTGAGAACTGGATGCTTTGAGTTCGGCCTCAATATACAGAGGTGCCGACTTTGGAACTGGAGACCCGGGTTCGAGTCTCGGTGTTGGCTCTCCCCTCCTTTATGTTGTCCTGCTTTACGTCGTACTATGGCTGAAGATAGAAGGTGCTCCATGGCTCAAGCGCACTGGGGGTGACACACACAGCCCTCCGCATGCCAGCTATTTACGCCTTTAGACCGCGAGAAGGTAACGCTACTGTTTCCGAGCCATTATTACCGACTAAGGAGTATCACATGTTCTACAGGGACGCAAGTCCCTCGCAAGCACGGCTCCAACGTCATTCGTGTAGGAGCTGGGGGGGGGGACTCTGGCCTGCGATCAAAGTTAAAGTATTTATGGATGTTTGTACACGTGCCCCTACTGGTAGTCAAGCAATTTAGTTATTTGTTCGATGTATAAAGGGATAATGCCTGTTCCCGAATGCCTCGTAGGCTGATGACTATTTGGCTTGAATTTGTGTTTTATTTCACGCAGGAGGTAGCGCAAGTGGTTACAGTGTGGCGCTAAGAGAGTGGTAGTAATCATTTTAATAATTATCACAAGTGGTTTGCAGGGGCATTAGTGGACCCACGAGGAAGGCCTTGACAACACTCCCAATGCTAACAATTCTTCATAATTTACAGAGTTGACTTTGACTCACTGACAGGGGTAGTCACCTATCCTCAGAGGGGGGCTTTAGCACCAGGTGGCACTGTCCCATCGTTGTTTTACGTTCGGTCGAAGGTGTCAACCGCTGAGCATGCTGGAGCCTACCGTGATCATAGTGGGGCAAACCGCAGCAGGAAAACTACGGAGTCAGGCGGGAGCTGATGGGCCCCAAAGTGCAGCGGCACTATTTAGAGGAATTACGGCAGAGGTAGTGTGTACTTGTGCAATAGCCGAAGAACTAACTAAGGACACCCAATTTCCCCGGTGTTCCTCTGCAATTTGTTGAATTGTCTGGGTACTTGCGTGGCTCAGGGTGGCGCAGAACAGGCAACGTCACATGATGTATGTCGGTGGGGCGTGCTCTGTGCCGGATTATATGGGCGCAGCGTCCTTGCTAGGTGGAACAGCCGGGCCCCAGTTCCAGCATTCTGTTCATAGCCAGTTTGTTGTCACAGGACTATATCACTGTTTTCAGCCTACACTATTCACAGGGTGCACTCAAGGTTCATGTAGGGGCCGTTAAGGTGGGGTCCTTACAGTGGTGCCTTGCTGAGCGACCTGCGCAGCGGATTGGTTGGTTGTGGTGCCTTTCCTTGGAGTTGGGGGGGCGTGCGCTGTGAGCAATCAGTTTCGTTTTATTGCATTGCGTGTAGACTTCACTGATTGGCCATCGAGGTCCTTGTGCCACCAAGGGTTATGGAACATGTGTACACCGCGCAAGGCGCCACCAAGCCTGGAAATCGCTGATATCGATATGTCTTCCTCATCTTCATTGTTTGATTTTGCTCGCAAGAAAGTGTCAGTCATAGTCCTTTAAATGTCACTCATAGTTGCACTGAAATGAGGGAAATGTCGCACATAGCAATCTGAAACCTTGGCAGCCATGGATGGGGGCGGCTAGCTCTTGGGTGGCTATGCAACTGAGCTATAATGGTGGCTTTTATCTGATGCAGGTAGAAACATTGACTGAGCCAATAGATGGGCTTGTGGTAGGTGTAGTGTTCCTTTTGTAGTAAATATAGGGACGCAATGTCATAGCAGCTAAATACCAGGCAGGGCAAGGCACGGCCTTCTCCAGCACGCGTGGGTGGCTCGGACGCTTTAAAAACACGACATCCTGGAGGTTTGAGGGCAGGAGTGCATATACTTGTAATCAACAGCACATGCGATAGTACTACCAGCTGCTCTGGGGCCAAATTATTTGGGGCACCTGTTTGGAACAGCCTTAATTGACACAGCTCAGTTCGTTCATGACCACTGTGAGGGAGGTTACTGACAGTGCACTTAAGTGGCACCAATGCCGTAGATCCCTATTGCGTCCCACGAGTCCTAGTAGTGCTCCCACTAGCCGGACGCTATTGTGAATTTGGAAACATGGCGACTAGCATTGGCACGATCGCCGAACGCCGCGTGCGCCTTACAAGTCCAGGTTCAGCAGCATAGGTACTAGTGGAGAGATCCCGGCATATGGGATTTGGTTGACCACAAAGGGGAGAACGGGTTGACATGTTGACTATGTTATTGAATTGGATGACATCTACATAGCAACAGGTGGATAGGGCAGGGGTGCATGTGGCACATTTGTTAATGGTGCAGGGTAATTATTGTTTTACCCTAGGAAACTGGGATCTCATTCCCAGGTTTTGTCGTTTTGGCCGTCGATTACCAGCCCAATGGTGGGAAAGTACAATTTTACATTTACTCGGTGCTGTGTTATGCTAAGTACAGTTCCTACCAGCAACTACGGGGTTGTGCTAACAGAGTTGTAGGACGGCGGCCCGATTGACCTAGTGAGTTATGTAATCCCTGTGATGTCATGATGAGGTTGGGTAGCACAGGGTAATGGGGGCAGATGGTACTAAGTCTCTCTTGGGTGAGCTGGCTGTGGGTCAGGAAGCGCCAAGGCATCAGTAGCACTGAGCGGCTTACAGCCAGAGGCGGTATCCGATGCACAGGGCATTTGTTAAATTAGAGCCCTACCCTGAGGTACCGCCTTAAGTGCCTGGAGGTCTGTTGGCACCGCCTTTCAATGGAAGCCATTGTCTGGCGGGCTGCTCTGAGCAGAGCATTTGCAGGCGTAAGTAACAGTTTCCGCTACCAGTTCAAATGTGCATCTTTCACTAAGTTACTCAGATAACTGGGACAGGAAGTAAGGTGGGCTGGATACCTCTTGCTTCTGCCTGCATTGGCACATCTTGTCAGGAGTGATTGTCAAAGGGATTGCACTTCAGCCAGGTATTGTTAGCACCCATCCACACCAAGCCGAGTGTTTAAGGTCACCCTGGGCCCCATTTACACAGCCAAGTATTAGGCCCTTGTGGGTCAGTGCCATGAATTACTAAATTGAACGAAACAGGAGGCTGGCCTGCGGGTTATACCAGCAAAAGTTTGGGGAGAGCTAGACTCCGACCATGGTCAAGGGGTAGGTTTAAGTAGTTGGAGTGGCACTCTTAATTGACCAGGGGTTCAATGCGACACTAGGGCATCGCCGCGTTGCGGCCAGAGCACGGGCATTGTGTGGTTCCCAGGAGGCAGCAAGTGTAGGCAAGGTGCTTTCCAAACCTGGCACCAGAACACAAGGTAGTCAGGGCCAACTTGCCTGTTGGGTGACTTATGTAGGCACCTGGGTAGTTGTCACTCCTAGAAGAGGTGAGTTGTCTCCAATAGTGGGCACAACATATGTGTGTGTCTCGGGCCTCACAGCGGTGTGGAGCCTGTCTCATTTAGAGGTACGCACAGGCGTAAATTGTGTACTTAAGGTTCGCATGACCAATGTGGTTGTGGCTAGCCTACCTACTGAAGGTGTACTTCAGCTAAACAGGGAACTGGGAACCTTGGTTTCCGTTACTTTGGCAGGCTTTAAAGCAGCCAGGGTCTGCAATGGACAGTAGGTACTGTGCATCTGTGATCCGACGGCAGTTATGCAAGCGGCGTGCGCTGCGTAAGTTGTAATTGCATGAAAGGGTGAGGTGTCTCCAATAGTGGGCACAAGACGGGTATGGTTTCAAATCAGCTTTGATACCATTAAGGTGTTCACCAGGGTTTAGTAATCAAAGGGGTTTGTGCAACCGGCTGGTCAACGGGGGAAGTAAGTGCTTCCAGAACCTAGGGTAGGTGACAAGTTCCTGCAGTAAGCGATGCCCGCCCGGTTAGCTATGGTAGCCTCGCTGGGTGGTGACGCTGCCAGCCAACATAGTGTGCTGCCGTCCAAAGAAATGGGGAAACAAGGTGTCAAGCACAAAAGGCTATGTAAAAGAACATTTGGCACGTCCAGTGATCAACAATGAGTAAAATTTAGCGGAGCAGGTAATTTTCCACCTATGGGGTTGCCCAAGGGTGGGCAGTGGGAACGCCCCTGTCCCCCTGGTCGGGACTATCTGGGATGGGGGTTAGGTAGGACTTAGACAATCCTTAATGTTAGGCACCATATCGCTCAGTGTGCACTGTATTGAATCAGACAGATCCTCTTAGCTGGTATGCCTAGGGGGTTTCTCCACAGAGGGAGGTGACGGAATTCCCATAAGGAATACGGGATGCCCATATATGTTGATAGTCAATGCTGGGGTAGTTGCACCTTAATGGGCATGATGACTTCTTGGGTGCCCAAAGTTCGGGGTCAAACTGGGTTGGAGTATTAGTTCACAATACAGATATTGTTTCAAACCAGATTCGACACCAATAAGGTGTTACACATAAGGGGTAACAACCTCATTACCATGGGGAGGGGGTCACCGGGTCAAGCCAGGTAAGCTGTCTTAGGGGAAATCAGCAAACACATGGGTCAAGGGCCTGGGATTATTTCCCGCATAGTGTAGCACGGGGCCAAGTCAGAGGAGGCCGTTGAACACCCCCGAAAGAGAGAACAGTTCAAGGCGTAGGCTCGCAGACTGGAGGGGTCTGGGTTACATCAGACAAGAGCAGATTCAGGCCAATGGTAATGGCCACTTTGTTAAAGAGGGTGTTCACTGTCACCATTGGGAATGTATTTGTTCTCTTGGTCTTGCTAGGGGGTCCTCGTAATAAGAGGGGGCACTTGAGAAGACAGCTGTCTTGGGGGCTCGGGTCACCCAGGTGTACGCCTAAGGTTAAGTTGACATGCAGGGGGTGCATTTGTCACAGGTGGGCATGGACCGTTCCACTGGACATCCAAGAGGCCCTAGAAAGCAGGTGCAGGTTAGAAACGAGCTGTTGGTCTGAAATAACCCCACGCATTCACTGGCGTGGCTCCAGATCAAGGGTGGCAGCAGAACATTCGTTAAAGGTTACTTTGAGGGGGACGGGGTCCACTTGTCCCCGGTGGGGATGGACTGGTTTCTCCTGGATTTACAGGAATGTTGGAAAGGGCAGGTTGCAGGTAATAGGAGGTGCAGTGGTGGGGGTGCCCTGGCTACGATGGTGGCCGCCCCCAGGGCTGTGGTGGAGTTACAGGGCGATCTGGAAGCAGTCCGGTACAGTAAGGGTACCTCTGTGGCAGACGGGTACAGTAAGGGTACCTCTGCACGGCACAATAGGGGTGCCAGAGCCAAAGACCAGGACCCTCAGGGCAGGGTCCTGGAGAACCGCGATGGCGCCCCGTTAGTCCTTCGGGCGGTTGGGGGCCTGACCAACCGGGGGTTTGCCCTGATACGCTCCGCCCTGAAAGGGGCGTGAGTAGGATGGTAACAAGGGACACGTGATCCAGTGGTGGATCAACAAAGGTGTAGCGCTGATCGGGCATCCATCCCACAGTGCTGGCTCATCAGGCGGGCAGGGGCAGCATAGGTTGGATGGCTGCCTGCCCATGGATCGCCGTAAGATAACCCACCTTATTGCATACTCTTGTATGGAATAAACCTGCGACAAGTTTTTCCCATAAACAAAGTGTCTTGTGTCTTTATTCATGCACGTTTATCTATGGGAAGGTGGGGGATGTTGCCGGTATTGGGACTATGCGGCTGCCCGCGCCCCCAAAGGGGGCACCCTAAAAGGGCGGCCCCTTAGTGCCATTGCGGCACAAGCCTACCCCCCTCGCTCTAGCGTCTAGGGGCTTCCACCGGGAGCCCGTTGGCCAGAGGGCGTGGGGCGTCTATTCCTGTGCGCCCGGGGTGGAGGGAGGGTATGTATACCTCCCCCGACCCTCTCAACGGCCTCTTTTTGCCCAGCCACACCGTCTCCCTCCCTTCCTCTAACCCTGCGGCTTGGCTGGAGGTTAAAGTGTACTGAATGTTTTAATGTTTCTTTGCGTTGCAGGCGGAGTTACAGGGCGATCTAGAAGCAGTCCGGTACAGTAAGGGTACCTCTGTGGCAGACGGGTACAGTAAGGGTACCTCTGCACGGCACAATAGGGGTGCCAGAGCCAAAGACCAGGACCCTCAGGGCAGGGTCCTGGAGAACCGCGATGGCGCCCCGTTAGTCCTTCGGGCGGTTGGGGGCCTGACCAACCGGGGTTTGCCCTGATACGCTCCGCCCTGAAAGGGGCGTGAGTAGGATGGTAACAAGGGACACGTGATCCAGTGGTGGATCAACAAAGGTGTAGCGCTGATCGGGCATCCATCCCACAGTGCTGGCTCATCAGGCGGGCAGGGGCAGCATAGGTTGGATGGCTGCCTGCCCATGGATCGCCCGTAAGATAACCCACCTTATTGCATACTCTTGTATGGAATAAACCTGCGACAAGTTTTTCCCATAAACAAAGTGTCTTGTGTCTTTATTCATGCACGTTTATCTATGGGAAGGTGGGGGATGTTGCCGGTATTGGGACTATGCGGCTGCCCGCGCCCCCAAAGGGGGCACCCTAAAAGGGCGGCCCCTTAGTGCCATTGCGGCACAAGCCTACCCCCCTCGCTCTAGCGTCTAGGGGCTTCCACTGGGAGCCCGTTGGCCAGAGGGCGTGGGGCGTCTATTCCTGTGCGCCCGGGGTGGAGGGAGGGTATGTATACCTCCCCCGACCCTCTCAATGGCCTCTTTTTGCCCAGCCACGCCGTCTCCCTCCCTTCCTCTAACCCTGCGGCTTGGCTGGAGGTTAAAGTGTACTGAATGTTTTAATGTTTCTTTTGCGTTGCAGGCGGAGTTACAGGGCGATCTAGAAGCAGTCCGGTACAGTAAGGGTACCTCTGCGGCAGACGGGTACAGTAAGGGTACCTCTGCACGGCACAATAGGGGTGCCAGAGCCAAAGACCAGGACCCTCAGGGCAGGGTCCTGGAGAACCGCGACGGCGCCCCGTTAGTCCTTCGGGCGGTTGGGGGCCTGACCAACCGGGGGTTTGCCCTGATACGCTCCGCCCTGAAAGGGGCGTGAGTAGGATGGTAACAAGGGACACGTGATCCAGTGGTGGATCAACAAAGGTGTAGCGCTGATCGGGGATCCATCCCACAGTGCTGGCTCATCAGGCGGGCAGGGGCAGCATATGTTGGATGGCTGCCTGCCCATGGATCGCCCGTAAGATAACCCACCTTATTGCATACTCTTGTGTGGAATAAACCTGCGACAAGTTTTTCCCATAAACAAAGTGTCTTGTGTCTTTATTCATGCACGTTTATCTATGGGAAGGTGGGGGATGTTGCCGGTATTGGGACTATGTACACAGCACTCGTGGGATGCCAGCTTTAGCAATGTAGGCCGCTTCTGGTTTGTATATGCAGCATACCATGGGCGCTTTCACTTTAGCAATGGCTATCGTAATTCATTATTATTACCAATGGCGGACGCGCATGATATTTTCACAAAGCGTGGCTCGCCTGCCTTCTTTTTATTACCAATGGCGGCCGCCTGCGCCATTGTAATTCCGTTTACTGCACCCATCTTCTCTGGTAATCCTGTCGTTATCTCGTTAACTGCAGATATCTGAGTGGTATGTGAATGCATGTAATGTATGTGATTATCGCACGTTTGTCTCATTCACCCAAAGGCTCACCCTGCTGTAATGATACTGATTACCTGCCTTTGGTTCCGCACAACCTTTCCACACACACGCCCCAGTCTTGAATCTAACTCATCACTTCTAGCCAGGAACTGTCGCTGCCATTCACGGCTCCTTCTGTAAAACCCTTGCGTGTTTCCTTTATCATCTGAAATCACTTGAACGCCTTGGGCTGGAGATAAGAGACCATGCACCGGGCCTACACAAATGTTCGAAAGGTAATAAAATAAGCATGAAAGGTGGATCAGGCACAAAACAACAAGCTGATCCATCACAGAGTGCAACAAAGGTAGGAAGGGTGGAAACCTACTCTTGGGCCCGGCCATCGCAGGTGAACTGCCTGGTTGTTAGAAATTTACACCCGTATCAATTGGTCGTTCGTCTTTTTTTCACATTACAATAAGTGTTTTCCATTCGTGATATCACTGTAAGGGTGCAGTAATCTTTTTTGTGTAGTCTATTGCTTGTTTGTATCACCACATTTTTGGGTTTTAAGCCATTCTGCATCACAGTGAAGGTTTCGGGAGATAAGTTACATTTTTATTGTTGTCGAGCTCCATGAGACTGCATATTCTAGCAAGCTGTCTCCCATCCTCCCCCAACCTCACTTGCACCAGCTCCCACACAACCGCCACGTCGAGGCTGCTTCCAACCGCCCACTGCCCTGTCAGAACACTTCAAATGCTTGCATATTCCAAAGGTGTAAAATAAATATTTAATTGAGCCAAAACACACAAGAGTGTGTCTCAGTGTGCACATATGTGTAGGTATGTAGGAATGCGTGTGTGTGTGTGTGTGTGTGTGTGTGTATTGGTGTATGCGTGTGTGTGTGTGTGTGTGCTTGTATATGTGCATGCGTGTGAGAGTGTGCAAATGTATCTCCTCTTGGTAATGATGTATATGTATGTGCATGCTTGCTTATGTGCATGTCTGTGTGCACGTGGCTGAGTTTGTATGTGCTCATGCCTGCATGCATATGTGTGCATGACTGTATGTGTGTGTGTGTGTATGCTTGTGTGGTTGCATCTCTTCGTGTGTACAGCTGCAGGTGGCTGTGTTTCCAAATGTGTACATGTCTGTGTGCACGTTTTTGTCTGTGCATGCATGTTTCTTTGTATCTGTGCTTGCACGTTTGTGTGTGTCTATCTGTGCATCTATGTTTATTTTTAAGGTTTATTTATTGCACATAAAAGGCCCAGTGGTGGGTGAGAGCGGGAAAAGATTGACCTCATTAGTACCATTTGAGTACTTGAATTCAACAATCAGCAACTGTACGGTGACAGATTAAACTTTGGAGATAACATGCCAGGACCCAGCACCACCTAGCATGCTTTTCTTTGCTTGTGTTTTAGCTATGATGTGTTTGTTGTTGTAATCTGAGTTTATGCAGTAGTTTGTGGGTTATATGTCATGCTTGTGAAATACATAGTCCTGTTTAAAATGTTATGGCTTCAGGAGCATATGATTCCAGTGTTGTTCTTTCGTTTTTTCCAGCCAGCATATTACTCTTGTCTCCCCTTCCTCATAACCTATTTCCCATTTTCTGGTTCTCCAGCGCCGCAAGGTCATACGAATGGCAACAGCACTATACAAATATCATCACTCCACTGCATACAAAAACAAAAGTAAAAACATTGTCATTTTCAACACCAAGAGCGCTAGCTTTCATAAATGCGAGAGCTATTGCATTGCAAATGCTTGTTATATTCTGGAGTCACTGCTCTGTAGGTCTCTGGTGAAGAGGTTTCTTTAATCCAAATTTCAGTCAAAAAGAAAATGACTAGGTGGTGATCAAAGATGAAATTATGTACCTCATCAGAATGCTTCCACGGGGATCCAGGCCCATATGTGTACATTGTGCTATTTCCTATTAGGAAATAACAATTTAGGGGCACATGCATCAAAGGTTTTTGCGATCGCAAATGGTGCGATTCGCAAAAATCGGCCGTTTGCGATCGCAAAATTACCTTTTGCGATGCATCAAGGGTCAAGGCCCTCGCAATTTGAGAATTCGCAATTAATTGCGAATTCTCAAATTGCGATTGCATTTAAGGAATCGCAAATTGAGATTCCTTAAATGCAATGCATTAAAGTAAAAAAATTAGCGATTTCGCTAATAGGGGCGCAAATTACCATGAAGTTGAACTTCATGGTAATTTGTAAACTTTGAAAAATGCACTAAAGTGCATTTTTCAAAGTTCCATTTACACACACACATGCCCTTGGGGCATGTGTGTGTGCAAGATGTACTCATATGCAGATTTCAGGGGTGCAACAGGGGTCCTTTTGACACCCTGGCACCCTTGAAATTGCATTCTCAATTTGCGATTCTCTAATTGCGAATCGCAAATTGAGAATGTCTTCCCATTCATTCCTATGGGCCTCTAGGCCCATAGGAATTAATGGGAGGTATTCCTTAATTGCGACTCGCAATTAGCGACTCGCAATTAAGGAATGTTTAGGAATCGCTATTTTTATAGCGATTCCTACATGCATAGGCTTTTGCGATTCCTTAATTGCGATTCCTTAATAATCGCAATTAAGGAATCGCAAAGCCTACCTTGATGCATGTGCCAGTTAGCGATTTCCTAATTCGCGATTTCCTAATAGTGATTGCGACTCCATAGGAATCGCTATTAGGAAATTGCAAATTAAATACATTCCATTTTGCGATTCCCAAATAGCGATTTTTACAGATTCGCTATTTAGGAAATGCAAAATCGGAATTTTGTACATATGGGCCCAAGTCTTTAGCTCCCAAAATGCATTTGTTTGTCACATCAAAGATCAGGACTTGAACATGGAACCAGGTGATGGGCAACGTACCAGGAAGGAAGACTGAAGTAATGTTTGTGTGCCACCACAGAGGGCATATTCTAACTCCTCATGCCAAGGTTAATCAGTCTCTTTTAATAAATATTTCATCACACTGATGTCAGTTGAGAAACAGGTTCGTCAAAGTTCCAGACAATGCACTTTCTTCAAGGAAGTTGGACCAGGAAATTCTCTCTAGCCTTTAGTGGGAATTTCCTATTAGAGAAAAGTCTTTAATAATCCTTCCTGAGAAGTAATATTTGGCTGAGTTAATATCTGTCTTGGCACGGTCTCTTTCTACATGACTGGAAAGCTGCTTAAGCTTTACAAACGCTTCAGTAAACGATCGATGGCGTACGAACTGTGAAACAGAGGACAGGGAAGCATCTACTGAGTGAAGTATATGAGTCATATAACGCCCATGCGATCCTGTAAAAGGTGCAATAATTATTTATTGCACCTTTTGTATTCTGAAACTGCATGGTTTGAAGTTCATTGCGTGCAATAAACAGCAACCAAAGACATGTATTGTACAAAATGGGGCATAAGGTGCTTGTCATGGTGCTTACTGCACCTAAATCCATACGTTCCTTTTATTTACCAGGCATTACCTCCTCAACCCATTTTCTCTAACCAATACTTACTCTATGAGGTGTCTAACCTATAATTAGGCAACTCGTGACCTAGCTGGTGTCAATCAAAAAATGTAAATCAGAGACACCCTTTGTCAAACACACTTCCTGTTCTTTTGTCTGCTCTACAGACATCTGGAATCATGGAGCCTGTGAGAACTTTTTAAGGTACGTTCTGGGGTGCAGGAACCTCTTGGAGGTAAAGTTCCGGGTCTCCTGTTAATAATATATATATATTTATATGCTCCCCCTCTAAATTGTTGTTAGATATTATGGTGGCTGGGCTTCAGATAATTCTGGTATATTATTTCTTTTTAACACTGTTGTTGCTTTGGTCGCTCATACTTGAATTGTGATCAGTCACAGTGGTTCTGCTGGGAGGAAGCGATCCACTTCTTTTATCGAAGCTTCTCTGTTTGGGCCGAAAGGGTGCAGCACAGACCACCATCATGCTCTAATATGTGTGAAAAAGGCCGCTTTATTGAAGACAGGTGCACCTCACAACATTACCCTTGGCCTTTGCCTCACTATACATTGATTCGCCTCCTCCCCCACCCCTAAGGTTTCCCCATCCTTATCCTTTCTGTGCAACTATTTAAAAACCCCATCTCAATCATTAACTGTTGAATTTTAACCCTGTAACCTCTTCTCTACTCCTCTAAGTATCTCCTATCTTAACCTTATTGCCTGCTTCCGGAGTAACTTGTTCACAACCATTAAGTTAAACTGTAACCATGTAAAACCTAGCTACCAGACGTCACTCAGAAAAGTAATTACGACTTTTCTGACCCCCCCAACCTAGGAAGCTCTAGGAAACCTTCGTATATCTAAGACCTTGTCTAAAACCTCTTATATCTGGATCAAGTAGAACTCCATCCTGAAGGGAGACAAGTGCACTCCATCCCCCCTGAAAAAATATACCTCAGCATACTTTAATTCAGGATGCTCTACTCATTGTCTTCTAGGGATAAATTCCATCCAAATGATGAAGCATCCAGTCCATTGTTGTCTGATATCCAACAAGTCGCTTTTCATCTGCTTCAGTAAAGCTAATCCTTTGCATACCACTACATCATTCTCCAAACGTCAGGGCAAATGTGTAGTTGTATCAAATTATTCAAGCAGGGAAGGAGTTCGTGTCATCTCATACCACTTTTTCCATTTCAAAATATGTTAAACAATGAAGAGTCCAACCCAAGGTTCAGACCTTTCCCTTTCCCTGTCTGAAGTTCATGCCACTCTGCCCATTTTACAACGGAATGGCCGACTATCCAAATGGACAGCGCCGTCGACTCCATCCTCGCTACTGCACCTCAAAAGACAAATGCATGAGTACATAGAAAACTACATGTTGCAATCTCCATGCTAACTTGACATATCTCTTAAAACAATCCAAAGTCCATCGCCCCAAATGCAGGATCCTGTCTCTGTCCCAACCCTGCCTAGCTGCATCAGTGGCTATCCCGATCCTGAATGAGTGAGTGCCAAAATCTCCTGGTGCCTCCCCCAGCTGTAGCAAAGATCTCTGCATCACCCACAATAGCTGCGCAGTAGCTACCACCTGCTCAGACACCCTGCAAAAATCTTCCTCTGACCTCCCCCGGCAGTCAGACCCTTCAAGGCACACCCCCAATGTACTGAGCATACAAATGTCTCATCATTGACCCCCATTACTACCACTTTTCCTATTACCCTTTGGTCCGTCTTAGAGTGTTTGAGAATGATCATTACCGCACCTATTTCCCCACCCCCTTCCCACCCCCAACTCCCACCTCCTTCCAATCGAGCCCTGCAACGCTTTCCCTCCCTAATAAGTCTGACACTCTGAATGCTCCAAAATACATCCATGACATTAATGCGGAAAAAAAACGTTTCTTCAGCATTCTTGCAGATCCTTGGTATAACTTCTAAGAGCCTAGCCAAAAGTTCCCTTGACACTGGCCTCCTAACCCTGGGCCCGGACCCCATCTCTCCGGCCCAGCCCTCAAGAATTTGTCTGCCCAACTCTCCCGCATAAGGGGCATAATCCCACCACAACTTGCCCATAAATGCAATCCCTGTCAGCTTGCCTGCACTAGTGACCTTAGACAGACCTCTGTCAATCAAAGACAAAATAAACTGAACAACATTTTCCTCTCTTGCCCATGCCTCCGCCCTCTTCTGCGCCCCTCCTTCTAAAAACCCCTGGAATGCTTGACTATACGCCCTCCTAGTGGACTCGGCCAAATACCCTACCACCTATTGCAGAATCCTTTGTCTCCTATGGACCACATCACTGCAGGCACCGATGTCTTGCAAATGTCTGCCATCGGCCAGCCCATGGAACTTCTCCCACTGTGAATGAGACAAAGTGTCCGCAATGTCATTGTCCATCCCTGGCACCTGTCTGGCTTGAAACAGAATATCATGCTTCAAACAACTAAGCATGAATACTCTCAGCAACTTAAGCACCTGCTTGTCCCTAGCGGACTTCTTATTGACCACATGTACCACAGCCATGTTGTCCACTCTGAAAATGACCCTCTTGTGAGCTAAACTCTGTCCCCACACTGTGACAGCTATCACTAGGTGAAAGAGCTCTAAAAAGGTGATTCTTCCAATGTCTTGGCCACTCCTCGGGACACCACCTGCCCTGCCAGTACAGCCCAAATCCACTAGCACTTGCCGCATCTAAATATATTTGGACATCCTATTCCCATCCCTTAGGCGCTGTCATAGGGATGCCATTGAATTCTTCCAAAAACCTGCGCCACATGCGTAAGTCTTCCTTTGTCCCTGCGGACAAGCACATGTGATGATGCGGCAGGGTAATATCAGCTAATAACCTGCTCAATTTCCTACAAAATCTTCTTCCCGACTTGACCACCCAGCATGCAAAATTCAGATGCCCTAGCGGCATTTGCACCTCCCTCACCATCACATTCTGTCTGGCCAACATGTCGTCTATCAACATTTGCATATGCAGCTTTTTAACCATTGGAAAGCGTGCCTCCAAGGCCACCGAGTCCAACTCAATACCCAGAAATTACAACACCGTGTTTGGACCTTATGTCTTTTCTGGCGCCAGGGTCACCCCCAGTACCAGCATGAGCTCCTGGAACCTTGCCAGCAGCTGCTGACAGTCTGCCGAACCGGGCTGTTCTACCAGGAAGAAGTCATCATTTAGTGTGTCACCGTCTCTTTACCGGTTTGCCATGAGAAGACCCATTGCAGGAAGGAACTAAAATGCTCAAACAAAGCACATGAGATAGAACATCCCATGGGCAATGGCTTGTTCACAAAGATTTTCCCATCAAACTGGATGCCTAGCAACTGATAATCATCAGGGTGCACTGGCAGTAGCTGAAAGGCTGACTTTATGTCGCATTTTGCCATCTCTGCACCTCTGCCCACCTTTTCCACAAATCCTCTGGCTACGTCCACTTAAGAATAGTAAGTGGATGTCAGTTATTCTGACATAAAATCATTCAGTGAACCTTCCTCCAGCCAGGACAGGTGCTGTATCAATCTGTACTGGCCTGGGTCTTTCTTTGGGACCATCCCATTAGGGGATATTATCAAGTCCTTGACCGGCCACTCTGTGAACAGGCCCTCCATGCGCCCCTCGTTGACCTCTTTGAGCAATTTGTCCTGCACTACCGCTTTGTGTGAAGCCACTGACCTCAAATTTTCAGCCCACCTGGAGGACAGAGGCTCCTCATATCCCAGCCTGAACCCTTCTTTGAAACCGATACTCAATAACATTGCATCCGCCCTGCGTTGATACTATGTCAGCCAGGCATCTAGATACTCTTGTCTAATGGGTGTACAGCCTTTTCCAATGTAACCCTGAGCTCCCCTCCCTACCCTGCCCCCTGCCCCCATCCACCTGCTGTCCTTGCTGCCTGTTATATGCACTATTTTGTTGGAAACCCTGTCCAGCCTGGTGCCCTTGACCGTTGTATCCTGCTCCAAAACAGTGCCCCAATGGGTGCCACCCTGAGCATTTTGAGCACTCTTGCCTAAATTTTCAGTATTCTGTCATGCAGGCTCCCTGATTAAAGTCCCAACAGGCCCCTTGGATGCCCCCTGGAGTCTTTGGTGCATTCCCCACCCCCGAGTGGGACGATTCGGAAAGAGGTGGTAGACTAAAGGGATCCCACTGGCCGTGTATGTGGTCTTAACTGACCCCATCATTTGTTGATACAGATCCGTATCAATCTCACTCCATTTTGCCTCCAGGCCCCATGCAAGCCTGGCTCTGAACTCTTCATCATAGTGTGGCCACGCATATCCCGCATAAGTCACCTGTGCCCTCCTTATCACGTCCCTGTATTTAAACAAGGACATGCACCTCTCTGAGTATTTTTCACAATAAACGCTTGCAAATATCAGGAAAGCCGCTGTCCAGTTTTCCTTTGTCATGGGCATCTTAGGCCTTTTTGACAACTCAAGCTCCTCTTCCTTCGATCCATCCTTTGACCTCAACTCCCTAGGTAGTAACTTCGGCATCTCTACATACTCTCCCTTTCACATTTTTAGGTCTCGCATAACGTTTCAGCGCAACGCGCTGTTCGCTTTGCGAGGCATGTAGTATACAGTATACGGGGGGAGCTCCGCCCACTTACCGTCCATGTTTTTCATTGGCTTCAATCGGAAATGCTGCATTCTGATTTGTTTTTGTCTTGTTTGTCCCTCCTCCTGACAGCTATGTCGTCATTTTTCTCCTTCCATAGCTATCGGCCACCTTTACTTTACAAACTCTTTTGTTCCTTTGCCCCCCCTTCCCTCCCGCAGTCCGTAACTTCTCTGCCCACCACCACCCCTCCCCCCACTCCTGATCATGCCTTCTTGGACGCCCGTACTTTTGTTTATAATGCAATAGGTCTCGCGTAATACGAGTCCTATTGCATTTTTAAATGCTTGTTTGCACCTGGGATTGGCTGGCTGAGTCTCGCACTTTATTTTGCCTGAGCTGTCCAGACGGCTATGTTACCCATGCGTCCAGCAGCCGCTATACAGACGCTCCTGCGCATGAAAAAGGTGTTTATTTTTTCATCTGCTGTAATCACGGGTGCTCTCAGTTTGTTTAAACAGCTCTCTCCCGGGTAATATCGATCCAGCCCGGCTGACACATACCAAGAGGGATGCTGAGTAATCACGCCCAGCTGTATTGTGCACCGTTCGCGCACGTGATTTAATCTCTCCTCCCAACACTGCTTGACCGCCCCCACCACTACTCCTCTGTGGTAAGTAAACCACTCCTTCCGTAGTTGTGGCTTTGACAAGCTGTGTTGTTTACTGGTAAATAAGGCGAGCCCTCAGTGGGCCGTGGGTGCAGACTGGCGGCTTTCTGGTGGGTGCATTTCAAGCGGGCCCTTCTGCGACCCCGGTGCTCACATGGAAAGTTGGTGGGTGATAAAGAAGAGCACATGATCCACGCTCGGGGTGGGGGCCAGATGATCTTGCAAACGATCAGCCCCAGCTCCTGCTGTGAGCAGCGGCCGATTCCACCCTCCACATCCCTGACTGGTTTCTGAGCACAGATTTGTATTAATTTTCACCTATCTCTCAAAGTACGGGGACAGCTGCATTCGTGTTCAGAAAGGTTTAGGGCGCCTTCTTCTTTTCTGGGGCGTAGTGGTTTTGTCATGTATAATTTCAACTACTTTTTATTTGTTAAACATATGCATGCGACCTTCACAGAGCTGCAGAAATTAATGTATTTTGCATATGTTTGCAAAAAATTACGGAAGACTTGCGGAATCACTTTCACTGAGGCCGGGAGTTATTAGTTTCTGCTTATGAGAACTATGATATGTTTGTATTTAACCAACACAATTGTGATTTACAGCAGCTCATTTAGTAAACTGTTCTCTTGAGCAGCAAGTCTCATTGTAGAAAGGCCATATATAATGGGAATATGTCTTAAAAACAGCATGATAGGGCCATTGTTAATTAGCATCCATCTTCACACCAACAGTTTTTCATTAGGAAATAACCTGATGCAGGATAATTTTAGGGAAACAACGGCATATACAATAACGTTTTACTTAAAAAAAATATGTTGGCGGGGCATTATAAGGCTTTGCAATGAGTTATAGTGCTTGTGCATTTACACATGGGGAGGGAATTGTTTAGCGCCCGCTGCACAAAACATTTACTCTAGGCGCGCTGTGCAGCAGGCGATGGAAGCCAGATGGAGAGGGATAAACACTAATCACTGGTTGCATTCTCAAAGACTCCAAATGCTGATAAATAGTGTTTATTATATAATAGTATTTATCACTTCCTTTAAATGGTTAAAAATCCTCGAGCATTTTTAGTTTCAACAGGAAATACTTACTGTTTATTAAATAGACACTTTAACTCCAACAGAGTTACTTGAGTTCTTTATAAAGTGCAACTCAGCCGCTCACGTGCTTTTTCATTTACATTTTTTGTCACTACAGCAGAGCTGTTCACGTTTTCATGAAAATAAATGCAGCGCAACTCAAAATGCGCTCTGGTGCCTCTTTACTGAAAAATGGCCATTTGCGGCACCCAGGAAAATGTGCTGCATGGCTAAATACTAATAAGGTTCCGAAGGCGAGACCGATTGCATTGCAAATGCTTGTTTCTTTAGTAGTCAGCATAAGGTGTGCCCCCAGTGGCTTCATCACACCCATGTATGACAGTTTCTGCAACTTAATCTCATGACTTTCCTTGGCACCCTCTTGCTGTGACTTATTGCCATCCTGTCCTCCCTTTTCTGTGTCATTCATGCCTGATGCTTTCCCCTGTATGTTGTCACATTGACTTCCTGTTGCCCCCTCTTTAACTGTCTCCCCCTCAGTCGTCTGTCCCTCCACGCCTACCCCAGTATCCTTCACATGCAGCCCTTTGCGGTGATGGACCTCCCCATCTGCCTCCTCTCCGCCCGCGTCAGTCCCTATTGACACCCTGTGCTTGGGAAGAACATGATGAGCATACCCTCGTCAGCCTTACGTTGTATCAAGGTCGGTGTCTGCACTGGATCCAGCTGCCTAACCATTTGTGCAGGGGGTCGAATGGCATTGACCTAGGCCGGGTAACAATCTAATTTCTCTTGTATCTGCAACAAACTAGGCACATCATTACTGGGAGCCCCCATCCCTCCTGTGCCCCCCGTTTCCTCCTCCATGATCTACCCCTCCTCTATGCTATTATCGCAGTATTCCAAATGTGTGACATCTATCTCTCCCTCTCTCAGACCTGTCTGATCTCCCATATATGCCTCTGCACTCCATCGCCTAATGCGAATGAACTCCTCTAAAGCAATAACCATGCTCTGCAGGGCCACTTGATGCCCTTCAGCCCCAGCCACGTGCTCTTGCCCTAACCATTTCACCGCTGCCCCAGAAGCCACATTGACCCAACTGAGCTGTTGCACTGCAGAGGCCACCTCCAAGCTTCGGGTGGCAGTGTTCCTACTTTCCCTCGACACACTCCGGCTGGCTGCCCGGACCGTGCCTTCTCTTCACCTCTGTATCGCGGAGACGCATGTGACTCACCCGATACTGCCTTATCCTGCATTTGCTGATCATGTAAGGAAAAAGTAAGGTCCGGCAAGCCGGGGTTAGTGTACCTGCCTTCTCCTGCCTGCACTGGGACCAGGCACCACTGCCAATATGCCCCCCTACCCTGCATCTCCCGTGGGGTACCCCTGCTCCCCATATGTTTCCTTCACCCCCTCCCAACCCACGCTGCACTTCCTCTTTTCTTTCTACCCCTGCTGAGTGCCCCCGTCAGCGCTGGGCCCACGCCCTGCCCCCGGCATGTGCATACCTTGGCCGGTGGCATACTTACCGCCACTTGGCCCTCCCCCATACTTCCTTCTGCTTCTCCCCTTCAATCCATTCCAGCATTGCCGCTACTATGGCAGATGCTGGACCCAATACCAACCCCTTGCCTCCAGTCACCACCCCCTCTTATAGCTGGCACCTCTTTGGCCCCCAGCTGAGCCTCCTGTTTCCACCTCCCCTCCTCTGACCACCGCGACCTGAGCCCTAAGGTGCCCTGTCCAACCAGCCCTCCAACTCCAGTGATGCTGGGGGGCCCCACAGTGGGTCAACCTGCCGTCCCCATTTTTATTGCTCCCCTCCCTACCCTAGTCCCTCCTCCCCCGATGCCTGCTGTTGACCCTCCTCCCAGAACACACCCTCCCTCACCTCCATGCTGGTCCTCTTCCTCCGCTGGGGCCCACCCCTTTCCCCCTCACCCCAAGACCGGTCCCCCCGCTGTTGTACCACAAAGAGGCCTGCCACCTTGCCTACTGGCCCTTCACCTACTGGCTCTGATGCCCCTAAAACTCCTAGCCTGCCCCCTCATGAGGCCTCTTTGCCCTCTCCTTCCTGAGTGACACAAGTTTTAGCCCCCCTCTCCCTCTTGTGTGTCACACGCGGCTCCCCCAGCTGCCGTGGCCTCATCCTGTTGCCCACCCAGTGCGGGCCCACCCTTACTGTCTTCAAACTGAAGAGCGGGATGCCACGCGCCACCCCACCCCTTTTTCCCTGTTTGTGCAATATCTAGGGCTGCTCCTACCCCGCGGGGTTGCTTTTATTCATTTCAGGTTGACTTGGTTGCTATTTTACCAATTTAAAGCTGTAATGCTGTGCCTGGAGTGGTAAAAGGCTTTTGACATTTTACAGCTCGGCATGGAAAGCACTGTGCTAGTCTTATGCTCAAAGACTTTGCTGTAGAAATGGCAAAAGACTTTGTCCCTGTCTATCTCGGCATGGATGGCACTGTGCTAATCCTATGCTTAAAGACTTTGATAGAAAAGCAGACATTTGAGGTGAGCAGAACTAGAGTGCCGCTGGTGGTGAGGGTGCCCTATACAGGAGCTGCTTTCCACCTAAACTTGAGAACTACCCAGAGTTCTCTGCTTCTTTTTTTTGCATAATGTATGCGCCACTCAAAGGGGCGCATACGCCTGAAAGGGTATTGTTTTGACATATATATATATATATATATATATAACCAAACTGAATAAATACCAAAGGTTACAGGGATGCTATAGTTAGCCTCACATTTCACTCGTACAAAACCATAGAAATTAGCAGCTATAGTTACCTGAGCTAACTATAACTTATGCTCCTGAAATGAACTGCTTATGACCTCACATATTACAACACTCATGACATGGTCAGTGACATCACAGATGACATCGCAAATGATATTACTGATGACATCACTGATGACATCATCCAGTGATTGTCATTGTTTTCTAAAAGCTTCTGAGTGTTAAACATACATACTAAGATACCACAAAAGTTAAATTAGTATACTTTGTGATTACATTTTTTAACATATATTATGTGAGTGGCTGTGTAACTGTGTGTATCTGTGTGTGAGTGAATGTTTGAGTGTGTGAGTGGGTGTGTGAGTGCCTGTATGTGTAAATAAGTGGGTATGTGAGTAGCTGTATTGGTGAGTGATAGACCCAGTGGGACATATCGAAGTCAGACAGAATCCACTGTCCTAGATAGGATGTTTATGATAAACTTGTCCGATAACCTGTGCTCACCCTTGGGTAGCTTGGCACAGAGCAGTCAGGCCTATCCTCAGGGTGAAAGTGTAAAGTATTGGCACAACACCAACCTTGCAAGACACTGCGTATGCTACAAAAAGACTCCACATCTTATGTAAAAAACAATGGTCTTACACATTGGATATACACTTTGCAGTTATATGCAATTGTAGAACTCTCCCTTTAGCAGCAGAACGGCATGAACATATATGCACTATTCGTAGGTACTAATAACACATGACATTCCCAATATTGCATACCCCATGCAATTGCAATGGTCAATAAATCACAGGTTTTGACTATGCCTCATGACTAAGCCCCTCAGTCACTCACACGGCACCAGCCAATGATACAGGTTGCCCCTGCTGGTGACACTTTGATTAGATTGTCAGGGCCATCTAAAGCGGAAGGAAATAGTCACTGGGTTTTGTACATCCAGTATAGGCCTTTAGGCACTCAGTGGCACCTTCAGGAGTGTGGGTAAATATCTCCCCCATAGGCAAAAGACTGTGAAACCCCTCTGGCTGAGGTGCGAGCTACAGTTGCTCCAGGCAGCCAGTCGTGGGTGCCCACAAGGCACAATGAGACTCCTCGGGTCCAGTCACAATATTTTCCACAAAAGGGTACCTTGTGGCATGGGTCCGAGTAGAGGGAGCCAGCAACCTCGGACGGAGGCTGCAATGTCAGGCACTGTCATCATCCCGATTTGGAGGTCAGAGACAGTCTAGGCTTCCAGTGCCTTCAGCAACCTCAGCACATGCCCCCCAATACCCCTCAGACACCACACGCTATGGAGTGCAAGATAAGCCAGGTTTCTGGTTGCAAGCACTCATGTTTTGGCACCCCAGGTGGGCCACTGATCTTTACTAACACACTCCTCTGCACAGTGTGATTACAGCATATGTGAGGACGGTCCTTGTCTCAACCAACGATCATGTCCACCTGTTTCTGCCACACCACGCGTGTTCCTTATGATCCTGTGGAAATGGGGAGATCCTTTCTGTCACTGGGATCTCATGGACTGGAGGCCAGTGAACCAGCCATGGAAAAGTGCTTTGGGACCCGAGCCATGAGAGTTGGCAATTTGTTGCAGGCCAGCAACCTCCAGGCAAAATCCACAAAGTGATAGTCCCCTTCCTGGAGCATGACAAGCACCAGGCCACCACAAGTCTGCGGATAATTCAGTTGCTCTCCCTCCTATCCAAATGGTTCCTCTTGTCGATGTCCCACCATCAAACCAGCATAGTATGGTTCCAATCCGAAATGTGTCTCTAACTCCTGAGGGCAGAGTCCCAGTAGTTATACCCACAATGGCCTTCAAAGATGAGATCAGTTCAAAAGGCCACCTTTGAAATACAAAAACCCTCTCTAAATTTTGTCCTGTCTGTTATTCTACCCCGGGAGGTTGAATTACTATCTTAAGTGGGGTCAAGACACTGCCCCCGGGAATGCAGGTGACAATTCCACCCCCTTGTATATGTCCCAGGATGGCCCCTCAGAGTCAGAGGTCTGCAGTTTCCCTTGAACCCCTAATTTATGGCTTTCTATCAGGAATACACAGATGTAGATGTCCCCCCAGCACCCAGATGTGGATTGGAGAAAGGCTGATGAGCTCCAAAATGCCCACTTTCCCAAAGTGATATTTCCACATTAGTAATGTTGAATCCACTTGCACTACTGGAGAGGATTTGCCATTACAAACTAATCAATATCAAACACAATACTACTTCACTTCTGCACGTAGGAAATACTGCTCAATAGCCTTTCCCTAGATTCCCAGTGTTAATCAATGCGAGAAGCAGATCCCATCGTACCGAACACACCATCCGGTGTCATTCACTATCATTGCATGTAGCGCAACCACACACATGCCCTACCTCTTCCCGACACCGCGCGATGTCCCGAGGGAGTACTCTGATGTAGAGCGATGCATGCAGAACCTTGGCAATGCCAAGCTGGATAACAGTAACCTGCACACACAGGCTCCACCACAGCAAACCTGTGTCACGTTTAAAGAGCTACCTCTGTGGGTGGCACAACCAGTGCTGCAGGCCCATGGAGGAGCATTTGAGTTACATGTCCTAGGTATGTTTTTTACCCCTAGACAAGGGACTTACAGCTAACTAAAATCAGCCAATCATGTATACACCAATCACCAGTACGTGTATGACAAGCACACCGCTTTGGTACTGAATGGCAGTGACAAAAGGGCTCAAAGTCTTAAGGCTAGCACACAGATCAGTGGAAAACCAGAAGTGTCTGTGTGGGTCTGCGAGTGTGTGTGTGTCTGCCTGTGTTGGTCTGTGAGTGGCTGTGTGGGTCTGTGAGTGGGTGTGTGAGTGCCTGTGTGGGTCTGTGAGTGGGTCTGTGAGTGCCTGTGTGGGTCAATGAGTGGATGTACGAGTTGCGCTATGGGTCTATGAATAGGTGTGTGAGTGCCTATGTGGGTTTGTGAGTTGGAGTCTCAGTGGTTGTATGAGTGTGTAAGTGGGTGTATGAGTGGTTGTGTCTGTGGGTGGGTGTGTGAGTGGTTCTATGGGTATGTGATTAGATGTGTGAGTGGTTGTTGGCTGTGTGAGTGGGTGTGTTAGTAGTTGCATCAATCTATAAGTGGGTGTGTGAGGGGTTGTGTCAGTGAGTGAGTGGGTGTGTAAGTGGTTGTATGTGTCTGTGAGTGGGTGTGGGTGTGTGAGTGGATGTATGGGTGTATGAGTGGGTGTATGAGAGGCTGTATGGTGCTTTGACTGGTTGTGAGAGTCGCTCTGTGGATGATGTCATTAGTGATGTCATTTGAGATGTCATCAGTGATGTCACTGACCAGGACATGAGTGATGTAATATGTGAGGTCATAATCAGTGCATTGCTGGGCCATAAGTTATAGTTAGCTCAGGTAACTATAACTGCTGAATTCCTATGGTTTTGTACGAGTACAATCTGAGCCTAACTATAACGTCCCTGTAACCTTTGGCTTTTATCAGTGCATTTCTATGTTTTTTTAAATTATATTTCCTAACTCTAACGACCGTGTATACCTTTGCTTTTTTTAGTGAATTTCTAAGGTTTTTTAAAATTCTATTTCGTAACTGTAACTCCCATGTGACCTTTGTGTTTTTCACTGAATTTATATGTTTTTTTAATGTTATTTCCTAACTACAACATCCCTGTAACCTGTATAATTTCTAAGGTTTTTTACATTTTATTTCCTAACTGTAATCTGTAACCTTTGAGAGTGGGTGTGTGAATGGCTGTATAGGTCAGTCAGTGAATGTGAGTGGCTGTATGGGGCTGTGAGTGGGAGTCTGAGTGGTTGTGTGAGTGGGTGCAGGAGTGTCTCAGTAGGTCTGCGAATGGGTGTGACAGTGCCTGGGTGGGTCTGTGAATGGGTGCATAAGTATATTAGTGGGTGTATGACTGTGTGTATGAGTGCATGTGTGGCACTCTGAGATGGTGTGTAACTGTCTCAGTGGGTCTGTCAGTGGATGTGTATGTGTCTGAGTGGGTGTGTGACTGGGTATGTGAGTGACTGAGTGGGTCTGTGAGTGGGTGCGTGACTGTCTGCATGGGTGTGTGATGTGTTTGCTGAGTGTCTGAGTGGGTCTGTGAGTGGGTGCATGTCTGTCAATGGGTCTGTGAGTGGATGCATGAGTCTCTGAGTGGGTGAGTGACTGAGTGGGTCTCTGAGTGGGTGAATGATTGTCTGAATGGGTTGGTGAGTAGATGCATATGTTTCTGAGAGGGTCGGCAAATGGGTGTGTCAGTGTCTGAGTGGGTCTGTAAATGGGTGCATAAGTATGTTAGTGGGTGTATGACTTGGTATATGAGTGCATGCGTGACTCTCTGAGTGGGTATGTGAGTGCCTGTGTGGGTCTGTGAGTGGGTCCATGAATGCCTGTGTGGGTCTCTGAGTGGGTGCATGAGTGTCTCACTGGATCGGTGAGTGGGTGTGTCAGGGTCTGAGTGGGTCTCTGAGTGGGTAAGTAACTGTCTGTGTGGGTCTGTCAGTGAGTGTGTATGTGTTGGAGTGGGTGTGTGACTGGGTTTGTAGTGTCTGAGTGGATCTGTGAGTGGGTGTGTGACTGTCTGCATGGGTGAGTGGGTCACTGAGTAGGTGTATGAGTGTCTGAATGGGTTGGTAAGTGGATGCATAAGTTTCTGAGTGGGTCAGTAAATGGATGCGTCTGTGAGTGGGTGCGTAAGTGTCTGAGTATGACTGTGAGTGGATGTGTGTTTGAGATCAACAGAATTTTCTAACAAACTCTCCTCCTATGAATGACTTGGCTGCACTGACAGGTGACTGAGTTTTTCGTAGCTCCTGTGACAATCACTGAGTTTAAATGAACCTGAATAAGCTAGCAACATCACATTTTGACTGGCCTGCAATGCAACTGATTAATATTAACAAATCTGGCAGCCTTTCAGATGCAGCCGACTGACTTCTACAAGGAGTGCTCAAATCGTTGTACGCGTCTGACGTGAGGCGTCCTCGTAGCTTATCCAGACCTGTTTTATCACATTCTTTGCCTTGTGAAATGGGTACATTTGCTTTTCCACATGCATGGCTATAAGTTGTGAATCAAAAGTAAACGAGCAGTAGACAAGTGACTGGAGGCCTCTGAATTTCTGACAAAAACCTCAGACATTCTGGCTTATAATAAGGGAGCTTGACATGTGAATGACTTTTTCAGAGCCCTCAAAATAACTAGTTTCGTGGGTGAAAAGCTCTTTTGTTTATTACTGCCTGGGATTTGTAGTACTGTTTGATCAATTAGAAAACCAGAACTACTAGTCACAGAATGCCTTACAGGATGAGCTTCTACCCATTGAACTGTGAAACTTGAGAGCTCTTCATTTTCGAAGCACCGCTGGTCTTTCAGATGCACCAGATAAGCATGCGAAGGACTCCGTACTGTCCGCCTGGGCTTACAGCATTTCAACCACATTTTTGATGAGGCCTCCAAAATGCTACACAAATGTCTCACAACTGAGGTACAGCTCCATATCACTTCTAGAATACATGGAACACAGACAGTTGTTGTGATGAGGGAAATTAGTACGCCACTGCCCAGTGATCAGTCTAAGAAGGCTCTGGCTGCAATTTCACATGTTGGGATAAAAACTGGGGATTTTTTTGGCTGGAAAAACCATTCTTCTCTAGAAAGAAGGATCATTTGCTGTTTTGTGGAAGAGAGACTTTGGGCCTTATTATGAATTTGGTGGTCCCGTGGACCGTTGTATCGGGTGTGGAGGTCCAAGCGCAGTGAGCTTGGTGGTCTGACTGCCATTTAATGAGTTGGATGGATTGGCTTTGCAAAGACCGCCGAGACTGCCAGCAGACCGTTTGTGGTCGGGGAAAGGCAGCCACCATAGGGCGGTACAGGGGAGCTGCACTGCCGTTTGTATTACGAGTTGCCTGTTCCACAGGCAGACTACAGCAGTCTGACAGCCAGGTTCAAGGTAGTGGTGATGAAGGATTTGGGGTGCGTACGCACCCCTTTCTTCTTCTTCCAGGCAGATTCCAACATTGGTCCCTCTGTCCAGGTCCCCCTTCACAGCAGGATTTTCACAAGGAGGATTACAACCCTTTGTGCAGCAATCTACAGGTGAGTCTTTTTCGTACCATATACCCATTGCCAGGACTGTCCACATGTGGGCTGAACCCCTGTAATGGGTATATGGTATTGTTCCACATATATCATGCATATGTGTGCATCCGACACATATGCAGTCGAAATGCACACACAGCCATCAATATATTTGGTAGCAGTACTCACCACCGCTGCAAGGTCCCCGCCTCCACATGGCTGGCCCCATGGTCATCTCGTAATACGACGGTCTTTGAACCACCAGAGCCATGGGCTGCTGGCAGGGGCAGGTGCGGTCCTACGGCGGTCGGACCACCAAACTCGTAATAAGGCCCTTTCTTTGTCTCTAGGAAGAAATGAGTGATAACCTTCTTCCTGAATACAGGCTTTCAAAAACCTCTTGTGTGCTTTGCTTGATCGAAAGCCCTTCTTAGAAGTTTATGCACTACCAAAGACAAAAGTGTGCTTCACTGTTAGGCGTCTATCTAAACTTCACAATTAGTATTATTTTTGTTTATAATTCTGCATCGGTACCTCAGTAGGAACACCTTCCAGCAACAAAGGAGACTCTCTCTCTCGCTGTCAATGCAAAGTCTGCTTCTGTCAAGGCAATGTATGTTTTTGTGCGCCATTGTTCCACTGGTGTCATCTGCTCTTTGCAGCTCAAGATGTTCTTCATCTGACTAATGCACGTTATTGCGTCATTGTGTATGACGGTGACAGTGAATGATAATATGCAGTGTGGTTAAACAGGGAGATCGCACCACCTACATCATCCATTTTCCATTTTGAGGCAACATTCATAGGAAATCCCACTGTGGCCTTCCTTTTTCTAATCTCCCGGCACAACCAGAATAGGGCAAACAGGAATTGCTCTCCAGCCAGACTGGAAGATATTAGCTCCATGATTTTCAACCCTAATTTAGGTATTACCCCAAGTGATCTCTGTTCATGTAGTGTACTGGGCATCGGTCTGGAGGAACTTCTCTCTAATATTATAGCATTTACAAATAGGTCTTAAATTGAGCGTTCAAAACAAAATTATAGTAGATTCCTTTAACCCCTTCGCTGCTAGGCATTTCCCCCCCCTGTGCTAAGCCTTTTTTTGGCTATTTGGGGTAGTGCGCGCTTAGGACCCTGTAACTTTTTGACCACATAAGGCAGTGGTTCCCAAACTGTGTGCCGTGGCTCCCTGGGGAGCCGCCAAACCTAGCCAGGGGAGCCGTGCACCAAGCCCTTAAATGCGTTTAATGTTGAAGGGTCTGTTGGCTTTAGTTAAACCAATTAGACTTAAACGCATGATGTCGATGATTTGTAAGTGACATGCCTAAAGCTGTAAACGTAGTGCTTAATTGATGGCATGTCGTGGGAGATGACCTCCATATTTCACTGGATACTCACGTTCCAAAACTCCCAAAGTAAGCGGAAGGTGCCTGATTTATTTTGTTAGACTCATTAATAGTTTCGTTTTTTCCAAATGCATTTTACACCAATGCAATTTATCAGGAAAGTACAGCTGCCCTGTCAATTAAACACACTAAGTATTATTAAGTATTGACATTTGTACTTGAATCATAGGTACTTCCAGTACACATTTCTTTCAGTACACACACATTTCTAGACAGGCCTGCTCTCTCCTGGAGCACAGGGAGGTAAATCACCATATATGGCATAATGCCAACATTTGGAAGCAAGAAAGAGGGACGTTTAAAAAAAAAAAAAGAGGATTTTTTTATTTGCATTGATTTGGAGGCAATTTTAGGGAGGAGACAGCAAAAATAAATCTGTATGTGGTTTACAAAATCGTGAGTCACCCTGCTGAGATAGGTGTGCTGGCACGTATGATATGGGTAGAAATGGAAGTGTATGCAAATATTCTTCAAGCGCAGAAACACTTTGGCAATGGGGCCTACATGCATAGGGGTACTGTCTAGCACTGTAAGTGGGATAAAAAAGTTTGAGAGGGTACTCTAAAAAAGGCATGGGCAAAGAATTGTAACTAGGAATATTTTATTAGAGGCGCCGCCTTAGTAATACGAAACACCTTGCGTATATGATTATAAAACCTTCATCAGCTTCATCCCAATCATTTTCAGGGAGAAAAATGCAAGTACTCTCGAGGCCGGGCTTACACCACCTCACCCTCCCAAAAAAAAATAACAGTGGGAGCCATGGGCAATGGGCAATGGGTCAAGGGAGCCGCGGGTCGAAAAAGTTTGGGAACCACTGACATAAGGTATCCACGCCAAATTTGCGTCCTTTTCTTCCAACATCATGGGGATTCTAAAGGTACCCAGGGTTTGTGGATTCTCCTGGAGGGGTCCCAGAAATTAGACAAAATACAGCTAATTTTTTTTTTTTTTTAAATGGGAAAACGGGCTGCAAATTAAAGTGTCTGGGTTTTATCCTGCAAATGTTATCAAAAAGGGTTTGTGGGGCTGAAATCACCATTTTCCCAGCTTTTAGGGAATGACAGACTTTTGTCAGAAAACCAACATTTTTTACACAGTTTTGGCATTTTTCTGGGACATAGCCTATTTTTGCTATTTTTTGTGCTTTCAACCTCTTTCGAGTTAATGGTAGAAATGGATGTGAAATCAATAATGGATCCTGTAAAACTATACATTTTAGAAAAGTAGACAAAATTCTGAATTCAGCAAGGGGTCATTTGTGTAGATCCATCAAGGTTTCTTTATAGAAACTAACAGTTAAATATCGGAAAAATTGAAAATTAGTTGAAAAAAACTGCCTTTTGTGTCAACGTTTTCACCTGTAACTTCTTGTAATTATGACAGCTCTTTGAAATCAATATACCGTTACATCCGCTGGACCTTCCTGGTTGAGGGGATATATAGGACTTGTAGGTTCACCAAGAACCAGACGAACCCAGAGTCAAAAACTGAGTAGCAATTTGCAATGGCTTTTATTATGTACCGGGTATATAGCAATTATTGTGGGAAAATGTATACATGGAAAAATCGGTATGAAAGACACCTATGTATTTCTGAAATGGGAACAAATTATAGAGTTTAGAAACAGTACATATTTGCACATTTTCGAAATTGGGAATACTCATACTAGCATGAGAATTATTGGTCATTTTTCAAAATTACTTCTTTTACACAATGTCTTTCATTTGGAAGGCAGAAATGCATCAAAAATCAATAGGTAATAACAGTTGCTTTACAAATCTGAATTACCCTAAGTCTCCCGATAAAAATGGTACCTCACTTGTGTGGGTAGGCATAGTGCCCACGACAGGAAATGGCTCAAAACCCAACGTGAACACACCACATTTTCACAATGAAAATTTACCCTTTTTGCGAAGTGTCTAGCTGTAGTTTTGAACACTAGCTCTGCCGGCACCTAGGGAAACCTAGCAAACCTATACATTTTTGAAAAGTAGACACCGAGGGGAATCCAGGATGGGGTGACTTGACTGCCTCCCACCAGGTTCTGTTACCCAGAATCCCTCGCAAACCTAAACAATTGTCCAAAAACCCACATTTTCCCCACATTTCTGTGGTGGAAAGTTCTGGAATCTGCGTGGATCCACAAATTTCCACCCACCCCGCATTCCCAAAGTCTTACGAGAAAAATGGTACCTCACTTGTGTGGGTCGGCTTAGTGCCTGCGACAGGAAACGGCGCAAAACGCAACGTGGTCACACCTCAATTTCGCAGTGAAAAATGACCCTTTTTTGGCAAAGTGCCTAGCTGTAGTTTTTGAACCCTAGCTCTGCCGGCACCTAGGGAAACCTAGCAAACCTATACATTTTTGAAAACTATATACCCAGGGGAATCCAGGATGGGGTGACTTGGCTGCCTCTCACCAGGTTATGTTACCCAGAATCCCTTGCAAACCTAAAAAATTGTCCCAAAAAAACACATTTTCCCCACATTTCTGTGGTGGAAAGTTCTGGAATCTGCGTGGATCCACAATTTTCCACTCAACCCGCGTTCCCCAAAGTCTTACGAGAAAAATGGCACCTCACTTGTGTGGGTCGGCCTAGTGCCTGCGACAGGAAACGGCGCAAAACGCAACGTGGTCACACCTCAATTTCGCTGTGAAAAATGACCCTTTGTTGGCAAAGTGCCTGCTGTAGTTTTTGAACCCTAGCTCTTCCGGCACCTATGGAAACCTAGCAAACCTATACATTTTTGAAAACTATACACCCAGGGGAATCCAGGATGGGGCGACTTGACTGCCTCCCACCAGATTCTGTTACCCAGAATCCCTTGCAAACTTAAAAAATTGTCCCAAAAACACATTTTCCCCACATTTCTGTGATGGAAAGTTCTGGAATCTGCGTGGATCCACAAATTTCCACCCACCCCGCGTTCCCCAAAGTCTTATGAGAAAAATGGTACCTCACTTGTGTGGGTCGGCCTAGTGCCTGCGACAGGAAACGGCGCAAAACGAAACGTGGTCACACTTCAATTTCGCAGTGAAAAATGACCCTTTTTTGGCAAAGTGCCTAGGTGTAGTTTTTGAACCCTAGCTCTGCCGGCACCTAGGAAAACCTAGCAAACCTATACATTTTTTAAAACTAGACATCCAGGGGAATACAGGATGGGGTGACTTGACTGCCTCCCACCAGGTTGTGTTACCCAGAATCCCTTGCAAACCTAAAAAATTGTCAAAAAAACCAAATTTTCCCCACATTTGTGTGGTGGAAAGTTCTGGAATCTGCGTGGATCCACAAATTTACACGCACCCCGCGTTCCGCAAAGTCTTCCGAGAAAAATGGTACCTCACTTGTGTGGGTCGGCCTAGTGCCCGCGAAAGGAAACGGCGCAAAACGCAACGTGGTCAAACCTCAATTTCGCAGTGAAAAATGACCCTTTTTTTGCAAAGTGCCTAGCTGTAGTTTTTTAACCCTACCTCTGCCGGCACCTAGGGAAACCTAGCAAACCTATACATTTTTGAAAACTAGACACCCAGGAAATCCAGGATGGGGTGACTTGACTGCCTCCCACCAGGTTGTGTTACCCAGAATCCCTTGCAAACCTAAAAAATTGTCAAAAAACCACATTTTCCCCACATTTGTGTGGTGGAAAGTTCTGGAATCTGCGTGGATCCACAAATTTCCACCCACCCGCGTTCCGCAAAGTCTTCCGAGAAAAATGGTACCTCACTTGTGTGGGTCGGCCTAGTGCCCGCGACAGGAAACGGCGCAAAACGCAACGTGGTCACACCTCAATTTCGCAGTGAAAAATGACCCTTTTATTGCAAAGTGCCTAGCTGTAGCTTTTGAATCCTACCTCTGACGGCACCTAGGGAAACCTAGCAAACCTATACATTTTTTAAAACTAGACACCCAGGGGAATCCAGAATGGGGTGACTTGACTGCCTCCCACCAGGTTCTGTTACCCAGAATCCCTTGCAAACCTAACAAATTGTCCAAAAAAACACATTTTCCCCACATTTCTGTGGTGGAAAGTTCTGGAATCTGTGTGGATCCACAAATTTCCACCCACCCCACGTTCCCCAAAGTCTTCCGAGAAAAATGGTACCTCACTTGTGTGGGTCGACCTAGTGCCCGCAACAGGAAATGGCGCAAAACGCAGCGTGGTCACACCTCAATTTCGCATTGAAAAATGACCCTTTTTTTGCAAAGTGCCTAGCTGTAGTTTTTGAACCCTACCTCTGCCGGCACCTAGGGAAACCTAGCAAACCTATACATTTTTGAACACTAGTCACCCAGGGAAATCCAGGATGGGGTGACTTGACTGCCTCCCACCAGGTTGTGTTACCCAGAATCCCTTGCAAACCTAAATATTTTTCAAAAAAACCACATTTTCCCCACATTTGTGTGGTGGAAAGTTCTGGAATCTGCGTGGATCCACAAATTTCCACCCACCCCGCGTTACGCAAAGTCTTCCGAGAAAAATGGTACCTCACTTGTGTGGGTCGGCCTAGTGCCCGCGACAGGAAATGGCGCAAAACGCAATGTGGTCACACCTCAATTTCGCAGTGAAAAATGACCCTTTTTTTGCAAAGTGCCTCGCTGTAGTTTTTGAACCCTACCTCTGCCGGCACCTAGGGAAACCTAGCAAACCTATACATTTTTAAAACTAGACACCCAGGGGAATCCAGAATGGGGTGACTTGACTGCCTCCCACCAGGTTCTGTTACCCAGAATCCCTTGCAAACCTAAAAAATTGTCAAAAAAAACACATTTTCCCCACATTTCTGTGGTGGAAAGTTCTGGAATCTGCGTGGATCCACAAATTTCCATGCACCCCGCGTTTCCCAAAGTCTTACGAGAAAAATGGTACCTCACTTGTGTGGGTCGGCCTAGTGCCTGCGACAGGAAACGGCGCAAAACGAAACGTGGTCACACTTCAATTTCGCAGTGAAAAATGACCCTTTTTTGGCAAAGTGCCTAGGTGTAGTTTTTGAACCCTAGCTCTGCCGGCACCTAGGGAAACCTAGCAAACCTATACATTTTTGAAAACTAGACATCCAGGGGAATCCGGGATGGGGTGACTTGACTGCCTCCCACCAGGTTCTGTTACCCAGAATCCCTTGCAAACCTAAAAAATTGTCAAAAAAAACACATTTTCCCCACATTTCTATGGTGGAAAGTTCTGGAATCTGCGTGGATCCACAAATTTCCACCCACCCCGCGATCCCCAAAGTCTTCTGAGAAAAATGGTACCTCACTTGTGTGGGTCGGCCTAGTGCCCGCGACAGGAAACGGCGCAAAACGCAACGTGGTCACACCTCAATTTCGCAGTGAAAAATGACCCTTTTTTAGCTAAGTGCCTAGGTGTAGTTTTTGAACCATAGCTCTGCCGGCACCTAGGGAAACCTAGCAAACCTATACATTTTTGAAAACTAGACACCCAGGGAAATCCAGGATGGGGTGACTTGACTGCCTCCCACCAGGTTGTGTTACCCAGAATCCCTTGCAAACCTAAAAAATTGTCAAAAAACACATTTTCCCCACATTTGTGTGGTGGAAAGTTCTGGAATCTGCGTGGATCCACAAATTTCCACCCACCCCGCGTTACCCAAAGTCTTCCGAGAAAAATGGTACCTCACTTGTGTGGGTCGGCCTAGTGCCCGCAACAGGAAATGGCACAAAACGCAGCGTGGTCACACCTCAATTTCGCATTGAAAAATGACCCTTTTTTTGCAAAGTGCCTAGCTGTAGTTTTTGAACCCTACCTCTGCCGGCACCTAGGGAAACCTAGCAAACCTATACATTTTTTAAAACTAGACACCCAGGGGAATCCAGAATGGGGTGACTTGACTGCCTCCCACCAGGTTCTGTTACCCAGAATCCCTTGCAAACCTAAACAATTGTCAAAAAAAACACATGTTCCCCACATTTCTGTGGTGGAAAGTTCTGGAATCTGCGTGGATCCACAATTTTCCACTCAACCCGCGTTCCCCAAAGTCTTACGAGAAAAATGGCACCTCACTTGTGTGGGTCGGCCTAGTGCCTGCGACAGGAAACGGCGCAAAACGCAACGTGGTCACACCTCAATTTCGCTGTGAAAAATGACCCTTTGTTGGCAAAGTGCCTGCTGTAGTTTTTGAACCCTAGCTCTTCCGGCACCTATGGAAACCTAGCAAACCTATACATTTTTGAAAACTAGACACCCAGGGGAATCCAGGATGGGGCGACTTGACTGCCTCCCACCAGATTCTGTTACCCAGAATCCCTTGCAAACTTAAAAAATTGTCCCAAAAAACACATTTTCCCCACATTTCTGTGATGGAAAGTTCTGGAATCTGCGTGGATCCACAAATTTCCACCCACCCCGCGTTCCCCAAAGTCTTATGAGAAAAATGGTACCTCACTTGTGTGGGTCGGCCTAGTGCCTGCGACAGGAAACGGCGCAAAACGAAACGTGGTCACACTTCAATTTCGCAGTGAAAAATGACCCTTTTTTGGCAAAGTGCCTAGGTGTAGTTTTTGAACCCTAGCTCTGCCGGCACCTAGGAAAACCTAGCAAACCTATACATTTTTTAAAACTAGACATCCAGGGGAATACAGGATGGGGTGACTTGACTGCCTCCCACCAGGTTGTGTTACCCAGAATCCCTTGCAAACCTAAAAAATTGTCAAAAAAACCAAATTTTCCCCACATTTGTGTGGTGGAAAGTTCTGGAATCTGCGTGGATCCACAAATTTCCATGCACCCCGCGTTCCGCAAAGTCTTCCGAGAAAAATGGTACCTCACTTGTGTGGGTCGGCCTAGTGCCCGCGAAAGGAAACGGCGCAAAACGCAACGTGGTCAAACCTCAATTTCGCAGTGAAAAATTACCCTTTTTTTGCAAAGTGCCTAGCTGTAGTTTTTGAACCCTACCTCTGCCGGCACCTAGGGAAACCAAGCAAACCTATACATTTTTGAAAACTAGACACCCAGGGAAATCCAGGATGGGGTGACTTGACTGCCTCCCACCAGGTTGTGTTACCCAGAATCCCTTGCAAACCTAAAAAATTGTCAAACAAACCACATTTTCCCCACATTTGTGTGGTGGAAAGTTCTGGAATCTGCGTGGATCCACAAATTCCCACCCACCCCGCGTTCCGCAAAGTCTTCCGAGAAAAATGGTACCTCACTTGTGTGGGTCGGCCTAGTGCCCGCGACAGGAAACGGCGCAAAACGCAACGTGGTCACACCTCAATTTCGCAGTGAAAAATGACCCTTTTATTGCAAAGTGCCTAGCTGTAGCTTTTGAATCCTACCTCTGCCGGCACCTAGGGAAACCTAGCAAACCTATACATTTTTTAAAACTAGACACCCAGGGGAATTCAGAATGGGGTGACTTGACTGCCTCCCACCAGGTTCTGTTACCCAGAATCCCTTGCAAACCTAAAAAATTGTCCAAAAAAACACATTTTCCCCACATTTCTGTGGTGGAAAGTTCTGGAATGTGTGTGGATCCACAAATTTCAACCCACCCCACGTTCCCCAAAGTCTTCCGAGAAAAATGGTACCTCACTTGTGTGGGTCGGCCTAGTGCCCGCAACAGGAAATGGCGCAAAACGCAGCGTGGTCACACCTCAATTTCGCATTGAAAAATGACCCTTTTTTTGCAAAGTGCCTAGCTGTAGTTTTTGAACCCTACCTCTGCCGGCACCTAGGGAAACCTAGCAAACCTATACATTTTTGAACACTAGTCACCCAGGGAAATCCAGGATGGGGTGACTTGACTGCCTCCCACCAGGTTGTGTTACCCAGAATCCCTTGCAAACCTAAAAAAAAAATGTTAAAAATACATTTTCCCCACATTTGTGTGGTGGAAAGTTCTGGAATCTGCGTGGATCCACAAATTTCCACCCACCCCGCGTTACGCAAAGTCTTCCGAGAAAAATGGTACCTCACTTGTGTGGGTCGGCCTAGTGCCCGCGACAGGAAATGGCGCAAAACGCAACGTGGTCACACCTCAATTTCGCAGTGAAAAATGACCCTTTTTTTGCAAAGTGCCTAGCTGTAGTTTTTGAACCCTACCTCTGCCGGCACCTAGGGAAACCTAGCAAACCTATACATTTTTTAAAACTAGACACCCAGGGGAATCCAGAATGGGGTGACTTGACTGCCTCCCACCAGGTTCTGTTACCCAGAATCCCTTGCAAACCTAAAAATTGTCAAAAAAACACATTTTCCCCACATTTCTGTGGTGGAAAGTTCTGGAATCTGCGTGGATCCACAAATTTCCATGCACCCGCGTTCCCCAAAGTCTTACGAGAAAAATGGTACCTCACTTGTGTGGGTCGGCCTAGTGCCTGCGACAGGAAACGGCGCAAAACGAAACGTGGTCACACTTCAATTTCGCAGTGAAAAATGACCCTTTTTTGGCAAAGTGCCTAGGTGTAGTTTTTGAACCCTAGCTCTGCCGGCACCTAGGGAAACCTAGCAAACCTATACATTTTTGAAAACTAGACATCCAGGGGAATCCAGGATGGGGTGACTTGACTGCCTCCCACCAGGTTCTGTTACCCAGAATCCCTTGCAAACCTAAAAAATTGTCCAAAAAACCACATTTTCCCCACATTTCTGTGGTGGAAAGTTCTGGAATCTGCGTGGATCCACAAATTTCCACCCACCCCGCGATCCCCAAAGTCTTCTGAGAAAAATGGTACCTCACTTGTGTGGGTCGGCCTAGTGCCCGCGACAGGAAACGGCGCAAAACGCAACGTGGTCACACCTCAATTTCGCAGTGAAAAATGACCCTTTTTTGCAAAGTGCCTAGGTGTAGTTTTTGAACCATAGCTCTGCCGGCACCTAGGGAAACCTAGCAAACCTATACATTTTTGAAAACTAGACACCCAGGGAAATCCAGGATGGGGTGACTTGACTGCCTCCCACCAGGTTCTGTTACCCAGAATCCCTTGCAAACCTAAACAATTGTCAAAAAAAACACATTTTGCCCACATTTCTGTGGTGGAAAGTTCTGGAATCTGCGTGGATCCACAAATTTCCACCCACCCCGGGTTCCCCAAAGTCTTCCGAGAAAAATGGTACCTCACTTGTGTGGGTCGGCCTAGTGCCCGCAACAGGAAATGGCACAAAACGCAACGTGGTCACACCTCAATTTTGCAGTGAAAAATGACCCTTTTTTTGCAAAGTGTCTAGCTGTAGTTTTTGAACCCTACCTCTGCCGGCACCTAGGGAAACCTAGCAAACCTATACATTTTTTAAAACTAGACACCCAGTGGAATCCAGAATGGGGTGACTTGACTGCATCCCACCAGGTTCTGTTACCCAGAATCCCTTGCAAACCTAAAAAATTATCAAAAAATAACACATTTTCCCCACATTTCTGTGGTGGAAAGTTCTGGAATCTGTGTGGATCCACAAATTTCCACCCACCCCACGTTCCCCCAAGTCCTACGAGAAAAATGGTTCCTCACTTGTGTGGGTCGGCCTAGTGCCCACGACAGGAAATGGCGCAAAACGCAACGTGGTCACACCTCAATTTCGCAGTGAAAAATGACCCTTTTTTTGCAAAGTGCCTAGCTGTAGTTTTTGAACCCTACCTCTGCTGGCACCTAGGGAAACCTAGAAAACCTATAAATTTTTGAAAACTAGACACCCAGGGGAATCCAGGATGGGGTGACTTGACTGCCTCCCACCAGATTCTGTTACCCAGAATCCCTTGCAAACCTAAAAAATTGTCCAAAAAAAAACATTTTCCCGACACTTTTTGTGGTGGAAAGTTCTGGAACCTGTGTGGATCCACAAATTTCCACCCACCCCGCGTTCCCCAAAGTCTTCCGAGAAAAATGGTACCTCACTTGTGTGGGTCGCCCTAGTGCCCGCGACAGGAAACGGTGCAAAACGCAACGTGGTCACACCTCAATTTCGCAGTGAAAAATGACCCTTTTTTGGCAAAGTGCCTAGCTGTAGTTTGCAAACCCTAGCTCTGCTGGCACCTAGGGAAACCTACCAAACACACACATTTCTGAAAAGTAGACACCCGGGGGCTTCCAGGGAGGTATGGCTTGCGTGGATACCCCACATTTTTGTGTGGGAAAGTGTCGCATCACCGGGCTCACACAAATTTCCTACCACCCAGCGTTCCCCCAGGTCTCCCGATAAAAATGGTGCCTCACTTGTGTGGGAGGCCCAAGTACCCGCGACAGGCAAAGGCCCAAAACGTAGTGAGGCGACATCAAAATTGCCTATCCCAAAACCACCTGGTTTTGCAAGGGGGGTCACCTGGGTTTTTGGCCCCGTGCTCGGCGGCCATCTAGGGAAACGTACCAATCCCACACATTTCTGAAAACTAGACACCCGGGGGCTTCCAAGGAGGTATGGCTTGCGTGGATTCCCCAACGTTTCCTTACCCAGAATCCCTTGCAAACCTCAATTTTAGCTGAAAAAATCACTTGTTTCACACATTTTTGTGTGGGAAAGTGTGGCATCACCGGGCTCACACAAATTTCCTACCACCCAGCGTTCCCCCAGGTCTCCCGATAAAAATGGTGCCTCACTTGTGTGGGAGGCCCAAGTACCCGCGACAGGCAAGGGCCCAAAATGTAGTGAGGCGACATCAAAATTGCCTATCTCAAAACCACCTGGTTTTGCAAGGGAGTCACCTGGGTTTTTCGCCCCGTGCTCGTTGCCCATCTAGGGAAACCTACCAAATCCACACATTTCTGAAAACTAGACACCTGGGGGCTTCCAAGGAGGTATGGCTTGCGTGGATCCCCCAACGTTTCCTTACCCAGAATCCCTTGCAAACCTCAATTTTAGCTGAAAAAATCACTTTTTTCACACATTTTTGTGTGGGAAAGTGTGGCATCACCGGGCTCACACAAATTTCCTACCACCCAGCGTTCCCCAGGTCTCCCAATAAAAATGGTGCCTCACTTGTGTGGGAGGCCCAAGTACCCGCGACAGGCAAGGGCCCAAAAAGTAGTGAGGCGACATCAAAATTGCCTATCTCAAAACCACCTGGTTTTGCAAGGGGGGTCACCTGGGTTTTTGGCCCCGTGCTCGGCGGCCATCTAGGGAAACGTACCAATCCCACACATTTCTGAAAACTAGACACCCGGGGGCTTCCAAGGAGGTATGGCTTGCGTGGATCCCCCAACGTTTCCTTACCCAGAATCCCTTGCAAACCTCAATTTTAGCTGAAAAAATCACTTGTTTCACACATTTTTGTGTGGGAAAGTGTGGCATCACCGGGCTCACACAAATTTCCTACCACCCAGCGTTCCCCCAGGTCTCCCGATAAAAATGGTGCCTCACTTGTGTGGGAGGCCCAAGTACCCGCGACAGGCAAGGGCCCAAAATGTAGTGAGGCGACATCAAAATTGCCTATCTCAAAACCACCTGGTTTTGCAAGGGGGGTCACCTGGGTTTTTCGCCCCGTGCTCGTTGCCCATCTAGGGAAACCTACCAAATCCACACATTTCTGAAAACTAGACACCTGGGGGCTTCCAAGGAGGTATGGCTTGCGTGGATCCCCCAACGTTTCCTTACCCAGAACCCCTTGCAAACCTCAATTTTAGCTGAAAAAAATCACTTTTTTCACACATTTTTGTGTGGGAAAGTGGGGCATCACCGGGCTCACACAAATTTCCTACCACCCAGCGTTCCCCCAGGTCTCCCTATAAAAATGGTGCCTCACTTGTGTGGGAGGCCCAAGTACCCGTGACAGGCAAGGGCCCAAAACGTAGTGAGGCGACATCAAAATTGCCTATCTCAAAACCACCTGGTTTTGCAAGGGGGTGTCACCTGGGTTTTTGGCCCCGTGCTCGGCGGCCATCTAGGGAAACCTACCAGACCCACACATTTCAGAAAACTAGACACCCAGGGGCTTCCAAGGAGGTATGGCTTGCGTGGATCCCCCAACGTTTCCTTACCCAGAATCCCTTGCAAACCTCAATTTTAGCTGAAAAAATCACTTTTTTCACACATTTTTGTGTGGGAAAGTGTGGCATCACCGGGCTCACACAAATTTCCTACCACCCAGCGTTCCCCCAGGTCTCCCAATAAAAATGGTGCCTCACTTGTGTGGGAGGCCCAAGTACCCGCGACAGGCAAGGGCCCAAAAAGTAGTGAGGCGACATCAAAATTGCCTATCTCAAAACCACCTGGTTTTGCAAGGGGGGTCACCTGGGTTTTTGGCCCCGTGCTCAGCGGCCATCTAGGGAAACCTACCAAACCCACACATTTCTGAAAACTAGACACCTGGGGGCTTCCAAGGAGGTATAGCTTGCATGGATCCCCCAACGTTTCCTTACCCAGAATCCCTTGCAAACCTCAATTTTAGCTGAAAAAATCACTTTTTTCACACATTTTTGTGTGGGAAAGTATGGCATCACCGGGCTCACACAAATTTCCTACCACCCAGCGTTCCCCCAGGTCTCCCGATAAAAATGGTGCCTCACTTGTGTGGGAGGCCCAAGTACCCGCGACAGGCAAGGGCCCAAAACGTACTGAGGCGACATCAAAATTGCCTATCTCAAAACCACCTGGTTTTGCAAGGGGGTGTCACCTGGGTTTTGGCCCCGTGCTCGGCGGCCATCTAGGGAAACCTACCAAACCCACACATTTCTGAAAACTAGACACCCGGGTCTTCCAAGGAGGTATGGCTTGCGTGGATCCCCCAACGCATCCTTACCCAGAATCCCTTGCAAACCTCAATTTTAGCTGAAAAAATCACTTTTTTCACACATTTTTGTGTGGGAAAGTGTGGCATCACCGGGCTCACACAAATTTCCTACCACCCAGCGTTCCCACAGGTCTCCAGATAAAAATGGTGCCTCACTTGTGTGGGAGGCCCAAGTACCCGCGACAGGCAAGGGCCCAAAAAGTAGTGAGGCGACTTCAAAATTTCCTATCTCAAAACCACCTGGTTTTGCAAGGGGGGTCACCTGGGTTTTGGCCCCGTGCTCGGCGGCCATCTAGGGAAACCTACCAAACCCACACATTTCTGAAAACTAGACACCCGGGGGCTTCCAAGGAGGTATGGCTTGCATGGATCCCCCAACGTTTCCTTACCCAGAATCCCTTGCAAACCTCAATTTTAGCTGAAAAAAATCACTTTTTTCACACATCTTTGTGTGGGAAAGTATGGCATCACCGGGCTCACACAAATTTCCCACCACCCAGCGTTTCCCCAGGTCTCCCGATAAAAATGGTGCCTCACTTGTGTGGGAGGCCCAAGTACCCGCGACAGGCAAGGGCCCAAAACGTAGTGAGGCGACATCAAAATTGCCTATCTCAAAACCACCTGGTTTTGCAAGGGGGGTCACCTGGGTTTTTGGCCCCGTGCTCGGCGGCCATCTAGGGAAACCTACCAAACCCACACATTTCTGAAAACTAGACACCCGGGGCTTCCAAGGAGGTATGGCTTGCGTGGATCCCCCAACGTTTCCTTACCCAGAATCCCTTGCAAACCTCAATTTTAGCTGAAAAAATCACTTTTTCACACATTTTTGTGTGGGAAAGTGTGGCATCACCGGGCTCACACAAATTTCCTACCACCCAGCGTTCCCCAGGTCTCCCGATAAAAATGGTGCCTCACTTGTGTGGGAGGCCCAAGTACCCTCGACAGGCAAGGGCCCAAAACGTAGTGAGGCGACATCAAAATTGCCTATCTCAAAACCACCTGGTTTTGCAAGGGGGGGTCACCTGGGTTTTTGGCCCCGTGCTCGGCGGCCATCTAGGGAAACCTACCAAACCCACTCATTTCTGAAAACTAGACACCCGGGGGCTTCCAAGGAGGTATGGCTTGCGTGGATCCCCCAACGTTTCCTTACCCAGAATCCCTTGCAAACCTCAATTTTAGCTGGAAAAAAATCACTTTTTTCACACATTTCTGTGTGGGAAAGTGTGGCATCACCGGGCTCACACAAATTTCCTACCACCCAGCGTTCCCCCAGGTCTCCCGATAAAAATGGTGCCTCACTTGTGTGGGAGGCCAAGTAACCGCAACAGGCAAGGGCCCAAAACATTTTTTGATAGGCAATGTTGATGTTGCCTCAAAACGTTTTGTGTCCTTGCATGTCGCGGAATTTCCCTAGATGGCCGCCGAGCATGGGACCAAAAACCCAGGTGACCCCCTTGCAAAATTAAATCGTTTTGACATAATTATGTGTTTATTTCTGCAGCATGAGAATTTTAAGCTCAAAATTGCAAGGAAAATGTGACAGACATTTTTAAGTTTGCAGGACATTGTGGATAAAATAACTTGTTGGAATTCACAAGAGAGACATCACCATGTACTCCCATGGGTTAACGATAATATCTACAGATGGTAGGTTATTCTTAGATGGAATGTACACCTTGGCAGAGAGACTAAAAAGACAAAGATTCCTGCACAGCCATCTATTCCTCAAACACACACACATACTGGTTGGATTTGGCACGAGGGCGAGTGATGGTTCAGTATATAAAATTTTATTAACAAGAGATTTCACAAAAATGAAATGCACTGTCAATAATTAAATGCACAAAAAACTGAACCAGTGACTCGCAGCTCGTGAGCTGTAAAGCCACGGCAAGGCACCAACCATTTTACAGGCCATTCACACACCTTACATATGTGATACACACAAGACCATTCACGCCACCAGGCACAAAACCAACACATCACAACATTCGCAAAAAGGGACAAGGTACACCCTGCTTCAGAAAGACAAAAAAGACAAATATTACTGCACAGCCATCTAATCCTCAAGCACACACACATACTGGTTGGATTTGGCATGAGGGTGAGTGATGGTTCAGTATATACAATTGTATTAGCAAGTGATTTCTCAAAAATGAAATGCACTGTTAATAATTGAAAGGACGAGAAACTGAACCATTGACTCACAGCTCGTGAGCTGTAAAGCCACGACAAGGCACCAACCTCTTTACAGGCCATTCATACATCTTTCATACGTGTGACACATACAAAACATTCACACCGCCAGCCGCGGGCCCATCACATTACAACACTCACACCAGCAGACAGCGCCATTCAAGGGCCCATCACTTTCACACGCCCACATTCCTGACACAGCAACTACACAAACTGATGGATTGCGTGGAGTGGCGCTCAGCTAGCAGTGTGTGTAGTGACCAGCAGCAAGTCACTACTCACACACTGCCAGCCGAGCGCCAGTCCACGCACACCGCCAGCCAAGCACCAGTCCACGCACAACACCAGCCAAGCGCCAATCCACGCACACCGCCAGCCAAGCGCCAATCCATGCACACCGCCAGCCAAGCACCAGTCAACGCACACCGCCAGCCAAGCACCAGTCAACGCACACTGCCAGCCAAGCGCCAGTCCACGCACACCGCCAGCCAAGCGCCAGTCCACGCACACCGCCAGCCAAGCGCCAGTCCACGCACACCGCCAGCCAAGCTCCAGTGCATGCACAACACCAGCCAAGCGCCAATCCACGCACACCGCCAGCCAAGCACCAGTCAACGCACACCGCCAGCCAAGCGCCAGTCCACGCACACCGCCAGCCAAGCACCAGTCCACGCACACCGCCATCACATTTAGGATTTTTTTATACAAAAAAAACACAAACAAATTGCAAATAGATACAAATCTACTAACATAAAATCTGAAACTAAATACATTGCACTAATGCCAACCTTGAAACAGAATACAAATTTTTAAACAATACACACCAGGCAGTTCACTTTACCACTCATGGTTGCTCCCAAAAATTATTTTGCGTGTGATACGCTCTAAAACAAGCAGGCACACACAGCCCAGGGTTAGAAGGACACCCGGGGCAGAAAAGACGAGTCTCCTTCCGCAAACCTCTTCGCCAACAGACTCTACATCTCCTAGTGGGAAAGTCTTTTGAAGATGTGGGAGGAATGTAATCAGGAAAGTGGCGATCTTTCAATCGAGCCACATCCTCCACCACTCCAAATCTAGGAACACTTGCCTGTTCCACAAGAACAAGGCTAGCTATCACAGAGTGCTGAAACTGAAGAAATGTCAACTTTGACGCAGGAGAACACTCCTTGAACACAATAAAAGCATTGAAAGTTGCTAAGTTGAAGAAATGGATGGCCAACTTCTTATACCAAACATAAGCCTTCCGAATAGCAGTGTAAGGTTCCAACCTCTGATCTACTCTGTCAACACCACCCATGTGCTTATTGTAGTCTAGAATGCACACAGGTTTGCGCACTTCAGCAACCTGACCCCAAACAGGCACAGGTGAAGTACTCTCATCATGGATGGTAGTCAGCATGTACACATCCCTCCTGTCCACAAATTTCACAGCTAGTAGTTCATCACTACGCAAGGAACTTCACCGACCCCTCTGAAGTTTTTTGCAAACAAGCTCTTTCGGATAACCTTTGCGGTTAGAGCGGATTGTGCCACATGCAAATGTGTCCACTTTAAACAATTCCTTAAATAATTGCACAGCAGTGTAGAAGTTATCAAGGTACAAATGGTGGCCTCTGTTAAACAGTCTTCTAGCAAGATCCCACACAATTTTCTCTGAAACTCCAAAAGTAGACGGACAACCTGGGGGGTCAATAGTGGAATCTCTACCAGTGTACACACGAAAATTAAAAACATATCCTGTCCTACTCTCAGCCAACATATACAGCTTAATTCCATAGTGTGCCCTCTTGCTAGGGATGTACTGCCTAAAAACCAAATGACCCTTGAACAAGACCAAAGACTCATCAATAGATATTTCTTTCCCTGGAGTATAGATCTCTGAAAATCGATCTACAAAGTGATCAAGAACAGGCCGAATCTTAAAAAGACGGTCACAGTCAGGGTGAATACGTGGCAACGCCAAAGAATTATCAACAAAATGCAGCATACGTAGCAAAAGTAAATACCGATCACGAGTCATAACTGCAGGAAATATGGCTGTTGCCATCAAGGGGCTGGTAGACCAATATGAAGCCAGGTTCGGCTTCCTTATCAAACCCATCAATAAAGTCAAACCCAAAAACTTCTTAATCTCTTCCAGATTTGTGGGAGTCCACCGGGTAGCTCTAGAGTAGGGCCTAAGTTTGTCACTGTTGTCCCTCAAAAACTGTTCAGCATACAAATTAGTCTGCTCAACAATCTCACCCAAAAATACATCATCCATAAACAACTGAAAAAACTGTATAGGCAAATAATGTTCACAATCCACTCTACACCCTGCATCACCGCTAAAGGCAGGCAACACCGGCTGCACCATGTTTGGATCAACCCAGAGTCCAGCACTTCCAGTAGGAAGCCTAGCAGCCTCAGGCTGCAATCCAGATGCCTCTTGCACCATCGGCACAGCAGTATCCTCCTCTAAAACAGGCACTTCATCTGCACTGAGAGTAGCTTCATCCACACCAAGAGTAGCTTCATCCGCACTGAGAGTACCTTCATCATCCGATGATTCCATGTGGAAAGAAAACTCACTGCCAGAATCTTCCCCTCCCTCCTCTCCCTCAGACGCACTGTCAATCTCATAATCCGGCTCAGAGGAAGATTCAAGAAGCATACCAACCACCTGCTGAGCAGTCATTTTACGGCTAGCCATAATGATTACTAATAAAGGTAACTTGTCAAACAAGTCAACCACAACAAACACTTTGTAAAATAAGTAATAAACAAAATGCACCTTTATCAGAAATACCTATACACTCCAAAACGATACCACTCACTTGGCAGAAGCAGCTAAACTCACCACCACCTACTCTGCACAGACACAGTATGGATCAACAATATCCCACTAAAAAGAAAGAGAAAAGAAAATTACACATAAGACAATGCAAAACACATTGCAAAGATTTTCATGCTCAAAACACTGACTGAATATGCTGCCATTATGACACCACTTACAAAAAAATTCATTCATACATTACAATATTACTCATTTGGAGTAAATACAACAAAAATGTTTTTCTTACCAAAAAAAATGCAACTACGCAAAACTGCATAACAACCACTGTTGAAACCGCAAACAGGAATCAAAAGCTTTTCACTAGATTAAAAAGGAGAAAAAAACATTACAATCACATATGCAAATAATGCACCAGTCCACACACAGTCCACCAGCCAAGCTAAGGGGTAGGTGGGCCTAAGAGTATAAATGAAATATTCACCCCCGTAAAAGGGGAGCAACCCTTGACCTTGAGGCCACCCCCCAAAACAAAAATTTAAAAAACTCTGGTGTCTAGTGGCTTCTGCCCCCCTTGGGGGCAGATGGGCCTAAAAACATACTGCTACTCTGCCACCCAAAGAGGGCAGAAATGGCCACAATCATCTTCCCATAAAGGGGAGCGACCCATGTCCAAGGGGCCGCTCCCCAACATAAAAAAAAGCCCTGGTGGCCTACTGGCCCTACAAAAATAAAAATCATGCGATCTGCCCCTCAGGGTGATACCAAAGGGGATGATGGACGGAGCGCTTGAGCAAATCTAACACTCACCCCCAGTCAACTGATCTGGGTTTAATCCATCATCATTCTTTAGCTCACTCCACCACCCCAGTTCAGACATGGCCATATGCAAATCAGTCTGACCCTGTGCGCTTTGATCGCCCTAAGTTGGCAGGGTATGCCCAGACGTGGGTCCCTTGCTCACTTTGCCACTGGACTCAAGCTAGTCTGGCTGATGATGGCTGATTAGCCAGAAACCGGTCCCAGGATGGTTGTTTCCAGGCCAGGGAAGACATGGCTTGGCAGTTTGGGCTGGACTGTTTCCATGAGGCACAGGGTCAGACTGATTTGTATATGGCCATGTCTGAACTGGGCTGGTGGAGTGAGCTAAAGCATGATGATGGATTAAACCCAGATCAGTTGACTGGGGGTGAGTGTACATTTATTCTATTGGCCGCTCCCCTAAACAAAACCTAACATCATGGGCATACTAAAATGGCCCCCAAAGGGGAGTGACCCTTACCCAAGGGGCCACTCCCCACTACATTTATTCCATTGGCCAAGTGGGCCGATTTTATTTTAAAAAAATTAATTCTGCCCCCCCAGGGGGCAGACAAAGCCAAAATGTATGCCCCCAAAAGGGGAGTGACCCTTGCCCAAGGGGCCACTCCCCACTACATTTACTCTATTGGCCCAGTGGGCCAAATACATTTTTAAAAATTTAAATCTGCCCCCAGGGGGCAGACAAAGCCAAAATGTATGCCCCCAAAAGGGGAGCGACCCTTGCCTAAGGGGGCCGCTCCCCCAAACAAAACCTAACATCATGGGCATACTAAAAGGCCCCCAAAGGGGAGTGACCCTTGCCCAAGGGGCCACTCCCCAGTGCATTTATTCCATTGGCCCAGTGGGCCGATTTTTTTATATAAAATAATATTCTGCTCCCCCAGGGGGCAGACAAAGCCTAGAGTGATGCCCCCAAAAGGGGAGCGACCCTTGCCTAAGGGGCCGCTCCCCCAAACAACAAAACACTGGCAAATGTTTAAAAAAAAAAAAATCCCTGGCGCTAGTGGGCATTCCTGCTGCACGATCGTGCAGCAGGCATGCACAAAAGAGGCATCGAGGGAAAGGAAAACCCTTTCCTTTCCCCCGATGCCTCTTTCATTTAAATCCCCCCCTCCCCAGCCCCAAAACTTACCTGTTTGTTCCCCGACGCGCTGGAAGCAAATGGCTTCCTGCACGTCGGGGAACAAAGGAAACCTCCAATGACGTCAGCGCGCCTCGCGCTGGCGTCATTTATGACACGGGAGGGCGGGGAGGCAGGGGAAGGTCTTCCCCTGCCTTCCCCGGTACAAACACTGGGATCGACCGCCCACGGGGGAGCGCCAGCGCTTCCCCGTGGGTGGAGTGTCATGACGAGCTGGACTCGTCATGAGCACACGGCGACTGTGTGCCATGACGAGTCCAGCTCGTCATGAGCACACAAGGGGTTAAACATGCATGAATGGCACTAGCGGAGTTAAAAATTCTGCAAGCCATGAAGTTTAGAATTATTATCCTATCTCCAATAGCTCCTGTTTTTGACGATTCTGGAAAAGTGTGCTATCATCCAAATGCAGACCTTTTTCAGGTCTTCCAACATTTTGAGACATTGGCAGCCAGGTCTGTGTCTTAATAGTTGTATAGAAACTGCACTTCTGGATGTGCGATGTTGGAATTCACAGAGGGAAAGTGTTAATATTTATGGTCTGAAATCTGTAGGGTATGTTTGACGTGCTCAACAACTCTCTATTTCTGTCTGCTTTGTTGACATCTCTATCTCTTCTTCCACGCCGTGTCCACAGGACAACATTCCTGGCTCCTAATAGTGTTGTACTGGCTGTCGGTTTCGACAGACTTTGGATTATACAAGAAGCAAAAAGCAATTTCCCTTTGCTTGCCTCTGTGAGGCCTGCAGTTTAATCTTCTGAAAGGACTTGCCCGAAGAGAGCAATGCAAATGTATTAGTGTGCAGATTTTCTTGTGAGTGTAGATTTCAGCCTGGATCCCCTAAGGTGGGCAGAGATTTGAGCGGTGGGGGTTTCTCAGGTGCTAATTTAATAAGTTTACAGTACGTCTAACATGAGGATGCAGGCACAGTGAAGCACTGCAGACCTCAGATATAGTGGATGCACTCTGGCCTTCACCTACACGAAAGCAACTCAGTAGCAAATGCTCACCAGCTATTCATACTCTCTGACCTGGTGCACCTGGTGCACCGGTCAAGGGAGAGTGTGTTTAGACAGGGCTGACTTTGGAACACCAATGCTCCGCTTATAAAGAGAAGGTTTACAGTGGTAAATCTGCAGAATTCCGTGCTGCCCGTGGCTAAACTATGCAGAACATAGAGGCAGAGGCTAATATTTGAGAAAAAGGCAAGTTATCGAAAAACTCCATAGCTAAACTTTGATTGATATTTTTGTGCTTCCCCCTCTTTCATTTATTAAATGCCCCCGGGACCTGGCCCACCCGGGGCTAAATTGTTAACAAGCACGGGAGACTAATCTTGTTTTTTTTTTACCTTTTTACCACAGAGTTGTGGCTCCGTCGTGTTTCTGTGGCAAATCTTTTTTTAAAAGTGCTTTTTTGCCCTGGAGGAGTACCTCTGGGACCCTAGGACCAGAGTTAAGGGGCCAGTATATTCCAACCCCGCCCTTTTTCCTTTTTTCTAACCTGTTTTCAGGGATTCGGATGACGCTGAGCCAACTTGGCTCGGCTTCAGCCAACACTTCCACACTTCACGGTTGAAGTGTTGGCAGCCAATCAGATCTCAGCACGAGATCGGGAGGGTTCGCGGAGCCTTCGCGTGGCTAGATATCCAAATTTGTTTTTTCTTTAATATCTCTGAAACTACTAAACGGATTTGCAACAATTTGCAAAAAGTTCACTTTCTGGACTAACAGCTAGTTTTCTGCCAAATTCTGTGAAATTCCATTTGGCGGTTCGGCCTGTAGTCCTGTCTAAAATTCCTATGGGAATTAACATGGGAAATGCACTTTTTTACCCTTTTTTTCTCTGTCCCACTTAACGGATCACCTCAAAAGTTTCCATGCTCATCTAAAATTACAGGCACGTTGTTTATGGAAAGTGTTCACGAAGATTTGTCAAACAGCGCCAAAGATATACGCAAGTCAAAAAAGGCTTTTCCTATGGAAACATGGTTCTAACTATAACCAAGGTTGTATATATTTAGGGTTGGAGAGGGGTATAAGGTGGTAAGGGTATTTTAGGGTTTATGACTGGGTATGGGCAGAGTGGTAAAGGAATATTAAGGGTTTAGGGTTGGGTAGGGGTATAGGGTTCCAAAGGTATTTTTTTTAGGGTTTTAGGGTTAAGTGATGGGTAAGGGCATAGGTTGGTAAGGGAATTTGTTAAGTTGAGGAGTGGGTGGAGGCATCAGTGGTAAGGGCTTTTTTAGGGTTCAGGGTTTAGGGGTGGGTAAGGCCATAGGGTGGTAATGGATTGTTTGGGGTTTAGGGGTGGGTAATGGTATAGTCCATTTTGGACTCAGTACCATTCCAGTATGGCCGCCATGTTAATGTATAATACAGGACTGCCTGAAATAAGTCAGTTTTCTCTTTCTTGCTTTATGTACTGCACATTATATATGCATGTCTTTTCCCACAACTCAGTGTGTGAGCAAGCCTGCTGTGTCAGGCGAAACGCGTTACTGAAAATTAAACAACTGGTGGTGGATAAAACCTCTTTGTGATCGTTTAAATATAATCGTGGAAGAAAAGTGAAAGCCGGCGCACTCCGCAGGCAAACAACGATCTGCCTGCCTGGGGCGGGGGGAGACAGAAGGAGCAGTTCGTTTTAGGGGAAATATATATATGGAGACGGTTGAATAAAACACCTGAGCACCGAATTGGGTCTGTGTCCGTGATTTGGGAGAGAAGAAGCTTCCAGGGTGCGGAGTTGCTGATATATATATATATATATATATATACACATATATATATATTTTTTTTCTTTTAAAAGTGGGGGGTTTGGAGGTCTCCTCCCAAGAAAAGGAAACAATAAATTTAAAGCTATATATATTCGCACTGAAAAAAAAACAAAGGTTAAAGTAATGTTTTTGTTAGGTGAATATGTCAGTGACAACATTAACTTTTTGAGGCAAACAAAAACACATAAATTCACCAGTTATAGTTAGCAGAGCTAACTATAACTTGCACCCCCAACATGCACTGCTTAAGGCCTCACATATTACATCACTCATGACATGTTGTACGACATCCTTTATGACATCACTGATGACATCTCAAATGACTTCAATGATGACGTCACTGATGACATCATCCAATGAGTGTGCTAGTTTGTTTTATAGTTTACATAGTGGTGGGTAACCTCCATATTACTTCCCCACCCAATTTTGTGCTGCCTGTGTCCAGCTAATTGGTGTGAGTGTTTACAAAATACATGTGCTGCTAATGCATCATATGTGTATAGAGGTAATCAACACATTATAAATCTTTGTATTGAAGAGTAACTCTGTGTGCAGATGATAGTTGACGACTTGTGTCCAATATGTTCCACACACGCTTTCTGATTCTGCAGAAAAAGTTTCCAATAGGGCAAAGATTCTACGTAGTAGAGACTATGGGGCCGATTCCGATTCGGGCCGGAAATCACTCTGACCGAGCCGGACCCGGAGAGATTTCCGACCGAATCGGACCCTGGAAGTCCGACTGAACGAGTACGATGCGCACGCATGCACTCGGACTCGAGTCGGTCGGACTCCCATTAAAGTAAATGGGAGCCGGTCGTACAACGCGTACGCGGGCTCCCATTGACTCAATGGGTGCGAGGCGAACAAGGGCGCCCCCTACAGCGGGTACGCCTCGATGCGCATCGCGCCGTACATGCACAGGTAGGGGGGACCCATGGGTCCCCCCTGTGTGTGACTCACGCGGCTACACGTACAGGGGGGTCCGACGCGGACCCCCAAAGTCCGGCTCCGACTGCTCTTTCGAGCCGGACGACGCGAGTCGGTCGGACTGCTCGCAGCGCGCATCGTACTTGCCCGGCCGCGGAACGTCTCCATTGCGCGGTACGAACAGTGTCCGAACGAGTCGGTCGGAGCGGTTCCGACCCGCGTACGAGTCGGTCGGCGATTTCGCATGCGCTCGCATCGTACTCGCTCGGCCGGACGCACGTACGAATCGGTCGGAAAAGAGGGCTCCGAATCGGATCCGGTTATGCCGAATCCGATTCGATGCCCTACCGGCCGAGATCGGAATCGGCCCCTAAGTATGCTAAGCAGCCTTGAGTTATTAGACAGAATTGTCTTAGCCTGAAAATCTTTACATAATGTAGAAGACTGTGTGCGCCAGGTACTAATATATGTAGATGTGTTTCTTTTGCTTCTGAAAATGGGCTATTTGTAAAGTTGTCACCACAGTATGAAGGCTGCAGGTAGTATAATCTTTAATACCTTCAGACCTTAGTTGCTTTAAGTGAATAGTGTATTTTTTGACAAGCGTTGCAGTACACTGTTCTTAGTAGATACTTTTTAATAATCTGTGGTGTATTTCTCATGAGGGTTTCATTGTCTGTAAACAGTGTAGTACAGAGTAAACTCTCTCCATAGAGTGAACACTGTTTACAGTACCCACTTTTCTGCTCATATCAACTTAATTTCTCACTGAGTGTTCGGTGACTGTTAGGAGTTTGATATAGATAAAAAGTGTTGGTAGTAGGGAATTAATTTAACAGACGTTGAGTATCTTGAGCAACTTGACTTTCTCTGAACAGTTATATACATATTGAACACCATGTGCAATGAGGGTTTCCCATATACCTGTGGTTTATTGTTAATGTGAACTAGGCTACCCATGAAGTGTATGGTATGCAGTCAGTCTTACACATTACCCATGCTTACTATACCAAGGTAGTTGTATCTTTGATGGCCTTAATGATGCTTTATATTATTCTGAGCTATTTTGCACTTACTTTGATGCCTCTAATGTCATACTAGTCTATGGAGCAATATGTACAAAAGAAGCTTAGATGATGTCATCTGTGATGTCATCAATGATGTCATGTGAGATGTCATCAGTGATGTCATAAAAGAGGTCATAGAACATGTCACGAGTGATGTCTTTTTGTGAGGTCATAAGCAGTGCGTGGCAGGGGCGCAAGTTATAGCTCTGCTTACTATAACTGATAAATTGTTGTTTATTTTTTGGCCAAAACATTAATGTTGTCACTGACATATTCACCTAACTGTAACGTTAATCTTTGTTTTTTTCAGTGAATTTTTAAGGTTTTTTTGGTTTAACAAAAACAGATCCTTTTATCACATTTAACTATAAAGTTGTGTTAACCTTTGTTTTTTTAGTGAATTTCGAGGGCTTTTTTAATGTAAAATAATATTTTATTACCATACGTAAAGCCAACCCCTCCTGTCGTCGGGCTCTGCAGCCAAATCCTCAGCAGGTAGCCATCCCCACACTACACATGGCTTTTACCGTGTGCAGCATAAGGTTGGCTTCGGGTCCAGTGACCCCATCTGGGTGCCAAATGCAAATAAAAAGGGGAGGGAGCCATGTGGCTCACTTCCCAAGCCTTATTAGACCCTGGGTACCCCATGCCCTAAAGCCTTGCTTTGTTTAAAAGGGAAGGGGGTGCTGCATGGCTCCGTCCCTCAGACTTAACAGGCCCCAGGAACCCCATCCCCCGGGTACAAAATCTAGGGGGAGGATGGCGTGGAGCCTCTTCCCCAAGCCTTATTAGGCCACGGGAACCCCATTCCCCAGGGCTAACTCTAATAAAAAAGGAGAGGGGGCTGCACAGCCCTCATCCCCGAGCCTTATTAGGCCCTGGGAACACCATCTCCCAGGGCTTTTTCTCGGGGAGGTAGGCCACGGCCATTATAAGCACGGGGAGCCCACCCAGGAGCTGAAACTTACAAAAAAGGGGTGGGGTGCCGCGCAGCGGGCCCCCCTCCCTGAGCCTCACTAGGCCCGGGGACAGCATTCCCCATGGAGATATGCTTTTTAAAGGGGAGGGAGGTCACATGACCCCCCTCCCAGAGCCTTCTTAAAAAAGGAAGATTTTGGCCTGGCCAGAGGTTTATAAACTTCACCCACAGGCTGCAATGTCAGGCCTGAGATATTTTAAGAAGGGCTATTTAAGTGGATGGCTACTAGTAGCATTTAGTTGACAGGTGCTGGGTACATGTGGTACCACTTTACTAGAGACTTATAAGTAAATTAAATATGCCAATTGGGCATGAGCCAATTCTACCATGTTTAGGGAAGAGAGCAAAAGCACTTTAGGACTAGTTAGCAGCTTTAAAGTACTAAAAACCAACAAAAATGGGTCCCAAAAACTGGATGGTGAAGGCAAACAGTTTGAGGGTGATCCTGCAGAGAGGGCCAAGTCCTACATCTCTCATCTATCATCCTGTTATATCTTACATATTCCTTTGGTTAACTGTAACTGTGCAAGTTGAGGCTCTTTGCTTTCACAAAAAGAACCTACCGGAGGTGCTTTAAATCCATTAGTAAGAAGATGCCTCCACTAGCTCTCTCTTCTAAACCCTAAATCCTTCTCTCCGGAAAAACTCAATGGCTAACTCATGATTGGTAAGCTTACATCATTTCCAGCATTTCCTACAAACGGACCACATTTTTACATTAAGCTTCCATTAGGATGTCCCAAGGACCAGTAGCAACTATGGCAATTAATGATTGTGGGCATTTGGATGTTTCATTGATGAAGGCTTCTGGAAAAGCATAACAATTCACTTGTACAAAAGACAGTAACTTAGGCTGTATGGGGAATAGCTGGGCAGTGTCTCTCATTGGGATATGTTCAGTGGGATCCTTTATTAGCAGGCATGGAGACTGGCCATATTGATTTATTATGTTTTGACGTTATAGCCTCACCTTTGTTCCCAGTAGTCCTCTGTACAAAATGTCTACGAACTCACAACCCCTTTCTAAATTGTCTGTGGCCACCTGCTCAGACAAAACAGCCATTAATTTGCTTTGCCACACAGACTTGTTTGGTTTACAAAAGTCTTATACCACCTGCCTATGGAAGTTTCAGGGTGTGTTTCTTTAAATAAGCAGCTAATGAACATCTGCCACATCACATCTGCAATTGAGCTGTTGATCTGAAGCCATATTCTAAAATTCACCTTTGCCACATTTACCCTCTAACATCAAAGGAAGATGCAGTATTAAAAGCCTATTTGGAAAAGAATTTGGCAAAAGAATTTGGATTAGTCTTGTGCACTACAAAGAACTCAATGAGGTTACGATTAGACACACATCCACTCCAAATATTCTCCAAGTTGAATCACACAGGGGCATATAATCTTGTAAGAATCAAAGAAGGAGATGAAATGAAAACAGTGTTTAATATAAAGTACAGCTACTATAAATGTCTGACCATGCCCTTCGACTGGTTAAATGCTCAAGTGGCTTTTCAACATTTCATCAAAGATGTTTTTGGAGACATATTAGACTCTTTTGTATGTATTTGGATAACATACTCATTATGTTCAGAGCAATACAGGAACACATGAGTGAAGTTCTTATTAGACTAGTGTTAGAACTGGGAGTCTCTATTTGGCCGCGGTAGGTACCCTTGTCCAAATAGGGACCCTTGCTTCAAGTCAGGGTAAGGGGGATACACTACTAAAATAACCTCTGCTCACCCCCTTGTTAGCTTGGCACGAGCAGGCAGGCTTATCTCAGAGGCAGTGTGTAAAGCATTTGTGAACACATACAGTAACACAGTGACAACACTACAGATGGACACCACACAGGTTGTATTATAAAAATAAGTATTTTTATATAGACTTAACACAAAACGACAAAAATCCACAATACACTAAAAATATGACTGTCAATGGTAGAAAATAGTTCAGTTCAATAAAGATGGTAAATGCGACACTCAATGTTCAATGTACCTTTGGATGAGTAACGCGATACAAACAAAAGAGTTGCAGGGAAGGTGATGCGTCGGTTCCTTACATGCAAGAACGGTGATGCGTCGGTTCCTTGCTCCGGGGGAGGTGATGCGTCGGTTCCCTACTGCTGCGTAGGGGACGGTGATGTGTCGGTTCCTTACCGGAGAGGAGGTGATGCGTCAGTTCTTCACCGTGTGGGGAGGTGATGCGTCGGTTTCTTACTGCGCTTCTGTGGCGATGCGACCCGCAGCGCCGTGATGCGATGACGACCCGGTGCAATGAAACAAAATGGCTTCTTCCTCTCGATGCGACACTCAGGGGGTGATGCATGCATGCCCGATGGCCGTGCGACAACTCAGTGAATCTTCTGAGCCGCAACAGGCCCTGCGACACGCTTCTCCGATGATGCGACGGCGTCTGATGCGACGGCGACACTCTTCTCCGGTGATGCGAGGCGCTTCGGTGATGCAATGGCGACAGCGGCAGCGGCGGCACGCTTTCTCGGTGATGCGATGACAACTGCAGCGGAGGCAACCCGCTTCTTCCTCCTGAGTCGCGCTTCCAGCTCCCAGCGACACGCAGTCTCTCAGAAGGCCCAACACAACAGCAGGCACTTCAAAATTCCCAGCAAGGGAATTCAGGGGAACTGGTTGGTGAAGTCTTGTGTCCCTGAGACTTCAGCAGGAGGCAAGCTCAATCTTCAAGCCCTTGGAGATGTTCTGCAAGATGATGAAAGTAGCACAAAGTTCCTTTCTCATTTCTTTGGCAATCAGGAAACCACTGCAGGCCAATCCCTCAAACAGCACACAGCATAGGGATAGTCTCCTCCTTCAGCTTCTCTGGTTCCTCTCCTCAGCAAAGGTTCGTCTTGTTTGTTCCAGAAGTGATCTAAAGTCTTGGGGTCAGGGCCCCAGTATTTATACCCATAAATCCTTTGTCCTCTAAAGGCAGAGGGTCCTGTACCTAGTCCAAACCAGTTCTGGGTGCATTCTGCCAGTGCACACCTTCTCTCTTTGTCAGTGTGGGCCAGGGTCATCAGACACACCACAGGAGGTGGAGTCAGCATTGTGGAAGGCAGGCATAACCCTATTCAGACCCAGGTGCCACTCCTCCCACCACTCTACATGCAGATAGGTCTATTCAGCCCTGTGCTGACTCACCCTGTCTCCTGGAGTCCCCCAGCCCCTGTCACTCACAAACCCAGACACACAATACACAAGCTAGCAGAGGTAGGCTGGATGGTTAGGCAAGAAAATACCTACTTTCTAAAAGTGGTATTTTCAAACACAGAATGTTAAAACCAACTTCACTAAAAGATGTATTTTATCATTCTGAGTTCAGGCATACTAAATTTGTTTTTCTACCATGTTCCCTGGGTCAGTTAGGATTATAAGATGTTATAATCAAACTGCCCATTCTGGCCTATGGGGACAGGTAGCCTTGCAATAGTGAAAAACGAAATTGGCTGTAATTCACTATCAGGACATGCCACACACACCAGGGCATGTCCTACCTTACAAATACAATGCACCCTGCCCTAGGGCCTACCTTAGGGGTGACTAATATGCAGGAAAGGGAAGGTTTGGGGACTGGTAAGTGGGTGCACTTGCCTAGTCAACATGGCAGTACCAGACTGCACACAGGCTCTGCAATGGCAGGCCTGAGACACACTTTACAAGCTGCTCCTGTGGGTGGCACAAGCAGTGCTGCAAGCCCACCAGCAGCATTTGAGTCACAAGCCCTGGGCACAACCAGTGCACTGTACTAGGGTCTGACAGTGAATCAAATAGGCCAAACATGGAGTCACTAATCCATACATCAATTTATCATAGGGAGCACTTGCACTTTGGCACTGAATAGCAGTGGCAAAGTGCCCAAAGCATCTAATCCAGCAAAAACAGGTCAATAACAGAGGAGACATAGCGCAATAAAATGGAAGGGAGACCCACGCCAATGGTACCAGGTATAACAACTAGGGAAACATTTTTGCTATGCCAAGGAGGAGATATTTATCTTTAAAGCTCAAAAACTTTCCTTTTAGGTTTTATTATCCCAGACCAAGGTGTTCTAGGGAACCCAAATAAGGTGATAGAAGATGACTTGTGCCTACCAGTATAAAGCAGATTCAGACGTTCTTTGAATTCACTAAGTTCTATGGGAAGTTTATTGACAACTTCTCCCAGATCGTGAAACCCATTACAGAAGTGACTAGGGCAGATACATCTTTTTTGTAGGGGCAGGAACAAGAAGAATCTTTCAGGAATTGAAAGGATAGTTTCATATGCACTCCAATCCTGAAGCACGTTGATTGAACCATAAATGTTTGCTGAGATGCATCATATATTGCCATTCTTTCTCAAGGGCATCTGAAAACTTTCTGTAAGTAGCTTACTATGCACAGTTCTTAACAGCCTTGGAGAAGAACTATAAATTACAGATGTGAGTTGATAGCCATAAGGAAGCTTTTTCCCAATGATTCTACTGCTTGGAGGGTTCTGAATTTCCTGTTAACTTCTGGACCAATCAAAAGAATCTCAGTTTTCTGAAACTGTTCCAATAATTCTGGATCCCTAATCTAAAGGTGAAATCTCAGTTCAGGGCCTACTCACCCGAGTCAAGAGAGACCAGGATCAAGCAGATCAAGGATCCTGGTTGAATGAAGACCCATCATGAAGAAAGAAACAGAAGGGATATTTACTTCATGATCAAAAGATGTATATATAAGGGACAGAAATGCAGAAGATAGTGATACGATTATGCCAAAGTAACTCTTGTACTTGACATCCTGGGCTACAAAAGACCTATTTATGATAAGTTGTTTAGTGCACCATTAGGGGAGTATATTTTGGAATTAAATTATTGTAGCAAAAGGCAAATTTGCATGCAAATTTTTGATTATAGTACACTTTATTATAGAAGAATGCAATATCTTGTGCAATAAATGAAAGTCAAATGAGGCTCTCTAGGCTTACCTCGGTTTCTTTAGGAATGTTTCTAATTCAAATAAAATATCCAGTATTTGTACTTTTGTTGTGATTGTGATACATTTGAATAAGTCTTAGTGAAACATACATGCATTATTGATATGACAACAATGCATAATGAAATTGGATCTTATGGTTAGTCATATTCAGAACTCACTCTGAATTTCATTTCGTCTTCAATTGTTCTGTTTATATGACAAGTCAAAGCCCCGAAGAAGCAGCAGGACGGAGCAACATATGTGTCTTTGATCAGTTCTTTTTGTATTGTTCGACTCCTTTTCTCAGATTAGCTCTTTTCATATGCTCTGCTTCCTTGCGCTTTGTATTCTTCATGTCCTGGCACAGAGAAATACTTTTAACTAAAAATGGTTTCAGTATGACAGTAAATAGACTATATCAACCACAGGACTTCAGAAATCAAATTGTAATTGGGAAGAAATGCAACTAACAGGGGAAAGGATACACTATTTTTTTAGATTGAGTAATAAAGTAATCTGCATATAAATCTACTTGTTGTTACAATAATTTTATTTCAAAATGTGCTTTCCTTAATGGTGCAAGCCAGTGGGTTAATGGCTCAGAGGGTTTTGCGTGATTGCGCAGGGTAAGAATACTGACTTAACCTGTGTTTTTGTATTAATAACAAATTGTTTGTTTAGAAGACTTGAACAAAGAGACTCTGTGCACAAATATTTAGACTTTTCTATAATTTATGCACAGAACAAGGAAACCCATCAAAAGACAGTCAGGGTGTTCAGAGATGTTTTAAGGCATTGGCAAAATGGGCAATTGCCCAGGGCCCACACCTTCCAAGGGGACCACTGTGAAAGCGAAATTTCTCTCCATCTCACGTCTGTATATTTCTCCATCTAAATCTTTAATGTATTATTCAGAATTGTTTGGCATCATGGTGCTTGAATTACCATAAAATGTGTAATAGAATGCAAAGCTATACCGGGCTGGGGCCCCAAAATTATGTCTTTACCGAGGACCCCAAAATCTTTAAAATGACTCTGAGGTTGTTAGAGCCATTACCTGCCCCGCACAGCCAGAATATCAATGAACTTTATTGTTGTACTTCCAGAATCTCAAAGCTGTACCATTTAATGGGTTATTATTGTTTTTTTTCTAACTTAGCACATTTGGACAGACAGCTACAGAACTAACAAAAGGTTTTCGGAAGAAGATAGATTACATGGATATCCTGAGATTATTATAACAGCTAGATTAACTCAGTCTCTGTTTTTGGAATACCCTGTTACAACAGCTAAGAATAGTTAATTTCAAGTCAACAAGAGACCACTCTCAGATTGTTAGCCAAACCAAAATGTTTAAATCAGACAAAAAAACAGTAACTATACTGTTCTATTTCTGGCCATCAAGAAGATTGGATTATGTGGAACCCTTTAGCGGATTTCACATATAGCAATTCGTTGCACAGTTCGTCAGTGTTAGGTCGCCTACAGAATCACTCTTATTCAAACCTCTCCTCCATTTTTCCCAACAGAGAGCAGGGCTTCCAAGTCTAATTCAAGCATATCCGTGCATATGTGTAGTGTGGAGGCTTGGGGATTACCATTAGAATACAGGTGCTTGTTCCATTTGGGAAACAACCTTTACTACGCATGCATTACATCGCATGCCACTAGATCGCGGTCTTTACAACGCAAGTCGTTACAACGACTTGCGCTGGAGGGCGCTATAGGACAAGGAATAGTTTAATTTACTATCCAACACCTTCCCTACTGTACGTAGGCTGGAGTTGGAATAGTAAATTTAACTACTCCTAAGTCCAGCACCCTCCAACGAAAGTCGTTGTAACGACTTGCGTGGTAAAAACCGCGATCTAATAGCATGCGATGTGAATGCATGCGTTGTATAATCATACATTCGTTCCATTTTGACCAAGTCCTCACAGCACTGTGAGACCAAAATGCTCCCAGGACGGGACAAGCATGAGAATAAGAAAGAAAACCATCAAATCAGGAACACAGAAGTGAGATGAATCAATCAGTCAATCAGGGAATTGTGAAGCGCGCTACTCACCCGTGAGGGTCTCAAGGCGCTGGAGATAAACAACGTAGGAAGTCATTCATATGCAAGTGGTTGACGCAAAGCCCATTCTACGTATATGGATTGTATTGAAGACAATAGGTCTTACAAGAGAAGCCAAAGCTGTTTGTAGCTGATACCATATAAAAGCACACAGTGAAATAAATAACAGTACTGTATGTTTATGTTTATGATTTAGGTATTTATGAAGCACAGTAACAGCAACACATCTATAGTCAATTGATGACTGGTAGATGTGCTTACTTTTAACAAAGCTATAGAATACCCTTCATAGCTGTAGAGATATCGAGCAGGCAAGCTGCAGCAAGGTTGACCTTTTAAGTGTGTCTTCTTTTGCAGATACTTCGGAATGAGCTGGATGCCACTCGCTGACACCATGTCTGCTTTTTGTGCCCTGGCACTGTTTACTGTGATCTGTGGAGCAGGTGAGTCAAAAACAGCTAGGAGTCTGGGCTAGATGAGGGAAAAGATGCAAATGACAGGCTTTGCTCTCCCCATTTTTTAGGTTCATAGCTGAAAGGCACTGAAATACTTTTCCTTTGTAATTGTATTGATGAAAGTTTTAAAATCATGGGGGCAGACGTCTTGATAACATGCGTGAGCCAAGCATGACCATGGCTGGTATTGCTAAGGGACAAGTCTCAGTGAACCCATCCCACACATATGGCATGTCTGCATTTTCTAAATATATGCTCGCGATTCCCGACGCTTCCTTACAGTTATGTGTTTATAAGACTGCACGCTCCTTACTAAAATGAAGCTTGCACCGCTTTGGCAAGTAGACAACTTAGGTGTAGAAATTATTAAACTTGAAGACCTTTAAACAAAACACAATTCTTTCCACTAGACCACACCTCCTCCTCAAAAACGCACCTTCTCAACTAGAAAAAACAGTCTTTGCTAGGGCTTCTCTAGTCTAAGAGCCTTGTTAAGAGTTTGGCGGTGCGGAACCGTGACCGCCCCGCTCACGCACCGCCAAACCCATGTACATACTGCCTGCCAGATTAGGAGTTTTCTCCCGTCTGGCGGGCAGTTCTTTGGCATTCCCAGGGCGGCCTGACTGGCCTGGTCATATTGGGGCGGTCGGAAGACCGCCACCACTACGTCCCTGTGAGTCTGGCAGTCCATGGACCGCCAGACTCGTAATAAAGCCCTAAGTATCGTAAACATCAGCAACTTGAGAACATGGATTTCCATAGACATTAAATAAATCGCTATTAGTTAGATATGCCCCTATAACATCACATTCAGACATACAAGCCAGGGATGATGTAATGCCCCTGAGGACCTACTCCATTTTAAATAGGCCCGGACTTCATCTTGGATAATAGAGGTCACCATCTTCTCAGTCATAGACAGTGGAATTCACCATGTTCCCCGATTTATGCAGAATCATTGTCATGTCTGCCATTAGAAGCAGATGTGGCCTTGACCCTATGTTTCTTAGAACTATGAAAGCGTGAAGTCATTTGATTAATGTCATCGATACAACATTCGATACAACATTTGTCTGGGTCAAATGCCTACTTTTCGTCAGGTCAAGGTTAAATAGGAAAAACTACAGACATTTAACCAAAACAGTGTAGTTTGAATTAACTTCCTTTTACCTTATATATTCATAAGGAAACGTCTGGGACGCACACCTTGATGCACATAATATATGTCAGAAATTCCTAAAATTATGTCAGAAATTCCGATTTCTTATAAGATATGTTTCTTTTCTGTTTGAAGAAAAAAAGCATCAGTTTCATGTTAAATGTTTATTTGTTGTTAGCTTGTAGAGATTGAGATCGTTAGGTTTATTTTTACTCGTTATTAGAGTAAGTTTATATCTTTAAATAATTTATGTATACTTACGATGGGGCATATTAACAAGGTGCGGCGATAATATTATCGCCGCTTTAGAGCCCGTTTTCGGGCGAAAAGCGGCGATAATATTATCGTATTGTCAACAAGGACACGCTAGCGCGTGTATCCTTGCATTAGCGCCCCTTGTCAGCACGCCTCCCATCGCATCGCTAATGAGATGCAAAGGAGGCGTGCCTGACCAGACTCCTTAGGTAAATATCGCTAACCCAGCTTCCTCATATTAACAACGAGGGTTAGCGATATTTAAAATCACGTTAAGTATGCTTTAACGCAGGAATTTAACGTCTGTTAAATTCCTGACTAAGGCATACCTAACATGGGGGGTGGATTGTGTGGCTAAGACCACAGGCCCTATCAGCAAGGATATCGCCGTTTTCCATGGAACTTGGCTGGAAAACCAGCGATGTTCCATGGAAAACATCGCTATCACTGGAATAATTATCGCCATTGCGCTATGCGTTGTTAATACAGCGCTAGCATGGCGATAATGATCTGCGATAGCCGGTTATAAAATTCCTCACGCTAAGAGCGGCCAGCGATAATTATCGCTGCCGCTTGTTGATATGCCCCTTTGTTCTATCTTTTTTCTGGTTTTTGATTTTTTTTTACTGGCTGCTTATCACTTTCTGAACTTGTAGAGTTTTTTATGTAGTACATGTAAAGAGTTAGAAGTGGGAGAGTGTTTTGTTAACTATTTCCTATTTTACATTTATAAGTTTATTTTAGAAATAAGATTTAGTTTAAATATAAGTTTTACTTACTTGGATAGTTGTGAAGATGTATATATTTTTTTCTTTAAAGGTCTGGTTGAAGAATCTGACAGAGTTTCCTCATCTTGCAGTATTTATTCTTTTGACATATTTAGTTGATAAAATTAGTGTGTCTTTTTTATTGTTGATTTAATTGTTTGTCTGAATGTATTGGTTAAGGTTGTTTATAGCTTGCATTTATTGGTTAGTTTAGTTTAAGTTTGATTTTTTTTTGTCAGTTATGCCCTTCTAGGGTAAACAATAATTTAGGATACATTTACAATGTTTGATATATAGTTTGATAGTTTTGAATTTAATTTTATGTGTGTATGTGTCTATATATATATATTCACTGAAAAAACCATAGGTTTCAGACACGTTATAGTTAGAAATTTGCATTTAAAAAACCTTACAAATTCACTGAAAAAACCATAGGTTTTAGGGACAGTTATAGTTAGTTGGACATTGCACTCGTACAAAACCCGTGAAATTCCCCGTTATAGTTAGTTCAGCTAACTATAACTCGCGCCCCGTAATGCACTGCTGATGACGTCACATATTACATCACTCATGACATGGTCAGTGACATCACTGATGACATCACTGATGACATCTCAAATGACATCACTGATGACATTATCTAGTGACTGTGTGTTTCTGTAAAGTTTAAATATGTTTAATATATATAGGGAAAGGCGTATTGAAGAATGAGTGGGTGTATAAGTGTCTGTATGGATGATTTAGTAGGTGCGTGACTAACTCTATAAGTGAGTGATTAAACGTATCTTACTGAATACATGGGTTAGTGACTAAACTGGGTGAATGTCTGTATCCGTCTGTCTGTTGCTGTGTAAGTGGCTGCATGGGTTTGTGAATAGCTACATGAGTGTCTATATGAGTTATTGATTGGTTGTCTGAGTATCTGTATGGGTGCCTGAGTGTTTGTGTGGGTGGGGTGGGTGCGACTCTGTGCATAGATGTGTGAGTGGGTGATTCACTGGGTGGATGGTTTCAAGAGTGCATCTGTGATAGACTGTATGGGTGGGTAAGTGTGTGTAAGAGTGTATTAGTGAGTGAATGTATGTCCCAGTGGTACATGTGTGAGTAACTACATATGTGAAAGGCAGTATATATGTGTGTTGGAGTATATAAATAGCTATAAGCGAGAGTGTGTGATTGTGAGAGTGACTGTATGGATGAGTGTGTGCTTGCATCAGTGATTGTATAAGAGCGTAAGAATGTGCTAGTATTTGTATGAGTAAGTGAGCTGGTGTGTGTATAACTGTATAGGTGAGTAAATGGCAGTGTGTTTAATTATTTGCATGACTGACTAGGTGTGTGAGTACCTCTATGGATGAGTGGCGGTGTTTGAGTGTCTATATAGGAGTATGAGTGCATATGATAGTCCTGTACTGAGTGACCGTAAGTATGAGTGACTGTACAGGTGAGTGAGTGGATGTGTGTGTAGACCTAAGAATCAATGAGTGGGTATGTAGTTATTGGTGTTGGAGTGTCTATGGTTTTGCGAATGGCAGTCTGTAATTTAGAGTGGGTGTATCAAAGGTTATATTAGGGTGTGAGGAGGTGCACCAGATTATCACGTGGATGATGTCATCAGTGATGTCCTCAGTGATGTCATTTGAGATGTCATCAGTGATGTCACTGACCATGTCATGAGTGATGTAATATGTGACGTCATCAGCAGTGCATTGCGGGGGCGCGAGTTATAGTTAGCTGAACTAACTATAACGGGGAATTTCACGGGTTTTGTACGAGTGCAATGTCCAACTAACTATAACTGTCCCTAAAACCTATGGTTTTTTCAGTGAATTTGTAAGGTTTTTTAAATGCAAATTTCTAACTATAACGTGTCTGAAACCTATGTTTTTTTTAGTGAATTTCAAAGGTTTTTAAATGCTAATTTCTAACTATAACGTGTCTGAAACCTATGGTTTTTTCAGTGAATTTCAAAGGTTTTTTAAATGCTAATTTCTAACTATAACGTGCCTAAAACCTATGGTTTATTCAGTGAATTTCAAAGGTTTTTTAAATGCTAATTTCTAACTATAACGTGCCTGAAACCTATGGTTTTTTCAGTGAATTTCAAAGGTTTTTTAAATGCTAATTCCTAACTATAACATGTCTGAACCCTATGGTTTTTTTCAGTGAATTTCAAAGGTTTTGTAAATGACAATTTTTAAATGTATTAATTGTTATATTTATTTTTTTGATACTGATTTACTCAATTTTTTTAAACTATTTATTTTTAGATATTTTATTTTTAAATTACATTGTAATTACATTATACATTACATTACAAAATATACTTTCTCAGAATGAATTACTTTAGTTTAAATACTTTGCAAATAGGCAATAGACTTTTAAGTACAGTAGTTACAGTTGTTGAGCTCAATGTGAATTTCTAGTTAAATGCAATTAGTTACTTTATGGATTACTTTTCTAACCACAGGACTGGATCCTAGATTCAGTCCTGGGACATCTCCTGTAAACAGTTGAGTAAAAGCGTTTTGGTTACAGTAGTGATTTTTAAGGAATATTATTGTATTTTAAAAGTTGACACAAACTTTTTCACATAGAATCACCAATGTTATCCTATGGTAGGAAATTCACTTAGCAGGTAAGTAGTGTTATCGTTACTTTTTCTTACTCAGTGGTGGATCCTGGATCCAGCACTGGTGCATCTCCTGTAAACAGTTGAAAGAATGCGTTTAAGTCATACAGGCGATTTTTAAGGAATATTTGTAGTTTGTGAAAATCGACACTTTGAAACTTTTCAGCTGAAAACCAGACAATGGATTCCTATGGAAGGAAATACAAGTTACTGGTAAATACGGTTAGAATTACTTTTCAGGGTCAGTGCTGGGCTAAAAGATGCAGCACTGGGTTCTCTCCTGATAACAGGTGAGTAAATCGGAATTCGTAGTTCGGCTGATTTTAGAGGAATATTATAAAGTTCCAAAACTCCACACTTAGAAGTATTTCCAAGTGAAACCAGTCAATGTTAGCCTGTGGAAGGAAATTCAAGTTACTGGTAAGTACGGTTAGAATTACTTTTCAAGGTCAGTGCTGGGCTAAAAGATGCAGCACTGGGTTCTCTCCTGATAACAGGTGAGTAAATCGGAATTCGTAGTTCGGATGATTTTAGAGGAATATTATAAAGTTCCAAAACTCCACACTTAGAAGAATTTCCAAGTGAAACCAGTCAATGTTAGCCTATGGAAGGAAATTCAAGTTACTGGTAAGTACGGTTAAAATTACTTTTCAGGGTCAGTACTGGGCTCAAAGATGCAGCACTGAGGTCTCTCCTGATAACAGGTGAGTAAATCGGAATTCGTAGTTCGGCTGATTTTAGAGGAATATTATAAAGTTCCAAAACTCCACACACAGAAGAATTTTCAAGTGAAACCAGTCAATGTTAGCCTATGGAAGGAAATACAAGTTACTGGTAAGTACGGTTAAAATTACTTTTCAGGATTAGTACTGGGCTCAAAGATGCAGCACTGTGGTCTCTCCTGATAACAGGTGAGTAAATCGGAATTCGTAGTTCGGCTGATTTTAGAGGAATATTATAAAGTTCCAAAACTCAACACACAGAAGAATTTTCAAGTGAAACCAGTCAATGTTAGCCTATGGAAGGAAATACAAGTTACTGGTAAGTACGGTTAAAATTACTTTTCAGGATCAGTACTGGGCTCAAAGATGCAGCACTGAGGTCTCTCCTGATAACAGGTGAGTAAATCGGAATTCGTAGTTCTGCTGATTTTAGAGGAATATTTGTATGTTTCAAAAATCGACACAAACTTTTTCAGCAAAAAGCAGGCAATGATATCCTATGGAAGGAAATTCAAGTTACTGGTAAGTACGGTTAAAATTACTTTTCAGGATCAGTACTGGGCTCAAAGATGCAGCACTGAGGTCTCTCCTGATAACAGGTGAGTAAATCGGAATTCGTAGTTCGGCTGATTTTAGAGGAATATTTGCACAATGGTGAAGGAAGGGGGTGGGGCCTGAGGTGACATGTCTGCAAAAACGCCCTGTGGCGCGTTTTAAGTTGGAGAATTAATTCCTCCTCAATCCCGAGGGTCCCTAGGGGCCAACTGGCCCACCAGATACCTCCAGTATGCGCCAGAGAGCTGCGTTGCAGAGAGGTGTTCAGAGGCCACGCCCCTTTTACAACACTCTGCAACGCAGCTCCGTGGCGCTTACTGGAGGTACCTGGTGGGCTAGTTGGCCTCCAGGGACCCTCAGGATTGAAGGGGATTTAATTCCCCATCTTAAAACGCGCCACGGGGCCTGTTTGCACACATGTCACCTGAAGCCCCGCCCCTCCCTTCACCACTGTGCAAACACGCCCCGTGGCGCGTTTTAAGTTGGGGGATTAAGTCCCCTTGAATCCTGAGGGTCCCTGGGGTCCAACTATCCTACCAGGTACCTCCAGTAAGCGCCACAGAGCTGAGTTGCAGAGAGGTGTAAAAAGGGGCGTGGCCTCTGTACACCTCTCTGCAACGCAGCCCCCTGGCGCATACTGGAGGTTCCTGGTGGGCTAGTTGGCACCCAGGGACCCCCAGTATTCAAGGGGAATTCGTTCCCCCTCTGCAAACGCACCAGGGGGCGCGTTTGCAGAGTGGTAAAGGAAGGGGGCGGGGCCTGCGACAAGATAATTTTTTTTCCCATAGGGGGGCTGTGTGGCCCCCCTTCCTTTTTCCTTTTTTTGGGCCCTGGGGACCCCATCCCCCAGGGCCTTACCCCTTTTTTCATTAAAAAAAAAAACGGGAAGGGGGCCGCATGACCCCCTCCCGTGGCCGATTCCGGCCCCGGGGACCCCATCCCCGGGGCATGGCCACTCTTTTTATTATTTTTAAGGAGGGGCTGCGTGGCCCCCTCCTCAGGCCTCCTTTGCCCCGGGGACCCCATCCCCCGGGGCAGGCCTTTATTTTTATTTTATTTTTTAATTATTTTTTGGGGGGAGGGGGCCGCGTGGCCCCCTCCCGGGCCACTACTTGCCCCGGGACCCCATCCCCGGGGCTGGCCCTCTCCGTTGGGGACCGTGGGGGTCCCCAATCCCCCACGGTCCCAGCCGGCTCCCGCGTCCTCGGGAGCCGGCATTGCTTTTCCACATGGGGAGCTGCTGACATGCAGCTCCCCATGTGGAAAGCAATCTGCTTTGCTTCATTGAAGCGAGAGCAGGTTTCCCTGCTCTCGCTTCAATGACACAAAGCAGTTTGCAATGGCAGGACAGGAGCCGCGAGGCTCCCGTCCTGTCATTGCAAACTACAGTGTCCCGGGGGTAGGCACCCCGGGACACTGCAGGAGCCGGCCCTGGGGGGTGGCGGTCCCCAGGGCCATCAATGGCTCCAGGAGGGGGGCCGCGCGGCCCCCCTCCCATCCAAATGCACATCCAAATGAGGTGGTGGTCCCCGGGGCTCGGGGGTCCTTAACGGACCCCCTAATTTACATGTTAGTGCCCTGGGGAGGTGGCGGTCCCCGGGGCATGTGGGGGGGCTCGAGCCCCCCCACACAGGTTATTTCTATTTTTTTTAAAAAGAAGCCCCGGGGGGTGGCGGTCCCCGGGGCTGCGGGAGGGCAGAGAGCCCTCCCGCAACATTTTTTTTTAAAGCCCCGGGGGTGGCAGTCCCCAGGGCTTGGGGGGCCTTAGAGGCCCCCCACATGAAACATAAACCCACCCCCGCATGCCCCCGGGATTTGGCCCAACCGGGGGAAAATAGCTTCGAAGCGCGGGAGACCGCGCTTCGATTTTTTTTTTTATCGGCTGGATCCGCGCACCCAGCCAGTTTTTGCCGATTTTTTGGCCTTGGGGGTCCTTGTGGGACCCCTTGAGCAGGCCTAGGGGTCAGGGTGTTTCTACCCGGCCCCCTTTCCGCGTTTTCTCACTGCTTTCTTGTGCCTCGGTTCTACCGAGGACAAGATGGCTGCCAACACTTCCTGGTTTGGAGTGTTGACAGCCAATTAGTATGCAGCTCGTGATCGGGAGGGTGCGCGGATCCACCGCGGCCATAGAAATCGAAACTTTCATTTTGGATTTTCTCAGCAAATACTGAACGGATTTACACCATTTTTAAAAGGGTGCTTTCTGAACCAAGCACTACCTTTTGCCAAATTTGGTGTAATTCCGTTCAGCAGTTTTTGCTGTAGCCTTGCATAAAGTTTCCTATGGGAAATTGATTTTTTCACTCTTATTTTTGGAATTTCTCCGCAACTACTGAACGGATTTACACCATTTAAAAAAAGGTCGCTTTCTGAACCAAGCGCTACCTTTTTGCAAAATTTGGTGTAATTCCGTTCAGCAGTTGAGGCTGTAGCCGTGGCTAAAATTTCCTATGGGAATTAACATGGAGAAAACACGTTTTGGGACCCCCTTTTTTCTCGGCCTCGCTTGATGAATCACCCGAAACTTTCAAGACAGGAGCGGACCGGAGCGCCCCACTAGTTTTGAAAATTTCGCGATGATTCATCAAACTACGCCAAACTTATTGGGAATAGAATGTTGCGGATTTCCTATGGATAATAGGTCCTAACTATAACTATCTACTGGCGACCGCCAGTAGATAATATATTTATATATATATATATATATATATATATTCATGTATATATATATCTATATATATTTATATATATATATATATATATATATATATATATATATATATATATATATATATATATATATATATATAGAGAGAGAGAGTTTGATATAGATATATATTAATATTTAGGTTGTTTTATAAATGTTTAAAGTTAATGCAAATTTTTCTGGTTATATTTTTAGGATTTTTGTTATATAATGTATTGGAGTGAATTGTAAATATTTTGGTGATGTGATATATTTATTTTTAATTTGAACATGTGTATAACATTTTTTATGTTATTTAAAATAGTTGTATCTCTTAAAAGTGCTTTTTTATAGTGATTCATGATAATTTAATTTAATTATTTTGACAATATTATTGTAGTCGATATTGTGTGATTCAATATTTGTAACATATTTTATGTTAATTTAAAGGTGGCAATATTTTTGTTTCCGAAATTCGTGTTTTCGATATAAGTAAACATTGATATTTTTAACAATGATATTTGTGTTCTCTGTATTTGTGGTTTTATTAGTTAAGTATAAAAAGGTGATATTTTCCAATATTTTTGTGTTTTGACATTGTATGCAATGTTATGTTATGTTAAGATATTTGTAAAACGCATGGCTGCCCCAGCAATTGGGCGTTTCAGTGCTAATTTCAAAGAGGAGGACCACGCAGAAACAGAGGGTTAGACAGAAAATAGCTAGGTCTTCGCGACCCTTCTAAAGGCCCAGTGATTCTGAATACTCCTAATGGATAGAGGTAGTGCGTTCCAAAGGGTGGGAGCTTTGGCAAAAAAGGAGAGACCTCCTGCTCTCACTCTCTTGACACAAGGGACAAAAGCTCGATAGAGTTTAGCTGAGCGCAAGACCCGCGAAGTGACATATGGATGGAGCAGATTCGATAAAATTGGAGGGCCCTGAGAGGTATGAGTTTTGTGAGTAACGCATAGCACCTTGAAGAGAATTCTCTTATCCACAGGGAGCCAGTGCAGCCTATGGATAACGCTGGAAGCAGAGTAGAACCTTGGAAGGGCAAATAAAAGCCTTGCAGCAGCATTTTGGGCTATCTGGAGTCTCTTGGTTACTGCCTTATTGGATCCCAGATACAACGCATTGCAGTAGTCCAGCCTAGAGAGTATAATGGATTGAACAATTATCTGGCGGGTATGAGGGTCGAAAAATCCCAGAATGGGTTTTAAGCCTCGAAGGAGTCTGAATTCACCTGAGTAGCAAAAGTCAGGGTGCTGTCGACCCAGACACCCTGGTTTTTAACCGCCGTTTTGGGCTGAGGGGGTGGTCCTAAGGAGTGGGGCCACCGACGGTCGTCCCATAGGTGGATATCTCTCCCAAAGAGAAGAATTTCAGATTTGCTAGAGTTTCGCTGTAGACAATTGGCCGCCATCCACTTTGCAATGGCCACCATTTCGTCTTGGAATTCAACTAGGTTCTGTGTAGAATTGTTGGAGAAGGAGATCACAAGCTTAGTGTCATCAGTGTAGGATACCAGTGTGATCCCCTGAGTTTTAGTCACCTGAGCTAATGGACGAATATAGATATTAAACAGGGTTGGGCTCAACGCGCAGCCCTGTGGGACACCATGGCGTAGCGTCTGAATCTGGGAGTTGTAGGGAGAGGAAACAGCCTGAAAAGATCTTCCGGTTAAAAAGGAAGCAAACCAAGGTAGAGCCGCACTGCCAATACCAATCTCCTGTAGGCGTCACAACATAATGTCATGAGATACGGTATCAAACGCGGCACTTAAATCGAGCAGAATCAGAGGCGATGATCTGCCCTCATCTAACACACCGCACAGGTGCTCAGTAACTGCCAACAGTGCAGATTCAGTACTATGTAGGGGTCTACAGCCATAATGAGAGGAATCCCAAACAAGGTTTGACTATAGAAAGGTAGTTAGAATAGCATTAATGTCAGACTCTGTGAATTTAGCGAGAAAAGGTAGCAGAGAGATGGGTTGAAAATGTTCTGCTTTGGAAATATCCAGAGTAGGTTTTTTTAATAGACTTTGGCATGTTTCCACACAGCCGGTACTGAAGCTGACGTCAATGATAGATTTATCAATTTCAGGCATGCGGGGAAAAGACAGTCTTGAAACTTCAGGAACACGGCAGGCCAGAGGGGATCATCAGGGGCACCTGATTTTACTTTGTTACATAGAGTTTGGAGCTTTTCAAAGGACAACAAGGAAAAGGAATGTAGGAATGGCGGGGATGGCTGATAGGCACCTCTAAATTAGATGCCCTGGTATCCGAGTCAAAGTTAGTGTAGATAAGTTCGACCTTTTTAGTAAAATACTTAGCCAGATCCTCACATTGAGTCTTAGAGGTAATGATAGGCTCTGCTGCCAGTGTGGGTTTCACAAGGTCCTTCAGAAGAGAAAACATCGTTTTCGCAGGGTTACTATTATATTTTATTTTGTTAGCAAAATGTTCGGCCCTTGACTTCCGAATGAAATTATGATACTCTTTGATGGCCACTCTGTATCGTGTTTTAGCAGCGGGCTCCTAGGTGCATCTCCAGGCACAATCTAAGACCTACCGTTTTTTTTTGCTAAGGCCAAGGTCTCATTAAACTAAGGGTTGGCCTGTGTTCTTTTATTGTGGATCGGTTTAGCAGGAATGCACATGTCAAGAGCATGTGTGAGTTAATTATAGAAGACGCTATTAGCTTCCTCCATATTTGGGGTTAGTTGGGGACTCTGTGTGCGAAGGAGATCGCAGAATTTATCGGGTTCGAGCTTATGCCAAGGGCGCTTAAAAGTGATAGTACGATCAGTAGGTAGTTTGGGGCCTTTCAGAGCATACCAACATAGAAGTTAAAAAATTGTCAGAACAAGTCAAGGGAAGAGGGGTATGGACCTTTAGCGCAGAGATGTTTGAAAAGACAGGATCAAGAAGGTGCCCAGCTAGATGCGTAGCACTAGGGACATATTGCATCATCTGGCATGCTTCAATATCACCTAAAAGATTGGTGATATCAACATCTTGATATGTGTTTAGGTGAAGGTTGAGGTCTCCTACCACGTTGAAATTGACTGTCTTATATGCCAAGAAGGCAACTGTAGTAATCAGTGCTTCCATAAATGCTTTAGAAGGGCCCAGAGGGCGGTAGATTAACAGACCCGAGAAGGTAAAATGATATTATGTCAGTGATCTCTTTTGTTCCAATTCCCCTTTTAAACAATCGCTCTCTGTCAAGAAAATCTCTCTGATGTGCTGGTATGTTTCCCTCATCCTCTTATTCTGCTGCAATTGCATTTTTTTACTGCAAATTGCTTACAGGAGCAACACATGAGCTAGGGCACACACTTCAATTACCCACTGGGCACGGATAATTTTTAGGCCTGGGCGGAAAACTACGCTACGCTCGCGTAGTTTGCGCAACTACGCGCTACGCGAATTGCACGTAGCACAGTGCAAAAACGCGTAGCGGGCATTTTTTGCTTGCTCGCGGTCCTCAACGTCAAGTTGGCGACCGCGAGCGAGCTAAATGACATCCCGGCTAGACTTTTTCCTCGTTCGCGATCAGCAACATCAAGTTGCCGATCACGAGCGTGGAAAATAAACCTCCCGGCGAGATTCTCAACGCGGGGAGGTCAGGTTTCTCATTGCGAGTGGTCGCGTATGCTCGCGACCGCTCGCAATGAGAAACTACCAGTCCGCGTTGAGAAAACTGCCACTCGAGTACAAATCTACTCGAGTGGCAGAAAATGACTGCTTGCACTGTGCAAGATGCCGTTTGCAATGATTGCACAGTGCGGACAAGCATCCGGCACTGTGCAATAATTGCGAACAGCATTACCTACCGCACTACGCAGTTCGCGTAGTGCTACGCGTAGCTCGCGTAGTGCGGAGTGCACTTCGCGTAGCTATGCGTAGCACTACTACGCGAACTACGCCCAGGGTTAATAATTTTCTTTCTAGATGGATGAAATTGTGTGTAATTTATGAATTTTGCATTGTGTGAAGGCTGTGAGAATTCACTACAAGATAATTTTGAATGATTTTCTTCTATGAGAAATGTCTTTGGAAAGTAACAGTCTCATGGGAACATGTGGGAAATGTAAAACTGCAGCCAAGAAGCATTTTCTGCTGAACGAGTTTCCTGTCTGTTTTACTGTACCTTTAGAAAGCATGGTATAACTTCTCTGTGAATTTTCATGCAAGATACCAGTGAGCATATTTCACTACTTTAAGGGCCTTATTCTGAGTTTGGCGGTCCGATTTGCCTGAACACGGCCTCAGCAGCCGCCAAGAGACAGCAGCATCAGTGGTATTCAGACCGCCGTATTACGAGTTTACTGCAGTGACCGCGGAGTGGCTGCTGAGATTGTGAGGTAGTGGTGATCTATTTTCCATATGTATCGATGCCTGTGTCAGCATTTCAGCTGCATGAGTGTTGGATGCACACATATGCATGATACATGTGGAAAAATACGACCTATCCATTGCCGGGGTCAAGCCCATTGTGGACAGTCCAGACAATGGGTATATGGTACAAAAAGAACTCACCTGTGAATCGCCGCAAACAGGGGTGTAATCCTTGGGGTGAATATGCTGCTGTGAAAGGGGACCTGAAGAAAGGTATCCACATCAAACTCTGGCTGAAAGAACAAGAAAGGGGTGAGTACGCACCCCATATCCTTCTTTTCCGCAGACTTGAAGCTGGCGGTCGGATCACAGTGGTCAGCTCGTGGAAACGGCAACTCGTAATATGGACAGTGGTGAAACTCCCCTGTACCACCCTATGGCAGCTGCTTTTCCCCGAATGCAAACCAGGCAGTCTGCAGTGTGCTGGCAGTGTCAGCGGTTCAGTCGCAGTCTTTACAAATGCAATCCGCACAACTTGTAATACGGCGGTCGGACTGCCGAGCTTGCGGCATTCAGACTGCGATCACGGGTACCGCGGTCCACGGACGGCCATACTCGTAATAAGGCCTTTCTTGTAATTTTCCTTATTTTGTGACCTTTTACAAAAATAAATCACAATTTAGCCCACATTGGTGACACAAATTCCACTATGCCCGACAGACAGTTGGCATGGACGTTATTCAACTTAGGCAGCTCCCACCATTCCAATGGAAACAACCTCCAGGTAAAAATCCTATCCGCAATGGTGGAAAACACTTAAATGGGATGTGCCTTCTTCTGCTAGTGTGCTTTCACCATATTATTGGTGAGTCCTTTACCACTTTATTGCTAGAATTGCCCATCCACTAACATTCAAATGAAGTCACTGCTATTTCCACTATAACAAGCTCATCCACTAGACCATGCCCCACCTCTGTCTAATGTCTCCACAGGATTAAATAGCTTCTCAACTACATCACAATTTCTGTACTAAGCAGCTTTCTCTGCTACTAGATCACACCTCCAAAACTTTATCTCAGAGTTCACATCTCTTTAACTAGACAATGGTTGCTTAACTTCTGCAAGATCGCTCCACCTCAACTTAAACAAACCTTTCCAGAGCTTACAGTAGACCACTCCAACTAGATTTTAGAACATCTATTTGATAGGCTAAACCTCTTCTGAAAGACAATATCTCCTCCACTATAGCACTTTTTTTCTACCTTTAGGAAACCAGAAATGCCATTTCCACGAGACAACACCTCTGCGGGTAAAACATACCTTCTTTAAAGAACAACTCCTTCTCTGCTAGCAAACACCTCTTCCTCTAGACCACACCACTTAAATCAAAGTACAGCCCTTTCCACTAGACCACATATCCTCCTCCTCTAAAATATCCCCTCCCAACTATTCTTCCACAACAGCATGTTTCAATCCATCAGATCAAAGCTATTGATGCCATTGGACTTCACCTCGTTCCTCTGTATCACAACTCTTCTCCTTGGAAGTATAAGTCGCAATACTGAGTTACAAAATATCGTCCAGCAAAAATATTGCTTCCAGATAATAGACCACCACAATAATGTGAAGGTATATATAGATACGTATTGATTTACTATTCCTGATTCCACATCTGCTTACCATGAAGATATAATATTTTCAAGGTGCTAAGAGCTAAGAAAAGTAAATCTATTCTTTCTCATTTATGCTTACCTTCATGATATTGTGGATGTAGATAATTTTTTGGTAAGACAATTATTAATATTCAATATTGTGTTAGAACATCCTTACACTAAATTTCACCCTCTAGAACATTCCAACTAGAACTCCTACTCCAGTAAACAGCTCCTCAATCAGATTCAATAAGACTACACACCCGGTAATTGAAAGAAACCCCACACCTTGAAGACCATTCTTCTACACATAGTTGTCAAGTTGCCCATACCATATTTTCCGCTATTGGCCAGGTCAGTCTTTTTAAATTGCGGGTCTTTTAGTTTTCTTTTCAAATAAACATTTGGCCCTACAGATTCCAATATGCTTAAATGAATGAATGTATAACACATGACATTAAATCATCTGGCAGCTACACTGCTAATGATGCCTTATACACAATATAACTCATGCCAACTAGACCACCTCGGCTCCACTTAACAGCATCTCCTTATACTAGACATAACAACTACCACTAGCATGTACTACTTCTCTCTATGAAATATTACATTTGTTTGGCTTCATGCCTTTCAATGGACCATATCGCTTCTTATATGACTGCACCTTCTTGACTAGAACAAATCTCAGCATCCTCTGCACTAACGTAAATCTCATCTCATAATACACCACCTCTTGCAGAAGACAGTACCACCTGTGTTAGGGAACTCCTCCTTTAAAAACACACCGCCTTCTCTAAGAGATACTACTGAATCACAAACCTAAAGGATGGTGAACGCTCTACTAGATGACACCCCCTCCATTAGCCCACCTCTCCGCATAAGAAAATTTAAAATAGTATGGGAAGTTTAGTGGGTGCATGATCCACAAGTAATCATCTCCCAGTGCTAAATAACATTTTTAATTACTCATCTCAAGGTAATGATTTATAGTATGCATAATATTAATATTCATACATGGATGAATAGTGGAACAGGAACCCAATTGTGATCCAGTTGGGAAGACTGAACCAAGATACATCCTCTTTGATTTTTAAACCTCGTTCCTGTTTCTTTTTTACATACAAATATCATTTAGCCATCTTGCTGTTTTTCTCTTTGTTTACATGACCAGCGTCCAGTCCTATCGTTGCACCGAAGCAAATAACAGGCTTGATTAATGGCTCCATCACCATCAGGTGTTACTACCCCACCGTCACCAAAGCCAACAAATATGACAGAAAGTTCTGGTGCAAGTTATCGCCCAGCAACCGAGAATGCTACACTGTGGTGTCATCTAGTGGATTTATCCACAAGAAGTACAAGAGCAGGGCCTCGATCAGCGACTCCCCAGAGAACAACTACTTCAATATCGAGATGAGCCAGCTTGAGATGGCAGATGCAGGATACTTCAGATGTGGGATTGGAATCACACACGGTGGGCTTTTTGCCACTGTGAATGTGGCTGTCTCAGATGGTAAGTTAAAAAAAACACTTACTTTGATTTGAGAAGACATTAAATCAGTGCATTTTAAAAATGCTTGACTCATACAAAAAAAAGTGTTACCATGAGCAAACATTAACATAGTAATGAGTTTCTGTTTTGGACTTTGTTGTGTGTGGCATTTGCATATTTACATTGAAATGTATTATGTTAGTCAGCATTTTGAACAGAGCATGTCTCAGTCTTGAATCGAGCTGTGGCTGTGCTACCACAGTCAAAATAATCTAGACATTAAAGTCAAAACACATTTTTGTGTGGAATACCAAGCATATTCTTAGCAGCATGGCACAAGCAGCAAGTCCTTCCTCAGCCACAAAAAAGTGTGCGTAGTACATAAACAGGATCATCAGGCAGGCAGAGCTTAGTAGGGCCACCTCTGTTTGAAGCTGTCTTCTACTTGCCACACTGAGACATCTCACTTGTTAGGAAGGAGGCTGGCAGGCCTGAGAGAGGGTTTACTTGGGAGCGAGACCGAGGAGAACTGCTGAATTCATGGAAGAAATGTGTCCCGACTGGTGTCTGAAAGGGTACCTTGCCCTCTTCGACAATCGAAGTGAAGCGGTTCCGTGGCTCAGGGAACTTACTGATGAACAGCCTAAAATTGTCAGCTGGTCACAAACTGGAACCCTACTAAAGGTACTCTTTGCGCCATATGGGGAGACCTAAAATTTTCAATAACACAGTTGCCCTGTATGTCTTCAGCGCTGGCCCCTATAAGTTCGACCCTTCATGTCAACAGAATGTCTCCTGCAACTGAAAAGGCAAAACTCTATAGTGCGCAAGACAGTTCAATACCTTATTGTATAATTCCTCACCGGCCCCCCTTGGCCCCGGTGTAGCAGAGGTACTCCAGTAAGGATCGCCACCTAAGGGCAGACAGCAGTGGAAAGGTTGATGGTATCACGCCTAGGATTCAGAACCGCCTCACTCTCGTTGATCCCTGCTCTAGTGGGCTTTAAAGTTTTGTTAACAACACACTGGCCTTGTCCGCCCGAATTCGGTAATAACACTTGCAACCTAAAACATGGATTGCAGCCAGGGGCCTGTGTTACAGAATTAGCACAGCTCATATATTGTGACAGAACCGTAGTTCCTCCAGACAAAGACTGAGGGTGAGAGGCTAAAGTGGTAACATCAGGCTTGGAAACCACCTGCTGTAATAGCATTTGAGGTTATAGCAAATGAGGGCAGCTGCTGTGGGAGGGCTGCGATCTGTGATTGGATACTCTTTCACCGATCTATATTAAAGGTGAGAGTTCTGCATGCAAGAGCGCTTTGAATTTAATACAACAGTTTTTCCGTTTTGTCGCCCTAAGTGGGAAGGGTGTGCCCAAATGTGGGTCCCGTGCTCACTGCACCACTGCATTCAAGCTAGCCTGGCTGATGAGGGGTGATACCTCAAAATCTGGTTCTAGGATGCTTGTTTCGGGTCCAGGGAGGAACTGGCTTGGCAGTTCGGTCTGGACTGTTCCCATGAGGAGCAGGGTCAAGACTGATTTGCATATGGCTGGGTCTAAACTGGGGTGGCGAGGTGAAAGCCAGATCTATGTGCCAGGGGGTGAATGTTTGCATTGTTCAGCATTCCGTCCATCATTTGTTCTTTTTGCTTTTGGTGCCTTAATAAGGCAGTTTTGATGTTATTATATAATTCCATAAAAGCATGTTTGCTTTCATTCCGATTCAAAACATCAGATACACATGTTAGAAACAGATTTTGATTAGTTTTAATTATGGTAGCTAAAAATTTACATCAGTTCAGCAAGATCCAGGCCAGCTTTAAGCCGTTGTGTTGAGGCAGTGGACAGACTATTGTCTCAATCTGATGACTAGTAATTGCAAGAGAGAGTGAGAACTCGACAGCTCCAGGAATGTACTAAACATAATTGAAAACAAGAATTTAACTCTTCATGAGATGCTGTGTTAGGCCCCTTGACACAAATATATAGTCAATAACCGAGTTACCATTCCATCCACAAAAAGATGGTACCTTTAACGCCCCGGTGTTCTTGGCCTCAGGATGCTAACTAGATCATTATAAAAAATATCGCTACTAAAGTCTCCAGACTGTATTATATTGAACTCCTGCATACAAATTGCACTTCAAATAAGCATGAACCAAGTCTTGTCTCGTCAACACAAAGAGTAGTCAAGACATCCTATTCTTCAAGTGCTTATTACAGCAACAAATACAGCACGAATATATATCGCACAGTATGGTATAGTGCAGCACAATATGCCTGGCCATGTGTAGTAAATGATGAATTGAAAGTTTACCACATTTAGTGCTAAAGCTGAAAAACACGTGAGACAATAGTCACTCTGTCCGTAAAGAAGCACATTGACATTTATGCTGTTGCAGTGACAAGACACATCCCTTACTGTCTTTGGGAAGACGGCGAATGCCCAGGCCGTACTAACTTTCTGGAATGACACAGTATTTGTGTGCGTGTTGCAGGTTGTTTTGTAACCATGTATGCCTCGTGTATTGCCAGATTCCATTGTTCCTGAGGAGGCTGAACTTTTATACGGCCAGGTCAGAGGTGAAGTGTCCATATCCTGCCCGTATGATGAAGCGCATGCTACTGAAAGGAAATACCTGTGTAAACTCGACAAAACTGGGTGCAAGAACATCATTGACAGCACATGGCAAGTAGACCAGAACTACAAGGGAAGAGTCATGTTGAGTTACGAAGCCTCCCTCAAAACCTTTGTGGTCCACATTATTCATCTGGAGAAAGGCGACACTGGACATTACACGTGTGGAACTGGAAAATATGGGGAGTACGGAGGCTCAACAGATGTCAACCTGCACATTTCTGAAGGTATATATATTTGACTGCTTGCCTCCATATTTAAAGTAATGTGAATGCTCTGTGTAAATTTTACTAGTAGAAATCCTTGTAGAAATAGTGGGTCAGTAAGTACTACACTGAGAGACAAACTAGAGAGGGGCACAATATTGGAAAGTTTCTCAAGGGCTGGACAAAAGAAACAGAAATAGCATTCAGAACACTATATAGTGCAAGAGTTCCATGGTGTGGCTACAAGACAAGAAAATCTACTTGTGAGCAATCATTGAAAAACTCTGTCACAACTATTATGTCATGTAAAAATAAGACCACTGAAAATGTTTCCAAAACGACCAATTGTGGTTGATGCAACTGGTTCATGACTACAATGCACAATAAATGGTGAAAGGAATGTATAAATATATATTTCGCTACAAAACACTAAAGGAAGATAATGATGCTTTTACAAATATTATAGTTGTATTCAAAGTATTACATATTTGTGAATTTATAACAGAAAGTTTGCCATTCAGTATCCTCTGCAGTTAAAATAGTAGACAAATATAAGAAACTCAGGGGCATATTCACAAGGAGCTATTGCCGAATTAACAGCACTTTATCGCAGCCAAAGTCATGATAAATTTACCACCCCATTCACAAGCCGGTGTTAACAGCCCACAGCACCAGTTTACCAGCGATAGCAGCCTCAAAAAACATTGCCACAGAGGACCCCCGCAAATATCGCTAATGAGATGCAGAGTAGGCGTTCCCGTGCCAAAAGCCGAGACAACATCACACCTCAACATTCACAATGACCAGCCACATCGGCGATAAAAACACAAAACAGGCGATAAGGCGCGTTAGCACCAGGAAATCTACACCTGCTCTGACCTGGTGTAAAGTTGGACGGCAGCCAGCACCACAAAAGGGAGCACAGCCCAGGGCCACATCCGAAGGGCAACAGATGCCCTGGAGCCACTCATCATGCGGCCCGGACCCCCAAGAGGGCCACAACACCCACCGCCACCACCCCAGGACCCCGACCCACACCCGGAACACCCCCCCCTCCGGACCACCACAGACGCAGCGCAGACAAAGACAGCGGAACCCCAGGAAACGTACCAGCCTCACAGACCCAACATCTGACAATGTCAACGTCCACTACAGGCTGAAAGGGACAACCATCCTACGCATCCTGAACATCATCGCCTAACAGGCCTACGGCACCAACACAGCGGACAACCAACATCCCACCCCACACAAAGCTGCTGGCTTGGCTGCACCGGTTGGCCCCTGGTACCCCCCAAACAACACCCGCCAGAGTCGGAGGAGTCACACAGCCAGCCACATCCAAGTCCCCCACACCTGTCCTGGACATCACCATCACCCTGGTACCCCAGTCCCCATACGTACAACACAATGCGCAGGATCCGCTGGAGACCAAGCAAGGACCATACGCCATAGCAGGATGCACGCACGTGCTGGGGCCAATCCACAGCACACATGTACTACCTGTGCTCCCTGGTGACACAGCACACAATCACCTCAACAGGAAGCACACGTCTCACATCAATGTGCAGGCAACAACAGAACACCGTGGAACCTCCAACAATGTCGTCTTCAAACACACAGCCAGTGTGCATGATACCTTCATCCTCCGACAGTCCATCATCAAGCAGCATTCCCAGGATGCCAACAAGGGAAATGCACAGCCCCTTGGCAATATCCAAATGAACACCCCACACACCTCAACTCCACAACCATGCAACTCACAACTCCGGCAATGCACATGTCACAAAGTCACATACAACAGGTACAACAACATGCCCACCCACCAAACACGACAGAACAACTTACAATGTTCACATGGGCAAGCCCTGAACATGAGCCAGCAATGGCATGGCACCACAGCCACATAACAGCCGAATGTGGGGAGAGGTGGCAACCAGGCATGTGTGAAGGATGCAGTAGAACCATGATTGGGAAAGTACACAATGCCAAGAGTGGCAGAGATGTGCTGGACACACCGCAGTATGCAGAACACACCCCTATCCATGGCGACATACACCACTGGTGTATGTAGTGTAGTGGACAGTGGATGTCACCATGTCACCCCAGCCAGTGGGGGCCCTTGCGGAAATGTTGCGTGTTACACCCCCCCTAAGTGTCACCGGAGTGGGATGGCCCGGCGTACGCCACGCCAGTGTAGGGGTGTGAATAAAAAGCACGTAGGCCTGGGCGTGGTCCTCTTCCGGAAAGACCCACGTCTCTGCCAGGGCAGCGCCTCCCACCCCGTCACGAGTCCGACGCCGTCCTCGTGAGCGGAGTTGTCTGCGATGCTGTGCGCCTGCCGGACCCCAGCACGCTGGACCATGAACCCGTCAGGCCTGCCCCTGCGCAGCCAGGCCACACTGATCACCTGCCGACACTGGTGTGTGTCAAGGAGGGCCCACCACGAGCCGGCGCAAGCTTCAAGCCCGAGGCCCGCAACCTTGGCAGCCACCCTAGACCATCACGGCCTCCACGACACAGGCCCGCTTTATTCCCTTTTCGTTGACATACTCCACTGCCGCCTTCGGCCTACTCCTCGGACCAGTAGGTCCCATATGTGAAACTGTGTCCTGAGTCATGAATGGCAGTGACCCCAAATTCGGGCCAGCGGCCACAGCACCAGACCCCCCCCGATCAGTGAGGCATAGTTCCATATGGGCATCTTGCGACACGTGGTGCCACTAACCCTGTTCAACGCCAGTCGGCTACACGTGGTGCCACTAACCCTATTCAACGCCAGCCGGCTACACGTGGTGCCACTAACCCTGTTCAACGCCAGCCGGCTACACGTGGTGCCACTAACCCTGTTCGACACCAGCCGGCTACACATGGTGCCACTGAACCTGAACAACGCAGGCCGGTGGGGCCATCCAACCTATGCCGGCGACACTAGGTGAATGGGCCGTGCTGACCGCTGCCTCAGGCCTACACCACGGTCAGGTAGGTCACACATTTGGAACTGAGTCTTCATTACACCATGGCAGTGAACATCATTGAAGGCAGAGAACAATTCACTATACTCCCTTCGATGTGGTGCCAACAAGTCTGTGCATGGCATCACAACCACACGTGTCTGTGGGCCTACGCGGACCACTGCCCTTGGCCTACGCTGCGCACGAGTGGGATCACAGATTTGGAACTGAACATCTGTAATTCAAAAGGCAGAATACATATCATCGCATGCACGGAGAGGCTTAAGAGGATGACGCGTTGCAGTCCGGAGGGAACAGGATCATCGTTATGGAGGTGATTGAACACTACAGACAACTGCCACTGTGTCACTAACTCTGTGCCTCGCGAGCCAATGACACGTGGCTGTGGGCCACTGCTGACCGCTGCCTCCAGCCTACACTGCGGTCCAGTAGGTCACAGAGTCTTGATTTGGCAATGTTGGAGTTCACATCTGTGTACCGGCATCATCCCAGACTGCATCCCCCTCAGCACCTCTGCCACTAGGTGTGTTCCCCGACATTCATGGACACTCACAGGTCATACATTGGGGGCGTCTGAGTCTATGGACTAGGGGCTAGTTTTCATCCTCATGTAGCTGATACAGAATTGTTGGTGAAAACGAGGGTTGCGCTTTCCACTCCTCCATTTGCTGCTTCCAGATAACATCAGACCTTCCACATCATGCCCTGGAGGACACCTTCCACTGTCCCCCGCAACACTCCGCAACATACACCTCGGACATTGATGGGGACCCGCTCAGGTCGCATGGCCCATCTGACTGCACCGCAAGTCACCGTCCCGTAGCTGGGTGCCTGTGCTGGCCGTAGTGCATCCGGGGCCACTGACTCTGTGCTGCTCAGGCCTGAGACACCTTCTTCTGAGACATTGAATGGCCTCTGTAGCGATGGTCTTGGGGTCATCAACGCCATGTGTCTGTGGCCCTGCGCTGTCCGCGTCCTCCCGCCTCAACTGCGGGCCACCAGGACCCACACATAGCATCGAGTCTTGACCGGCCCGGACGTCGCATTACCGCAGGAGGCACACGCCACCACCGCAAGGACCACCTCCAACCGCCGTCTGCCAGAGTCGAAAGGGTGGTCCTGACAGACCTACGGAGTTGCTCAGACCTGTTGTGGATGCCATCATCGGCCTGATACCCTGCTCAGCACTCCAGGTGCCAGTGACTCAGTGCACCGCAAGCCATTGTCCGTTACTGATTGAGTTGTGTGCTGTTGTGAGGTTGTACAGCAATGTCACCTCATGCAGTGGGGTAGACCTGGGACTATGATGAGGAAGATGTGTCAAGTGTGCGGACGGGAGAAGGCACAGACAATGGGAGGGCAGGAGGCAACAGCCCCAAGGCAGGAATGCAGACTGGTGGTGGTAGTCAAGCTACACACCCGGATCTATTACTGGGTATTGCGCTGTGGACTGCGGTCGCAACTGTCACCTCAGGCAGTGTGGGGGACCTGGGACGTTGATGAGGAAGTTGATGCAGGTATAGCACACCCCACTGCATGTGCATCAGGACTAACCGGAAGGGACACAATCCTAGCAATTTCTCCACATGAGCGAGCTCTTCTCTAGTGCCCCTACCTCAGTGCACTGCAACTCACAGAACCTCCTGACTGAATATTGGGTGACCTCTGTCCTTACTCCGGATCCCTCCATGTTGCTCTGCAGTTGACTCTGTTATGCTGGTGTTTTCTGTTTCCATTACACTGGTGTCCACTGTTCACTCCGTGTGGGCTGGCTTATACTCACCCCACACACATCCAGCACAGGCGTCACTGTACATGTGGCCCTGCCAATAAAGGGGCTGGGCGCACGTGCCCGTGGCCAGTTCAACATGATATGTGCTTGTGTCCCTGTGGTCTTTTTGTATGCATAGGGGCCCTGGGCCCTACGACATTACATTGTGCTGTGTACAGCGGATGCAGACATGTCACCGCAGGCAGCGGGCTAGAACCTGGACATGTAGCTTTGTCGTCACCCACTCAATTCGTAAGGGGAGTGGACTGTGCCGTCGTACGCTGAGCCTACGTGGGTGTGTGACTGATATGTGCGTGCCCCTGGGTGTGGTTCTGTACTGGGTATGTGCATCTGCATGTGTCTCTATGGCAGTGTGGGTCTCCTTTGTGGGGTGTAGGTGGTCCCTGAAGGGTATTGGACACCCACGTATGTGTTCTAGTTCGCATTCCATGGGTTGGGCAACACCCGCAGCTGTTGGGCCACCTCCTTTTGGCGTTCTGACACCTGGCATTGGGGTGCCATGTGTGGGTCGGTGAAGTGTTGTGAGGCAGCCGTTATTGCGGGTGCTTCATGCTGTGTGGTCTGTTGCAGGGGCTGGGTTCTCCTCTGTGTAGCTTGTCTGCCCTGGTCCTGGTGGTGGGTTGTGTGGGATGTCCATGGGCTGTTGTAGGGCATCGGTGTCGAAGGAGTGGTGTTCGTCTCCGGCATCACTGATGGGTTGTCTGTTCTGACCTGCTGGAGGTGTTGTTTGTCCCTCTTCATTGTGAAGGGGAGGTGCATGTTGGCATTGTGTTGGCGCCTTGTTCTTGTCGACATGCAGACTGTGTGACAATGTACATTGTGACTGTTTGGGGGGTGGTGGCTATTTGAGTTGGGACAGTGTACATTTGGCCTACATGGCTGATGTGGGGTTGTAGCCGTAGATATGCATCTCACAGTTCCCTGCTCTGTCCAATGTGATTGTTCTGTTTCTGCGCCTGGGCGGACCCAGTTGTGTCCCCTGTTCTGCAGTGTGGGTGTTGCACTTTGTGCCACATTGTCATGGTATGTGCTGTGATTGCTATGTGTGTGTGCTGCAGTGTGCCACGGGGATGGGGGACATGCCCATGGGTAATTGTGGGTGTGCAGTGTGCTATACCTCATTGTGCATGTGTGCCATTGTGCCCATCACCCCCGTCCCGCCAGTCCCTGTTGGATCCTCACCCTGTTGTTGTTGTGTCAGGTCCTGTCGAGCTGTGTCCGTACTCCCTACTCCTTGCACCGTCTCCACACTGATGACTGTGGCCTGGGTTTCCTCCAGCTCCTCCTGTGGAGCAGGACTGCCACCTCCTGTCGCCGTTGCTGCCTTCCTGTTTGCAGCGGGTTTGTGCCTGGTTTAGGTTGTCACGTCCTGGCGGAGCCTCTTGGCCTCCTGGATTTTCCTCCTCGGCACTCCGACTGCATTCCAGGTGGTCTGCTTGTGGGTCAGTTGCTGGTAGTGTTCTGTCACCTCCGTGACGCTGGTCTTGTTTTCCTGCGGTCTGCACGCCGTCTTCCTCTCCCTTTTCTCCTTGGCCTTCCCCGACCCCGTTGTTCCTTGCTGGTGGTCTGTGGGGGTTGTGGGGTTCCCGTTGACCTCTGCGCTGGGTCAGGGTGCATCCATGTTGCTACGTGCTTTGGCTTGTTTCTGGTGTGTTGTTTCTGTGGTTTTTATGGTGCAATTTCCCACCAGACGCGTGGGATTTGCAGGCCTGTGGCTGCTTTTCGCAGCTTTTTTTACCGCGATTGGCCTCATTGCATGATTTCTCGCGTTCGCGTTTCGCATTTTTTCGGCGTGGCGTTGATTTTCACGCTGACATTTGACGCGTTATCTGGTGACTATCGCATGGTACCGCGTTGTTGTGAATTCCACGTTGACACAGGGTTATTTTCCCGCAATAGGCTGCGATATTGAAAGTTGCGTTAAGCTACACTTGCGGTAGTTATCACACGTTCTTGTGAATATACCCCTCAGTGTGTTTATAGTAATTACATATATTTATATATGTATGTTATAGCATAGTAGAATGAATATACGACGCATATCTAGGTATAGGTACACAAGTTGTAGTAGTATCTCATCAATGAGGGGCATGTTAATAAAAAATTTATGCTGGATTTACATCACAAAAAATAATGGAAATCGCTGCAAGTGTTGTTTTGGTATTAATTTTCCATTGCAAATACTGATTTGAGTTCCAAAGTAGCTTTAAAGTAATGTAAAGTAGAGTTAGTGCTACTTTGTGCTATATTGTATTAACAGGCTTACTATGCGTGGTAACCGGGTACTCATGCAACCACCCATGGATTTTGCCATATAGCCCTATTTACTAAAAAGGTAGAAAAAACTCTGTGCTAAAAATTAACCCCTCTTCCAGTAAGGCGTAAAGAATGAGAAAAGTTTTCTTTTCTCAAAACCTTTTCAACTTTTCATGTATGCTGTACTATACAGAACACATACAAAGTGCGAAAGAGTCAAACTATGCCTAAGCATAGTATTTTGTACTGGAATGGTACTCTTTTTGTAATGAACCTATGCTTGACATCCAGTAGCGGCCCGTGGTGGGATTGCTGCCGGGCGGTGACACGGGGCGGGGGAGCGGCAGGGTGGGGGGTAGTAAACTACGGAATACGGCCGCACAGAGGTAAGTAAACAAACAAATAAATAAAACGAATTTCGTTGCGCGCTGCATCGCATTTGGCGATGCAGCGCGCAACGAAGTCGTTTTATATATTTGTTTTTACTTACCTCTGTGCGGCCGTATTCCGTAGTTTACTACCCCCGACCCTGCACCTCCCCCGCCTTGCGTCACCGCCCGGCAACACTCCCACCACGGGCCGCTACTGTTGACATCACACACATACACTTACAATTTGGTGCAAGGGTATGTGCGTTGGCGCAAGGCAGGCAAAAATGCGCCAGTGCAAAGGGGAGAGAAAAACAGTACGGGGTTTATTTACAAGCCTCTTGCGCCACTTTTGCGTCCCTTTTAACATGGGAAAAGTGACGCACGGGCAGCGCAAGGGGCTTGTAAATAAGTCCCTACATGTGTTGCTGTTCTGCTCCCTCCCTTCCATACAACAAAACACAGCGCAGCAACATTTGTTACTGTTACAGATAAATCTGCTCCTTAGTTTAATACTGTTTGATTTATGACTAAGACGGGGATTGTCTCTGTTCGTGTATACAAAGTAATGCTGCAGGGCCATGAGATCTTCCAAGTCAAAATAAACCCAAGGGACATGACCAGTGGACGAACCAATAATGGAATGAATTTACTTGTAAAATGTTATGAATAGGCATCATTTGTAACGCTCAGCAGACAATATTAGTATTATTTTAGCATTTATGATCCCCTATTAAAATGACCGGCTTCACTCCCCCCCAGAGTCAACAATCCCGCTGGTGCGCAACATACTCACTGCCCCGCTGGGCGGCTCCATAGCAGCCGAGTGTCACTACGACCCACGGATGAAATACTCCATCATGTACTGGTGCAAGTGGAGAGATCACGGGTGCACACAACTAATCACCAACAACGGCTTCGTGAAACCTAACATGGAAGGACGTCTCGCTCTGTTTGACAACCCAACAAATGGCACCCTGACCATCCTCATGAACCAGCTGACCGAGGGCGATGCCGGTTGGTACTGGTGTTCTTTTGTCGATGATACGAAGGAGCAGAGGTTCACGGTGCAGGTGCAAATCACCCGTGGTAAGACCCATTTCCATCAGCAGTAAGCATTGTCCGCTCGCGAGGGGTGAACTTTCCAAGAGGTACTAAAGTGAGTGGGCAGGGGAAGGGGTGGGGGTGGGGGTGGGGGTTTCAGACACATAAGGGGGAGAGGTATTCTAATCAAATACATCCATGCTTGAGTAAATGTGCAGTGGTTAGCTAACATATTTTAAATTAAAGCTTACCAAATTTGTAAGGCCGATTTACAAGTATCGTTTTCTATTACTTTGTGTTAAATAGTGAACTTCCATCTAGCTTTTTTTTCAAAATGTTTGCAACTGATGTTATAAATCGCATTTATATAAGAGCCATTTTCTGTCTGCAATAATGTTTGAAAACAAAATATAGCTCAAAGGCTCCGTGAAAAAAATCCGAAATTAAATGAAACTAGCCGAGAGATATTGCACTTCCACAGCTACACAACTCACAAAATGAGTCATTTAAAGTACCAAGCCATCCAGCACACCCCATGTAAAGGTCGGAACCCATTGTATGCGTTCGAAACATTCACAAAACAGGAGCGACTCTGCAATAGGACTGCCATAAGGTCACTCTGTGGTTACGCCCCATACCATCCAACTGTGCAGTTCTAAGCTGATCCACTCATCGGGGAATGATTGCCTGAATTGCCCCTCCTGATCGCAAGGAGGTACTGCTCAAAGGCTGGTTGCATCCTCCATAGCATCAGGAGTCCTCCCAAAATCTACTCGTAGCCCATGTAGCCAAAGCGACCTTCTACCAAACAAGGGGAGCTCTGGTGGGAGCACGACACAGGCACATCTACCCTGTAGCTGTGCTGTTCTCTACAGGTACTTTCTAACCTTTGCCTATGTGCTCTCTAGATCATCCTTCCACTTTAAATTATGGAATCTCTACGGCCAGGGCTGTTAGCGGACACATGGAATATGATGATTCGCTAGTATACTGACAAAGCAACAAGATCTCTTGGAGCAACGCATGGCCTGTCTTCCCAGTTCCCACAGTGCTCCCTGCCCAGGAAAACTGAGCTGAAGCCATGAATTCTGTTGTGTCAGAGGAACTAACATACTTACACAGATCCCAGAGAAACTTTCTGGCTTTTTAACAGGGTCTTTTCATGGTGGCCTCTGAGCTTCTCAGAATGTGCTGCATAATCCTTTGGAATCCAGATGCTGCATAGCAGATGCAAAACCGAATGGCATCCTGCAGTACTGTATGTGACAGATGGGGTAGTTGAGGATGATAGGGACTTAGAATCAGAACCCAGCTCGAATAATGGTAGGCTGATAAGTCAATAACACCATAGCAGCTAGCGTCTCCAATCCATCTTAGCGTTTCATTGATTCTGAGGAGGAGATAACTGCACATCCAAATGCTCAAATCCAAATCCCTCAACTCCACACGGAGGCAAACACCTTTCTCTCCAGCCTTTGTGGCCATAACTATTGGTACCAACTATTCATAGCGCTGTGTAGGCTGCATGATACCTTGTGTCAAAAGCTTATTGAGCTCATTCATTAAATGTGGAATGAGCTGTGCCTTATGCTCAACTGGCACTACCTTTGTTTTTACTTTAATTTAATGCTGGAAGTTGGTAGGGATTCCAAATTCGTCTGAGAAAAGTTGGGGATATTCTTTGCACACTTCTTTTTCCTTGAAAGATCTCTTCACCAAAAGATTTTGCTCAACGTTTGGCATCTAGCTTTTTACCCAATTTTTTCTGATGCCTCCATCCCAGTAAGTTAGGTCCCTGGTCAGCTATATACATTTTTCCAGTGGTGGATCATCCCTTGAAGGAAATACACACCTTGACCATTTCCTACTAAGAAGTTTAACGTCCAGAGGTTCAAGAACATTACTCCAAACGTTTTCTGGAATAAGTTGCTATCTATCAGGGTGAAACTTGAAAGTGAATAAGGAAACACAGCATTCGTCTCCCCATGTCAAATATTGTTGTCACAGGTTACCTCTTCACCCTTCTTAAGATTTTTAATATTGTGCTGTCATTTTCGTTTCCTTGAGGCAATTTGCCATGTGTTCAATATTCTTTCTAATTCTCTTCACTTTCAGACAACGGGGCAAGAGCTATTTTAATATCCATGAATTGTTGGTGGATCTAACTAGCTGGTCCCTGATAAAGTGGTCGTACAGTACCCCAAATTCACATGTTAGTTAATCCCCTCAGGTCAGCCACGAACCTTGTAAATTTCTCATTCTTTCCTTGAATCCTTCTGAAAAATATGTCTCTAAAGAACAACATTGACCTTTTCTCTGCACTGTCCCTCCAGTTTTTTAATGGACACTTGGTATGCATCTGTTTACACTTCAACAACTTGTCCTTAGTTAACTGTTTGTTCAAGTCAGTGGCTACTGGCATCTACGGGGAGGGGGAAGCAGCTGCGCAAAAAATATATTTAAAAAATGTGCGCAAATAATATATTTTAAAAAACCACTTACCTTACACAAACACGACGTCCTCCGGTCTGGACATCCTCTTTCGCAGGAACTGGAACTGGATGCAGCAACTCCCTTGGCCAATCCTGGCGTTGCTCTCACCAGCATGAGAGCAGTGCCAGGATTGGTGGGAGTAGCCTCACTCCGCACTCCACAGTGCTCTGGAGATTTTGGCTTGTTCTAACCCAGCTGTCTTAAGACAGCTGGGCTAGGGCTGTTCAAAGTGCGCATGTGTAGCTGGCCATCGCAAGATGGCCAGCCAAAAAGACATGCATACTTTAAACAGTGGACAGCCAGCCCACCCTCCTCCCTGTTGCTGTCACTCCCCTGATACTCTGTTCGGGACAGGGCATGAAAAATAAAATGGTAATAAATTACCATTTTATTTTTCATCTCTGTGGCTTTGGGGGGGATTTTAAGTGGGGCGATGCTTCTCCGCTCCGATGGAGCCCCTGGTTCAAGAAGATTCTCAAACACCTTCTTGCCTTAAATACCTAAGTTATATTATAGTGCATGCAGCTACCGTAAATCTGAAATTACTAATTTAATAAACTGAGATGATCAGCGCCGGCCGGGAATCTCCCCGGCTAGGGATTGCCTTTTTGGCATTAATTCCCCTGGAAGCTACCCTCTTCTTGGACCCTTATATACACCTGGGTTTTGATTTGACTGCGGTTCTCATCTCGCCAACTCCCGTGTTTAAACTCGAAATTCTTCAAAGTAATTGTGATTATTATCCTGACCGCGGAGACTGAGCAATATGGCCGATGCCCGGTGGAGCTGCCCAGACAGCTATAGAGGAGATCGGCTCTGGCTCACCCCCTCGGCCGTCACCTAACCAGCCGGACATTGGGCACTGTTCTCCTCGTCTCCCCGCTGTGTCTCCTTCCTCCCCCTCCCTCCGACGAAGTTCCCCTCCTTGAACCTTGGTACACACCTGGGGCTCTAAGGTCTGTGGTCCTTTGATTCTCCAACTCCCCCGATTGAATTTGAAACCAGCCTCAGCAACTTCCGAGGAATTTGTGAACATTCTACCGACCGCGGAGACCTAGCAATTTGACCGATGCCCGGTGGAGCTACCCAGGTAGCTATAGAGGAGATGGACTGTGGATTTCCCCCTCGGCCGTCACCTACCCAGCTGGACATTGGGCAGACTTTCCTTCGTCTCTCTGCAGTGTCTGCTTCCTCCCCGCCTTCCGACGATTCAGCCGGCTTGTTTGACTTTCACTTTGTCTTTTTGGTTCCCCTGAATTACTTTCCCCCTTGCCTGTCTTTCCTGACCCGATCTTCATTCCTTCCCCTTTTTTTTTCTTTTCCCCTCTTCCTCCTATACCCCATTGGATATGTGTATTTGTTTAATCTATGCTCTAGTAACTCATGCTCCTGTAACTGATGGAATTTTGTAACTCGATAATCCTCATGTAAAGCGCTCTGATACCTCCGGGTCTAGCCAGCGCTATATAAAACTCTGCAAATAACTAAATAAATAAATAAACTAATTACGATTTGCAATTAAATATGATTCACACAGTTTAACCCCTTCCTTTCGTTGTGAAATGAGTTCCCCAACATCGTTTAGGAACATTGGGAGCTGATGGACATAATGGCAGGTGCCAGGGTATAATGGTGATGAGCTCAACGAACCAAAAGTTTGGAAAAATTAGTAAGGAGATGGGAGAAAGTGGATTGTTAGCTGGGGTGGATGATAGTTCATTGTTAGACTTGGCATCCTTTGTGTGGTTTCCCTTGACTTTTTGCCTCTACCTGCTGTATTTCTGATGCTGTGCTGGATTTCATTTATTTTATGCTGGCTTAGATGCTTTGGTCACTTTGCCACTGCTAAGTGTAAAGTGCAAGTGCTCCCTGTACAAATTGTTATTAACATTGGTTATCCATGATTGGCATATTTGATTTACTGGTAAGTCCCTGTACCGAGTGTGCCCAGGGCCCGTAAATCAAATGCTACTAGTGGGCCTGCAGCACTGATTGTGCCACCCAGATAAGTAGCCACTGCAGCGTCTGCGCACAGTTTTGAACTGCCATGTCGACCTGGCAAGTGCACCCACTTGCCAGGGCCTACTCTTGCCTTTTCTTACATGCAAGGCACCCCTCAGGTAGGCCCAAGGTACCTCTATGGGCAGGGTGCAGTGTATGTGAAATGTAGGACTTTTACTGGTGTGTGTGACATGTCCTGATAGTGAAAGACTGTGTATTTCGTTTTTCACTATTGAAAGGCTATCTGTCCAATAGGCTAGCATGGGAGTTACTTTGTAACATTTTACAAATATAACTTCCAATTGGAACAAGATAGGGAGATGGAGTTTAGGCTCTCTGAACTCAGAATTGAATAACACATCTTTTAGTGAAGATTCCTTTAAGATTGTGTGTTTGAAAAATGCCACTTTTAGAAAGTAGGCATTTTCTTATTTAACCATTCTGTGTGCTTCAGCTGTTTTGTGTATTGACTGTCTGGTTTTGGAGTGACAGGGGCTTGTGATGTGCATTCACTGTAGACAGCCACTAGGGGGTTGAGGTGTGCCTGGCCCTTCCTGGATGACTCAGAACTGAGCTGAATAGGCCTTGGCTGCGTTTAGAGTAGTGGGATGAGTTTTCCTTGCACCTGGATAGGGCCTGTCTCCCTTGCACAATACTGTCTCCACCCCCTGTGGTCATACTGAACCAGTGAGGTCAGAACTGGTTTGGACTAGGCTCAGAGACCCAGGCACAAAGAAGAACAAAGACAAAATGGGGTATAAGTAGTGGACTTTAAACCCCAGAACTTTATATCACTTCTGGACTCAAGAGGAACTTTTGCCAAGGAGAAGAGCTGGAGATCTGTGAGGAGGAGTATTGCCCCTTTGCTCTGTGCTGTGTGGGGTTGGCCTGCAGTTGCTGCTTCTGCCAAGGAAAGGACAAAAACTAGAACTTTGCTAAGAAACAAACCTGCTTGAAGAATCTCCAAGGACTTGTGTATGCTGGCCTCCTGTTCTAAAGTCTCAGGGACACAAAGACTTCAACCCCAGCTCCCCTGAACTCTACTGCTGAGAGTTCTGACCTGCCAGGAGCTGCCTGTTCCAGTTTTGGTCCCCTGGAGGTTGTGCCTGCTGTTGGGAGATAGAAGAAACCTAAGAGAAGCAAGAAAACCAATCTCCGACAGCATCAGCAATGCCACCGTGATGCCGCGACCTGCACCGAGACCAGGGGCACCGTTCGTGAAGTGCACGATGCACCGCCCTGCCTGCACCGCAGCTTCGACGCCCTTCGATGACTGCAGTTATCAGCCTTCCCAACGCCGGAGCTCACACCGACACTGGCAGCGTCTGCATCCAGTTATCGCGGTGCTGATAGCCGCCGAGTGTGACTCCACGAACTCGCCGACTTTGCATCGCCTCACCGGAACCAATGCCTCACCGCCAACGAAACCGACTTCCCCTGTCCTGGACTCGATGTTGCCTCCTCGCAGACATGACACCTCGCCTCCCCCATGGCAGTCAGGGAGCCGGACTTGTCCTCGGCACCGACGCCTCACCTCTACGACGCCGTTCATTGTCATAAACTTCATTTTCCAAGGTACTGTTTGTTTGGAGGTCTGTGTGACTCCATGCCTGATGCCGCGCACCTCGATGTCGGCGCGGTACATTGGATTTATTGCTTTCAGGTCCTCATAATAGCTCCAGGTGGAACTATTTGTTTTCTACAAGTTCTATTTTTTCAAATAACTGTTCTAAAGTCGTATTTTACTACCTGTATGTTGGATTTTTGACGTTTTGGTCTTTTGAGTTTAGATAAAGATACTTTATTTTTCTAACCTGGTGTGGTGACCATTTGTGGTGTTTTCACTGTATTACTTTGTGTTTGGAGTACAAATACTTTACACATTGTCTTTGGGATAAGCCTGTCTGCTCGTGCCAAGCTATCAAGGGGGTGAGCAGGGTTATCTAAAGTGTGTATCCCCCTTACCCTAACTAGAAGTAAGAGTCCCTACTTGGACAAAGGTACATACCTCTACCAACTAGAGAGCCCCAGTTCTAACATTCATCACAAGTAATAATCGCACAATTCTTGATAGGTGTAGTAAAGGTTTCAGTAATTTAAACCTGAACTCAACCGCTGGTAGCTATGGCACAAAGCAGACAGGCTTAACTTATGAAAATGTGTAAAGCATTTAGAAGTACCAAAACAGGTAAAAAGTTGAAAACACCATATGTTAAAATCCCAATTCATAAAAATAGGGAATAATTTAATTAACAAAATGACACCAAAATGATCAAAATCCAATTAGGGGAACAAGACATAAAAATAGTGCCAAAAAGCACAAAGTACCAACCGTGGGCTACTGGTCGTAGTAGACATGGGCAAAGTTTAGGGCCTTCTATGATCGAGCTTTGGCCAGATGCAGGGACTGGGTTTGTCCCATTCAAAGATTTACCTTCTCTTCTTAGAAACAGTCCTAGACATTGATGGGTTGTCAAAGGCTGCATGCTGAAGCCGGACTAGAAGGCAATGGGTTGCAGGAGGACGAGGTCGCGGTGTAGTCATCAATGAAGGTGGGAAGCTCCAAGTGGAAGTTCACAACTCCCGCGAGAAATGGCCTCAACATCGATCCATTGTTGGTTGGCTTTGGTTCTGGTAAAGTCATCGGTGGCTGGTCTTCGATATTTCTCTGGAGATCCGTGTTCTCTCAGTAGAACAAGACTTCAGGCTGATGCTGATGAACAATTTGGCATCATAGGATGTGGCTGTGAGAAGTTCAATCCCCCTGGCCATGCTCACTCGGCAGGTTAGCTGGGAGGTAGGTCCTATGTCGATTCTTTTAAATAAAAGTTGACAAAACGTTTCTAAATCCCCTTTCTGAGGGTTAGGCAGGAGGAGTACACTCTGACACCAGCCAAGGGTTCCACGACCACAGGAGCAGCATTTGGAGGGTCAGCAATCCAGTGGAAGTCACCAGCAGGGTCCAGGCAGGTACAGTTGAAATTGGTCAGTTGGCCTTTGCAGGAAGGTGGGCTTCTTTCAGCTTTTGGGTCCCTGAGGCTTAACCGGAGGTTAATCTACTCGTCCTTGGAGTCCATGTTTTTGTCATGGGTTCAGGTTAGAGCAGGTCAAACCCTTAGAGATTTCCTCACAGGTCTCAACAGCAGGTGCAGTCCTTCTTTTGCCTTCCACAGGTCCAGTTGTATTCTGAAGAAGGTGCCTGGGGTGCAACATTTATGCCTGGCACTAGCCTGTGGATGGGGGTGACTCTTGGCCCCTTATAACCAATATGGATATGAGGGGCCAAGAGTGAGAAAAGTATGAGAAAAAGTTACCAGGGGCACCCCTACCCACCTTTGAAGTAGTTCACGTTTGCCTGGCAGAAAACAATCCCTGTTATGCCCGCCATCTTTGGCATGGTATTCCACCAAACGTTTTGTCTTCACTCCCTTACTTGGCAGAGCTAGGTTTTGTTGGCATTTGGACTCTGTGCACTTTACCCTCTCTAAACAGTGCTAAAGTGCTTACACTCTCGCCTTGAAACAAGGTAAAATTGGACTACACCTATCTAGTAAATTTAATTTTCTTGTAAGTCCCTAGTAAATGGTACTACTTGTGCTCAGGGCCTGTAAATTAAATGCTACTAGTGGGCAGCAGCACTGATTGTGCCACCCACTGAAGTAGCACTGAAAAACATGTCCCAGGCCTGTCACTGCAGTCTGTAATGCAGTTTTAAACTGCCATTTTGACCTGGCAAAATAAACCTTCTGCCAGGACTAAACCTTCCTTTTTTGTACTTATAGGTCACCCCTAAGGTATGCCCAAATGCTCTTAGGCCAGTGTGCATGGTATTTGAAAGGTAGGACATGTATGTTTACGTTTTACATGTCCTGACAATGACCATTTCCTAAAGTAATTTTTCACTGGTGTAAGGCCTATCTCTCCCCTAGACTAACACTGGGTTACCTTATTACACTTAATAAGTGCTAACTTCAGATTGGGACTATGAGATAGAGACATGCTGTTTCCACTCAAATGAATTGTAATTAAAAATCCTCTTTAATGGTAAAGTTTGATTTTAAGTCACAATTTTGAAAATGTCACCTTCGGAAAGTTAGTATTTTTCTCCCCAAACCAACTGTGCCTTTCCGCCAGTGTCCGGGGTTACATGACTGTGAATGGGTCTCCTTTTGTCAGTTTTGCATTCCTTCTAGACATGGGAACAAAGAAGGCCCAGGTGTGAGGAGAATGGGTCTTCCTGACAGGACAGCAGGAAAGGAGCTGTACCCTGCCATGTTTGAACTTCAAAGGGCCTTGCCTGCAGCAAACACAAAGGAGCCTGACACCAATTCTGCCCTTGCTTTTGTCCCCTAGAAAAATTGGAGCCAGGACCAGGGTAGGGGGAGAACTGAACAGAACCCATTTTGGGGTTAGGCCAGGTAATGTCCCACACAAAGGCTGGCACCAGGTATAAAAGTTGGACCTTCAAAACATCTTATCAGAACTCTCCTGATCCTGTGGAAGATTCAGAAGAAGGACTACCCTGCTATCAGAAGAAGGAAGATTGAACCTGCTTACCTTGAACACAGGCTCTACACAAATGACTACAATGGTCAGTAGGCTGACCTCCTGTTTGAGGTACAGGGACACAACAAGCTTTCAGAGGCCTCCATGCAGCTGCCCAGCTGACCAGGACCAATTGGACATGTCCAGGTCTGCCTGAGACCTTCTGCTGGCCACTGCTGGAGTGAGTCCTAATCCCCAAGAGGTACCTCTACCCATCCTGGACAGTTAGCTGGCATCAGAATATACTACTCTAAGAAAAGTGAAGGTGCAAAAGTTTGGGCTTGCTGTGACGGTGAAGTGACCTCTTTGCACGGAGAATTGACTGCCTGCAACGACCGCCACTGCAAACCTCCAGTGGGACCAGTCCTTGCACCGACAGCGAACTGTCACTGCAACAGCCAATGTGAAAGTTTCAGCAAGACCTGCTCTTGGTACCAACAGTGACATCCCCTATCGATAGCCAGTGCGAATGTCCAGCAAGTATTGTCTCTTCACTCTACAGCAGCCACCATCCACGATGCCTGACTTGTTGATTGCACTGACAAGGGGTGAACGACACTCTTCGTGCCAACTTGAGAAGGTAACTCTTCAGCAGGACGAACTTGGTTCCTGCATCCCACCTGCACTCCATGGCAGTCTGCCAGAACTTTTGACTTTTCCCCAGTCTGGCACGACAAGGTAAACGTGAATGGCACTTTATGTTTTTTGGCACTATTTTCACCTAAAACCTTAAAAAGAACAATACCTCCATACTGATTTGATTTTTGTTGTTTTGGTGTCATTTCATTTATTAACATTTACTCTCTTTTGGCAAATTGTTACTTTTGTGATTCTGACAAGGATTATGTTTATTAGTTGAGTAGGGCTTCCACATCTCTCAACTAATAACCCAATTTCTTACACCACTTCACCCCTTTTTCTCATCACAGAATTTATATAATGAATGTAAACTATAGCATAGAAAACAGAAAGCCATGATAAACATTTATGTTGACCAAAAATGTTTAGCCTCCTCTCAGTGCTAATAACCTCTGAACACAATGTTCCCACACAGCTGTCAAGAACCACACTCCTAGGAGGAACAATGAAGACTGACTAGCTCCTCAAGTCTCAGCGACATCAACCTGGGAGCACAGGAAACGTTTCTCCAGATGAGCGCAAACGCTCGTCAACAAGGCATTTCTGTGAGCTCTGCACTCATTTTGAACCACAGAAACACAAGGAGATGATGGACAGAGCGCTGAAACTTTTCAGACACTCAACCCCAGTCACAGATCTGGGTTGAATCCATCATCATTCTTTAGCTCACTTCGCCGCCCCAGTTCAGACACAGCTATATGCAAATTAGTCTTGACCCTGTGCCTCATGGGAACAGTCCATCCCGAACTGCCAAGTCATGTCTTCCCTGGACCGGAAACAAGCATCCTGTGACCGGTTTCAGGGTAACACACCTCATCAGCTAGGCTAGCTTGAATCCAGTGGCAAAGTGAGCAAGTGACCCATGTCTGGGTATACCCTGCCAACTTAGGGTGAATAAAGGAAACACAAGGAGATGATGGACGGAGCGCTGAAACTTTTCAGATACTCACCCCAGTCACAGATCTGGGTTTAATCCATCATCATTCTTTAGCTCACTTCGCCACCCCAGTTCAGACACAGCTATATTCAAATCAGTCTTGACCCTGTGCCTCATGGGAACAGTCCAGTCCGAACTGCCAAGCCATGTCTTCCCTGGACCGGAAACAAGCATCCTGGGACCGGTTTTGAGGTAACATCCCTCATCAGCCAGGATAGCTTGAATCCAGTGGCAAAGTGAGCAAGGGACCCACGTCTGGGCAAGCCCTGCCAACTTAGGGCAAATAAAGGAAACACAAGGAGATGATGGACGGAGCACAGAAACTTTGCAGACACTCACCCCTAGTCACAGCTCTGGGTTGAATCCATCATCATTCTTTAGCTCACTTCGCCACCCCAGTTCAGACACAGCTATATGCAAATCAGCCTTGACCCTGTGCATCGTGGGAACAGTCCAGCCCGAACTGCCTAGCCATGTCTTCCCTGGACCGGAAACAAGCATCCTGGGACCGGTTTCGGGGTAACACCCCTTCAGCCAGGCTAGCTTGAATCCAGTGGCAAAGTGAGCAAGGGACCCACGTCCGGGCATACCCTGCCAACTTAGGGCAAATTAAGGAAGCACAAGGAGATGATGGACTGAGCACTGAAACTTTTCAGACACTCACCCCCAGTCACAGATCTGGGTTGAATCCATCATCATTCTTTAGCTCACTTCACCACCCCAGTTCAGACACAGCTATATGCAAATCAGTCTTGACCCTGTGCCTCATGGGAACAGTCCAGCCCGAATTGCCAAGCCATGTCTTCCCTGGACCAGAAACAAGCATCCTGGGACAGGTTTCGGGGTAACACCCCTCATCAGGCAGGCTAGCTTGAATCCAGTGGCAAAGGGAGGATCTGGCTTGGCAGTTCGGGCTGGACTGTTCCCATAAGGAACAGGGTCAAGACTGATTTGCATATGGCTGGGTCCAAACTGGGGTGGTGAGCAAAAGAATAATGGATTAAAGCCAGATCCTTGAGACTGGTGGGTGAATGTTTGCATTGTCCAGCATTCCGTCCATCAATTGTTTCTTTTGCATATGTCACCCTAAGTGGGAAGAGTATGCCCAGATGTGGGTCCGTGCTCACTACACCACTGGATTCAAGCTAGCCTGACTGATGAAGGGTGATGCCCAGAAACCGGTCCCAGGATGCTTGTTTTCAGTCCAGGGAGGACCTGGCTTGGCAGTTCGGGCTGGACTGTTCCCATAAGGAACAGGGTCAAGACTGATTTGCAAATGGCTGGGTCCAAACTGGGGTGGTGTGGTGAGCAAAAGAATGATGGATTAAACGCAGAACCTTGTGACTGGGGGTGAATGTTTGCATTGTCCAGCATTGCATCCATCAATTGTTTCTTTTGCATATGTCACCCTTAGTGGGAAGGGTATGCCCAGACGTGGGTCCCGTGCTCACTACACCACTGGATTCAAGCTAGCCTGGCTGATGAAGGTTGATCCCCTAAAACCGGTCCCAGGATGCTTGTTTCCAGTCCAGGGAGGACCTGGCTTGGCAGTTCAGGCTGGACTGTTCCCATAAAGAACAGGGTCAAGACTGATTTGTATATGGCTGGGTCCAAACTGGGGTGGTGTGGTGAGCAAAAGAATGATGGATTAAACCCAGATCCTTGTGACTGGGGGTGAATGTTTGCATTGTCCAGCATTCCGTCCATCAATTGTTTCTTTTGCATATGTCGCCCTAAGTGGGAAGGGTATGCCCAGACGTGGGTCCCGTGCTCACTACACCACTGGATTCAAGCTAGCCTGGCTGTTGAAGGGTGATGCCCTGAAACCGGTCCCAGGATGCTTGTTTCCGGTCCAGGGAGGACCTGTCTTGGCAGTTCGGGCTGGACTGTTCCAATAAGGAACAGGGTCAAGACTGATTTGCATATGGCTGGGTCCAAACTGGGGTGGTGTGGTGAGCAAAAGAATGATGGATTAAACCCAGATTTTTGTGACTGGAGGTGAATGTTTGCATTGTCCAGCATTCCGTCCGTCAATTGTTTCTTTTGCTCATTTTGAACTACGGCACGCCTGAAGAGAGGTGCTTTAAGAAATTGGGTTATTAGTTAATGAGGGTGACTAATCCTGTTAGGAAATAAGCATAATCCTTGTCAATAAAGTCACTAAATTAACCTGAGCTCAACCTTCTGGTACCTATGTCACACAGCAGACAGGTTTATGTTAAAGGCAATGTGTAAGGTATTTATACAGTACTAAAACAGTAATAAAGATGAAATTCAACACACAAAAAATCCCAAAACAAATTAGAAAAATAGATTACATTTTAATAAGCAAAATGACATAAAAATAACAAAACTTCCATGAGGGGAACCGAAGTATGATTTTTTAAAACGTTTAAATAAAAATAGCGCCAAAAAACATTAAGCGCCAACCTCTGGCAACTGGTTGCAGTCGACCGGAACCTAGCGGGAAAATTGAGGCCAACCTTGATAGATTGTGTGTTAGATACATGGACCAGGTTCGACCTAGTTTAAGGATTTACCTTGGTGCTTAGTCTCAATAATGGAAGTCCAACATCTTCAGTGAGGCATGGCAGCATGCAGTCGCCAGAGAGGGTTTCAAGAGGTCAGATAGCCGACGGACACAGTCCCATGAAGCTGTTGTTTTTTTATGGTAAATCCTCGAGCAGGTGAAGTGCAAATTTTGTGCTCAGGAAAGGTCCCACTTCGGTCAGACACTTTTGGTGCCTTCACCCGGACAAGATTTTATCTTTTGCATTCATTCCCTTTTTTGGAGCTTGTGTTTCTCCAGCTGGGCAAGGTGGCAGGCTGTAGTCAAAAAGGACTCCATGAGGCCGGACAACGTCTCTGTGAGGTCCCACTGTGGATTTGCAAAAAAGGTCAGAGCAAGGGTTACCTGAATCTTCAGTAAAGCTGCAACACACCTGGGTCAGATCAGCTTACCATATACTAGGGACTTATAGGTAATGTTAAATGTGCTAATTAGGGTTATGCAATTCAACCATGTTAAAAGGGTTAGCAGGGGTGAAGGGCACATAGTTATAAAGTCAGCAATAACAGATGGGGCAAAACTCTGGAGGTACAATGTACAAAAGATTGTAATTTCCTACAGGAGTACAATAGAGAGATGCACACACGTGCTGCACCACCGCACCTAGCAGGAAAGGGCACTGTATGTTAGGGTAAGCAGGGTCATTGTTGCAGCTGTAGTGATTACTATAATAAATTAACTGCATTGCAATCTTGAAGGGCAGGGCATTGAATCACAAGATGTGTCTATGACATAATATTGTTGTGCCCCCTGTTGCCTTGTTGTTTGTTACTCAGAGTCTTGCTAGGCAGCTCATCCACGGTCTGTGGCTGCTTTGACTGACCAGGTGTGTCCTATGGCTGTGTCCCGTACATGAAGCCTCCCCACCCACGTATTATCTTCTCATTGTTCCTGACCAATATATATGCGTTTAGTGGACTTGTGACTGAAAGGAACTTATTTTAAGGAGCTTGCTCGCCGCACTGTGGAGAACATTTTTTATGGCCTTTGATTTGTAACTTTATCAGCACCTATTTGTTGGTGGATTGCTAGACATTGGTGAAACAGTTGCACATGGCATCTATCAGTACTTAGAATAGGAAAGGGTATGTCTCACACAACACCCAGACCTAAGTGACCATTCTGCTTGGAGGACACTATGTGCTGTCCATGTCAAAATATGGAACTTTTTTGTGGATTAGAAATGCGTTTCCTTTGCCTTGCTTATATTATTTCAGACTATCGTTTTTAGTAAATTTGCCCCCTAAACAGTGAACTGCATATCAGGATAATCATATAGCTGTGGAGAAATATCAAATATGCCTAATGTCTCAAACTCTGAGAGACACTTGGTTAGTAAGGACTTTTCAAAGGCTAGGAAACAAATAAAGTCCACTTTTCTACAGCATAACTCTAGGCTAGGGCAGAATATTGATTATGCTGGAGTAATCAGCGTAATTTCAGTATTCCCACGTTACTCTTTGATGTCAAAATACAGATAATTCCGCGATTACTCCTCCTCGCATAAGTAAGAGTAAATTAGGGTAAACAAATCCTACAGTGAGAGCACATTTAGCAAGTATGAGGGGCCACTTGTGCTCGCTATTCGTGTTCAGCTGCATTTAGCGAAGTTTCTTAGCACAAAATGCACTAAAAAATAGCCCTAAATTCTGGTAGTAAGTTGGGGTAAAATCCTACCCAAAGAGCACATCTAGCGAGTGTGATTGGCTGTTTGAGCTCGCTGTTCATGTTCTGTTGCATTTGGCGCTATTAGTTAGTGCAAAATGCATCATTGCATCCATTTTGGACACAAGGGTGCACTTTTTACACTAAGAAATAGCACTAAACACAGAATTACTCTTTTTGCATAATTCAAGCAACATCGTGCAGAATTCTTAGGTAATTCTGAGTGATTACACTACACAGAATTACGTGAGCTACAACCACCCCTACTAAAGTCTCACCTGCTAAATTACTGCTTTCTGCCTGAAAAGCTCTTTAAAAACTTTGAGAAACACTGAGGGTGATTCGGTTACTCTGCTGTGGTAGTTACCTATACATCGAAAGAAAGAGCCTCCGAGTTATTAGCATTTTCTCACCCACAATGAAGGGTCAAATTCTTACCAACCTTGTGCCCCCCTCATCCCCATCAACCCTCGGCTCCGTGGCCAGGCACAAAAGAACGTATAAATATGTCTGGTGCTCTACTTTGATTAATTGAACCGTAATTCGCTGTCCACTCTGTCCCCAGAGTGTGTGCCTCCTGCCCACTCCCCATAAAGTCCTTGCTCCTGAGGATCGGTTCCGGTGCAGCAGGGTGAGCTGCCCTATCCTGTGGCCAGGCATAGAAGAGTCAGCATGGCTTCTCCAGAGCCAGACATAGTGCGCGCACAACGTGGAAGTCAGAGACCTTCGCCACCCAAATAACCATCCCATCCCCAACATGAGAGAGAGACATAATTAAATTGTCCGGTATCTCCATGACGTAGCTGTTTAATCAAGGAAAACAACAGTAATGAATGAAGTGGCAGTCATAAAATGGGAGATATAAACACAAAGAAAACAAGTAAGACCACACTCAGATGGTACAGCAATTGATTGAGATAAATAAACCACAATACATTTTACATTATCCCAGATTCCTCAGTCCAGTGATAAACAGTTCGCACATGTATTGTAGCCAGCAGCTTCTTTCTATCTACCTCTCCTGCAGGGGCAGGCACCGGGCCGCCCACAATTCTCATTCCCCACCAGGGGTTCTTGGGGCAATAAATGCATACAACTTCAGGGCACTGGATAACGGACAATCCCTGCAGGGGGGCCTACGGCCTGACAGGCCTCCAAGTGAAGCCCCCATTCATAAATCACTCCATGCAACCCAGGGTAGGGCTGCAAGGTCCAGGACCACCAGCAGGTCAGTCCCCCTTCCAGCCAGCCCCGTGCCCAGCAAGATCACTACCCATCAATTGATCAGTGTCAGCCAATCAGTCCAATTTCTAGGGTAGAATTATTTTCTTCTGCTCAAATTTCCGCCTTAAGCCTCAGGTGTGGGTGGGTGGGTGTTTCCTTACTATGCTGCTCCCACCGCAGGTCCAAAGCTTCCGGAGATGATGATCGCAGTGTGGTCTTGGGACAAAAAGGGAAAACTCTAGGACCAACTCCTTCTTAAAGGCCCCACTGCTTGCCCCTAGATGACGTCACACCTGTCGCGAGATGAGAAGCCACTGCAGGCTCCTGTCCATGGTGCAACTAATGGAGTCCCTCTGCTATGGGCAGGGTACGCCTGCTCAGGAGCCAAAGATTCTCCCTGAGCGTGGTGTGCAGTACAATGCAGCAGCACTGCACAGCGCCCCAGGCTCCCCGCCTCTGCTGGTCTGATCGCTGTACTTGCACAGCCATTCTGAAGGCCTGAGGGCATGCTCAGTAACATTGGAGCTAGGATTCCACTGGAATTAATGGCTTGCCCGCTGTTTATGGGACAAAACAATCGGGGTATCCAGGCCTAAGTAATACCTGGCCCCTCCCCTACGGAACTTATTTTAGAATTAAAGAACTGCCCAGGGTTGTATTAAATTTCACGTCAATGATTTTTGTCCTTATTTATGTATATTGCAAAACGTATATTTGTGGCTATAGGATTGGGTTATTAATTTCTGAAAAGTTTATACCAATCAAGGCAGGCCAGACTTTTTATGTTATCAAACCTTATGTTCAAGGCAATAGTTCTAATGCCCTGAGCATGAAAAGTTAACTTAAATTCTATAGACCTGGGTTGCGTGTAATGAAATATTCCTTTTCTAGTCATTAATCCAGGATTGAGCACATAGTTTTAATCTTATGAATAACATTAGGGTAGGTATAAATCTGTGATGGGTTCTGTAGCACGGCCCCCCATTCAGTACAGTTGAGTACTTACCCGGTTTACTATAACAACCCCTTAGATAGCGGCACACTTTGTTGTCTGTTTCAGGGAGGCTAGAAAGATTCCTATTGCCTATGTCAGACTCACTGGTCCACCAGCAGAACCACTCAGGTTTAGTCGGGTGTACAAGCACGACAAATTTCGACTCCCACGGGTGAAGCGGCAAGTAGCAATGCAGATTTAGGGAGCTGGCACTTTCATTCAAGAAAGCCTTTCAGAATTAGAAGGTTTAAAGGATCCCTGAGATCATGGGAGGAGGAGGAGGAGAGCCAAAGACAAATCTTATCAGTCTTTTTCCAGGGAAACTCAGACACTGCTGCCGTTTCAGGAGCACAAGTGAATGGATTTGGGCTTCCATTTATATACGATAGAAGCCGAAAAAAGTTAGGAGTACAAAAACCAGATCATTTAATAGAACATGTCAGATGTCCAACCCCTCGCCCATTTAGGTTATTGAAGGAGTAAGAGTTCAAAGGCGCCCTATATTAACCTCAGTGTCCCACTGGTCTGTGGGGGAGGATGGGATTCTCACTACTGCCTTTTTTTCTCTCTCCTAGGCAAGTCCCACAACAGGATATGGGGTGGGCTACCATGGGGAGTTGACAGAACAGATGAAAAGAAAATATGAGTCAAAAACGGGATTGGGATTGCGGCCTTTGTGCACCCTCTCGAGGAAAGACATCAGTAGTATGGCATTACAAAGGATTTCATACAATTAGAAGGACATTTCCATGGACATTTCCAAGGAAACTGCTATATACTATATAGTTAAAAAAGTTCTGTTGGAACTTTGACCCGGATATAACATGATAGCTACTGGCAAAGGTGTAAAAAATTTAAAGTATTAACCCTGACAAAATCTTGGCCTATGTGCAACTAACAGTGTCATAGTATATCATCATTACGAGTAGTATCTTTTTGAGTGAGGAGTCTCCTCACATAAAATGATAGGAGAATCCTATCTTTTTATGTGCAGAGACTCCTCACTTGTAAACATACTACTAGTATATCCCTTTGTGAATACCAAACAGTTGTAAACTTACATAAAAGTGTAAGTGTACCTTTGTGAATCAGGCCTAGAATCTCCCATGGTGTAACATGAAAAGGGGCGTGAGAAGCACAAATGACATTTATAAGCAAAAAATAGATTTCGGTGCAAAATCACTTTTAGGTGCCAAATTACTGCTAGTGCAGTTTCCATTCCATTGCATGGATGTTTCGCTTCACCACCCATGCACTCCTTCACCAGGAGAATTAACACACTTACAACCCAACAGCAGTGAGATTAAAACACCACTCTGACCTGATACAAAATATGAAGGGCACATTCTTCAAGCAATGGTTGGATGGGAAGGACCAAAAACAAGTATTTGCAATGCAATAGGTCTCGTATTTACGCGAGTTTAAGCTATTGGCATTGTAAATGACAATGCCTTTTATTTATGTTTTAAAAACCAAAACCTAAATAAAAGGCATTGTCATATACAATGCCAATAGCTCAAACTCGCTTAACTGCGAGACCTAGTGCATTGCAAATGCTTGTTTAATTATCCTTTTAGTACAAGGTAAAATTTAGACATTTTTCTAAGGAAACACAACACTTGCCCACATACGATCTCACTACCTGGCGGCACACCATACAGTCATAACGCGTTCTTCCTTTTGGATGTGATATTTCCACTCAGATCACACCCCTTGCTCCGCCCTTTCATTACTGCCATTCGACTATTCCCTCGCCCAAGATGGGTACGGACCAAATAATGTATTTTGCCCTACTCGGAGCTGTTTAGAAGCACTGTGGCTGATAACAAAAAAATATCCACGTGCAGCTTCCTGGCCTACCACAAGAGAAATGCAATCGTACATCTCTGACATAAACATGTTTATTCTACAGAGTAAACGTGGGGATAACCTGGTTTAAGCTAAACTATTCGCTATGACTGCATTCCCTACCACCGGCGCCACCCTCCATGGTAACGAAGAGATTGGGCAGTGACAAGGTCACCCCAGTCTTGTCCATTCATTACTAGTTTATACATTCGCTGGTTCTCACAGACAGGAAGCATGAGGCGCACATAAGACATTACGCTGTAGGGAAAGAACGCCACAGCTCGAACACTAACCGACCACAAGTGTCGCGCCCTATGTTCTGATGCACTATGAAAAGTAGCGATTCTGTATCACCTACCAGGGTTCACATGCGTACTCCTCCATCTTGAAACGACCAGGACAGGTGATGTAACTAAAGGAAACTGAGTAAAGGGATGAGTCAGTGGCAAGGGCCGAGCGTGGTTGATTCTACGTGAGGATGGACACCGCCTACAAGGTTGATCCAGCGGGTTACTAGCAACAAGCATTCATACACCGAATACTCACCTGGGCCCATTCATTTATACTACGCTAGCAATTTCCGCTGGTGGGTCAGTTGTACTCTTTATCAAAATCCCTGCTACCAATTACTTTTCTGATTGAAGAGTAATGACTTACCAATGGACCCTTTGCTAATTGGGAAGTTTAAAATGAGTGACATTCATTACAATTCATAATCCTGAAATAATCACTGAGTCAGGAAGTTTGAAAATGTTTATCTAAAGATTTAGCAGAGTAAAATACAGAACCACATGATACTTAAATCGTATATCAAGGATGAAGCATAATAATCAATTATCGATCAATGATGGTCCCTCAGAAAGGAGAAGATAGAGACAGCAGCACAGCTAAAGGTGCATTTATATTTACCTAAAGGTGCGAGAAACCAAACCCCTTGGCCAAGGAGTTGGAAAGATAGGTCTCAGGAAGGATGAAGAGCAAAGACCTCCGGACCAGGTTCAGGACAGGACAGGTGACCTCTCTATCAACGACGCCTGCGTTGTTCCCCTCTCTGGTACTTCGCTTCTCCTCGATTTCTCCAGTGTCTTCCTTTTAATGGACTCCGCCGCCCCCACCCCAGGACCTCTCTGGACAGCGGTTCAGTCTGCAATCGATCAGCTCATTCTGTGGTTCTCCCAGCTGACAGCCTTAATGCTTAGAGCTAATGCCAAAGAGCTAACTAATTTGCTAATTCTAAATCTATTATACCCTTCTACGCCCATGTACCTCCCATTAATTTTGCAAAAATATGGGACCACTACTTCTAATTGGACAGGGGGTTGATCCTCACACCATGTCATTTTGGTTCAATTTCTTTAAGCCCATTGTTTTAAAGTACCGCCCATCATAATTAATACATTTGCTTTATTTCCCACCCGTTTCCCATTGATTCCGCAATACATTTTATATACATTTGTATCGAGTTCAGATACATTCCAGATGAACTTGTGAACCAGGCTTCGCGACCTTGGAGGGCTTCCAAGTTGACTTCATCGCTTTCTCTGGTCAGCCTTGCAGTGCGCATGTGCAGAACCAATGTCTTTCGAGCTGCAGTTCAACCAACCCAGGACCATTTATGAACTAATAAAGTCAAAGAAGAAAATATTAAAATCACAAAATAAATGGTTTCACTGTATACCCACTATGTCTACTCTATTCCCGTTTAATTAAAAATCTATCCCGCATTAATAGCGTTAAAATATCACAGTTTTATTTGCGACATATGAGCAAGCTGTAGCACGTGAAAACATTAAGCAGCCATTTTAATACATACTGCGCAGAAGCAAAGGTTTCCCTCCAAGCAAAGAAAGACGTCATACCACATGATATGGTTGACACATGCGCAGTGAAATACCCGCGCTTTAGCGGCCATTTTAGATTAGACAAGCGTTATTTATTAGTTTTAAACACATAGGCAAGCTTCACTCGTATAATGTTCATGGGTGCATTTGTTAGTATAGACATTACAAAGATTAATAATTATTACTATGAGAGGATTGCTTACGAGCAAGTCTCATTGTGAGTCCTTGCTCCATCAATCCCCTTTCTGATGGCGTTTCTGAGCCATCAAAATACTACCCACAACCAGATGCCAACTTTTAGCATAAAATTGTCTCAGCTTCATTTTTACACTTTCTATTTTTTTAACGTCTCCTTTTAGTTTCTTGTATAATTCACTTTTCAGATCTTCTAGTTCAATTTCATCAAACTTTCGTTTTTTTCCTTTTCCCGTCACTCTATACATCTCATTCTTTCTACAACACTTGCACCATATTATTATTGAGATTACTATTATTGCTATCCCTGCTAACGGTACTAATATGTGACCTATAAGTCCTTTCCCTACATTAGCAAACCAGGTACCAGTAGACGTAATACTATTTGTCAATCTTTCCCATACACTATCAACTTCCAGCGGTTTTAGTTCCTTTTCAAGTTTTGTTATATTCTGTATATATGTTCCAATTTCTGCACTTTTGTCAGGTATGTAAGTGCAACAGTGTTTCGTCTTCAATAATTTACAGACTCCGCCCTCTTTTGCTAATATTATATCAAGAGCAAGTCGATTTTGCATAACCATAGATCTAATCGCAACCATTTCCGCATTAATCATTAGAAATCCTCCAGCAGTGTCCGTTGATAAACGATCAACCACTGTAGATAATTTACATATTTTCCTTGAGTTCAGAATTATTCCCACTGAAGGTATTAATGCACCGAATATATCACCTATAATTTCAGAAAAACTAGCTCTTTTACTACGTGTTAATTCACTATTATTTTCATTGCTCGCAGTGTTTCTTTTTACGTGGTATATCTTTGGAAATACTATTCCAAAATAACAACTTCCATACCACCGTGCAGGAAGCCTAAGGTAAGCCTTATTCCCACACACATAATAGATTCCAGGAAAAACTGAATCCATTCCTCCTTTTAGTCCTCAACCTCCAAGAATTAAGAAATTATGTTCACATTCACTGGTACCGATGAAAATATTGTTATACTCAGTCTTTAACCTATGTAGACAAATTTTCCCTGTCTTTACAAAATCTAGAGCCATAGCAGCTTGAGCCTTGCCAGGTGTGTAACTACCCTCTTTCTCAGCCCAAGGTGGCAGATGAGCCTTATGCTCAGGCGCTTTCTTCTGGAAATCTTGTCTTCTATTTTCTACTAAATTTAAAAATATCTTTTCTTCTTCATGTAACGAACATGTTAGATTGCTTCTATGTGCATGTGTTATGTCTATTGATTTCATTGTTAAGAAAAATTCTCCCATAAACTGTGCATCTTTACTACTAAGCACTGGATTCATATTCTTTCGAATCGGAACCTGAGAAAATATCACATCTATATTTGAATAATAGTACTGAAGTCTCCCTGTTCTATAAAATAGACTAGTCAATACACTACATGATATGCCATAAGTTAATGGTAAATGATGATATGTTAATCCTTCTGCTACTGATTCGGGTAATTTCATACAGACATAACAATTACTAACTTCCATGGTAGCTACATATTGAAACAAAAATATTGTGAAAACATTCAAACTAGTGTCGTTATCTGTTACTTCATGATAATTCTCTGATTCATCTTCTACCTTTAATTCTACTCTATTACTTTTCAAGTTATCTGTCCTTCTCTTCGTTTCGTTGTTAATCTTTTTATCCATTTTCAGAAGGTAAGGAATTGCTACGATCACAACTAACCATACTATAAGCACCACTACCAGACTACATATGCATATAGCACAGCATCTTTTACAACATTTCTGTTTCGGTCTCCCAGAAACTCTATCGTCAGGCATTTTTGACAAGGAAGATTTCTCTTCTTATCTTTATTACAAGTCTTTTACGTTATCAAGGTGGTTTTATTTCTTTCTCATAGGTCAGTTCTGTACTTGTTCCTTCGTCACCACTTTCACTTGACTCTGAGCTCTCGTAGTCTTCAAGCATGATATATGTCCAATCAGGACCTTTAAATTTGTTATTCACAAGTTTCAGTCTTTTGCTTTTTCGTCTTTCAGTTCCACTTGTTTGTCCCGTTAGGCTTGTCACTTCATTTACTTGTTCTGGATCTTCACTTCTGGTTGTTATGTGGTATTTTACTCGTTTAATGACACTAGGCCAATGATCACCTTTTCTGACCTTCCTTGTTTGCACTGTTTCTTCACTTCTTATTTCTTCTTCAGAAATTCTTTTATTTTCAAGTTGTGACACAGTTTGTTTTTCTTCGATTTCAGTTTCTTCTTCTATTTGTTCTTTTTCAGGTCTTATTGGTTTCTCTTCAGCTGCTCCACTGTGAGTTTCCAGTAACTGACCTTGTTCTGTATTTACGTCTTTATGCTTGAGATTCTCGTGATCTTCTTCTTGAATGTATTTTTCTAGATCTAACTGGTTCTGATCAGGGCTTATTGCACTTTGTACTTCTGCAGCCTGACCGCGTTTTTCTAGACCTGTCTGTCCCTGCTCAAATTTTGTTGTTTCGTTGTTGATTTGAGCCCAATTTCCTCTCCCTATCTGATCCTGCTCAGGTTCTCTTATTGTTTCATTTTCCTCCTCCTGAGCTGCTTCTTCTTCACCTATCTGATTTTCTTTAATTTCTTCTAAATTTGCTTGGTTTCTTGTTCTGTTGTAAACTTCAGATATTTCAACCACTGGTATCCAGTCCTGACTTGTGCTCGGTTGTTCTTCTTCAGCTTCCCTCGAATCTCGCACCTGAGACTCTTCGGCTGGGCAATCTTCAGCTTCCTCAGTTATCGATACTGTCTGAGGATTTTCTTCTTCAGGGTCTGGTACTCTTTTGGTGTGGCTTACATGAATCCAATTAGGTAATCCTGCACATTTCACTGCTGTGTTCGTAACTAGTATGACCTGACAAGGTTCGCCCCACCTGGGTGATAGACACGTTTCTCTGGTGTGATGCTTCACTACCACCCAGTCTCCGGGGTTCAGATCATGCTCTTGTTCAGGCTGCCTGGAAACTGCATCTTCCCCAACCTTGTGAGAGACAGAACGCACTAGGTCAGCCAATCCTTTGCAATAATCCAGAACCATATCATCAGTTATATTCAGCAGTTTACTTGTAGGAACATGTGCTTGTCTCATTGCTCTTCCCATGATTATTTCGTGCGGACTCAATCCAGTATTTCTATCAGGAATGCTTCTGAGTCCCATTAAAACAAGTGGCAATGCATCCGGCCAATCTAATGATGTTGATGCACACATCTTTGCCAGTCTAGATTTTATTGTGCCATTCATTTGTTCAACCACTCCAGAAGCCTCTGGACGATATGCACAGTACAATTTTTGCTCAATTTGGAATGCTTCACAGATTAATCTGATCACATCGTTGTTGAAGTGACCTCCTCTATCTGATTCTAAAGTTACTGGGAAACCGAACCTAGGAATGAGTTCTCGTAGCAACAGCTTTGCGACTGTAATACTGTCATTCCTTCCGGTAGGGTAAGCCTCCACCCACTTTGAAAACAGACACACTATGACAAGTACATACTTCAGTCCTCTACATGGTGGTAACTGAATAAAATCAAGCTGCAATCTCACAAATGGACCCTCTGCCTTTCCGATTTTTCCAAAGCCAATTACTGTTTTTCTTCCTGGATAATGCATCTGGCAAATTAGACATCTCTGGCAAAGACTCTCTGCTGCAGCCCTAAACCTTGAACTGTACCAATTTTGTCTGAAGCATCTCTCCCTACATGTGTATCTCCATGATACATTCTGGCCATTTGTGAAATCAGACAGTCAGGTATGACTGGTCTGCCATCGGCATAAATCCACACATCGTCATCTGCCCTTTGAGAACATCCCATTTTGATCCATGCATTTCTTTCACTCTCATCAGCATCATCTTGCAGTCTTTTCACATCATTCCATGTTTCCGGTGGTGCATATAGCATAAGCTGGCAGCTGATTCCCATCCTTTCAACCCTTTTATTTACTGACAACCTGTTTTTGGCACAGTGTTGAGCCACCAAATCTGCATATCTGTTACCGACTACCACCCAGTCATCTCCTGACTGGTGTGCGGCACACTTCACCACAGCCAATTCTTTTGGCGACTGTATTGCTTCCAGCAATTCCTTTACAAACTGTCCATTTTTAATAGGGGATCCTGAAGAAGTCATGAAATCCCTCTGCATCCATAGTTGGCCAAAATCATGCACAACCCCGTAACCATATTGACTATCTGTAAATATAGTTACTTTCTGATTCCTCCCAATTTTGCAGGCTTTAATTAAAGCAATCAATTCAGCTACTTGTGCAGATGTTACTCCTGGTAAATAGGATGCTTCGACTATTCCAGTTAATTCGCATACTGCATATGCGGCACTTAGTTTACCATCTTCATGCCTTTGGCATGAGCCGTCCACAAACAGCTCCCTGTCTGGCTCTCTGAGAGGTAGTTCCTGTATGTCAGGACGCGGTTTGGTGCACAATTCTGTAACTTGTAAACAATCATGTTCCTCTTCATCATCTTTGACTTCCTCATGATACGGATCTGGTAATAATGTAGCAGGATTTACAATTGTGCACCTGACAATAGTTACATTTTCAGCACCTAAAATTATTCTTTCATATTTAGTCAGCCGACTAGGAGTAAGATGCTGAGTTCTGGTTCTTGTCAGCAGAATCACAACTGAGTGTGGAACAAACACTTTTACAGGATGTCCCATTACAATTGATTCACTTTGCTCAATGCTTAAACATGTAGCAGCTACTGCTTTTAAGCAGCCTGGCAACGCTGCTGCTACTGGGTCCAATGTAGCAGAAAAATAAGCTATAGGACGTCTGTCCAAACCATGTCTCTGGGTTAGGACTGAAAGTGCGCAATTTTCTCTCTCATGGCAGAATAATGCGAATCCTCTTGTATAATCAGGCATACCTAGAGCAGGTGCTTCACATAAAGCACTTCTCAATTTTACAAAAGCTCCTACACTCTCATCATCCCATTCGACTGGGTCCTTTGCCTTCTTTTTCGTCATTTGAATCAATGGCTTTTCTAGCAGAGAAAACCCTAGTATCCATTGTCGACAATAACCCACTATTCCAAGGAACATTCTCACTTCTCGTTGGGATACAGGCATTTGCATTTTCTTGATTAATTTTACTCTTTCGGAGGTTATCCTTCTTTTTCCCCTCTCAATTTGGTGTCCTAGATACTTAACTGCTGTTGTACAAAACTGCAATTTTTCAGGTGAAACTTTATGCCCTTCTTCAGCTAAGTGATTTAATAGTGCAATGGAGTCAACAACACAGTCTTCTCTGGTATTAGATGCCACTAGCAGATCATCTATATACTGCACTAAGACTGAACTTCCTGGCATCACTAGCTTCTCTAAGCACTTTTTCAATATTTGATTAAAGATGGAAGGACTCTCTGTGTACCCTTGAGGAACACGATTCCATACATAGACTTTGTTCTCAAATTTAAATGAAAAAAGATACTGGCTATCTGGATGCAATGGTATGGAAAAGAATGCTTGGCATAAGTCAATCACAGTAAACCATCCTGCACTCCAGGGAATCTGGTATAAGATTACTGCAGGATTCGGCACTATAGGACAACAAGGTTCCACAATCTTATTTATTTTGTGTAGATCCTGAACAATACTATACTTTCCATTAGGTTTCTTCAAACCCATTATTGGTGAATTACAAGGGCTACTCATTACTTCTTTTAATATGCCTTGTTTTACCATTCTGTTAATTTCCTCTATAACTCCTGCTTTCACTTCTGCACTCATTTTGTATTGTCTGGTATTTGGGAAAATTGCACCTTCTTTTCCACTGATTTTTACTGGGTCTATTTTGGCCATAAGTCCTACTTCTTTCCCTGTGAAATCCCATACTATGGAATTTACTGTAGTTCTTAATTCTTCTGGCAACTCGTCTTTTGTTATCAAAGAGAACATCTCATCTACTTCTGTACCTTGTTTTACAATCATAATTTTATATACATGGTCTTCATCCGGGGTCTGAATTGCAACACCATCCAGTGTGCAGAAAATTGTGCAGTTCATTTTACACAACAAGTCTCGGCCCAATACATTTACTGGACTGGAATCACACACTACAAACTGATGCATTTCTCTAAAATTTCCAATTTTTACTTCCATTGGTTCGGTAAGAGGTGTTCTAATCTTTCAATTAGCTACACCCACAACTTGGATAGCTTCTCCAGAGAGAGGAAGGTCTGGGATGTCTGCTGTTCTCACAGTAGATCTGGTAGCACCAGTGTCCAAAAGGAAAGTAATATCATTACCTCTTACCTGCCCTTCAACATATGGACCTGAGTGGTCTACCGGCAAGGATGCGCCAAGTACGCACTCCTTCTCCCCCTCTCCTAGGCACCGTCATTGACTATATTGACAAAAGTCATCCTGTAAAAGAAATTGTGAAGTTACATACTCATTCTTACCACTTCCTCCTTGATATCCGACGTCTGTACCGTGCTTTGCTCTGCTTACATTACCCTGTATAGGTGCAGGTGGCAACTGACTCTGAGGATTTACACCCTGCTGTGAGTCATTCTGCGTCTGTGGATTTAAATTTTGATTTGGGCCATTATTATTTCGAATCTTTTTACATTCATCCTTCCAATGCCCCAATTTTCTGCATCCATGACAAGGAAATTTCTTTTTAGCCTCTTCTCTACTCATTCGTCCTCTCATTTTACCACCATTCCCAGTGTCACCATTCATTCCAGAATCTTCTCCCTGATTATCATTTGGATTATCCAAATTAATTCCCTGTCGCTCAGCCATTTTCACCTGAGCCCACATCACTTTCTCTTGTAGTTTCTTGTGCCTATCCTCAATGTCGTCTCCACAATATTTCGCATATTTCAAAATTTTGTCTATGGGTTTCCCTTGCCAGCACAACATGTGCTGCTTAATCATTTGACAAATCTCTGGTTTTAAACCATAAACAAATCGGTAGACAAACTGACTCATATTTTTATCTCCAATGTCCTCAAATCCACTATACTGTTTGAATACCTGCAATAAACGTTCATAATAGGCATGTACCGATTCACTGGCTTCTTGTGTAGTTCTGTCTATTTTCACCCAATCCGTTTCTTTTGGTGGTATTTTCCCTTTCAAGTAAGTTATTACCTGCTGATACTTTTTCATTACATCACTTGATGGAGCACCTGTCTTTGGATCTCTAGGATACTCTTCACTCGGCCAATCAACTGTGATTTTACAATCTGTCCACAAATCGGCAGGTACCACTATGTCAAACAAACCGTCTAAGTCCTTCAACAATACCTTTGACACTTTCACAAACCTCTCAACCTGCTTGTACCATTCAATTGGTTTTTCTCTCAACTTTGGAAAATCATTCGTAAATGACAAAATATCCTGTCTACTCCATGGGACATGAACATAACCTCCTCCAGGAACTTCTCGCATCGGATACATTTGATCTGCTTTCCCTGTTTCCTTCATTAAGTATTCAGAAGTGGTTCTACTGTACCGTGCCTCTTCCTTTTTCTTTGTCCATCTAACTTTCCATTTATCTAAGTCTCCCCATTTCTGTAAAACTGTCATTAATTCTTTTACTTGTAGTTTACGACCAGAGGCATTCATATTTTCTAAATCTTTGTCAGAAAAATCTGCTCTATAGGGTTTCTGTAGTACCTTTGACTTCCCTATTTCAATCCCCATTTGTAAGGCCAAATCTGATAATTTCTCATGAAATATCTTTACATTTCTAGTGATACTTCTGCATACGAACAATAGTTCTTCTTCATCGTAAGTATTTAGCCGATCTACTCCTACATTGCCTGCTATCATTTCTTCTAATTCAACCTTTAATTTGTAAATGTCCATGATCTTTGGGGGTGAACTCTGTCTGTCTGATCCTTGTGCCCATCTTTCTAAGTCTTCTGGTGTAACTACTGTGGCACTCTTAGTTCCAGATGAGGTCACTATATTTACATCTTTGGAGCAGCCAGGTGTTATTCTTCTAGGAGTACTATTTATAGATCCTCGAATGGGTAAATCCATTAAAGATATTATAGATTCGCAATCACTGATTTGATCATCAATTACTACTGGTTCAGGTTTAGGAATTTCTACCGGTGTAGGCCTTGCTAATGGTTTTGGATAATTTACCTTATCACCATATAAAGGAACCACTGGACCAATTGTTACAGGTATGGTCAAAGAATCAGGATGTGCATTCAACTGTGTTATTTTCTGTATCAATTCTGCTCTGTTTTTGTCTATAGCTTCCTTTTCCTTATTATGAAGTACCCTATTAACTGGGGGATTATACAGTACTTGCGGTACCAATGGTGTCTTTAAAAGTGGTGCGCTTGGGGTACATCCACTTGTCCCTTCCTGATATGGTGGTGGATTCTTTAATATTTCTTCCATAAATTCGTCTTCAGAGTCTCCAAATCCTGTCAAATGTTTTGTCTTTTCTGTGCATTTACTCCCTAACGATTCTTCTGCCATTAATATGGGCTACAAACCTTCTGTGAGCATCGCTCTTCTCCACTGTTTCATTTGTCCGTCCCTTGACTCATTTTGGTATCTAGGAAAAAATCCCCGATAACCCCTACTACTTCTGGTTCAGTCACATTCGAATGCCTCGGTTTCCCACTCTTCTAAGGCTTCGTATTGAGTTAATCTTGGTCTGGGTTCTAAATCATTCATCCTTAATCTCAAATTTTGAAGAATTCTCCCATTGAAAGTACCATTTTCTGGGAATGCCAATATTCCATCATTTTTGGTATATTCTATCCAATTTTCTAACCATACGCAAGTATGATAACCTCTCTCCATCATCATAAATGAAGCGGGCGTTTTGCTGGTGGAATGATAATTCCTTCTCTAGTTTTGATGAGTTTATCCTTCTTAAAATAATTCTTAATCTTTTGTAATAATGACATCTTCCTTTTTTCTCCGTACATTTTGGGTAGATCTCTGTGTACAAAATTATATTCTGCAAAACCTAGGAACCTCCTATCCGGACGAGTTCCTATTAAAGTCGGATCGCGTTTCAACATATAATTTTCACTATCCACTAAGATTTCGACTTCTATGCTGACAACCAATTAAATTCCAGTTAACATTTCTCTCTGAACCAATCCTAGCGCGGCTCTTCTGTGACATTTATTCTGATGACCCCTCCATTACAATCTGCGCTTCTTTGTCCCTCGCTGGTTTTCGACCAATCCCAGCGCGGCACCTGTGACGTCAGTATCACTCCTGTCTACTGACCCCTCCTTTACAAGACTCGTTCCACGCCCGCGGTTTCAACCAATCCCAGTGCGGCGTTTTGTGACGTCAGCTTCCTCTCCGGCAGCTGATCCTCCCTTTACAAAATCGTATGCAAAACTTTATTTTCTCTACGCTTCTTATTAAAATTCAGTAACAACATAAAACATTCGCTATCGTGCCAGTTTCTCTAAATTGGAAAAGATAGTTTCTCTCTCACTTAGTAAAACTTTTCCGTTTACTAAACATACATTACGAGTAAAACCCTTCCGTTTACTCCTCACACAAGCTTCAGAAAATACCTGCTACTTCTTCAATGTTACCCTTTCTAGGTGATATAACATCAAATTTTTACCAGCGTATTCCTTTGCTATTACTCACATGCATAGAGTCCCTAACAAGTACTGATAGCCCTGCTTAACTTTTCAGTACTATTTCTGCCTGACAGATAACCTCACTGCAGTATGGCTTCCACTTACCATCCGCTATTCAATTTTCCCCGGGGAATTCTGGACAACATAAAACAACTTATGAACAAACGGATGTTAGTTTATAAAAATAAAATTCTCATTACCCAATTAACAAAGTATAACCATAACCATCCTCTGATAGCCAGAAAACTGATCCAGTGGGTTACTAGCAACAAGCATTCATACACCGAATACTCACCTCGGCCCATTCATTCATACTACGCTAGCAATTTCCGCTGGTGGGTCAGTTGTACTCTTTATCAAAATCCCTGCTACCAATTACTTTTCTGATTGAAGAGTAATGACTTACCAATGGACCCTTTGCTAATTGGGAAGTTTAAAATGAGTGACATTCATTACAATTCATAATCCTGAAATAATCACTGAGTCAGGAAGTTTTAAAATCTTTATCTAAAGATTTAGCAGAGTAAAATACAGAACCACATGATACTTAAATCGTATATCAAGGATGAAGCATAATAATCAATTATCGATCAATGACTGTCCCTCAGAAAGGAGACGATAGAGACAGCAGCACAGCTAAAGGTGCATTTATATTTACCTAAAGGTGCGAGAAACCAAACCCCTTGGCCAAGGAGTTGGAAAGATAGGTCTCAGGAAGGATGAAGAGCAAAGACCTCCGGACCAGGTTCAGGACAGGACAGGTGACCTCTCTATCAACGACGCCTGCGTCGTTCCCCTCTCTGGTACTTCGCTTCTCCTCGATTTCTCCCGTGTCTTCCTTTTAATGGACTCTGCCGCCCCCACCTCAGGACCTCTCTGGACAGCGGTTCAGTCTGCAATCGATCAGCTCGTTCTGTGGTTCTCCCAGCTGACAGCCTTAATGCTAAGAGCTAACGCCAAAGAGCTAACTAATTTGCTAATTCTAAACCTATTATACCCTTCTACGCCCATGTACCTCCCATTAATGTTGCAAAAATATGGGACCACTACTTCTAATTGGACAGGGACAGGGGGTTGATCCTCACACCATGTCATTTTGGTTCAATTTCTTTAAGCCCATTGTTTTAAAGTACCGCCCATCATAATTAATACATTTGCTTTATTTCCCACCCGTTTCCCATTAATTCCGCAATACATTTTAAATACATTTGTATCGAGTTCAGATACATTCCAGATGAACTTGTGAACCAGGCTTCGCGACCTTGGAGGGCTTCCAAGTTGACTTCATCGCTTTCTCCTGTCAGCCTTTCAGGACGCATGTGCAGAACCAATGTCTTTCGAGCTGCAGTTCAACCAACCCAGGACCATTTATGAACTAATAAAGTCAAAGAAGAAAATATTAAAATCACAAAATAAATGGTTTCACTGTATACCCACTATGTCTACTCTATTCCCGTTTAATTAAAAATCTATCCCGCATTAATAGCGTTAAAATATCACAGTTTTATTTGCGACATATGAGCAAGCTGTAGCACGTGAAAACATTAAGCAGCCATTTTAATACATACTGCGCAGAAGCAAAGGTTTCCCTCCAAGCAAAGAAAGACGTCATACCACATGATATGGTTGACACATGCGCAGTGAAATTCCGCGCTTTAGCGGCCATTTTAGATTAGACAAGCGTTATTTATTAGTTTTAAACACATAGGCAAACTTCACTCGTATAATGTTCATGGGTGCATTTGTTAGTATAGACATTACAAAGATTAATAATTATTACTATGAGAGGATTGCTTACGGAGCAAGTCTCATTGTGAGTCCTTGCTCCATCACAAGGTGGGGGTGGGGAGCACGTCTTCATATTCTTTTGTGATTGGCTAGTCTCTAAATCAAGGCATGATTATTAGCAAGGCTGCTATTATAAGAGCTTGCACAAGACGAAGGACTGGTGATTGATGTTTCAATGGGATTGTGTGCAGTGGTTGTATGTATGTTGGGGTTGAGAAGCAGTCCCATTTTGATACTTGGAACAGTGCAGTTAAATTACGTGCGACCCACAAACGAGACACACAACCTTGCTATTAAGTTGACCGGTAGAACGCCAGCTCTTGCTTTTACTAGGTCGTGCGTTGCACTCTATGAATCTTAACTTAGACGTCACACTAAACGTGTATCATTGCTAAGCAGTTTCAGTCTAACGAAGGTTAAGGAAAACACTTGTATCATTTATGTTTCGTGTCAACGTCAGGCTAAATAACGATAATTTTTTTTAACATTTAGCTGTAGCAGTGAAAAACAAACAATTCCTTGTTGAAAAAAAATGTCTTTTAGTACTTAGTGGCTAGGTCAAACATACAGGAGCGTATTCACTATGTTATAAGCAATTTAAGGGCTTCTGCGGTCTGGCTCCACCAAGCATCCAACTTTGGGCCTGGGTAATCTGTGTCCGGGTCTCGGCGTCAGCTGTACAAAACAAGCGCCGACAGCTGAGAGCCGGAGACACACAGAACACGCTTCATTACTGTCATCACATGTGCGCAGAATCGAGCCCAACTTGGAGGCACCCAGCCCGGGAGAGCGCCGAGCTGGAATGCACCATTGAGGGGTTATTCACAGGCTACAGTACGGGCGAAGCGCCGCCAAAAAGCGTTTTAGCACAGATACGGCAGATCCGTGTCCATGCAGGAACCTGTTGGCAGAAAGAGAAGCTCAATAAATAAAAAGTACACACAACGTGTAACAACCAAGTAAAGGGGCCAGTAGCCATGGGAGGTGACAAATGATGTCATGGCCGTACTAAGGAGGGACTAACAAGCCTATTGATGAATCAGAAGCCAGCATTGAGGACGAACAATGACACAAGCCAATGAAAAATATGGGCGGGGAGTGGGCGTTGCTTCTCTCACGTAGTGAACTACAGCAGATCTTCACCAGAGCGGTGCTTGCGCGCTGACTATAGGCTTGACCAAAAAACAATGACTGTGGGATGCTGACCTAAAGCCGCTCTCTGAATGTAGTTAGTGTTGATTAGGAGTGTGTATAACTCATGTAGTTTGCTGTAGTGTAATTAGGGAAAATTACAGCAAAATGATGCCAGATTATGAAAGGAGATCAATCCAGCATTTAGCACTGCTTTCTAAGTGCAAATGCACCTTTGTATCCAAAATGAACCCGAGGATTCATTTGTCATAAGGAAATTGCACTAAATGCATCAGAACATGAACAGCAGTAGCCAGCAGCCACTGTTAAATGTCTTGTTCCTGTGTTCCTGCAGAAGGATTTTTGTGCCAAATTACTCATATTTAAGCAAACAGGCATAATTGTGTATTTTTCGGTCATTTTGGAGCAAAAGAGTCATGCAGATTGACCATATCTACTCCAATTACTCCAGCTTAATTAAAATTTTGCTCAGGCCTAGTGTTGATGACACGGGCTCAGTAAACAGCTAAAATTCTCTCTAGCCAGACCTTGAAATATAAGATTTTGACACTAACATTGGTGGTGTATTCCAAAGTGAGTGGGTCTGTAGCAAAGTGAGCTGCTTATCAGACTCCTTTCAGATGCACTCTCTGGAAAATCCCATGAATACAGGTCACAAAAGCCTCCATGATAATCTGGCACACAGAGCCCAGACTATTTCTATCACTACTGGAAAGGGCTGTAATGGGGGGAGGGGGAGTGCACTGTCTCTTTTCAGCTGCCGTGAGTAGTGTAAATAATCTCTTGTAGGGGAAGGTACAAATGCATATTTTGTGGAGAAATTAGGCAGAAGGTGAAGCCTAAACAGCATGACAAAGTTGGGATTTGTCTGGGTTGGGGGCAAGTCAAATATAACATCACGGAATTTTTGGAGAGTGATGAGGCAAAATATTACACTGGGAACATAGGGTCTCAGGGCTTTGGACGTGGTTACAAGACAGAGGGGTGGTGGAAGAACCACAACAATGATTTCCTAAGAAACGATACACAGCACTAAAGGTTTGGGGTAGGAATCAATGACACTGTGGATTCCTGGGGATACGTAGAAAGAAGAGGGGAGGAAAGCACTGCGCGAGCGATGTCTGGGAAAGCACAATACCACATATTTGTGATACCTTGCCTAGTACTGAAAACGATTACACAAAAGCTCATAATTCAATATTAATATAATAGAAAATGGTCTTGTTGAGCCATGAACTTGCAGAGGCACTCAGAATGAAAACGTTTGCATCCACATGGTCCTAACATCCTTCAACAACTTTCAATATCCTGATTATGTACACATTTGTATTTTGATTCCACAGGTTATAAACAACAGATACAAATGCTAAAGATGGGTCATCTTAATTTTGACTTTCAAAAACTGTTCACATCTGGAATCAGGTCTTTCACGTCATCACTCCAGTTGTAAATGACTACTATAGTAGCTACTGGCAGTAGTGAGCACCACTGATATTCAGGGGTGTTGGTGGAACGTCGACCTCTTAGTTCAGGTAGGCCAACAGTATCCTTGGTTGTGCGTCTTGCTGTGTGCGGGGGATGTTGAGAGCGAGGGCAGACTGCTCGGGTGGGAAGATTGGAGGGGGAACAACACGTACCTCAACCGGCAGCTAAAGGGGAATTTTGGGCCTTGTTCTTATACCACTAGGAGAAAAGCAGACTGGAAAAACAGGGGACATGTTCAACTTCTGTTTTACTGGTGGTAGTAGGTACTGTGGTGATTGATTCAAAGTACACAAGTCCAAGCCAGACGGCTCATTTTATGAGCACTAACAACAGAAGACCTAAATTCAATTATTATTGAGTTCAATTCTGAATTCGCCTTTGTTCTTCCTTTACAACACAGAGCACCCTGGCCTATCATCCACCGAAATCGTGACTGTTGCCCCTGGAGATCCTGTCATCCTCCCCTGCCTGTATCCCTGCAAATATAACAGCTACCAGATTTACTGGTGCAAGTGGAACAGTGGAGGCTGCGACCCTATGACCTGCAGCGAGGAGCATCAGAGCGGGCTGTCCATCAGCTGCGACAAAGACACCAGGGAGTTTCTGCTGTCAATCAACAGCGCCTCGCAGCACGATGAAGGCTGGTACTGGTGTGGAGTTCGGAAAGATGGCCGCTATGGTGAAACCGTGAGAGTGCACTTGAAAGTTAGCGAGGAAGGTAACTGTTTTCCCATATCACTTCAAATCTTTAGAAGACAGAACTGTGGTGTTTAGTGAACATTTCAGACAGTCTACTTTGCTGCTTACGTTGTGTGCAGGTTGAATGTTTGATTATAACACCTTTCAGTAACTCTAAAAACGTAGAGGGTTGACTCTGTAAATTAACAGGTAAGATTGAGAAAGTGTGTTCATCTCTTGACTTCTCTCTCCTGCTTTCTACCACAAAAAGAGAGCGGAGTTGCTGAGGCTGACCTCCCTACTGAGTCCGCCAGCCTAGGGATGGCAGCATGGGGTTTTAATTATTAATTACAATATTTATCACTCTTGTATAGTGCACACTACTTATAAAAGTCTGTAGGCATCGGTCTAACAAACAATACTAAGACACATAACTTCCCTCTCTAGCGATCCCTAATGCGGCTCCTCCACCCTCATTTGACATCGAAGCACCAGAAATTGGACCCAGAAGTAAAAGTGGGAAAAGGCCTAATGTTGATAAAGCTGATGAAGAAAGGTAAGCAAACAAAACCTGTTTATCCTCATTGAAACACTGCAGAAACAGAATGTAGTCTCTCCTCTGAACCTGGCTGAACCGATGAGCGGTAGAGCCATGTGATGGCCTTGCAGTTACTGGCTGCATCCTTGGCCGGGAGTGGTGCTGGCAGTAAGTGTAAGGACGCAACAGGCCTGTATAATCACATCCTGGAGTGACATCTTTGGACTGGAGAAGTCAGGGCTGGATTTCTCCATTAACGTGCATTGAACTGAAGGACATTCTATGCGGGAGAAATGTAAACTGATGTCATTTTTGTGTTACCAAAAACACTGGGCGTTTCCCATCCGAATTGGGAACATGAGTAAGGCTGAGAGCATGAAGCGGGAGTCACTTTGTTTTTAGACAGATGTTTTGAAAGACTCGCTTCCTGAGAGAAAGGAAGCCCCCGTTTAAAGAGCTGGAACGTGAGACGACCATTTTTTTTAAAGTATCGAATGTACAGTGGCGTGTAAGGGCCTCTGCCCCACCCCTGCCGCCATTACCGAGGATAGTACTGATACTGAAGCACAACATTGTCCGTACGACAGCTCGCCTCTCAGCCAGAGTAACGAGCCGTTACAGCTCTTCCTGCTGCAGGATGACACTCTGGAGAGATTGATACCTCTTCTTTATCTCCTCCCCAGCTCACCTGAGACCAAAACCAGCTACGTCCTGCCCATCGTCCTGTCCCTGGGTGCGGTGGTCCTCCTGCTGGCTGCTGCATACCTTGTCTTCAGGCTGAGGTCGAGAACGCGCTCAGGTGAGTTCTGGGGTGTTTCTTAAGTGTTTCAGTCACCTTTTTAAAATCACCCCCAAAGACCTGAGGCCCAACAATAACAAACAGCTCAGGGACAGCAGTTGTGGCACAGCACTCCCTGGCGTCTGCTTGTGTGGGGCTGTTCTCTCCCATCAACAGTCTTCTAGACCCGTCTCTGCGATTTAATGTCGATTGTTGCATAGTGTCTCACCTCAGTAGCACTGGATGGTGGAGTGGGCATCCATGGCTGTAAGAGTGGTTCATCACATATCCAAGTACTGTCTTTTTGATATTTTTACTTCTCCTTACTTGCATAGAAGTCGGTGCAATGTAGATAAACTTAATTACAAAATATACAAAATAATATCCCAAACCTCCTGCATGAGGTGGAAATTATCTTGATTTATGGCATCTATAGACCCCTTCTCACCTCACCTGCTTGCCGTACTCTCCTTTTTATTGAGTCCTATTACAAAGTGTTTGACTGTTTTCATTTTTACATGTCGTTTCTCTAAATTGCACACGCAGCCTATCCTTCCCTTAAAAATTGGAAAAGCATAATGGCAGTTTGCCAATAACCTTATCTCCTCTATCCTATTTCACACCACTAATCCAATTATACTGCATGAACTCACACACCCTAGTGTACGTAGACTTCCCAATATTGCAGTGACATCTAGTGGCCAATTACAGTACCGTGTTCAATTTTCAGTAAAATAGTGCTGCACTGAGTCTGGGCAGTAGGATTACTGTTACTGAAAGAGAAAGGAATGTGGCTAAAAGCTATCAAAATACACGATCAATTGCAAGCATCTGCCAGTTTAAGTAGTCGAAGTGCAATTTTTTTTCTGTCTACAAGTGCCGTACTCCAGCAAATTGACATGTAAACCGGGAATAAGACTCAACTGCTCGCAGAATAAAAGTTCTAAATATGTCCTTTAGAGCCTGCGCGGCACATGATGTATGCATTTGTGTAAACAGTTCTCTTTAGCGCTCCCAGACTAGTACTAGGGTGCTTTTGAATTCAAACACCTCCCACCAAAATAATGAAACATGTAGCATGTACAGACTGATTATGCCAGTCAGTTCATGAGAAGAATGAGTTGGATAAAAGTGAAAAACATATATTTTTTACGGCTCATCAAGTAATTGCCCCTCCTTAATCCCATAACCATGTGATTTTTGTTTTGTAGAGCCTGAAGCTGTATTTTGTGTTCTTTATTTGCCCTTCTTGTAATTAAAAATGTGATCACTTTTAATTAACTAACATCGTCCTTAGTTACAGATGAACAGATACAACTGGTTTCAGATCCTGTGGAGCACTGGGAGGAAATAGTCAAGTGGAGTTAAATATTATCTGCTCTGCCCTTTTTACTGGAAACCCTGTGTCCAAATGAAATTGCTTTGTGTACCCCTACGTCCCAGTTGAAGATTTCCATGCTGCCTTATGTAATACATCTTTGGCGTCCTTAACTCGTATTGGCATTGGTACACCATATATGTACAAACCGCTTAACAAAATAAACAAATAAATAACTTAATATCGCTGCCACTTTCGTCAATCGCAGGAAATGCATCCCCCTGCTAACGTCATGCATTTTTTGGGGAAATCCTTCAAAACAATTATGCTCTATGAACATCTCCATGTTGAACTATAAATTGCCCAAGTTCTCTCTTTTTCTAGCTTACATACTCGCTTAACGCTTGTTCGCTCATGGCTAGGGGTGAGTTGCAAACCAAAAAAAATGAGAACAGCACTGAATACATGAATCAATGAACGACTGAGCTCTATGAACATTTATTCTCAAATAGTCTTCAACTATACATGGAAACTTTTACTGTTGAGGAAATTCATTAATTAAAAAATATTGTTTTTTTATGAGTATATTATTCTATTTTTACATAATTTTTAATTTGGCATGACAAATCTCAGTTATGTACCCCCTTGAAATCTGTCATACTATTGAGTTCTATTTTCTCTGACCCCAATTTTTAGTTTATTCTTAATTGAAATATCATATGCAATATCATAAATATTTTACCAATATTCAAATAAATATCTCAAATTGTACTCAGTTTTTATAGTTTTCGAAAAAAAAACTAATTCTGTCAACTATTGAAAGTAAATACCTTTTTCTTTACACTTTTTTAGGTCGAGCCCTGAGCCAGCGCGCAATCGCTGCTCTGGGGTTGATCTGGGGTAGTTGAGTATGTGAGAGAAGCCACGCCCACTCCCCCGCCCATATTTTTCATTGGCTTGTGTCTTTGTCCTTTCTAAATGCTGCCTTCCGATTGGTTTATAGGCTTGTTAGTCCCTCCTTATGACGGCCATGTCGTCATTTGTATCCTTCCATGGCCTTTACTTCGAGTGTTGCATGGGATGTGTTATTTAGATTGTGAGCACTATTTTCTTTAATGAGGTTCTCTTACTGCCTGTGCCTTCTCCCCCCCTGCCCGCACTCCCGTTGTTCGCGCCTTCTCGCCCCCCTGCCCCCAGCCGCCTGCACTCCCATTTGCAATGCAATAGGTCTCGCCTAAATGTGAGTCCTATTGCATTGCAAATGCTTGTTTTTGTTGCTCAGGAGTTCTCTTATTTTGATTTGAAACATACTTTAAATAGGCCATGAAATCCTTGAAAAATTGCTGTGTTTCTCCAAAAATTATATGAAGTGAAAACTGCTATTTTTGCCTCCTGTGTAAATTAGGTATAACATTTTGGTCACTCATAACTGTTGTCAATGATGGTGAATGCTTAGAGTTTTTGATGGACGCTGATGCCGCAAATGATATCATTAATTATTTTGTGGTAAATGACTTACTTTTCAGTAAAACTGATACTATTGGTTTAAAATCAAAACAATAGTTTTCCGAGAGCATGCCTGAATGAGGGATCGATTATTTTTTTTCTGTAACGACTCTATGTGAATTGAATCAGCTTTAGCTACTTCATATGTTTTAGGGTGCTCATTATGTGTTTGTGGAATGTGATGTATACGCACCTTAGATCAGTGTGAGATTTTAATGCTGCCTACAGGTGAGCCTTAAACACCCCTGCTGGTGAGAAGGGAGTGCACTTTCGGGACAGAGGTCTTTGTGCTTGACTGCGGCAGTTATTGACCTTCCTTTATTTCTATTTTCTGATTCTCTGTTGCACAGATTTGGTTTCCGTCGGCAGTTTCAGGACAAACATCAGCCTGAGTGAGCTGGAAAATCCCTCTTACTCAGGGAAGGAGAATCCAGCTGCAGCTGATGTCCAGGAGACCGAGATTGGCCAAGGTAGGCCTACTGAGCTTTAACACGCCTGTCTCAAAGTGGATTCTTGTGTCATGAAGATGGGAAAAGTTAGCGCAACCTGCACAAAATAGGAACATATAAAGAAATGAAATGAGTTCTCATGAGGATATTTTCAAATTTCAAAACTGGTATCCTTTTAAGTAACTACAGCTCAGATAACCAGGAGTAAATGAAAAAAGATGGATGGAGGATGTACGTGAGGGAGGCAAAAACCGGAAGGAAGGAAGAAAATACAAGGCAAGGCAGGGCAAGCCAAGGTACGGAAAGGCAGACTGGCTGAGGAAAGAAGGGAGGTAGTAATTACAAAGTAGTTGAGGCAAAAAAGAAAGAAAGAAAAACAAAAGAAAGAGAGAAAGGAAGAAATAAAGAAATAAAGCAAGAAAGAAAGAAAGAAAGAATCCTCCATAGTTTTGATGACACTTTGACAATAGAGTCTATAATAACCTTGGGTGGGGCCGACCATAGCCTCACTAGCCAAAGGTATACCACTAAACAGTCAAATTAGTGCAATCAACAAAGAAAGGCTTCTGGTCATTCGAGCTGTTAAGAAAGATTTGTGGTGTGACACTTTTCATCCTCTTTCAACCATCTGCAAATACTAAAGGCCTGATTACGAGTACGGCGGTTCATAGTAACGCGGTACTCGCTGTGTAGTGGTGGGAACTGCCGCACTGGCAGTCCAACCGCCGCATTTTGAGTGCAGCGGTCCCACCTCCACAAGATCAGCAATCCCTGGTGGTGGCGCTGCAATCAGAGGCTCCAATATGCCTGTTGCCTCAGGGTCGGGGAGTGCCTGCAAGGGGGCACAGGTTGTCCCCCTCCATGTGCATTCACCCCCTGCTCCAGCACGGCATGGACTTTATTGTCCATGCCGTGCTGGAACGGGGTTTAGCGTTCCTATTGTGGTGACTTTTTAATAGGCACCGCGTTGGAATGCCAAAGGACCATCTGCTAGACCACGAGTTTACTTGTAATCTGGCTGGTGGCCGGCGGTTGAGTTTGGCGGTCCGGAGGGGGGCGCTCACATGGTGGCCCGCTCCAGGACCATTAAACTTGAAATCAGGCCCCAAGACTGCCTGTGAGGGCCCACTTTGGCATCCATCATCTAGATGAAATTGTAGACATGTTATTTGGGGTATTGCTTCATATTGTATGTGGCCTTGCACCCCCAGACACGATGTACACCCTTGGATTTGGTATAAGGATCTTCATTGATGTGTTCACCATTCCATTTTTGGGACATTTGACAAAGCATCCATTCCTCTCATATTTCATCCCACAATGGGTCCCTTAGAAACTATTATGGCTCTTTTCGGGTTTCAGTCCTCTTGTTATGGGTTTTTGCCTTTGGTGACTTTGATGTGCTGGCTGCCCTGCCCCTTAATGCAGTTTCTTAATGCATGTCAGTGTGTCCTGCAAGATATTTCAGATCAATGACTGTGACTAAACCAAAGGCTGACACAACTCCAGTCAACATGCATCAAATTCCACGTTGCATTCAACAATTTCTATGCATTTTAGGCTCTGCTTATGCCTCATACTGTAGCAGGTACTCTCTCTAAACTTTACAACTCACGTTTTTAGAGCGCCTGGGTGTTAACAAGTACCTCATTTTCTAATGCCCTATCTTTTACTCGATATATTTCTTGCTCTCACTTTTTGCTCTTGGAAAGTATCTTTTCTCCTTTTTCTCACAAACTCTCAATCTTTGATTACCCCATATCCATTTCTTATACCAAACATCCTTAACTCATGGTAATGTCATCCAGGCATACAAAGTAAACTGCAGGTTTTTTTCAGTTGCCCAATGAGGCAACCAAGGGATGGAGGAGAAGCACAAGTCAGGGAAGTGCTAAACAGGCCTATGTCTGGGGGTCTATGCTTACTTCAGTCTCTGCTTGGGTGACAGGATCGTCGAACTACCAATTCTTAAATTCGGCTATACAGTCCTATCCAGTCATTCTTGTCTAGTTGTCCTTCCTGGCTATAAAAGGTGAACTTAATTTGTATTTGCTCATGTCTGTCCACTCGGATTAATTATTGCTTTATTATGTCACAATTGTATGCTGTTCTATTTGTACATGTAATGATCTGAACTTACACATACTTATTTAGTGTTTTCTGATTGCTTGCTAGCAGCTAAGGCCCGTTCTGCAGAACTGGGGGACTTAAAGCCTATTAAACAATCCTTCTTAAAGGTGGGGTTGAATTGTCAAGATGTACTCTGGGAAGGAGGTGGTAAAATGTAGACAAGGCTAACATCTCAATTATGTGCAATAATGTCAATGCCTCCATATTTCTTGGGAAAAGGAATATAATGTTTTGATTACAGAATGATTCAGTAGTTCAGTAAAACATGATGTATCATTAGTAACCTGATTTCCACAAACTAGGGTAATTTACTCTTGTTTGTTCTTTCCTTTCTCATTCTGTGTTCGTCAGACTATAGAACAAGTCATTGAAAGATGAACCTAGCACTTTATGAAATATCTAAATAACTATAGAAAGAAATAGTACATTGGGTAAGCAATCCCTGTCAAAGGATGGATCCATAAACTATTGTTTTTATACCCGCAGTGGTGATTCAAGATATTTGCCATCGCAAGTTGTACCAGACCATAGTCTAACATCCAAAAATACTATTGGGAATCTCTGTCTATTGTATCTTCTAACACCCCTATAATTGCTATTCAAGGTGCATCATTCTTAAAGTGTACTGAATAAAAAGACATGATCTATAACTATTCTATAATGCTAATTTTTTCTTGTTTCCACCTTTCACTGAACCTTCTGACGACCTGAAGAGCCAAAGAACCCAAATAAGGTACGTTCTGTCCTGCATGAACTGTCTACTATGCGCCTGTGGTTTGCGTGTCTTTTAGATACAATGGAAATGTGACCAGTAGCAACTGAGGAGGAAGGCTATGAAAGATATGGCTTAGAGCTCTGTTCGACCACCAAACAATAGTCCACTGTGTTCTGCATCCAGAGTGTGCCTTATGGATACACTGTTGATTAGAATGACAGACTTGCGTAGGTTCAGCAATATAATCAAGTGATTTCAGGCCACTGATATCACACTGTGAGAAAGTCATCTTTTGTGCCCTGTTCACCCCCATTTCTTACTGATACTGGTGGTAACTGACTCTTACTGTGCCCTGAGCTCTGCTAAACAGGCCCAGGGCCATTGCTCTGATGAAAAAGGTATATGGCAATTAGGTATAATTACAATTGGCAATGACAGATTCTTGTAAGTTCCTAGTATATAATAGGGCAACGGGGATTCAAACTACCTATAAGTCCCTAGTAAATAATAGGACAAGGGGGATTCAAACTACCTATAAGTCCCTGGTATATTATAGGGCAAGGGGGTTTAGAGGCCCAGTAAATTTCCCGTACTGGAGTGTGCACTGCTGTGTGCCTACTGTCATATTTAAAGGCAGCCCTGCTTTGTAGTCTGTCTTTAAAAAGTAAATTACATGTAAACTCGACTTTGGTGCTAAAGGTACTTCCAAAGTATTAAACTACCTTATTTTTACATATAAGTCACCCCAAGGTCTCCCCTTAGGTGCCTCAGGGGTGGGGTGCCATGTAACTCTAAGCAAGGAAATTATAAAATATGTTTTATATGCCATAGTGAGAGAAAACCTGACAATTGTATTACCCCATTGTAGATTATTAGCTCCATAGGCTAACATTGGAATATTTTATTTAATTATAAATTTTGCTAAGAAGGGGCTAAAAATGGCATTCAAAGACTTAAAAGATGGGCAATGATAAATCCAACAACATGCCATTGTTCAATTTATCATAACTAATACAGAAAATAAGTTATAGAACTTTCTTTCTGTGAGCCAAAATCCACCCATAGAGCAGCCTCTCCTGATTGGTCAGCCTTAACAAGCTTAGCCAAGCTGCTTTGATGAGGTAATAAGTGGCCGCATAGAGCAGAGGTTATCTGACGAAGAGAGCTCTGCAGCTGCAGGGAAGGGATCAGAAAGGGGTCTGGGTAAATCAAACTGGGCTTCAAAGGTGAGCAGGACAGCAAGGAATGCCGGGCCTACATACCCCCACATCCAGTACCCCCAGCCAGATAGCAGGCACAGGAAAAGAATCTGAAGAAGGTGGAATGGGATAGTTAATGGAAATGAGCCACACCAGTAGGTTGGTTTAGTTAGCTCTTACTCCAAAGGAGGGAAAAACTCCATCTTGAATTTTAAAGTGCAATGCTTTGTGGGACAAAAATATGCCACACTTTGGAGGAAGCTGTCATGCTTCTGGGTGGCACCATGCACCTCGTTGGACAAGGTTGCTCCCCTGCTTGTCGCCCCAGATCATTGAATAAATAGGTGAGAGCTGCATAGCAACTCAAAATTTGCTGCTTGAAACTACAAGAAGAAGGATTGCCCTGCTGGAACCCTTGTCTGCACCACACAGGATTGCTCCCTGAAGGATTGCTCCTGTTGCACACTTGGAACTACAGCCCTGAGGACTTTGCCTTGCTTCAAAAAGGATTAAAGTGTGGACTTCCTGAAAGCAACAGGTTAACAGAGCTTCCCTGCACCATCTCCCTCAAGAAGTACCAAGCCTGGAGTGCGTCCAGTGGACTTTTAAGATTTGGCCAGGTGCATTGTGGGACCTGTAGACCAAACGTCCAAGGACCATCTTAGAGCTTCTATACCCTTGGATTTGTGTTTTGGACACTTTGCACCCTCAAGAGGAACTTCAGGCAGCAGTTCCAGAAGTTTGGAGAAGTTTGGGCCAACTTTTAGAAAAAGCTCCATGAGTGGACCGGCCCAATGTCGAGAGTCAAGCCGACAACCTTCAACTGTTACCCGACCTGAATTTCAGGTTCATCCCGCTGAAAGCTCCGGAGCTCCGGACTACCAGGATTTGACCGGGGCCTTGCTGAGAAGCAATCTGACAACGTCACATCAAAATCGGCCTGCTAGAGGGGACCGCTCGACGTCGGGAGAAAATGTTCCCAAAAAGTTTCAAAGTCCGAAGGTAAAAGTTTGACCGGGGCCTTACGCCTAGTGTATTATCCAACCTCGGGTCCATCGTGGTCGGCCTCAAAATTTGACTTTGTCTCGGTCAAGCCTGACCAGATGTCCCAAGTTGACGCTATATGTTTCTAAGCGCTAGAAAGTGGTTAATCTTTAAAATCCCATATCTCCAGTTCCCTATATTGGATTTTTGTCATTTTGGTGTCATTTTAAAGATTAAAATATTTCCTGTTTTTATAAATTGTTGTGGGATTTTTATTGAGTGTTTGAAGTATTGGTGTTGTTAAATACTTTACCTACCTGTCTGTTGAGTTAAGCCTGCCTGTTCACAGCCAGCTACCAAGGGATGAACCAGGGGCTAATATTTTGAGACCTGGACTGGACCTTATATTGTGTTGCATTGTGGCCTTATTGCTCGTGGTAGGTGCATACTTACTCTTACTAATAATCCACCTACCTACACACACCTAAATTCTAAGTGACCAAAAGCTGAATAGCAATGCTTATATGGTTTCTTGTACTTTGCATAGCCCTGTGGGGGCACATAATTATATGTAAGAAGTTATAAAGAGATGCTGCAAGCATGGAGTTGCTTGTAATGATTACCTGTGCATTACAATAAAAGGACACCTATCACGTTTACCAAGACTCATTCACAATCCGCTTTCTAGCATGTAGAGTAGTACTACAACAGAACTACTTCACGTGCTACAAAACGCTCATCATTAACTGTAAAAAATCGGGTTATCGGTTCAGGGGGGCGAAAGCCCCACTCAAGTAACAACCACAGTCCTTGTCAGGGTGAACCAAAAAAGTCACCAAATTAACCTATGTTTAACCCTTTGATAGCTTGGCAGAAAAACATAATAACGTGAAAACACAACACAAGAAAAATCCCAAACCAATTTAGAAAAATAGAGTAAATTTTGGTAAATAAAATGATAGCAGAACATTAAAAATGCAACGAGCATAACCAAATATATTCAATTAATTTTTTTTTGCAAAATGGCATCTAATCGCACAAAGCGCCACTCGCGGTTATCTGATCGCATTAGACGGGGGAACATCACAAGTTAAGGCCAACCGCGATGGAGCATGGGTCCGATACAGGGAGCAGGTTAGTCTCACTGAAGAGTTATCTTCTTAAGTCCGGCACAAAGAGTTTCTTTCGCCTTGGAAGCCGATAAAATGATAGCAGAACATTAAAAATGCAACAAGCATAACCAAATATATTCAATAATTTTTGTTTGCAAAATGGCACCTAATCGTACAAAGCGCCACTCGCGGTTATCTGATCGCATTAGACGGGGGAACGTCAGAAGTTAAGGCCAACCGCGATGGAGCATGGGTCCGATACAGGGAGCAGGTTAGTCTCACTGAAGAGTTATCTTCTTAAGTCCGGCGCAAAGAGTTTCCTTCGCCTTGGAAGCTGATAGAAGGACAGTCTTTGCTGTAGCACAATGATCCAGTCACCACTGGAGCTTTGCTTTGGCAGTCATCACAGGCTGTCGTTCCTGTAGTGTGAAGTACAGATCTTGCATTGCTGGTCATCACGGATGGTCACTGTTGGCGCAAGTTGCAAGTCTCACCAGAGCTTTGCGTTGCCGGTCATTCCAAGTGGCAGAGTTTCAGTGAGAACGAATCTGTTCATGTTATGATGAGTCAAAACTTCAGGATTTTCACCTTTTCTTCTTGAAGGAGCTTCCACTGATGCCAGACAAGGGTCTAGGACCTTGGGGGCAGAAGGTGTGGGGTTTAGAACTCACTCCAGCAGAGGCCAGCAGCAAGGTGTAGGCAGGTCCACAAGGTGCAGATGCAAGTAGGTCTCTGAAGCTTGTTGTGTCCCTGTAGCTCACACAGGAGGTCTGCTAACTGACCCTTGGAATCACTCTGGGTAGCCTGGTTTCAACACAAGCAGATCCAGTCTTCTTTCTTCAGACAGAAAGGCAGTCCTTCAAGCAGCAGGACAGCCCATCTTCCGAATCACAGGTCCAGGAGTGTTCTTATGAGTGGCTTTGAAGGCCCACTATTTATACATGGCAGCCGCGGTCCATGCAGGTAACAGCGGTGGGGCGGTGGGGCCGTGTAAGGGGGGATTTCGAGGGACGATGCCAAGGGAAAATTAATTATTTATTTAATTTTCCCTCAGCATCGTCCCTCGAAATCCCCCCTTACACGGCCCCACGGCTGTACCTGCACAGACCACGGCTGATACATGGTGACAGCCTTTTGTTTTGCGGTACTTTCCTTACCTACCACCACTACTGGGTCTTGAACCTTCTTCCTCTGGTCAAGAGCTTCAAAGTGTCAGGGGTGAGAAAAGGCTGGACAGGCCTAATTCCTCCATGTGTGGTGTAGGCAAAGCCCTTTAAAGTGCAAGTGGAGAAGGATACAGCCCTTCCCCAACCATCCTGGCAGGATGACCCATCCTGTCCACACCTAAGCCCCCTTTGTGTTATTGTCTAGAAGTAATACTCAAGCTCCAACAGCAGAGCCATTCACAGTCATGTGACCCAGTACATTGACAGAAAGGCACAGTTGGTTGAGACAAGAACATGTCAACTTTCTAAATGTGGCATTTCCAGAAATGTAACAAAATCCAACTTTACCATTAAAGATGATTTTAAATTAAAATTATTTTGTGTGTAAACAGCATATCTCTGATCCCAATGTAAAATAAGCATGTATTAAATGTAATAAGGTAACCCAGTGTCAGAAAATGGAAGAGATAAGTCTTACAATAGTGAAAAACGACTTTAGGAGTTTTTTACTGTCAGGACATGTAAATCTTAAGTACACATGTGCTAATTCTTAAATGCAATGAACCCTGCCCTCTGAACCTTTATACGCTACCTCAGGGGGTGCTTATATGTATTAGCAAGCATTTGAAAAGCCAATAGGTCTTGCCAATGCAAGATCTATTGGCTTTGTCATTCTTTTTAGCCATGTTGCACAGCAGTGTGATTGAGGTGCATGATGGCTGAAAGTATATTTTAAAAAAGTACTATGATATGGTCAAAACTGGCTGAGTCATAGTGCTTTTTGTTTTTTACCTTCAGCCATGCTGCACAGCAGCCGTGCTGCTGTACAAAATGGCAAAAAAACATTGACAAAACAAATAGATTTTGAATGGCGAGACCTATTGTCTTTGCCACGGCTTGTTTCTTCTGTCAGGAGGGGCAGGGGGTAAGGTGTAAGCAACCAGATGGGCGAGGGTCTGGACAAGCGAGGACATGGGGTTGTGTTATGGGGCAGGGGGCAGTGTACAGAAAAAGCGCTCTGATGAATCATAGACCTTTTTTCTGGTTGTAGGTCTGGAATCAACAAAGGTGGATGGGTTGGGGGAACGGGGCAAGCATAGACAGAGGAGAGGGGCAGGGATAGTAAGTGGCAAGTAGGGAAGGGGGCGGGGTAAAAATGGTAATTAATGGGTGGGCTCTAAGCTCCTTTAAAGTAACAACATTTCTTGCAAGCGACAGAGCTTGCGCTGTCTCAGTCAAGACCTAAAAACGGGGCAAGGTGACTATGTCCTTTGTTAGCTACCATCAACAAGAAATCATTTAACTGACCATTCAGCCCTGCCCCTTGTCCATGGGGGTATCAAGAACAATGCCATTTGACTTAATATATTCAGAGGTTTGATTAAAAGGAATATAAGCTGCAAAAACAGTAAAATAAAAATGTGTCCTATGTTGTTTATATATGTAATTATTGTTGGAAAGTGGATTATTAGTAGGGGCAAATGTATTTCTGCCGCTGGCAATAAGGCCACTAACACAGTATAGGGCTCAGAATAGGTCTTAGAAAATGATTCCCATGCTCAACCCTTGGTAGCTTGGTTGCGAGCAGGCAGGCTTAACTTCAAAGACAGGTATGTAAAGCATTTAAAAACACTAATTCAGTAAATAATTAAAGAACAATGCACAATAAAAATCCAACACCAATTTATAACAATCGGAAATATTGTTATCTTTAAAATGGCACCAAAACGACAAAAATCCAATGTAGGGAACCGGAGGTATGAATTTTTAAAGATGTGGCATTATATAGCACTTAGAAACCTATAGCGCCTTATCGGGACATCTGGTCGCAATAGACCGGGTCAAAGTCAAAGTTTCAGGCCAACTACGATGGAGCCCTGCGCGGCTACCCCTCGCGGTAGGTCTCGGTCAAAGTTTTTACCTTCTGACTTAGAAACTTTCTGGAGCTTTTCCTTCCGGGGTCTCTCGAAGCTCTCAGCCAGTCCCGATTTGGTGAGGGTTCGCCATATTGCCTTGCGACGAGCTCCCGGTCAAACTTATGGAAGTACAACCCCCGGAGCGTTCCAGCGGGACGAACCATGGATCCATGCCAGCTCGCGGTTGAAGGCAGGTGGCTTGGCTTTCGTGGTTGCTCCCTGTCACCTTTTCTTCGTTTGGACTTAGAAACTTTTACGGAGCTTTTTCTTGCAGGGTCCCTCAATGCTCTTTGCCAGGCCGGTTTTGGTGAGGGTTTGCTGGCCTCGGATTTCGCCTACTCCTGGTCAAACTTTGGAAGTAGGACCTACGGAGCTTTTCAGCGGGACGAAACTGGACGGCAGGCCGACTCGGGGTTAAAGGCAGACGGCTTGGCTGGCCAGGTTGAGTCGGTCCACTTATGGAGCTTTTTCCCAAAGTTGCTCCAAACTTCTCCAAACTTCTGGAACTTCTTATTGAAGTTCCCCAAAGGGTCCCAAAGGGTCTCAAACTTACTCCAAGGGTCTGGAAGCTCCAAGATGGTCCTTGAAATTTGAGGACTTCAGTTCCCACAATCCACTTGGACAAAATCCACTGGTAGTGCTCCAGGTTGAGCATTCTTGGTGGTGATGTCCAGGTGAGCTCTGTTAACCTGTAGCTTGCAGGGAGTCTACTCTTTAGTCCTTTTACAGCAAGGTAGTCCACAGGGCTGTAGTTCTAGATGGTGCAGAAGGCGCAGTCTTCAGAGTGCAGGCCTTAGTGATTGCACATCAAACTTCTCAGCATGACCCTTCTTGCTTTCTTAGGTTTCAAGCAGCAGATCTGAGAGGCTCTGCCCCTCTCAGATGCTTATTCCAAGTTCTCTGGGTCAAGCAGGAGGGCACTCCTGTTCAATGGGGGGCAAGGTAACGCACCGAGGTATGACCACATCCTTTAGAGTGTGGCACTATTTTGTCCCAGAGTGCACCAATTCTTCCAAATTCATCATGGCTGACTTTCCAGCAGGGAGAGAAGAGCTGGCTAAACACACCCCTAGGATGGCTAATCTCCATAGTCTCTCCCCCTTGCATCTGTTCATTCCTTCCTTAAGCTTAGCATCTGGCTGGGTTCAAAAGAGTAGAGTTGTAAATTACACTGGTGTCTTCCCCCTCCCTTGAAGTCCATGGTTTACGACTCCTCCCCCTGCTCTGGCATTCCTGTGTAACAGAACACTGCCCTCCCAGCAGAGCTGGTTAACCCCAGGGGCTCTTTATCACCTCTTCAAAGAAGCCTGGCTAATCCACTTAACTCTGACCAATCAGGACAGACCACTGGAAGGCTGAATCGGGGCTTACAGACAAGAAAGTGTTATAACTTCTTGTCTGTAAATTTTAGGAGAAATTCAACAATATTATATTGTTGGATTTATCAATACCATTCTGGGGAGTCTGTGAATGCTATTTTTATCATTCTCCTATCAGGATTTATTAGTTAATAACTTATTGCCATGTTAACCTATGTGGCAGGGGATTTGCAATGGGAAAAATGACTTGGGCCATTTTTCCAGCACCAGGGCTTATAAAAACATATTTTATAAGTACTCTGCCTATATCTACAGGACCCCCCCACCCCTAGAACACCTAGGGGAGACTTTAAGGGTTCTAAATATGTAAACATATTGAAGATCCTCCCTCCTCAGTGCTCCTAGCACCAAAGTCGATTTTGTGCAACACTTTATAACAAAGTGGAGAGTGAAATGTGCAATTTCACTTACCCCAGGGCATATAAAACTAATTTTATAAGGATCGTCCTTATAAATACCCTGGGGGTACCTAATATGCCCAAACATTGTATCCATTTTTAAGTGCACCGAAAACCAAAGTCGAGTTTGGGCACAATTTACTTTTTTAAAAGCAGTCCTGCAAAACAGGGCTACTTTTAAACTGACCAGGCTTCAGTAGTGCACACATGCAAGTGCAGAAAGGGCTACTGGCCTCTAAACTGCCATGCCCTATTATATACTAGGGACTGAGAGGTAGTTTCAATCCCCCTGCCCTATTATGTACTAGGGCCTTATAGGGTAGGTCTTGCCAATCACAGGGGTAGTGTATGTAGGTGTTTTCACTGTATTCTAAGTGTCTCTCTCAGCATAGCACTGGCCCTGGGCCTGGTTAGGCAGAGCCCAGGGTCAGTCAGAGACAGTTTCCACCAGTACCAGTCAGCAAAAAGTTGGTGGGGTGCCCAGGTCACAGGATGACTTTGCAACAATTATCATCAGATGACTTAAAGGGGGGGTTGAGAGGTTAAAAAAGAGGACTTTGCTTACTGTGTGATATTTTGGTTTGCTGCTCCATTACATTAACTAAAGGCTTTCTTATTATATCTTTTAGATAGGGTACTTAAGTTTCATTTGATCTCATTTTATGGAGGTTGAACAATTGCTTGCTGAGAGGACACAACTAGGCCATTCTTGATGTTGATGTATTTCTTGCAACGTTAATGCACAGAAAGTGATAGTGCTGAGAAACGTAACTCACTGTGTTTACACATTCTTGCAGTCAACCAGCTTTAGAATTTCAAGTTTGTGACCGCCGCCTTCTTCCTAGTTATGCGCTGTAACTACCAGACTAGACAATTCAATCTGGCCCATGTGTGTTACATGATATTGGTATACTTCAGACAGTCGCACACAGAAGAGACGTTATCAGTAGGCCTGGGCAGGAGTGGTGGAGTTGAGTGCCATGGAATTCCACAGAATTTCATGAAAATTCTGCAGAATTCCATGGAGGGGCAGAGTGGGCATGCTGAAGAGACAAACAACAGATCCCCGGGCGCCGCAATGCCAGTACAAACATGCAGACTCGTGTGGCGTGGTTTACTGTGGACTGTTGGTGCCACAGGACCAAAAGAAAGGCCTCCCGCCTCCCTGGTCTCCCGCAAAGTGAGGGGACTGGCTCTGCATTTCACAGTTCCTTTGGCAGTCATATATATGCTCTATTAGTACAAACGATGTCACTCACCAGAGAAGCCGTAACCTTTCCAGTGCCAACTGACCCAGGGGGATCATGGCGTGTCCTGAACTCCTGGCGTGATATTGAAGAAGGCTGTGCCACTGTCTTTTCCTCCTTTCTTCACTACAGGCGGCAGTTTGATTTCACGAAGCATGCAAACAATCACAACCCCGACCTCACCCTATTTGCACTCGTTATTGGACAATCTTTAGAGCTCTAGTGATTGGACAAGCTCCAGAGATGTGCTGAAGTGCTACAGTTCCACAGTGATAGGGTTGGAACTGCCCTGGTTCTGCTGCTTGGACTCAACGAAAGCTTGCATGTCAATGCCTCTTGACCCACATAATCCTAATATGCCACCACTGCACTCACAATAAATTCACTGTGCAGAATGCTGCTCCCCTCTCCGTAATAGTGTGTCTCAAGAAAGCCCATCTGTTTCTTGTTCTTGTTCTTGGTGATAAAGATTATTGTCTGTAGAAGCATTAGTGAATTTTAAAATCACTACAGCCCCTCCCCAGCTCCTCCTCCCCTCCTTGCCTACAATACAGCTTCAGTCATGAAAATGGAATGTCTTGTGCCTCATTTGAGAGGCTAAGGAATACTAAGGCTGTCAGAGTCATACATAACAAAACCTTTCTAAAAAACTAGGCATGGGCGCAGTTTGAGGAGTACTGCTACGTGGAACTCCACGGAGTGGAAAAAAAACTCTGCCGCTCTACACGGAGTTCCATTAGTGGGCGGAGTTTGCTGGTGTGCCAGTTTGTGTTGCGATTGGAATGCGGAGTGCGTCCTCGTGCTCCAAATTGCTCATGAACAGCACTATGCTGTTCTCAAGTGTGTTCTTGCATTCTAAATTGTGCGCGAACAGTACCACGCGGTAGGCATGGGCGTGGCCATCTTGCTTTTTTTTGCTCTCTGTTATGGTGATGGGCCTAATCGTAATCTCTCTTTAATCTCTTTAATATTCCTCTTTTAAAACTTACCTACCCCTCATTTCTATTTTTTATATTAGTGTGTGTCTTTATGTTTGTGTATTTTACATTTTTGGGAACATTTTTCATGTTTTTCGTGACTTTTTATATTTTGTTTATTATTTCCCCTTACTTCTTTATTTATTCTTTCCTTTTCCTTCTTTTTTCTACCCCACCCAGGACCATGGCAGAGGGACGGCTTCCTTGCAAGCAGTGCAGCTGCCCAGGTGTGCAGCCCCAGGCTATATTTGAGGAGGAGGAGGTGGCAGCACTTAATATTTTGTGCACCGCCACCTCCACTCTATGTTGGCAGCAGGCGGCAGGCCTGGTAGCGGATACCCCCTGTGGGAGCGTCGGCGACACTGGGGGACGGTGTGCCGGTGCGTGCGGCACACCTGCCAGGTTCGGCACACCACCCAGCAGCTGACACACCGCTTGGCTGACACTCTAGACCGCGAACAGGAGCTGCTAGACCTGCTAGGAGTAGAGATTCTGGGGCTCGTGAGCATATTAATTATTTGTTGTGTTTGTGTTCTACAATGCTAACATTTTTTTTCTGAATAGCATGCTGCTCACACTCAGAGGTAAGTTACATTTAGTTTACACTGGTATATTATTGGTGATCCAGTTTCTAGTTTCTGCTAGGCAGGTGCTCAGCGCTACCTAATCATACTCTTCATTGGCGCTCACTTTGGCTGATTAAGAAACCACTGCAGACTGTTCTCCTGTAACTAAAGTGAGTAGCGCATTCTCTCTGTGACTTTTTTATATAGCTCGTACAGTTCCAAGGTATTTATTTCACAGCAATGTGTAGTATGCATCTATGCAATGCAAAAAAGGGAGACTGAGTTGGTTGAGAAATGGGAATAGAATCTAAGATCATTCACTGCAATGCATTAGTTCTAAATGTAGTTTTTGTTAAGTAAATTTGGAATAGGGATTTCAGGATTAGTATGGGCAACTCAACGACAGTCGATAGACTTGAGTCGAAACTAGTAGTACAATAGGAGATCTGTTTTAGAGAAGTACAATTTGACTGTGTTTGCTTGTTATAAAATTTTTGGGGAGATTAGTAACTGAATCACTAATCTATTTTTTTCTTATATTCTTAATTTCTTTCATCAGCACCCAGGCGCAAGAAGAGGGACGTTGCTGAGGGTCTGGTAGAAGCTGTTCAGCTGGTGTCGACCACCAGCACCACTGCCGAGGGTTCTGCTGATCCCAGTAAATCCTTTTATGATTGTTGTGGACTTCTTAGGGTAGAATCTTGGGGTATTGGAATGTTGGTGCTGTCTATCATGAAGATTCAGATAGCAGGCCCAAGTAAGCCAGTATAATAACTAAAATTCACCATGTATGTTTGTTGAGAAGGCTTTCTGTTTCCTGCTCAGGCTCTAACACAGTTGAGTTCACGAGAGAGTGGCCATGGTCATCATGGACCACCCTCACACCCCCAATGCAGTGTGCTGCTGTCTCGTTCATTTATAGTTACAGTATACTAGCAGTTTCCCATGACAGTGCAGCGTGGCTGGAAAAAAGTATGAGGTCCCACTCCCATTGCATTTGCCAACCAACACCATATGTCTTTCGTTGACCATTCTTCCACCCCTGGCTTGTGTAACTTTGTGAACCAACCAATCAAATGCCCAAAGTGATATTTAGAAGATACTGCAGTGCTAACTGAACTGTAGTGCTGTATTACAGTTGTATTTGGGGTTGCGTATCTGGTATCTAAATTATGTGTAATGTTTTATTCTAGCCAAACAGAACATCGGTGATGCCGGCTCCAGTGCCGCTGCAGGAGGAGACGGGTCAGTTGGAGGGGGAGAAGCGGCAGCAGAGAAGGGCACTAGTAAGTCACATCATTTCATGCAATTACTATGCTTACTAGCTATTTCCAGGGAGTCATCATCAACATATGATCGTGAAGTGAACCCCCCTCCCAGCTTTACAGCCACAGCGGTGGTTGATTTAATATTATGGCCTCTTCTATCTGCAACTTAGCAAAAGCTCACATAATGAGCGTTGCTGGCTTGAGGGAGACATGAAATAACAGAAGGTTAAAAGCTAGGAAATGGTATATGAGTGAAAGGCTGGGTGAGTGAAAGGGTGCGTGGGTTGTTAAAGGGATGGATGGGTGAAAGGATGCTTTGAAGAAAGTGTGGCTATTGAATGGATGGATAATTTTGGTGAAAGACTGGATGACAGTAAAGCTTAATCATGGTGGCTAAGTGAATTAGAATGAAAGGATGAATTGATATTTGGATTGTTTGGATGAATAAGCAAGGCAGCTCTTCTCATGAGGAGCATGCTGCTCACCTACTTTGCTTACTTGGTTTATGTAGGGTTATCATTCAAAGCTATGGTTCTAAGTGGGAGGTATTTTTTTATTCTTTGTTCTACTTTCCTTGAATTGCTGTATTTGTTAAGTGAGCCAGATGTATCCCGCCCAACATTCATAATCCCCGATTCCCGCCCTTGGCATTTTTGCCACCTATGACCGAAGTGCAGTAAGTGTCAATTCGTGACTGCAGTGTTAGCTGTGTAATGTGCGTCTGCTCAGTTTATGCAGCATTTACAATGTTTTCAATGCATTGCAAACTGAACACACAAGATGTGTTGTTTCCCTTTGCCCACTCAGTCACCTCTTAGTACTTCACTCAATTATGTTTTTCCTAAGTTCTTCAATCCCAGCCTACCAAATTGGAAAATTCATTCTTGGCATATGCCACATTTAATTCTATAACCATGTGAAGCGAAGTGATTCCAGAATATATTTCATGGTTTCCCATAACAGATTTATTTTACACTGGTTCAGATTTTTCCCTTTCGAATTGTACAGTGAATAAGCCAAAGATGATGAATCAATGATCAGTGTAGTGGCCCCTATATTCTATATAAAAAAAGATGTACCCTACCTGTCTAATCCCTCTACCCTACCCTCTGCAGTGGAGGAAATCAAGTTTCCTTTCCTTGTTTACTGCCCAGCGAATGAATTTGTTTGAAATATGTGGTGGTTGGCAAGGCCACAGAGTAAAGTGGGAGTAAGTACATGATTTGATGTCAAGTTTGACGTATAGGATACACAGTGCCAAATGTGCCAAATGCAAACTATATAGCTCATTGCTTTTCCTGTAGTACAGTCCATCAGATTCATTTTCCCCCAATGTCTACTTACAGCAGACAGGATAATATATTAATTTCCACATTTCATACATGAGGTGTGTGATGTAGTATCTTATTTATTATTCATCTGTCTCTTAGTAGATAGGGTAGAAGGAGAAATGCATTTGGCGAAGAGCAGGGCCATTGGAATTAAAAATAGATCATTGTGAACTACAGCTTCAGAGAGTAGCAAATTAGCCAACGCGCTGGCTAGCAATGAGCATGGCTTCAATATTTTAGCACAACACACAATTGGTACTTCATATAGTGCATAATGCCGTACTCATTAATGAGAGGTAATTTATTTTTCAACTCAAAGTGTCTGACTCTGTTTATAATTACTTGAAAAGCCTTTACAAGAAAAAAATAATCAAATCACTGTTTTTTTAATCTGTTGATGTTATTCTGCCTTTTAATACTTTTCTGCCACACAGTCAGTGCTTTTTATTTGTATGCAAGGCATGTGTGGGTAAAACATACAATTGGCCTTGTGACTCTCCTAATCATAATCACATCACATGGCCCTAGGGGACCAGCAATGTACTGCTACTGTGCCACCCAGTAATTGAAAACAATTGTTTGCACAGAGCATTATTTACAATTTGTCTTTTTTGTTTTTTTCAATATAGCTGCTCCTGCTGGTCCAGTTGGACCACCCACTAGGCAGGAGATAGTGGCCCGTTAGCGGTGGCAGAGGCTGGAGTGTATCCAGCTAGAAAACTGGCGGCTGGTGGTCCTGGAAGAGAGGGAGGAGGAGGAAAGTAACACACCTCAGCCGGCCACCAGTGCAGCCAGTCCTCCTCAGCCTCCAGCCTCCTGTCCATTCCATCGCCGCCGCCGCCAGCCAGCTGCTGCCACCCCCTACCACACTGACAGCAGGCCATTGCTGCACGGCATCCTGCAGTGGCTGAACACCATCGAGGGCTGGCTCACCACGATGGGGCAGAGCATGGACCAGCTCTGGACCGATATCCATAATACCCTCTTTTAGCCTTTTTTAAATATTTTGTTTTGGTGGGGGGACTTGTTGTTTTTGGGGCTGGATAAAGAGGGTGGGAAGGGTGTTGGGACTGGAGTGACTTTTTCCTTGGACATTATGAGTTTTGGGGCTTGGGTCAGTTTTGTTTGGGGAGAGTGGTGGGCGTATTGTTTGGGTGGAGAGGGTGTTTTTTCTATAAATAAATAAAGGGGAAAACTATTCTATTCAATCCAAATTTATGCCTGAAGTATCTTGTTTTAATTTTACTTTGCACTGCTGCCTTCCACTAGTTTTATGCAGCATGTTTATGTGCTTTTAACTTAAGAGAGAGTGTAGGGCTTAGTTATAGAGTTATGCTTCTCTAACTATCTTGACTATTAGGGGGATTGCTGCCATGATGACCTATATTGTCTACAACAACCTAGAAAAACAACAGTAGCAGTTAGTTACTTACTTACTAAGATAGAGACCCAAGTTATCAGATATCTAAATGTTCTGTCTTCTAGTTTGGGGAGTGAACCCACCCATCTAGTTCTTTTGATATGATTGTTAAATGAAAAATAATACTGTACTGGAAAATTAGGTGGTGCGTCTGCATTCTCTTTGGGAATGTCCACTCTTTGGTGCCTGTCTGAACTGGTCTGGTACGTAAGCAGGAGTGTTGTTGAGCTCAGCTAGCTTTCGCCTTTCATTCGTTCAGGAGACTAGAAGAAGACCTGCGTATTGTAAAAGAGAAACTGTATTTTAGAGTCAAGGAGAAGGACAGAAGGAAGGTAAGCTTCATAAGGAGTGTATCTAGAAGGCTCAGAAGCAGAGCAAAAAAAACAAGAGGGGGACTCAGAGTTTCACTTTTGCTACAAGTCTAACACACACATACACACACATAGTAGCATTTCACAAATGCACCTCTCTCTATTCCATATAGCTGAGTACTAGGCCTCAGACTCTTGGTTTACCTTTGAACTGAAGTCAATAACTTCTTGCTTCTAGCTGTTGATGAGGTAGTCCGGGGCTCCTGCCCTGAGTTCTTCCATGATCCTCCTCCTGACTCCAAGTAACTCCAACCCAGATGTGTCATCATCATGACCCGAACAAGATAGACGTGCAGTGCACTGATGTTTAAGAACAAGTAGAGAACAGAATTACAATATTTTTGCATATGTTTTTGTTAACTAAAGTGACTGTTCTGGTCTGTGAAGAAATAGAAAAAAAGGAGAGGACCCTACAATTGGATCTGGCTAAGTGTAAAAGGGCCAATCACCTCCAGGGAAAAAATGATCGCACATCACTCAGGCCCCAAACATTGCAAATCAATAATCATTTCAACAAATTTCCCGCATTAGAGTTCAACACACCCTCCCTCACTGTCAGCCTCCACATTAATCGACACTTACAGTCACTCGATAATCTGATTACTTATTGGTGCAATGGTTACCTGTTCCAATCCAGACACGTTGGAAGGTACACTATCTCACACTATCTCCCTTTTAATGCAAGCAGCAGATTGGAATTTGGCATTCTTGACTCTCAAACGAATGTCTGGGGCAGCCACCCTAGATGATGAAAGAAACAGAAGGATTATAGGAGTGGACCATACAGGTTAATTCATTTTCGCTAAGTAAGTTTGTGAAGGCCAATCACCTCCAGAGAAAAAATGATCACTCATCACTCAAGCCCCAAACATTGCAAATCAATCATCTCAGGCAAGTTCCTACATTACAGTTCAACACCCTCCCTCACTGTCTGCCACCACATGAATCATCAATCATCATCATCACTCACACAATCAGTCACTCACTGTTGCAATAGTTGACGTTACCTCTTCCAATCCAAGCACGGGTAGTTTAGGAATTATGTATTGAATCATCTTTGATGCAGACAACACATTGGAATTTGGTATTGGCAGGCAGTCTTGTAGATAATAAATGGGGCAGACCTTCTAGTGCTAAGTGATGCGAAAAGCGATAGACAATAGGCATGCGACAGGAGCAGGCATTGTCCCCAATGTCATGAAGGAATTCTTCAATGAGGCGTCTTCAATGCACATTGGTCCAACTGCAATCTCGCAATATTTGTGACTAATAAAAAAGGTGGGGCAGCATAAATCTGACACAAAAATAGTATTGGTGCTCTAGCTAAATTTTTTTTTATGAAGATAGAACTAAGTTCAACAAGAAAAAATTAAAAAGTTCCATTAGGGGCAATGGCATACTTAGTCCATGAAGTAGAGTTCGTCCTCAAACTCAGGCGGTTTACCCAGAAGTTGGTCAGCTAATACATTTGATTACATTTCGGACCAATCACCCTCCTCCTCCTACTGAGCTGCTGTTTCAGGAATGGTGTAATTGTGTGGTATAAAATGTTGGTTCATTTTGATCACAGTCAATCTCTCCACGTTTTGAGGCAAGAGACTGGTCATTCTCACTGTAACAACTGCACCAGCTGCACTGAACACACGTTCAGCAGACACACTGGTGATAGGAAAAGCCAGATACTTTATTGCCAGCCGGCTGAGCTCTGGCCATTGGCACATCTTCCCATACCAATACATCAATGGATTTTGATCCACATTGACCTCTTTTGGATCAGCCAGATACTCCTAGAACATCCTGTGTATGGTCAATAGTACTGCCACTTGCTCAACCTGTTTTGCCATCGCCTCTGCACTGGACTTGAGCCCTGCCGATTGAAACCAATACAATGTTATGTTATGTTATTTTATTTTATAATGCGCACAGATACTCAGGAGTGTCCCGGCGCGGAACCAAGAGGGGAGGGAGACTGAACTAAACAAAGAGATACATTTTCAGGTTCTTTTTAAAAACCAATGGATCCTTGATGTTCCGAAGAGCAAAGGGAAGGGCATTCCACGCCACAGCAGCTTTCCGGGCGAGAGAGCTGCCACCTAACCTCTGGCATTTAAAGCGGGGAACCTGGGCAAGAAGTTGAGATGAAGAGCGCAGTTGTCTCAGAGGGGCATAGAAGGAGAAGTGTTTTTGCAGGTAGGTAGGGCCGTGGCCGTGGAGAGCACGATGGGCAATGACTAATGATTTAAACTTAACCCTTACTGCCACGGGCAGCCAGTGCAATGAGCGAAGGTGTTGTCTCACACTACTTCTGAAGGGAATGTCAAGGAGAAGACTGTCTGCCACATTTTGGACTACCTGAAGCTTCTTCAACAGATAACCAGGGCTGCCCACATAGAGAGCATTGGTGTAGTCCAGCCGAGATAAAATAAGGGCGCAAATTACTGTCTCCTTCGCATCCCTAGGCAGGAGAGGGAGAAACTTCCTTAAGGTTTTAAGAAGACCGAAACTGTTTCTGGCTAACTTAACCTGGGTAAGGAAGGAAAGATTTTCTTCAAACCACACCCCCAAGTTCTTAGCGGGCTTCCCAAGTGAAGTTGGCAAGGGGAACTCGGGTGGCCAGAGAGTATCCCTAAACTTAGGTGGAAATTGTCCAAAGAGGAGAATCTCGGACTTCTCTTCGTTACATTTAAGCTGCGCGGAAGCAAGCCATTTAAAAACAGAAGACAGACAGTGGTTTCCAGAAGAGACTGAGTCGTATTTTTCTCCCATGTAAAAAGGAGCTGAGTATCATCAGCGTAGGCGATAATCTTCGCCCCTAATTCTTCTGCCAGATAGACCAAAGGAGTCACGTAAATGTTGAAGAGAAGGGGGCTAAGAGAAGACCCCTGGGGGACACCTGTGGTCACTGTCTGGGGAGCGGAAGAGGACGGCGGAAGCCAGACCTGCTGGACCCATCCTTCCAAGAAGGACCTAAGCCAGCCCCAAGCACTGCCAGAGACCCCCATCTCGGCAAGTTGCGTGAGAAGCAGTGATTGCGGGACCGTGTCAAACGCCACCGACAGGTCGAGCAAAATCAATGCCGCCCTTCCGCCGACGTCCAAACACTCCCAAATGGCTTCCGAGACCTCCACCAGAGCAGACTCCGTACTGTGGGAGGCCCTAAACCCTGACTGGGCCGGGTACAGGAGGCCTGCGCTTTCAAAAAACTCGGTGAGTTGTTTAGTCACCACCTTCTCACAGACCTTAGCTAGACTAGGTAAGAGGGAGATGGGTCAGAAATTCCCAGGGCTAAGGGGGTCCAAAGAAGGCTTTTTTAAGAGGGGAAGAATCTTGGCCTGCTTCCAAACCTCTGGAACGCAAGACTTCTGCAGGGACAGATTAATAATGCCGTTCACTTCAGCATTGATAGTTTCTGCAGCGGATACCAACAGTCTGGCTGAGCAAGGGTCCGAAGGTGAGCCCGACTTTAGGCCCTTGAGGATTTTGAGAGAGTCAGACAGGTCCACGAGCCTGACTGCCTGCAAGGAGTGAGTAAAAAAAAAATCAAAATTTAAAAAATAAAAAAATCTAAATAATAAAAAAACTAATTCAAAAAAGGAAAAAATGTAAATTAATGTTCTAATTTAAAAAAAAAAAACGAAAAATAACCTAAAATTAAAAAAATACAAATACAAAAATTACAAATAAGTGAAATTATCCTCAAGCATATTAATTTGTTAAACTGCTATCATCCTCAGCCATCCATGCAAGCCTATGGCAAAAGACCACACTGGATCGATGCACAAAATGGCTGCCAGCCGGTGCCAAATGGTTATCATCAACAACAACAATGAGCAAGGAGGCATGGCCACAACAAAGAAGACATGCAGGCCTATGGCAAAGCACACTGGCTGGCTACACAAAATGGCCTCCAGCCACATGGTCACAACAACAGCAACAACCAGCAAGGACGCATGGGCACAAACAAAGAAGGCATGCAGGCCTATGGCAAAAGCACACTGTCTGGCAACACAAAATGGCCACCAGCCACATGGTCACAACAACAAGCAGGAGGCCTGGAAACAAAGAAGACATGCAGGCCTATGGCAAAAGCACACTGGCTGCTGCCTACACAAAATGGCCACCGACCACATAGTGAAACAGCAAGCAAAGAGGCATGGCCACAACAAAGAAGACTTGCAGGCCTATGGCAAAGCACACTGGCTGGCTACACACAATGGCCGCCAGCCACATGTTCACAACAACAACAACCAACAAGGAGGCATGGCCATAAACAAAGAAGGCATGCAGGCCTATGACAAAAGTACACTGGCTGTCTGCACAAACTGGCCTCCAGCCACATGGTCACAACAACTAGCAAGAGGCCTGGAAAACAAAGAACACATGCAGGCCTATGGACACTGACAATACAAAATGTCCCCTTGCCACATGGTTATGGGGAACAAAGACACACACACACTAGCCAGACAAAGGAGGCATGGTAACACAGAGAGCACAGCAATAATTCAGCAATGCCAAAAACGAAAATTAACAGGGCTAAAAATGTTTACAACAACACACATCCTCCAAAGGTATTAACCCACCTATAAACTGTTTGCAGGAAAAAAACATGAAATACCACAAAAAACACAATTTGTATTTTAATCCAATGCCACCAATGGCCTAAATGAGGTTTACATTAAAAAGACACCACATAAACAGTTGTTTCATGCACCCATGACTAGTATAGGGCCTACTGTCTGGAAGGCCCATTGGCATACTAGGCCTCATAGTAAATTAAATAATTATTGCAAATTTTTTTTTTTTTTAAACATGGAGAGAAAATGTAGTAAACTGTGCAACATTTTCCTTTACAAAAAAAGAAAATTAAATGCAGGCCACCCACCACAATACATTTTAAAAATCGAATAAAAGTACAAATAAATCCTGGTGCATGCCCCCAATCAAACAAACACCCTTATACACCAGTTTTTCAACTTACTTGTGAAATCTCAAATACAAAGTCCCTAAATCCAATGGTATATATGTAGAAGACAAGGAGAATGATACTTCCATCTCCAAATCCCAATGAGAAGTGACCAGGAGAGGGACAAAGCACTGGGAGGAGCCTGCTGGACAGGAACAGGAAGTTGGAGTCTCTGGGGCACTTCCCTCCTGTTTAAAAAAATAAAGTTAAAAAAATGGCTTCTTACACAAAAAAAACAACTCCAACAACCAGTTTGAGAAGAAAATCCATTCCAAATGCTTCTCAGCTGCATCACGATCGCGATCAGCACTGAGAATTCTAGAATGGCACCGTCACAGCCAGAAGCAGTGCGAGTGAGCGCGAAGTCTTGTGGGAGCTTGCTAGCAGTGCGAGAAGTCTTGCGTCCACTCGCAAGTGGCCCAAGATTCTTGGTGCTTGTGGTTGAGAGCCAAAACAAAATTCGACGCATGAATTCAGGAACTCCGCATTCCTCCGCGGAGTGCCCAAATTACGCAAAGTCCGCGAGTGAAGTTTAGTTTACCGCCTGGGACTATAAAAAACCTCTTTATTGCTCAGGTCTCTGTCTTAGAAAAACTGTGGCATGGAGAACATTTGCCATAAGATACCATTACCAGGATACATTAACTGCCACTTCTACCAGGCTCTATGCATTCTCATTAGAAGGCGGCATTTACTGAAAATATTAGTCTGCATTACCTGCCAAAAGCAGAAAGCTGTTAATACCAATACAAGCATTCTTTGAGCTTTTTGGTTTATGAGCAAGAAATGAGAACATTTCCTCAGGAGTCATACTATATAGAGAGTGAATGGAAAATGTGCACTTGTCTTATTTTTTAGTCGTATTTTATATTTACGTCATTTCCTTTGGCACTTTTATGTTGACTTTTTGATATTGTGGAAGGTGCAGAGAAAGAATATCGAGGAAGAAATATCGAATTGCACAAATATCGTGGTAAAAATATTCTGGGTCAAGAATATCGGAAGAAAAATCATCAGGTCAAGAATATCGATTTTAGGTAAGTAATATCGATTTAAAAAATATCGAAGTGTTTAATATCGTTTGTAAAAATATAGTTGTTAAAAATATTGATTTTTCATTACTGTTATGTATTTTAGTATATATTTTATGTGTGTGATGTTTGTTTTTTTGTATAAGAATTGTTTGTATTTTTATTATATGTGTTAAAAGTTTAGTAGTTATTAATTTTTTTTTATTTAATTTTGCGTTTTTAGTTCCGTAGCGGGTTGTGGGTTTATAGGGGAATAGGGTGGGAAGTAATTTAATTATATAAAATGTATTGATTATTTATAGTATTATTAATTTATTTTAAATTGAATTTTGCATTTTTAGTTCCGTAGCTAGTTGTGGGTTTATAGGGGATTAGGGTGGGAAGTAATTTAATTATATAAAATGTATTGAATAATTTTTATTTATTAATATTGGTTTAATTGTGATGTTATAGTGTTAAATGTGTAAATTAATTTATTAATAATTAGTTGTTCATTAATTTAATTTAATTAATTAGTAATTAATTATGGTAATTGTGTAATTAATTGTAGGTGTATCTTGTGGTGTTTATAGGTGTAAATGGTGTGAAGGGTGAAAATAAATTTAAATAAAAATGTTGATGTCTTTTTTTATTGGTGTGGTGTTATAGGGTAGGAAATAAAATAAATACATTTATGTTTTAAATATTTTATTTGTTAATATTTGCTGCTTTTAAATAAATATTGATATAAATGTATTTATTAATTTATTTCATATAATATTTGTACCTTTTTGGTATATGTAATTAACATTATAATATGTGTTCTTTTTATATGTTTAATATATTTAATTGTATATTTTTAAAATATTGTTTATTTACTTTTAAGATTATTTAATTTTTTAATTGTTTTAATGTTATTAGTAATTTTTTTCTCTGCTATACAACACTATCTCTACTGTTGCACTCACTGGAGTGGAAATAGTAATTTTTACCCCTCCGCTATCCAATACTTTCCTTACTGTTGCACTCACTGGAGTGGGAATAGTAATTTTTACCCCTCTGCTATCCAAAACTTTCCCTACTGTTGCACTCATTGGAGTGGGAATAGTAATTTTTACCCCTCCGCTATCCAATACTTTCCCTACTGTTGCAGTCACTGGAGTGGGAATAGTAATTTTTACCCTTCCGCTATCCAGCACTTTCCCTACTGTTGCACTCACTAGAGTGGGAATAGTAATTTTTACCCCTCCGCTATCCAGCACTTTTCCCTACTGTTGCACTCACTGGAGTGGGAATAGTAATTTTTACTCCTCTGCTATCCAACACTTTCCCTACTGTTGCACTCTTTGAAGTGGGATTAGTAATTTTTACCACTTCGCTATCCAGCACTTTCCCTACTGTTGCAATCACTGGAGTGGGAGTAGTAATTTTTACCCCTCCACTATCCAATACTTTCCCTACTGTTGCACTCAGTGGAGTGGGAATAGTAATTTTTACCACTCCGCTATCCAACACTTTCCCTACTGTTGCACTCTTTGGAGTGGGAATAGTAATTTTTAGCCCTTCACTATCCAGCATTTTCCCTACTGTTGCAATCACTGGAGTGGGAATAGTAATTTTTACCCCTCTGCTATCTAACACTTTCCCTACTGTTGCACTCACTGGAGTGGGAATAGTAATTTTTCCCCTCCGCTATCCAACACTTTCCCTACTGTTGCACTCACTCGAGTGGGAATAGTAATTTTTACCCCTCTGCTATCCAACACTTTCCCTACTGTTGCACTCATTGCTGTTGGAATAGTACATTTAATTATTTGGCTATCCAACATTTTCCCTACTGTTGTATTTATTGTATTGCGAAATGTACGTTTAATTTTGTTTTAATAGTTTAATGTTTTAATTAATTATAAAATGTTTTTTTTAATTTTAAATTATTGATATATACATATTTTTATTTTTATATAATTTAAAAGTTTAAAAATTAGATAAAGATAATTGTTAATAAATTATTTTTAAGTAAATTTATGTATATGTATACATTTCTATGTTTGCGTGTTTATATTTTTTTAAATTAAGATTCATTTTTATATTTAGTTAAAATGTATATTAAATTTAATTTATTTTGTTGAAGATAAAATTAATATTATATATATTTAATACATATTATTTTATTTTATTAATATTTTGAAATCGATATTTTTTACATCTATATTTTTAACTTCAATATTTTTGATTCAATATTTTATTACTTACTTGTTTAAGTATAAGGAGTCGATATTTTTACAATCTATATATTTTTTTCTCAATATTTTTACTATCGATGTTTTTAGCATCGATATTCTATCAGTGAACCATTTTGGAAGCACCACAGGCAGAGATGTAAGCCACTCCGGAGAGTGCTGTTATCCACTCCGGACAGTGATTTGAGGGACTCAGGACAGACTGTGATGTCATCCACATCGGACAGTGTCTGGAGGTACCAACAATAGTGTTTTCCACGCAGGACAGTGACAGGAGGCACTCAGGTTAGCGATAAGGACCACTTAGGGTAGTGACAAGACTTTCTATTACCTGTGTTTGTGACGGGGCCAACAGGATAAACTCTGGACTCGATCAGCATTTCGACCCTTCAGAGCAGTGACAGGACAGGAGAGGATGTGGCATAGCAACCAGAGTTGCCAATTTTTGGAACTGGGGAACCAAGGGTCACATTACGATGACCCGCCCGCCACCGTAGCGGTGAATGGGACCGTCCGCCATAGGAGCGGCGGTCACGCCGCGAGTATTAGGATGCTACCGCCACAGTGGCAGTGGCATCCCCTATTCCCAACATTGTGGCGGGCGGTGTTCACAGCACCGCCCGCCACAATGCTGGGAATGCACGTCGTGCATTGGCATGCACAAGGTGACAGGCACCGCGCGGTGCCTGCCACCTTGTCCATGCCAATGCAGGGGGTACCATAGGTACCCCCCATGTGCACCCCCCACCCCCCCAACACTCTGGGGGCCCGCAACGGCCCCCAATAGCGAAGACCGTATGCCTTTCCATGGCGGCGTTGCCGCCGTGGAAAGGCTGCTCTCCACAACCATCCTAATATGGATGGCGGTGTCTTGCAGACACCGCCACCATATTAGTGCCCTTTTCCGCCCGGTCACCTGTGTGACCGGCGGAAAACCCGCGGACGGTCTTTCCGCCCGCCGGGCTCCCCCCGCCATCTTAATGTGGCGGGGGGGAAATGGCATGCGGGCGGAGGGCAATGGCGGGTGGATCGCCACCGCCATACGGGCGGTGGCGATCCGCCCGTCACCGTAATGACCCCCCAAGTTCGAGTCTTGGCATCAGCTCATCATCCTGTGATTCTAGGCAAATCACATATTCTCCCCCTACCAAAAAAAACAACAAAAAATGAATGACAAAAACTCAGAGCAACTGACCTGCTTGTGCATGTGATTGAGTGTAACAGTAACTCTCAACGTAATGTCTGAACACGTGCAAGGCAGCGACTGGAAAGACTCAGGTTAGTGACAGGACCCACTCTATGGCGACTGGTGCTACCCTCGAACTGTCCCTGTTCACGTTAACAGCTACCCTGTATTCTGGTTCTTGTTAAGAGCCGCTGCAGGGATACGGGCAGTGTGGAGAATGCAGCATCAGCATTGGGGACCGAGGCAGCTGACGGGTGGGAGGCTCAAGGAGGGGGGTGTGGTGTATGAGCACACACGCGAGGATTAATTAATTTTCCATTTGTCACCACATACAGAGATGCCAGTCGGGTTTATAACGGGCCCAAAGTTGCTTCCAAGGAGGAACAAGAGGGTTCGAGGTAAACAGTGCTGATTTTTAGGTAAAGCCTAGGCAGCGCATACCCTGACTCTCGAGACATGCTGTATCTTCTCTGTGGGCTTTCAGCATGCCCATCACATTTCACTAGTTTGCCTGTGTGCCTTTTGAAATTCCTTTCATTTCTGTGTGTCAATTGTTCGCATTTGTCCCTCCTTTCGGTGTGTTGTTCCTGCCCACTGCTTCTGGCACTGTTACATGTATTAGTTCTCTTGTGTGCATTTCTGTTAGTTTCGGTGCACTTTTTTTTGGGTTGGTTTCTGGCTGTTTCACAGGCGCTCGTGCTTTTGAGTCGCTCATGTTTTCATTTTTTAAACACGTTCACCCCACTTCCTCCGAGAGCGCCACTGTAAACATTGCTGTTCTTATCTGGAGTGTTACTGTATATTGCCGCTTTGTGACCCCGCTCTTACTGGTAGTTAAGGACTGAGCCCATGTTTTCATTTTTTATTTTAAATGCATTCACCTGACTTGTTTATTTTCTAGCTAACTATATTAACAGTACAGCAATCCAATATCAAAACTTCAACAAGACCACCGAAGTGCACATAGTCAGCTAGGGTGGCATCTTTAAATGCACATTGACGAGCCGCAAGTACATGCAGGGAGAGGAGTTCAACTGTGACTTTTCTTTTGAGAACCTGAGGGGTGTATTTTTAAATTTAATTGACTATGGTGCACAAGGGCGGTGAGATCTGGTGTGGTGTTTTCAACGCAGCCACGCCGTCCTTGATTGCACATACACCCACCCTTCCCCCTTCTTTTCATTATTGCTACCCCGTCATTAGCCCTCCACTCCTCGTTGTTGCATGTTGCTTCTTTTCAGGTAATACCGGCATATGACATCGAGGGGGGTCCTCTGTTAAGAGAAAAATTGTTAATCATTTTGAAATGAATCTTCATGCTTGCATTAGCATCGCACATTTACTACCACTTTGTATAGGTCATGTCTGTAACTTATCACCTAATAACACGGCATTGGATTGCGGACTAAATGGGAGGCAGACGTAATAGAGGGTCTGACGGACAAAGAATGGACAAGCATACTGGAATACCCAAAGATAGTGTCCCGTAATGCACGGTTCAAATTTATTCAATACCTGATCATACAGAGGGCATACCTTACTCCGCATAGACTCCATAGGATGTTCCCCGCCGCCCTCTAAAATTGCCCGAGCTGCGTTGAGGCGGATGCCGGGTTTGTACATATGCTGTGGGCATGTCCAGCACTGACACACTATTGGGCGCAGATAGTGCAGGTGCTTACTAACACTGTAGTGGAGAATACTTGGAACACAGCAAAGAGCTGCCTGCTGGGGTTATACCACCAACCAAAGGGATATAAGGTACAAGCGCGCTTTGCCAATCTAGCGTTAATACTAGCAAAGAGGCATATTACCAGTCGGTGGAAGGCAGCAAGACCGTCAAATCTAGAGTCCTGGAGGGAGAAAGTGATTAAGTGGAGTCTTGCTGTGATACGTAGGGAAGAGCAGAAGGGATTGAGAAAAATACCGATAGCGATGGCGTGGGATGTGCTGTGCGAGGCATTCAAAAGCTGGGACGAACCAACGCAAGTAGAAGTGGCATGATCACGGCTGTGGCTGTAAATCAGTGTGAGGGAGGCAGATGCTGACCATAAGATACACCTGAGTATGCTGTAATGTACTGTATTATGATGCATATCCTGGGTCTCGTGCATGTCTATTTACGAAATGACAATGTATTACTCTGACTGTTATGTGGCTATCGATGGTGTGCCCAGTTAGATAACTGCGGGAGGGAGTGGTGGGAGGGAATCAGGGTAGTTGTTTTAAGTTTATTTGGAATTTCAAAATGTGAATTAATGATGCAGTACGGGATATATACTGTCAGAGAATGTTTACACTGCAACGAGTTGATGTTAAAGAGCTACGCACATTGCTATGTTGAACTGGCAACTTGATCATGTATGCGCTAGCTGTGTACACGCCGGTGAGCCACAACGATACTATGTCCTAATGTGACTGTAGAAGTTTGGATGTAACTCTGAAAAAACTTAATAAAGTTTGTGTAAAAAAAATAACACGGCATTGGAGCACTTATAGTTGGCCCCTTCACTTCTTTTAAAAAAATCTGTTGCAGCCCGTGGCAGCATTCATGGCAACGAACAGATCTCTGTGTTTGCGGACAAAAGGCCCAGCGTCATTTACATGGCAGAGATTAGCTACAATGTATCAGAGCAGTTTTTCTTTTGCTCTGTTTTTGGTTTATTGTTTACAGCCTGTGATAAAACATACGGCATTGCAGAAATATATACTTTTTCATATATACTTTTTCTGTGTTTGTGTGTAATGGATTTACAATGAATTCCTTATTACAAGCAACATTGTATTTGAGCAGTTATTATTTGCTACACTTACAAATAACTCACTACAGCTTGTGACAACCATCTGGAATCAGCTGGCTACAGAGCATTGGAGCTTTCAGTCACGTCTCCTTTTTCTGATTAGACACTTTGGGGCAGATATACAAGCCGCTTGCGCCACCAGTGCGTCACTTTTCGTGACGCACCGGAGGCGCATTTCACTGCCCCATATTTACAAGGACAGGAAAAGCCACCCTGCATGACTTTTCCTTTCCTTGTAAAAACGACCCCTATACACACAACACTTTGGGGTCCGCCCGCCATCCTAGCGGTGCTGGGACCGGCCGCCAGCAGTGCGGCGGTCCCGCACCACCAATTAGGATGTGACCACCACCCTGGCGGTCGCATCCCGCATCTCTAACATTGCGGCGGGTGCTGCTGTAAGCAGCACCCGCCGCAATGGCAAAGAGGCATGTTGTGCATTGCCATGCACAACGTGACAGGCACCGCGCGGTGCCTGCCACCTTGAGCATGGCAATGTAGGGGGGTAGCATAGGTACCCACCAAGTGCAGCCCCCCACCCACCCCCCCGGGGGCCCGCAACAGGCCCCCAAGCAATTCCCGCCAGCCCTTTCATGGCGGCATCGCCGCCATGAAAGGGCCAGAACCACCAGGCATCATAATATGGATGGCGGTGCCTTCCAGGCACCGCCACCATATTATGCCCAAGTTCCGCCCAGCCGGCAATCGTGACGATTGCCGACCGGCGGCAAAGCGGCGGACGGACTTTCCGTCTGCCGCAGTACCCCCCGCCATAGTAATATGACAGGGGGTAAATTATGTTGTGATGGCGGGCGGATCGCCACCGCCGGCCGGGCGGTGGCGATCCGCCCGCCATCATAATGACCCCCTTTGCGTGAAATGGGCGTTCCATGGGTGTTGCTGTGGGTGTTCCCACGCAACACCCATGGAACCAGACACATTTCCAGATTTACGAGGAATTGTAAACCTGGAAATGCATTGGAATGCTACACCACCCTATGGGTGGCGTTGCGAGGCGCAACGAGGAGCACGCATTGAAAGAGGAAAATGCCTGTAGTGATTATTTTTGTGCAGGAAGGTGCCCTTTGCTGCAAAAAAACAATCTCCCCATGACGCAGGCATCCTTGCACCATGGTGCAAGGCTGCCTGCGCCGGCGCATGGCAGCTGTTTGTGCGCCTGCGCAGGGGAGAGCAAAGGAATGAAACATATTATTGTAAATATGTCGCTTTCCTGTGCTTTGAAAGTGCTGCAGCGTGGCGCAGCCAAAGGGCTTGCATTGATGCGCTGCGGCACTTTCTTGTAAATCTGCCCCTTTTTATTTTCGTTATTGTCATGTTTTTGCTATCAGCCATTCAGTGACATCAAATTAAAAGATCTCACATGGGAGCATGTCTTATTGCTATCAGCATTGCGCGATTTCTTATACTCTGCATAGTCCATGTCTGTTATTGCCTTATTGACAACATGACATTAGAGCACACAAATTTGGTTCTGCTTGCGGTTTTTCAAATATTTTTTGTACTCCATGTTAATACTCAAGATAATGCGCAGACCTCTTTGTTTGCCTGCAACAAGCCTTGAATTACTGTTTTGTCAAAGATTGGTCATAATGTATCGGAGCAGACTACTTTGACTCCATCTTTGACCTCTTTCTGCAGCCCTTGGTATTAGGCGCCGTATTGCCAAAATATTCATGCGGTTACGTGCAGTCATTTGTATTAGTGCTGGATGTGCTTTTAGTCGCTTGTCTATATGGGGCTTTATTGCTTATTACGTCACTGTTTTTTTTTTTCTTTTTTTCCCTACCCCATTTTGAAATGTTTGGTTTGTAGGTCTCCACCATTCAGAGGGGGCAACTTTGTCAACAATTGCTTAAGTGCCTATTTATGACTGTTTTTGTGTTATGTGATATATTATCGTTGTATGGTTACACACTTACAAGGTCCAAAAAGGCGAGACCTGTTAGCTATGCCAATGCTTGTTAATACCGCCGGCGGAGTTTATTTAGTAATTCTGTGTTACACGAGTATCGCAGAATTACAACATTTCTCCAATTCCACCAGCGGAATTACAAATTCGACCCACCCCTAGTAATCACATGTGTAACTAAGGTGAACTGTAAAAACATACACAGCTTAGGTACCCAGCTCAAGGAATCTCTGCAGCTTTGAAATCCGTTGCAGCTTTTATAACCAACCCAGGGGCTTTGTGGAGGTGGTCACAAACATCTTTGTTTATGCCATTGGAAGAGCAAGTGAAATCTTAGGTAGCAATTGGAAGCTCTAGTGCTTTGTGCGTTGTCCTCAGTGGCTCAGGCAGCACTTTTCCTACTTCGTAAGCCCCAACCCTCCATGGTCATCAACAAAAAGAAGTTTTAAATAGTCCATCTAATGCATTGGCATCGAGGCCCAGGAATTTTAGGAGCCCTCTGCATACAACAATGCCTTTATTTTGCTACCCAGCTGCAGATGGGGGGAGGGGCACTTTCTAAACTTGCGTTAAGAGCCCATGGCACTCTTGCTAGGCCACTGTCATCCTCCCCAGCCCCAAATACTGTTTTCCCTGGCAGGAATGTATCTTGAGAATTCCTGCAAGGATGGCAGGTCACTTCGTGTTAGTCCATCATTTTAAGGTATACGGCTGAAGACGCCTTCTCTGCGCAGGGCCGCTGCGCACAGTATGTCTCCTTTGTGCCCTCTCTGTGGTCCAGAATGAAAAGAAGTGCGGGATCTCAAGTTTCACAACTTAAATAAACCTTTAAGTGGCTCACCCCGGAGATGCAATAACACAAAAGGATATACAAGTGCCTTTTATATTCTTGACCCAAAACACCAGGACACATTATATTGAGCATAACTGGGAGGCTCGGCTGTGGGAGGCCTACAGTGCTGTGATAAGACAGCGCTGCCAGGAATAGTCAAGGAAGGCCCATCTGAAGAGACGCCATGCATTAACGAAATGCCACATGCACTAGAAACCGCTGCCCAGCTGAGCTTTCCATTCTTGTGTACTGGCTTGAGCGGGGCAAATCCAGTTATTGCAGCACACATTCCTAAACAAGATGGACCAGCAGGCAGGAGGAGTGGGAGGGGGCAAGAAAAAGTACATCAATCATGTAGGGAGCAGTGGACGGGCACTGATTAACTTGAATCAATCTGTGCTTGGTCCCTGCTCCACAGAAAGCATCGGAAGTGACGTTTTGACTGCACTGCCCAATTAAAACACATACAAAGAAGAGTGATGATGAAGGAGACAAATGGTAAGCAATGGGCAGGCTCAAAGCCCTTTTTATAAACAATCGTTCTCGCAAGTGAGACGCATGTGCTAGAGCATACTCTTGCAGGCTTGACCCTAAAAAGGATGGTTTAGGACTGGCAAAAGTTTTTTTTGCCAGGTTAGAATGACAGTTTCAAACTGCACTGCTGGCTGCAGTGGCAGGCCTGAGACATGTTTCAAGTTTTTCTTTATTGGGTGGCACAATGAGTACTGCAGGCTCACTAGTAGCATTTAATTTACAAGCCCTGGGTACAAGTAGTAACATTTACTAGGGTCTTACAAGAAAATTAAATGTGCCAATTAAGGGGTCGATTCCGATTCGGGCCGGAAATTTCTCCGACCGAGCCGGACCCGGAGAGATTTCCGACCGAATCGGACCCGTGCAGTCCGACCGAACGAGTACGATGCGGCCGTATGTTATCGGACACGAGTCGGTCGGACTCCCATTGAACTCAATGGGAGCCGGTCGTACAACGCGTACGCGGGCTCCCATTGCCTCAATGGGTGCGAGGCGGACGAGGGCGCCCCCTACAGCGAGTACGCCGCGAGCGCTCCGCGGCGTACACGCACAGGTAGGGGGACCCTTGGGTCCCCCCTGTGTGCGCCTCGCACGGGTACGCGTACAGGGGGTCCGACACGGACCCCCAAAGTACGGCTCCGACAGCTCTTACGAGCCGGAGTGCGCGGCTCGGTCGGACTGCTCGCGGCGCGCATCGTACTTACCCGGCCGGGAAACGTCTCCATTGCGCGGTGCGAATCGGGTCCGAGCGAGTCGGTCGGAGCGGTTCGAGTCCGAGCGAGTCGGTCGGAGCTGTCGGGACGCCCGGACGAGTCGGTCGGCGAGTCGCATCGTACTCGCTCGGACGGACCCGCGTACGGTTCGGTCGGGAAACAGGCTTTCGCATGGCTTTTTTCCCGACCGAATGGTATTGGGTGCGCCTCCGACCGAGATCGGAATCGGCCCCTAAGTGTAGTCCAATTTCACCATGTTTGAAGGAGAGAGCACAAGCACTTTACCGCTGGTCACCAGGGGAAAATGCACGGAGTACTAATGGTAACAAAAAATGTTCAGCAACAGAGGACAAAAATCTGTGAGTGACCCTGTAAAAAGGGCTAGGTCCAACACTAACCTACTAGCAACGTCCTACCCCTCCCACATCATTTCTTTGTGAAGCTCTCCGACCATATTAGAAGAAATATCCACGTAAATCTACATTTAAGTAGTAAATGTGGGAGGGACAAGGCAGGGTGGCTGGAAATTGGTGAATACTTACTACAGAATGGGAGGGGTTGAAGGAAAATTAAAGCGGGGGTTAGAGAAGGACAGATTACTACAAACCCACACCCACAAAAGAGTACGCCCATTGCTACTGACAAACAGCAATTTAACATTTACTACAGCCCTAAAGGTGTCTAAATTGTACTAAATGTTCTCCAAATCAGTCTTGAAATAAGTTAAGCACCACACATAGGCACTTGCAGGTACTACAACACACTCCACTTACAGGAACTACAACACACTTTCATAGAAAGGGACTTGGTGGAGAGGAGCTTTGGCACAGTTCAAGATGGCAGCTCTCTGATTAGCTATGGTACCAGGGGCAACTTCACCAGCCATCTTTTCATGCCCTGGAGTGCAGACTGCAGCAGTACTGTGAGTGTTTGGGACCCTCCTGCCCAGTAGAAACCATGGGTGACCTCACTCCCAGTTAAAAGTGTGGTCGTCATGGAGCTGGGAGTGTTCGTCCCTCCACTTGCAGCCTAGTCACACTGCCACAGAACCTGGCCTCATCCTGCACCCACAACTGCACCCCCCACATCTTTGGGCTTCCCTGACGGGGGCTGACAGCCCTGGGCTCTGAGAAAGCCAGGCAAACACAGAGGCTGCGGTGCGGCATGCATGCCTTTTGAGCTCCTGAAGCCTTGGCCGCAACGGTGACGGGCCCTGGTCCCCAATGCATGACGGAGAGGGCCTGCAATGCCCGAGGAACAGCAGCCCCTAATCCTGCACTGGGGGAAGGTCTTTTACCAATGAGAGCCACTACCTACCGCCGGCTGGTCTCCCTATTTGTCAACCCTATCATGTAGTGCTACCATACGGCCTTGCTATCTTTTGGCTGTTGTGGGGCTGGAATTGGATCCCATCTTCTTCATCTCACTGCATTGGCTGGTCTGCTTTATTGGTCTTTCAATTGGCTCTCGAAAACACTCATAGTGGGGACTCAAAGACTTGCAGACAAAGGTGTTGTTTGCTGCATCCAGGAGGGTGTGTGACTGCCGCTAGTATGCCCCACTGGGCTTCAATACAGTATAATGCAGAGTGTGCTATTTTGAGGTCCGACTGTTACTGTGGTAGCCTGCCTCCCACATGGCACGCTATCCCCCTTCAGCCTCCACACACTTAGCTTGGTGGTGAAGCACTCTGACTTAATGTCTCATCTAAAATCATCCCACTGATTATTTTTAGCTGAGGCATTGGCAGGAGGAACGTCGCCATCCGCCTCCAAGTTGTCTGCAATGCCTGAAGCTACACTGGCCACGATTCTCAAAGAGGTGACCACAATGAGTTTGCAGATGACTACATTCAAGGCCATGTCAGAGATGACCTTGGACCTCAAGTCACTCAAGGGCAATTTCACCAACCTTCATAGTCGTTTGGATGGAACAGACTGGTCCTTGAATGATCTGGACTGCATGGTCGCTCTGCAACCTGACTGGGGTACTGACATCCTCCGTCTGCAGAGGAAGTCTACCAACTTGGAGGACATGTTCAAGCAGAACAATATACGCCTACATGGGATACTGGACTGCATGCAGGGAGACAACATGCTGGGTTCCTGGTCACCTTCTTACTGTATCTGCTACTAATCACATTTTCTGGATCTTTAGAAATCCAGAAGGCACACAGAATCCACGCCCCATCCTCTAAACCCTCCGATACTCCCAGACCCATTATTGCTTGTCTCCTGTGCCACCAACATGCCAGGCTTATCCTCCAAACAGTGAAGCACAGGGGACTGTTTCTACAGGATGAGCTAGCAATTCATGTGGTGGCCGATTTCTCTCATGAAACAGCAATTAAAAGCAAGACATTTTCAGCTCTTCACCCTTGCTTCCACAGAGACTTAAGTTTGGTTTGCTAGAGCCAGTGGTGATCATGGTGACGATTTATGACTGTACATCAGAATTTGATCATCTCGACAACTTGGTGGTCTTCTTGGACAACATGGAGTCTACGATGGACATGGGCCCACGAATGACTTTAAGGCAACCCCCCACCCAGTCAAGTGCCTGCAGCCCAAATTGACTCACCATTAGTGCTGATACCGCAGGATTCTGGCTGTGGACCACATCATCGTGGCTCAATAAGGTATTGAATGTCTTGATGCAGAATGCGATAGGGATAATCCCAGTTCTCCACTGAAAAAAGAGCATGAATAACCCTTCTGAACCTTGACCTTGCTATGGAGGGTTACCTTCCTCGCAACTAGACTGGCCATATGGGCCCTTGGACTGGACTGGAGCGGGCCCTTCTTCTCTGCGGATCATATTTTGTTGACCTTGGTGGAACCCCAGACCACACTATCTGTGAAACCTGCTATATTAGACACCTTCTCCTCATTCTGCGGGTACAAGAGGAATTGGGAGAAAAGCAAAGTGCTGCCCATGTCCAGAGTCACAACAAGGGCCTGTGTTGCGCATTTGGGCTTGAAATGGGTACAAAGAGAAATGAAATATCTGGGAGCACTCTTACACTGGGATCTGAAATGCATGGTCGATGATAATGTTCACCCATTGCTCTGCACCATGAAACTGGGTTTTGCCAAATGGGCACCCCTGCAGCTTTCTCTCTAGGGGAGACTACAGGTGGTAAAGATAGTGACAGTATCCCAATTTAACTACATCGTGGGGATGCCACTCCTTCCTATTCCACGGGCACTGCTCCAGGAAATAGATGCAATGATTAAGAGCATTGTGTGAGGTGGTATGCGGCATAGCCACTGCATGTCTAAAGTTTATGCAGAGACCACGATGGGCGATCTCTGCCTTTCTTCATCTGGAGACCCATTACCTGGCCAACCACTTGTCCCAGATGGTGTACTTGTTGCCAGCCGTCAAGGACCCTCTGTGATGGATCAAGATCGAAAAGTTGATATTGGCCTGCGAGAATGCCCTCTTAGCTCTATATTCCCCGCAGCCTGCCCATCGACCACCAGCTAACCCGATAATCCGACACACACTGCATATCTGGAAATGTGTGCATGCACTACTGCATGCGCACCCATGGCTCTATGAATCGGCCCCCTGTTTCCACAATGCGGGTATCCGGATAGGTGGCCAACCTGTAGACTGGCCTGGGTGGAAAGACCGGAGCATATGGAGCGGGGACCAGCTCCAATCAGATGGTACCCTGATATTGTTTGAGGATCTACGTCTAGAGTATGGTCTGGAACACAGATAATGGTGGCAGTACATCCAGATGCAGCACTGCCTCAGGAATCAGATGAGGGAAAGTACTCTTTCATTCCCTCCCTTCCCAGTTTGCTCCTACATCGAGTTATGGGGTACTGCCAGGGAGGAGTCGTTATAAGGAATGTACAGATTGTTACTAAGTGGATGCTATTCGCACCCCACCCTTGAGGCCACCCGGCTCTACTTCCAACCTGCTATATACGACACATGCTCTCCTACAGCTTGGGAAGGGCTGATTCATGACAAGACACCTTACTCCGCAAGACCAGCCGGAAATGTGCATATTTTAAACGATTACATAACTGACATTGGTCCCCTGCTAAATTATGCGAGGCGGGACTGTTACCGTCTGATGCCTGCTGGCGATGTGTAGAGGGTGGGTGTGACATGGTGCCCATCCTGTGGGGCTGTTTGCAGCTGTCCAGATACTGGGATGAGGTCTGGAGTGTCTATTCGAAAATGGACAATGTTTTGATACGCCGGTCTACGCGTCTTCTCCTCCTTCACGATATGACCAGCTCCGTAGTTCCCACCAAGCACAGAAAGTGCTGGCTAGTGACTAGATTGGGTACAGCTAAACTGTGCATCCTATCCCACTGGAAGCAGCCAGCGCTCCCTACTAGGACGGAATGGTTTACAGAATAGGCTAAAATTGTGGATAGTGAGTGTATAATTTACAGACTGAATGACCAGATGGACCTCTATGACATGACATGGGAACCCTTTCGACGACCAGAAGCTCAGGTCTTTGTAGACTCCTCAGTCGACCTAAGGGACAGGAAAGGGGTGGATATTCCCTCGATATCTATGAGCCACACCTCTACTTTGTCCTGCTTGTGCTGACGGATGCACCTAGAGCTTTGGGGCCTAGCCTGACAATTTGAGTGAGTGCTAGAGACACAGGTCGGGATATGGAATCATGGGCTACCACCTACACAACTGACCAAGGACCAGTGAGATTATTTAGATGAGCCCTCTTTGACCTCAGGCTGTTACATTTTTTGCTTTTCTCTGACTAGAGGCTATACACTATGGTTGCACCCTGTGGGGACACGGGGAGGAGGCATGGGAGTGTGGCGGGAGGGAGGGAGGGTGTGTTTTTCAAGTATTACTGGTTTGAGGGAGGCCATTAGGCCTTTCTTGGGCTTTCTTGGGATGTTGTTGCTTTTTGTATTGACCATCATGCTTTCTCAGGAGTTGGGGTGGTTGTATTGTAATCCTATGCTTTGGATTCATTTAATAATTGTACGATGGGATTCTGCTCTGTGCTGGTTATAATGTGCTGGTGTCACGTAATTTTGCAAAATAAAAAAGAAAGGAACTTAAAATAACACCCCATAGGAACTAATGTCAAATTTTGACATTTGAAATAGGTTTATCTTTGGTTTATGCTAAAACAATCACTAAATATTAAATTATTATTTTATTATTTTAAAATAAATTTATATTACAAATTTACAGTAAACTTGCTAACACATTAAATTAATTTAAGTTAATTAGACATAAATGTAATTTTTTTAATACCTACTAAATAAAAATGTTACTGTTGGTGAGATTTTTATTAAATTATTTTTTAAGAAATATTATTTATAAATTAAGTAAATGTATTTGAAATAACTATTTTTAATACACATTTAAGTTAGCAAGTTGATGAATTGTAACATTTTATTTTATTAGTTCTAGCTTAATAGTACATATGTGTAATTATTTTACATTTATATTTTAATTTAAATGTTTTTAGTTTTTTCTTGTAAAGATTAATATAATTTAGCATTTTTCCTATACTTTGTTTGCCGTGTTGGGTAGATCTCCACCTTCATGTGAAAAGTTATTAGTAGTAACTTTACATTCACACATCCTGTTGTATGAGGCTCACCAGGGTTGTATACATTTAAGTGGACCCTTAGGTGTCAATCTTCACTTATACACATGAGAAAATGAGGGCATGCATATTTACATTTGTGAATAGTCCTCCATTTTTCTACCTTTAATATTGCCATTTCAACATATTTTTTTATTTCAGCATTATATTTTTAATACTGTTACTGGTATCATTAGAATTATTATTATTATTGTGAACATATGTGTAGATATTTTTGTTGTACCATTATTTGTTCATCATTATAATGTTGTTTAATAATATTATGTTGATATTTGTATGATGCTAAGTGATTAATTGAATGATAATAATAATAATAATTACAATAATGAGAATGATAATAATAATCATAATTATAACAATGGTAATGGTAATAACAATAATAACAATGATAACAATAATAATAATAGTAATAACAACAACAACCACATTACTACTACTAATAATAATAATAATAATAACAACAACAAAAACAGTAATAATAATAATAATAATATTGATAATAATAATAATAAAAATAATAATAATAATAACAACAATCAATCAATCAATCAATCAATCACAGAATTTGTAGAGCGCACTACTTACCCGCGAGGGTCTCAAGGCGCTGGGGAGGTGCTGCTACTGGTCGAACAGCCAGGTCTTGAGTAGCCTCCTGAAGGTCAGCAGGTCTTGGGTCTGTCGTAGGCTTAGTGGAAGGGTGTTCCAGGTCTTGGCGGCGAGGTGTGAGAAGGATCTGCCGCCGGTGGTTGTTCTTCGAATGCGAGGGACAGTGGCGAGGGAGAGGTCGGCGGAGCGGAGCGGAGCTGGCGGTTGGGGACGTAGAAGAAGAGTCGTCTGTTGAGGTAGGCTGGGCCAGTCTTGTGGAGTGCCTTGTGTGCGTGGATGAGGAGTTTGAAGGAGATTCTCCTGTTGACGGGGAGCCAGTGCAGGTTCCTCAGGTGGGGGGTGATGTGGCTGTGGCGTGGTACGTCGAGGATCAGGCGCGCGGAGGCGTTTTGTATGCGTTGCAGTCGCTTGATGAGCTTGGCCGGGGCTCCCACGTAGAGGGCGTTCCCATAGTCGAGTCTGCTACTGACGAGGGCCTGGGTGACTGTTCTTCTTGTATCTGTCGGGATCCACCTGTAGATCTTGCGAAGCATGAGGAGGGTGTTGAAGCAGGAGGAGGAGACTGCGTTGACTTGCTTGGTCATGGAGAGCGTTGAGTCGAGGATGACTCCCAGGTTGCGTGCGTGGTCGGTGGGTGTCGGGGCTGCTCCTAGCGTCGTTGGCCACCAGGAGTCGTCCCAGGCTGAGGGGTTGGAGCCGAGGATGAGGACCTCTGTCTTATCTGTGTTCAGCTTTAGTCAGCTGATCTTCATCCAATCGGCGACGGCCTTCATTCCTTCATGGAGATTGGATTTGGCGGCGAGGGGGTCCTTGGTGAGGGAGAGGATCAGTTGAGTGTCGTCGGCGTAGGAGATAATGTTGAGGTCGTGCTGTCTGGCGATGCGTGCGAGCGGGGCCATGTAGATGTTGAACAGCGTTGGGCTGAGGGAAGATCCCTGGGGTACGCCGCAGATGATCTCGGAGGCTTCGGATCGGAAAGGTGGGAGGCGGACTCTCTGGGTTCTGCCGTCGAGGAAGGAGGTGTTCCATTCCAGGGCCTTGTCTCGGATCCCTGCGTCGTGGAGGCGTGCGCGTAGAGTGCGGTGGCAGACTGTGTCGAAGGCGGCGGAGAGGTCCAGCAGGATGAGGGCTGCGGTCTCACCGTTGTCCAGCAGGGTCCTGATGTCGTCGGTGGCGGCGATGAGGGCAGTCTCAGTGCTGTGGTTGCTGCGGAACCCTGATTGGGATGGGTCCAGGATGCTGTTTTCTTTGAGGTATCGGGTTAGCTGTTTGTTGACGATCTTCTCGATGACCTTGTGTTACATCCTGCTTTTCCTTCCTCTCTGTCCTTCTTTAGTGTTTGTTCTAAGCTGCTCAGCCTGTATCTATGATGTCACTTAGAGTTCCTTTTGTGTATGTTTGATTCTATTGTCAGTTATATCTGAGGCTGAGCAGCAGGGCAGCTGCTCCCGGTGGGGCCTTAACTGGGGCCTTTACTGAATTACATGCTTGCTTGTATCCTGCACATTTATTCTTGATTACTAAGAATAAACCCACTTCTGGACGCAGCAACACAAGGACTCATCTTTTATTTATATGAAATGTTACACTGGCGACGATTTAAGGAAAGAAACCACGCGTGATCAAAAGAAGATACTGCTAAAGAAACTAACTGAACCTCATGCCCAACCCCTTCACTGCCCCACCGGTGTCTACAACAACAGACAGCCTACATAAGTAAGTTTTGGGCGTTGCATCTGGTCTGCCTAAATTCTGTTACTACATTCTATGTGCAGCTTGACATTTGAAACTGACCAGCTTACAGATACTTTAGAGAAACACCTTTTGGCTGTAGGAGATTATGTGGTTTGAATAACTTTGAACCTGCCTACAATGTATCTACAAAAGTATGCGGAACACTGAAATATGCGCAGTCTACAAGTTCTTTAATCTCTGAGAACGAGAATTCTCATTTAATGTTGAAACTTCAGCTATTTGGCAATACTACTGAGGGGTGCCGGTGAGTTTCTCAACCTTGCTGAACTAATTCAGCACGTCGAGTTATAGTGGAGATATAATATACAACATTCAGCGTTTCCTTACGTTTAATTTGTGACTGTGATGCAGTGTCATTGTCTGTGATGGATTGCGGTGTTCAGTGCACTGTTACAAGCGTCTGCACACATGGTACAATGTACATGGTTTTCTTTCTTGCTACAAGGATTACGACCTTTCCTGCTACAAGAATTACTAAGCACTGAATTTCCTTTGTTAAGCACTTTAAAGATTCACACCTTCAGTCGGAGGCGAAGATCGGGTCCCGGTGTGAGGTGACTGTGAAATATGGTGCATTCGGGTGACATTCATTTTAAGGCCATGGTTATTTTCGTACTGCTTGGGACTACTTGTTGGATCGTTGCAAAATGTCATCGTTTGAAATTTTTATAAACGACTATTTGGACTCACCCCAACGGATTCTGCTCGTGCTCATCGACCTTTCTGCCAGCGCGAGTTCTGCTTTCACTACGCGCAACCTCCAGTTCCTTTAGTGCTGAGCTGTCAAGACGTGCCGTGAGCCACCCGTCTCAGCGTCACGCACGTGCAGCCATTTTCCGATTGGAGAGTTCTTCTGCCAAACATTTTTATGCCAACCATCTAGCAGTCATGCAATGGCTACGTTTTGCTGTTTGCTTATCGTCTTCCTAAGGGAAAGATTATCGGCGCTTTCATCCACTTTTCTGTAACTTGCCAAAAGAGTAAGCTGCTTCCGAAGATTGAACAACGGTGACTACTTTTATTCTTTTAGCTTGTTATGTTTTAAACTTTTGTGAACTCCTGCATATCTATTGGAGTGTGCTGTTTACGCTACAATTTACACTTTTATACATGCTACATGTGTGTTGCGTGTGGAGTCTACTATTTGCTCGATTTCTGTCATGGAGCTTGGGTCCATTTATATTGCTGACGTTAAGGTGATGTTAAGTTAAGGAATTATTCAATTTTGCTTATCTTGATGGTGTGTTGAGTAATAGAAGTACTCAATTCTATTGTACTTGCTAGTCCTGAACCACTTTAGGTGCTCAATTTATTTGAGGTGTTCATGCCTATTTGGGTTGGTTGGTGATGCGTTTTGAGGTATTTTATTTTATTTAATGCGTATTTATGCGGAGCCACATTAGTGTTCAACTTTGTTGAAGTGCTCCATTCTTTTTATGACTGATTTTGAAGATTAGTTGTTCCAGTTCTTGGACTTATTTGATGTGCACTTTTGCGGAGCCACTTCGGTGCTCATTTTGAGGCGCTCCATTCTTTTCAGGTTTAATGATAAAGAGCCGCAGTGTGCTCAGTTCAATTCATGCTCAGTTTTATTCATGCTTAATATTGTTGAACCATGCAAATGCTCTAATTAGTTAGAGGTGTTCAGTTTTACGGGGAGCCGCTGTAGTGCTCATTGTTATGAAGAGCCTTGTTGTGCTCAGTTTTATGTGAGGAGTTTTAGTGCTTCTCAATTTGTGGATTTCTTTGGAGGTATTCAGTTTTATGAAAAGCCGTGTAAGTGCTGTTCAAATTTATTAGTGGAGTTACGAGCCGCAGGTTGCTCATTGACATGAACCACGTAAGTGCTCTAATGTTTTAGAGGAGTTCAAATTACTTAATGTTATGAAGAGCCGCAGGTTGCTCAATTTTGTTGATATGAATGAACCACGTAAGTGCTCTGATATTTTGGAGGAGTTCATATTTCATTTATTGATTCTTGTATCTGAACCTTTATTGCCCTATATCTTTTGGAGTGTTCAGTTTATTTTGTTTGCTTGTGATGAATCCATCCACTTCCATTCTTGTGGATTTTGTTATGTGGTGGGCCTTTACCATATTTATTCATTATCCTTTTCCTTCATTCTCAGGTGACGGTACTGCCTTTCATACTTTCACCATTTGATGTTTTATCCTCTTCTACTTACTTTGCGAAGAGGGTTTACTTTGTATGTGCTGTATGTTCTATCATCTACTTTTCTTCTTTCCTTCGTTTTCTCATCTGGCTCTTATTTCTGTCAAGGGGGGAGATGTGTTACATTCGTATGTGCTGTATGTTCTATTTCTCATCTGGCTCTTATTTCTGTCAAGGGGGAGATGTGTTACATCCTGCTTTTCCTTTCATCTGGCTCTTATTTCTGTCAAGGGGGAGATGTGTTACATCCTGCTTTTCCTTCCTCTCTGTCCTTCTTTAGTGTTTGTTCTAAGCTGCTCAGCCTGTATCTATGATGTCACTTAGAGTTCCTTTTGTGTATGTTTGATTCTATTGTCAGTTATATCTGAGGCTGAGCAGCAGGGCAGCTGCTCCCGGTGGGGCCTTAACTGGGGCCTTTACTGAATTACATGCTTGCTTGTATCCTGCACATTTATTCTTGATTACTAAGAATAAACCCACTTCTGGACGCAGCAACACAAGGACTCATCTTTTATTTATATGAAATGTTACACCTTGGCTGGGAACGGAAGCAGGGAGATGGGCCGGAAGTTCTTGAGGTCTCTCGGGTCCGCCTTGGGTTTTTTGAGTAGGGCGTTGATCTCTGCGTATTTCCAGCTCTCTGGGAAGGTCGCGGTCTCGAAGGTGAGATTGATAACGTTGCACAGGTGGGGTGCGATGGAGCTGCTGGCTTTGTTGAAGATGTGGTGCGGGAAAGGGTCTAACGGGGAGCCGGAGTGTATTGTGCTCATGGTCTTGATGGTGACATCGATGTTCACGCTGGCCCAGGCTGGCAAGGGGTCATGGTCGATGGTGTGCGGCGGGTCTGGTGTATCTATCTTAGTAGGGGCTGTCTGGGTGTTGAAGCTGTCGTGGATGTCGGCGATCTTGCGGTGGAAGAAGGTGGCGAGGAATCACACAGGGCTTGCGACGGCGGGATGTCGTTGGTGTTGGAGCTGGGGTTGGAGAGTTCCTTCACGATGTTGAAGAGCTCCTTGCTGTTGTGTGCGTTGTTGTTGAGGCGGTCTTTGAAGGAGATTCTCTTGGCGGACCTGATGAGGTGGTGGTGGTTACGGATGGCGTCTTTGTGGGCTGCGTGGCTGTCCGGTGTCTTATCACTGTGCCATTTCTTCTCTAGTTTCCGGCAGGTACGCTTGGAAGCTAGGAGTTCCGGGGTGAACCAGCTGGCTCTTTTGGTGGTGTCGCTGTAGGTGAGTTTTTTCAGCGGGGCGAGGGTGTTGGCACAGTCGTCTATCCATCGTCTGAGGGTGCAGGCAGCGTCGTCGGTGTTGGATGGGTCGGAGGGGGGGCTGAGAGCGATAACAACAATAACAACATTATTAATAATAATAATAATAATATGAAGAAGAAGAAGAAGAAGAAGAAGAAAAGGAAGAAGAAGACGAATACAAAGAAAATGATAATGTGACAGCCCTCATGAATATGACTGGCTAAGATACATTTTTCTCAAACCACCAAACTAGTACGAAGGTGTTCCATTCATATCCATTTTTTTATTATTAGGCATCTCCTTTTACAGGACCTCTGTGAGAAAGGCCATCTTTTGAGTACCCCCCTTGCTTTTTAGGATTAGTTTATCTGGCATTTATGGAGTCAATGCACTGTGAAACTGCCATTCAGGGCCACAATGAATGTGCTCTCTCCAGATAATATAAGATAGAATTATATTATTTGACTTTATGTTAAGGCCATGGTAAGTTGGCGTAGGAAATGCACCATTGGAGCGGAAGTTAAATGTCAAATGTATAGCAATCATCACAAAAGAGGTTGAGGGGGGAAAAGCAAGGACAGTATGTCCTCCAAACACATATGACTCATCCATGAAAGTATTGTTTGCCAAACGTTATATTTAGCCATGGGTACTATTATGTTTCTGGACGGAAGCACTTAATGACCTGCTTAATCATAGGACCCCTTACTGGCACCAGTCCATATGATCCAGGCAGGATAAGGGGCTGGTGATGAGCTGACAAGATTTTGAGGGAGGGGGCTTAATTGCAGTGGGGAATGGAAAGGAAACAACTGTGTGTTAAAACCACCTATTGGTGGATTAATGAAACTTTATTGGGTCTCCAAAGGACTAAAAGGTTGCGGGGGCTAATTTAACTCACTAACAGGAGTAGACATGTTTCTGCCCATGTTGCACCCTCAAATTTTTCATGACCATGCCACCCACTCTGCTAAAACAATGTAGAGCAGATATTGAATAATAGACATTGTTTACAACTCACAGGAGGACCAATCAGTCCCACATGAATTGCCCCAAATTTCAGAGGTCTTGCTCTGAGCATTTTTAAGGGGTCAAGGCCTCTGCAAATAGGTCCCCTTCCTCGATATGCTGACCTCCCATCACCAGCCCTCATCCTGCTCCCCAACTCCAAAACACCTCTCGAGCAACCCAATATTTGGGTTGTAGCTCACACCTGGATCATATAGTCCGATGCCAGAAGGGACCCTATGATGAAGCATGCTACCTGACAGGTGGGTAAGGGACTTACATCCGGAACATTAGTACACGCCTGACTCTTAATTCTACTGTCAAAATATAACTCTTGCCAAACAGTACTTTTGTGAGTAAAATGTATGGCTCCAGGTACACCATTTTAGCCTGGCTGGGTGCAGTGAGAAGTTCTCTGCCATTTAATAACTTTAAGATTATAGGAGTACCCTCTAAGCCCACATAATTGAATGCTTAATGTGTAAACATTTGGCATGTGCAGATAAAGGTACATTTTCCTATGAAAAAGGCGTGATTGTTATTAAAAGTCATTTTCTGAGTTTCAACCAGGGAAATGCTAGAAACTTCCTTAAAAGTTCCCTTTTACCATTTAGAAAAAATCTAGTTCAGCACTGAAAGTGGAGCACAGAAACAATGTCCCTTTGGTGACAAGCTGCAGGCAGGAAAATGGGGAAATCAGTGGAAGCAATGCAACCCTCAAGATATACTAGGAGGACAATTTCCTCTAAAATAGGCTAGAAATTAGGCTGCCGTGAAGGCAGATAGTGCCTAGTGCTGGATCACTGACAGAAAATCGACGACAGGAATATCGAGGTACACAAATATCGTGTACAGAATATCGATGTCAAGAATATCGACATCCTATCCCTACAAAGGTAAGTACAAAAATATCGAAACCAAAATATCGTTGTTTAAAATATTGTTGTTGAAAATATCGTTTTTTTTTAAATGTCTTAAAAATAATATAAAATAAATTAAATAATAAATATAATTAATAAAAACATAGGGGGTCATTACGATGTAGGGCGGATTGCCACCGCCCGCATGGCGGTGGCGATCCGCCCTACATTTCCCTCCGCTCGCCACCCATTTTCCCCTGCCATATTAGTATGGCTGGGGGGACCCCGGCGGACGGAGAGACCGTCCGCCGGTTTTCCGCCGGTCGACCAGTCGGAAAAGGGGCTACATATGGTGGCGGTGTCTGCTAGACACCGCCATCCATATTAGCATGGGTGCGGGAAGCAGCCTTTCCGTGGCGGCGATGCTGCCACAAAAAGGCATGCAGAGTTTGCTGTTGGGGGCCCGTTGCGGGCCCCAGGGTATTGGGGGTGGGGGTGCACATGGGGGTACCTATGGTACTCCCTACATGTCATGGACAAGGTGGCAGGCTCAGCGCGGTGCCTGTCACCTTGTGCATGACAATGCACACAGTGCATTCCCAGCATTGTGCGGGCGGTGCTGTGTGCACCGCCCGCCACAATGCTGGGAATGGAGGATGCCACGGTGGCATCCTAATCGCTGGTGCGGGACCGCCGCACCACTGGTGGCCGGTCCCAGCACCGCTAGGGTGGAGGGCAGACGAAAGTCCGCCTGCCATCCTAATAGGCCCCATAGTTAGAATTATTAAAAAATGTTACAAATTATAAATAATAAATGTAATATAAAAACCAATTAAACATACATATATACAAATTATTATATATATATTTACTTAATAATATTGATAAATAATTATTTTATTAAATTATAAAATGTTAGAAACAGAATAAAAATTATAAATATATATATATATATATATACATACATATACCTGTAACATAAATATAAAAATAAAATATATATATAATAAATTAAAACATTAAAATAATTATTTATTTTTAAAACAACATTTTACACTACATTAACTAAAACAGTAGGGAAAATGTTGGATAGCGTAGAGGATAAAATTACTATTCCCACTCCAGGGAATGCAAAAGTAGGGAAAGTGTTGGATAGCGGAGGGGATAAAATTACTATTCCCACTCCAGCGAGTGAAACAGTAGGGAAAGTGTTGGATAGCGGAGGGGATAAAATTAATATTCCCACTCCAGCAAATGCAACAGTAGGAAAGTGTTGGATAGCGGAGGGGAATAATTTACTATTCCCACTCCAGGGAGAGCAACAGTAGGGAAAGTGTTGGATAGTGGAGGGGAATAATTTACTATTCCCACTCCAGCAAGTGCAACAGTAGGGAAAGTGTTGGATAGCGGAGGGGAAAAATTTACTATTCCCACTCCACGGAGTGCAACAGTAGGGAAAGAGTTGGATAGCGGAGGGGATAAAATTACTATTTCCACTCCAGCGAGTGCAACAGTAGGGAAAGTGTTGGATAGCGGAGGGGATAAAATTACTATTCCCACTCCAGCAATTGCAACAATAGGAAAGTGTTGGATAGCGGAGGGGAATAATTTAATATTCCCATTCCAGCAAGTGCAACAGTAGGGAAAGTGTTGGATAGCGGAGGGGATAAAATTACTATTTCCACTCCAGGGAGTGCAACAGTAGGGAAAGTGTTGGATAGCGGAGGGGAATAATTTACTATTCCCACTCCAACAAGTGCAACAGTAGGGAAAGTGTTGGATAGCGGAGGGGAATAATTTACTTTTCCCACTCCAGCAAGTGCAACAGTAGGGAAAGTGTTGGATAGCGGAGGGGAATAATTTACTATTCCCACTCCACGGAGTGCAATAGTAGGGAAAGTGTTGGATAGCGTAGGGGATACAATTACTATTCCCACTCCAACAAGTGCAACAGTAGAGAAAGTGTTGGATAGCGGAGGGGATAAAATTACTAATCCTACTCCAGCAAGTGCAACAGTACAAAAGTGTTGGATAGCGGAGGGGAATAATTTACTATTCCCACTCCAGCAAGTGCAACAGTAGGGAAAGTGTTGGATAGCGGAGGGCGATAAAATTACTATTCCCACTCCAGGGAGTGCAAGAGTAGGGAAAATGTTGGATAGCGGAGGGGATAAAATTACTATTCCCACTCCAGGGAGTGCAACAGTAGGGAAAGTGTTGGATAGCGGAGGGGAATAATTTACTATTCCCACTCCAGCAAGTGCAACAGTAGGGAAAGTGTTGGATAGCGGAGGGCGATAAAATTACTATTCCCACTCCAGGGAGTGCAAGAGTAGGGAAAATGTTGGATAGCGGAGGGGATAAAATTACTATTCCCACTCCAACGAGTACAACAGTAAGGAAAGTGTTGGATAGCGGACTTAGGATTCCTAACTTTACTACTCCTAAATGCCCTTTGTGAATACCGAAAGTCGTAAAGTTAGGATTTTGTCTCAGATTACTTTTGTGAATCCGGCCCAATATTTTTCCATGGAATCACCTTGCTACTACAGTGTGTTGTTTTCAGTTAGGACTAGTTAGGAGTTCTTATATCTTGTTACTAGTTGTCATCTAGTTCTCTTATTAAGCCATTAGCTTCTGAAGAACTAGTCATTCTCCAAATCCACTGGGGAGTTGCACAAAATATGTTGTCATTTTAATATAATTGAATAAAACAAAGAAACAGATGATAAATAAAAGATGCATCTGCATTTTCTGGAATTGTTTGCATACAGTGCACAAAGCCTTTAAAATTCAATTTGAAATGTATTTGGATGTAATTTGGAAAACATTTTACCCATTTTGCCCATAATAGGGAATCACAGATGTGTGTTTCTACATGCCTCAAGTGGTTGCCAAATGAAATGAGTTCTGCCACTCTTGAATTACTTTTCAAGCAAGTAGTAAGTCAGTAGTCAAGCACCTTGGATCTATGATTGCTTCATGTAATGGTTCATCCGGGTGGTGGTAGAGCATGTCACCTGTTATATGGAAGTTTTACCTATGACGACGGTGACTGAACCTGTGGTGGCCGAGGCACTGCTGGGTATCTGTTCTCAAGTAGGGTTGCCATGGAGATTGCTTTAAATAGAAGAACAAACTTACAGATTTGCTACACCTCAGAATAAATAGGCTTGTGGTAAAATTTGCAAACACAACAAGATGATGGACAGAGTGCTGAAACTATTCAAACACTCACCCCAAGTCAAGAGATCTGAGATAAATCCATTGTTCTTTTGCTCACTATGCCACCCCAATTTGGAACCAGGCATATGCAAATGAGTCTTGACCCTGGTTCCCATGGGAACAGTCCAGCCCGAACTGCCAGGCCAGGTCATCCCTGGACCGGAAACAAGCATCCTGGGACCGGTTTCAGGGTATCACCCCACTGTGGGTTACAGTTCACCAGGTTTTCTGTCTCTAGTGGGTAAGTTAGCATCAAGCCTGCACTTTTGACAGAGTGTCTAGAAAAATCTAATCTTGGGCCATATTTTGTGTGAGAACTAAAAAAACATATCAAGAGCTTAAGCAGTGCTTAATTTGAGCCAGTGGATCCCAGGGCTCAGCACCGACATTTAATCATCAACAACGGTGCTTTTGAGCGCCAGTTAAGCACACACTCATTTATGGTAGGCACGGGGAGACTCAAACCTGGTTCCCCAGCTCCAAAGTCGACAGCTCACACCAGATCCTTCCCCCACTTTCATGGTTAGTAGTTGGTTCAGATTTAGGCAGCGCTAGCAGTAAAAATGGGCTGGCGCAAGCTGCTTCCTGACGAGAGCCCCAGCACTTACTTTTTTACAAATTAACCACTGAGCTTAAGGTACCTGACCTAGACAATAGTGTGTGAGCAGACAGATGCGTCAGAATATGACACTGCAGCAGTACTTTCAAAGATCAATGATGGAGGACTGGACCAACATATATCATTTATCAGTGAACATCTATCACCCAGGAAATAGAGGTGGTGTGCCACTGAGATAGAAGTCTTTGAAGTTGTATTGTCCCTGAAGAAGTTGAGACTATACCTATTTGCTGCTCATTTCTGGGTTTAGACTGGCCACAGCATGCTCAGGTGCCTTATGCAGAAGTTAGACAAGAATCCCAAACTGTTCAGGTGGTTCATCACCCACAAAATCACAGGAAATTTATTTAACATTGGATGACCAACCTTGGCACCAGTTGATTGCTGATGGTCCTTCCAGTTTTTCTCTACCTTGGAGAGGAGAACTCACAAGAGGATGGTTTCATTCTTATCAACGTTCAATTGGATACGGCCTCAACCATACTTTTTTGGATTGGATGTTGCTGCCATTTATTGACTTTATGTGCACTTTTTCTTTAAAACATGAGTTAAACCTGGCTAAACCCAATTGTCCTATTTACAATCCCATGGCAAATAGTTGCAGGAAATACAATAGTGGTGTGGAAGTTAAATATCCCATGTGGACTGCAGAGTACATTTACACTAACCAAATAGTCAACTCCAAGTGAGCCTCACCTGCTTACATATTCCAGCCTACATTGTCCCTCTGGAAGAGATTGATTTACAAAAAAAAAGACTAAGGGGCCATTTCAGAACGGGTTTGCAGACCACTGTCTGCCAGGAGAACAATGGAAATGGCCTCTGCTGCCAGACGAACTACAGTCCACTGTATTTAAGAAACTCTGCCAGTCTGGTGGAGACATCTAAGCCTTTAGAGGACCCATCACTGAGGCAGCTAACATAAAGGGAATCAACGTTTGCTGAGAAAAAGGCATGCTTCAAGTGGCCACTCAGCCAATTTTTTGTTTTAGAAAAACAAACTCGTGATTAACTGGTTTGTTTTTGTAAAACCAAAAATAAAAGTTGAACCTGATACCCAGGAAGTTTATTCCCACAGTGTGGGTTCCTTTTTTATTTTTTCTCTTTGGCATGGCCAGGCTTTTCCTATCCATCCAATTTTCTATCCAATAAAAATATTATAGGAGAAAAATAGGAAAACAATTGCCCCAGACCGTTTGCTATAAATAGTGTAGATAGTTTGAGACAGTATCATGATGGGCTTCTTTGGAGCAGAGCTGAGCATCTGTTTTATGCATCTGCAGGGCATAACGTGAATTTATTAAACACAATATTTCTCTCAGTTAGTAGTTTATTTTCAAATAGTAGAGCTCTGAAACTGTGAGTAAGGTTTGTCTCGTTCTTCTTCTGAGATGTGTTGTCTGAAAATAAACCTCTAACTGATAAATATTCAGTTAAAAGACTTCAGTTTGCACCCTGCAGGCACATAAAACAGTTGCTTGGCTCTGCACCAGAAAAGTCCATTATACAGCCCCAGATGCATTTGCACTGACAACACTAAGTCCATCAGTGGAGCCAGCCGACCTGAAAAATGAAGGTCCGTCTGATTCTAAAAAGAGTGGGTGGAGCTTTCTATTTGGTGGACAGGGTGCTCTGTCCACCAAACTCTAAATGAGGGCAGATTAAGGGGTCGATTCCGATTCGGGCCGGAAAAAATACCGACCGACTCGGTATGGGAATTTAGTCCGACCGACTCGGACCGGCGCCGTACGACCCGGGTAGTACGATGAAATGCATGTGAAATCTGACCGACTCGGACGGAATACAAAACGACCGACCGAGCCGGACGGAAACAAGCCATCCGGCCGGGAAAGCATGCGAAACGAACCGACCGACACGCACTCGGATTGAACCCGAACGAAACGTACCTGCGAACTCCGACCCGCGTAGTACGATGCTGTGCGTGCAAAACACGACCGACTCGCCCGGAGCACAAGCCGTACGACCGACACGCATACAAAACCGAGCCGAAGCAACCCAATACTACGCGACCGACTCGTACGCCGCATATGAAATCTAGCTGACACACAGCGGGAACGAGTCAGACAAGATCGCACCAGACAACTGCAGCGTCCTACTCGGACACAAGAACGACTCCTACATGCACCAAAAACACCAAGGAAAAATTAGAAAAAAAAGGGCCAAACAAGCAACCACAAAGCCAATAAATAAAGGGAGGAAAATAAAATTGAACAAGGACACACCTCCAACTCCACCTACATAAAGGCCACAAATCCCTACCATGATCCTTTGCAAATTCCACTGACCTGCCAGCACACAACACCATCACACAGCAACCACAGACACACTCACAGCTCATACATCACACAAGCCACACACCATTACCACACCTACAAATAGCACCCTCACACACACCCAGCTAAACCTACACTCACACCCCCCCACTTGCACACACACACACACATCAATCACCACCACCACCCATCACCATGCCCCCAAAGAAGAACCATAAGTTCCTAGATTGTGAATTGGAAGTCCTGGTAGACGAGATCCTGAGGTTAGAGCCACAGTTGTTTGGTACATTGGTACAACAGACCCCCATGTCGCAGAAAACCAAGATGTGGGCGAGGATTGTCGACAGGGTGAACGCACAATCACCATGTTTGCGCACAAAGGAAGACATCCAGAACAGGTGGTACGATGTGCGCAGGAGGGTCCGGGACCTACTCAAAAAGGACTACCTCCTCAGCCAGCACACCGGCAGTGGCCCTCCTGCAAAACCAGTATACCTCAGGCCCTGGGAGGAGAAGGTGCGGGCCATCCTACCACCAGTGAGCGTATACGGACTAACAGACATCCCAGAGCCTGGTGAGTACACAACTAATATACACAATATGGTGTGACAACAACCACACATCACAGTCAAGGGGATAGGCAAACCATGCACACTTAGCAAATACACAGCAACAAAAAGATATTCATCCCAAGATGTGAATGCTAGTCAGACAAACATAATACCTGCCATCTCATAGTGATATGTAACTGTGTCATGACATCTACAAACCTAACAACAAATACAGCAAGGCAGTGGCACAAATAGAACCAACAAACACTCCCAGATATTTACCCACCACTAGAACACCACCTCACAGGGAAGCTCACTGAAAGGAAGGAATTCTGTGTATGCTGGTCAAGTCAGTGTAGCCAATAGCATGATGGGAGTGGTAGTCACAGATATTGGTCACACCCACAATTGGCCCATCAACACCACTCTGAACCATGCTGACATCACAGGGAGTGGAAAACAACTGAGAAGATGGCTGACACTGGGTACTGCTGTGGGGAGCACAAGGCCCTGCTGGGAACTGGGCACCAACAAACAACAGGACCACACTGTCAGCCATCTTGCCATTGCTGTCACACTCACACACACTGAAGTCCACTCAAAAGGAAGGAAGTATGGGCATGCTGGGAAGGGGGGTGGAGGCAATAGCATGATGGGAGTTGTAGGCACAGATATTGCTCACCCTCAAAATTGGCCCATCAACACCACTCTGAACCATGCTCACATCACAGGGAGTGGAAAAGGACTCACAAGATGGCTGACACTGGGTACTGCTGGGGGGAGCATGAGGCCCTGCTGGGAACTGTGCAACAACCAACAGCAGGACACCACTGACTGACATCCTGAAAGACAACTTGCACTCCCTGCAATGGAAGCACGCTTCATGGTGGGATAACTGGGCTGGGGGGAGAAGGAGGCCTGGATGGCAACCAAATACCACCAATGCTGGTCATGCACACACCTCAACATTCACATTGACATGCCACAGGTTGGCAGGACAATGTGCTACACCAATATCACTGTCACAATTTAGGAGAATGCAATGTCCTGGCCCACATCCAGAGGTACAGTAACAACTGTCAGGTGTTTGAACAATTGATGCCAGTAGAAACATAACATACAATCTGTGTCTCTCCCCAAAACAGGTGATGATGGGGACACAGCAGCAGACGAGGAGGAGTCCCTGTCCCAGGCTCCGGTGAACACTGAGCTCACTGGTGTGGATCAGCCTCTGCACTCCTCGGATGGCGAAGAACCAGCTGGACCCTCCGGTGTGAGTCATCATGCAGCACCAGCAGGACCAACATCTGCACCCCTGCACCCACCCCTCCAACAACTGCCAACACACAGGCCACCCCTGCCAACACGGACAGACCAAGGACCACAGATGACAACAGCGCAGGGACCCAGGCCCAAACTGGAGCTGGTGACAACGAGCTCAGGAACAACACCCAAGTGGGCCCACGGTCACCTGTGTGTGCCACCGCAGGTCCTGCACATCTCGCCAGGGGTGATGGGAGGGGTGGTAGACATAGGTCGCTCTTTGCAGAGGGGTCTGGACTGCATGATGACCCACAACTGGCACGCATCGCGGATGCGTACCAGACTAGCACCGGAGAGGTCAGCCAGGTAGTGGGGATCCTCAAGGACATACAACAGCAGCAGGCTGCCCATCATGCCCGCTTGGACTCCCACATGTCCCGTGTCGAGACACACATGTCACATGTCGAGACACACATGTCTGGCATGGAGTCCAAGTGGGACACATTGGAACAACTGACAGCGGTGCATAGGGACATACTGACATTCCTCCGCCAGATCAACACCAACATGGCCTCACCTCCCTGTGTGCCCACAACATCTGCTGCTGAAACAACTGCAAATGCCACAGGGAGGGAGGAGGACTCTGGCAGAGAGTCCCCTGCACCGCCACAGCCTGCACCTGAGGGTCCCCCCCCAAGAAGAGGGGCCGTCCGAGGAGGCCAAACTGAGAGGCCGATGGCCATCTACATCCCCCAGGAAGCCAACACCTGTTCTGGAACTTTTCCTCTGTGTGCAAACTGCACGCCCTGTCGAAGCCAACCCAACTCTCCCACATGACATGGGGAGCTCTAGTTGTCCAAATTTATCAGATGACTGTGGACTTTACTCTGGACATTTCAGCTACCAAGACTTCCAATTCACATGGGAACTTTGGATTCCAATTTCTATGTACAGCACCCACCATCCTGTGCACCATCCTCACACCTGTATGTAAATAAACTCACCAATACACCATATCTGCCTCTGTTGTGATTCCAACGTGGTTTTTGTCATGTAGATGGTGATCTGCTAAATGACACTGTGCATGCTAACTGCTACAGCAAGTCCAACACCGTCATGTCAGTCATGGCGACGTGACACATATGAGGGAGACACACCACTAGGGCCACACAACACATACACACCAGGGCCATCAGACTCATCACCTATACTGATGTTGCAACGAAATACAGTGGAATGCACAGACACGCCACCTATTCACAGTCACTGTCAACTAGACTACAGGTGCAGAAAGCAAATGTCAGTTAGATGTGTGACTACAGACAACGCACATCCCAAAGTGAAGCACAGGTTTATTACACATTTGCAACATGTTGTTTCCACTACAAATGCAAGCTAATCCAACCTGGCTGTGGCCACAAAGTCAAAAAGTGCAGAAGATAGAAAGTCCAGGGGTGTGTGGCACATCACCTGTAGGGAAACGACTGCTTCCACCTTGGAAGTTGAATTATGGATTCGGGGGATCCAAGTTGATCAGACAACTCCGGCAGCACCCTGTGAAGGACAGACATGACACACAGTCAAAACCACTGAAGAACAGCACAGAACGGCAATACTCATGTCTAATACATGTCACAAGATAACTACACAAAACCAAGTTAGCATGTCAACACTGTTGGGCAGTACAGACCACCTGCAAGGACACATCGCTGCACGCATCCAGTCAAGTAGCACATGGCCACACTCAAACAGCACCAGAGCACCACACACACATCATGCAAACTCAAATCATTGACATTACAACCCTCTGGAGACTCACATTCAGCTGAAGAAGTTGGTGATGAGCTGTGTGCGGACATCACCATCATCATCATCATCATCTTCACTGGCATCGTGACCCAGGCCAGGATCTTCCACAGGTGGGGGACGTTGGTCTTCGTCATCCAGGATGAGAGGCAACTCCTTCCGCACTGCCAGGTTGTGTAGCATGCAGCAGACGATGACAATCTTGCACACCTTTGCTGGGGCATATGGGAGGGCCCCTCCTGTCTTGTCCAGGCAGCGGAAGCGGCTCTTCAGGAGACCAAAGGTCCGCTCAATCACCCTCCTCGTCCGACCATGTCCCTCATTGTAGCGCATCTGGGCTGGTGTCACAGGGTTCCTGAGGGGTGTCAGCAACCACAGCATGTTGGGGTATCCCGAGTCACCTACAGACAGACAATTGCACATTAGCCGATTAGAAAATGTGTGCGGAAAACAACATAGCAGAACACACACAATGGTACAAAGTCAGTACACACCAACAAGCCAGGCACGCTGGTTCGGCATCTGTGACATCATCCTCGGGATGCGACTACTCCTCATCACGTAGGCATCGCGTGCCGAACCGGGGAAACGGGCACACACATGTGTGATGGTCATATCTGCAAGACATACCACCAGAGCATTGATCGAATGGTAATGTTTACGGTTCCGGTATGCCTGCTCATGTGCCTGTGGTGGTATCAAAGCCACATGTGTCCCATCAATGGAGCCAATTACATGTGGCATCCTCCCCAGGGCATAGAAGTCACTCTTGACGTCAGTGAGTCGTTGACGTGTTGGGAAATAGATGTACGGGTTCAGGTATCTCAACATTGCCCCCAAAACATCGTGTAGCACACGGCTGAACATAGTCTGTGACATCCCACCAGTAGTTGCCACAGTGTGTTGAAAGGTACCGGTGGCAAAGAAGTGTAGGGCTGCCATCACCTTCACCTTGGGGGTCAGCGCTGTAGGATACGGACGGCCAGGCTGCAAATGTGGGTCGAACCGCACTGCCAAATCCTCAATCAGCTGCCTGGTGAAGCGGTACCGTCGGATGCTGTCACGTTCCACCATCGTTGCCAGGTCTGGGAATGGTCGATGGACAGCAGGAGCCCTGCAGTGCATAGGTGAAGAAAGCAAGATTGTCAGTCACCCCACCTATGTGCCGTTCACCATACTCAATTTCACATGATACATCATTAACAAACACAAGTACTTGATGTGTGTGTCGTTCCATTTGGACATATATGGCACCTACATGGACATCATCTAACATCTCTGTTCAACAAGTGTTGACAACAGGTTCCAGAGTGTGCTATGGGAAACCATTAGGCTGTGTCACAGTACCCATTAACTGCTCTCACGTTCCACACACATACCACAGTGACATGTCTGGACAGATGCTCCACAGGCATCACAGCTCATTGACAGGTAGATTCCCAGGGACCCTGTCTTGCCACATGGACACTGGCATGACATGGCGTATCATGTACACATCAGAAAAACAAACATGACACCCACAGGTAGTGGCCCCTGTAGCCTCTGCAGGACAGACATGGACGTCTGTGACACACACACACACACACCATCAAAGTTCATGCACAAACCACGTGGATTTGGAGACTGTCTCCCATTGTGCACATGGAGTCAGAGACATGTGATACACAACATGCACACAGACTGTGGAGGGACATCACTATTGTTGGAATGGGCCACCCTGTGACGTACATGCCTTTCCACTTGTGAGCCTGGGGGTATGTGACATGTCATACACATACACAACCTGGAAATGTGACCATGACACATGCTCAGAAATGAAAAGTTGCACACCACAGTGGTCAGGTGCACAACACACAAAGGACCCTGTCCCCATGAACACGTGCACAGCCTGGGTGTGTCTGCCCCCAAGTGCCACCCCAAAAACCACATGTTCACCCCCATACACAGATAAGGTTATGCTGCCACACATGCCTTATATACAGTGTGGACTGGGTGTGGTGTTGTTGGTGTGCCCCTGAGTCCCTGGAAAGTAAATGTGGCTGGCATAGGTTCACCAGTGACCAGCACGGTGACATATGCGTGTGACCTGTCCAGGGACACGTTGTAGAGCAATGGGCCGCTCGGTGTGCCTGCACGGCCCATTGCATTGTATGTGAGCGGGTACGCGTTGTATCCCGGGTACGCGTTGTACAGCAATGGACCGATCGGTGTGCCCGGCCGGCCCATTGCATTGTATGTGAGCGGGTACGCGTTGTAGAGCAATGGACCGATCGGTGTGCCCGGCCGGCCCATTGCACTGTATGTGAGCGGGTACGCGTTGTAGAGCAATGGACCGATCGGTGTGCCCGGCTGGCCCATTGCATTGTATGTGAGCAGGTACGCGTTGTAGAGCAATGGACCGATCGGTGTGCCCGGCCGGCCCATTGCATTGTATGTGAGCGGGTACGCGTTGTATCCCGGGTACGCGTTGAACAGCAATGGACCGATCGGTGTGCCCAGCCGGCCCATTGCATTGTATGTGAGCGGGTACGCGTTGTATCCCGGGTACGCGTTGTACAGCAATGGACCGATCGGTGTGCCCGGCCGGCCCATTGCATTGCATGTGAGCGGGTACGCGTTGTATCCCGGGTACGCGTTGTACAGCAATGGACCGATCGGTGTGCCCGACCGGCCCATTGCATTGTATGTGAGTGGGTACGCGTTGTAGAGCAATGGACCGATCGGTGTGCCCGGCCGGCCCATTGCATTGTATGTGAGCGGGTACGCGTGGTACCCCGGGTACGCGTTGAACAGCAATGGACCGATCGGTGTGCCCGGCCGGCCCATTGTATTGTATGTGAGCGGGTACACGTTGTAGAGCAATGGACCGATCGGTGTGCCCGGCCGGCCCATTGCATTGTATGTGAGCGAGTACGCGTTGTATTCCGGGTACGCGTTGTACAGCAATGGACCGATTGGGGTGCCCAGCCGGCCCATTGCATTGTATGTGAGCGGGTACGCGTTGTATCCCGGGTACGCGTTGAACAGCAATGGACCGATCAGTGTGCCCGGCGGGCCCATTGCATTGTATGTGAGCGGGTACGCGTTGTATCCCGGGTACGCGTTGTACAGCAATGGACCGATCGGTGTGCCCGGCCGTCCCATTGTATTGTATGTGAGCGGGTACGCGTTGTATCCCGGGTACGCGTTGTACAGCAATGGACCGATCGGTGTGCACACATTGGCTGGGGCCTGGCATGGCAACGGACGCGTTTTCGAAGCTCCAACGAGTCTGATGCAGTGAATTCAGTTGGCCAGCCACAACAATGTTGCAAAATCATGGGTGTCATGAAGTTGAAGATTTGAAGGATGCTGTGGGCGTGTATTAGTGCTGCTATTCCATGGATTGGTCAGATTCAGAAGATGCAAACGACTTGGACCTATCACTTTGGACACATGGGACAGTTTCTGCCTCTGCAGCACACATATAATGCTGGCTGTTCCCCTGAGAGCTCACTTGCCTGCACTACATGCTCCAGGACGACATCTGCCTCCAACACTGCTGCTGTTTATGCATCCTCTGGCTCCTGCAATAGCACGTACTGTGGAGAGAGCCCCAGCCTTCAGCCTTGAGGAGAACCAGGCCCTGCTGGACAGCCTCCTTCCACAGTACAGCAAGCTGTATGGGAAACCAGGGGAGCAGGTGAGTGTGCTGTCCACTGCCTCACTAATTGTGCATGTTGTCTGACTAGCAGGACTTTCCACTGGCTAGCATGCCCACTGAGTAGTTGTCACACCCCAAAGTGTGTAGTTACATGCACTGAACTGGTACAGTGCAGTAACAGTGCATTCCAACTAGGTTTACTTCCCACGCAATGATACAATGTAGTGACTGCTGGCAAACTGTTCATAGCCATTGTTGCACTGCCTGTGTACATCATATGCCCCTGTGATTGAGACATGTATATCCAACTGTGTGATGCACGTATATGTTGCATGTGTAGTAATGGCCTTTTCACTTTGTCATCCTCACAGGTTGATGCCCACCAGAAGCAGGAAATCTGGCTGACCATCGCCCGGAAAGTAAGATCCGTGGGGATCTACAGGCGCAGGATCCGCAACTGCCAGAAGAGGTGGCAGGACCTTCGTGGCTGGACCCGGAGGATCGCAAGGGTCCAGCTGAAGCTGTCGCCTCCTCGCAGGAGGGGCGGACACCGGACCCACATGCTCTGGATCCTGGCGGTGGTCTTCCCTGACCTGGATGGGCAGCTGAAGGACAGACAGCAGCAAGGAGGGGGTGAGTCCATGACTGCACTGTGCACTTTGTCTGACATGCTATGTGCCCTCCTCTGGCCTGGTTAAACTTCCACAGTACATCAGTCATGTGGTCCAGGACCCATGTCCCTCATTTGTGACATGCCCACTTCTCCTCTGATACGCATATGTGTGGCCCTTATAGTCAGGAAATTGTGTCATTTGGGGACTGTGTCATTGCATTTAGCTTTGCTCAAGCTGGGGGACAGCATTTGTTCCCGTGACTATGTTGTGCGATTCATGGGTGGGTCAATTGCTTACACAATGCCTAAGTTCTGACATGTAATCTGGGTGTAACTTTGATATGTGGTCCGCTTGCTGCTGTGACTCACCACATGTCCCTGGGGAATTTGGCACACACCCATGCTGCTGGTGGGAACAATGTTTGGGCCTCAGGAGTATGTGTATCCAGTGTGTCACACATGCTTAGCCACCTGCCTACTGTCCAGGACTCATCCCTCTTACAGGTGGAGCTGGACAGTAATGCCTACTCCAGGGCATGCAATGCACTCTGTACTCCCACTCCCGTGTATCATCTGGCATGTTGTGATCAGTGTAATGTACCCTCAGGTGTCTGCCTCTGTCTCATTGTGCTGTGTCTTCGTTGTCAGGACTACTGGTATGTTTATCGGTTAGGGCTCAGCATGCCATCTGAGATGTGACCATGATAGACGATACTTCTGTGACTTATAGGTGTCTGATCACTTGACTGTGCACACAGGTGTTTGCGACTGTGACTTTCAGGCAGCTGTATTGTCATTCACAGCAAACTGTGAGGTGCTCATGTTCAGAGAGTTGTGTTTCATGTCCCCCTTATGTCCAGTTGGTATGACGTGGACAAATAGTAGTACAGATGATGTGGTATTTGGGGGATGGACATGTGCACTTGTCAGTCACATAACTTGCATTCCCCATGCTCTCGGATTGTGACACAGTGCAGACTGTTGTTGGCTGGCTGCCATGGCCATGTGACTTGAGACAGTAATGTATGACTTTGCACACATTCCTGTGTCATGGCATTCAACTTCCTGAGACTGATCCTGCAGGGGAGTGACATGTGCAACATGCACCCCATTGTGGCATTGACTATCCGGACATGGGTGCATCATGGTGTCTGGGGCTGGTATGCATCACATGCATTTCTATTTAGACTCTGGCCATCCCTTTATCCGGACACCTGCACTGACTCAGTGGCAAGAGATGTGATGTGTGCATGTTCACATACTTCACCGTGTTCCCTGCAATGTCCAACAACTGTGTAGGTGGTGCATGTGTCCACACTGGGGTCTTACCATCAGACAGGCACCAGACAGATGGGTGCAAGGGCAGGAGGGGTGTGAGTCCCATGGTTGACCATCAGATTGACAATTGGCTTCCCTGAATCTGTGTGAGGACTTTAGGCAATGTTCAACTAAGGATGCCAGGGCTTGCTCTGTAATGTGCTGTACTTACTGTGGTGTGTGCGGTCAGTGCAGGTGACTGATGTTTGTCTGTTTCCCTAATTGTTTGCAGATACATCCACGGCCACAGGAGGGGACAGCTCCACGGACCAGGAGGAGCTGCGGAGCCAGACTGGGTCAGCATCGGAGGAGTGATCAGAGGGACCCAGTGGCACGGAGGGCTAGGGGAGCCACACCGAGGAGTCCTCAGCACCATCCACCTCAGCTGAGGACCACAGCAGCTCGGAGGATGACTCCCTTGTGGAGGCGGGTCTCAGCAGCCACCAAAGGGCAGCTAGTCTGCCTGGCCCCGCCACCACCACCACCACCACCACCACCACCACCACCGCCCTCCCATTGGCTCCCATTCCTGAGGTCCGTGGAGGCTCCCGTACTCGGGAGCGTGTCTCCTTCGTGCCAGGCACCGCAGCCCCTGCCCCTGTGTCCCCTGCTGCCCTGAGTGAGGAGACTGGGTACCTCCTTCGGCAGCTCCATGTAGGGCAGACAGCAATGCTGAGTGTCCTCCATGCACACACCACTCTGTTGACACAGCTGGTGTCGTTCATGGAGGGCATCTTGACGGGTATGTCTGCCCTACAGAGGAGCAATAAGTCCATGGACTCCTCCCTGACGGCAGCAGTGTCCCTCCTCCAACAGTCCCTCACCCCTCCCACCTCTGCCCCATCCACACTTCCTGCCCCCTACCTGTCCAAAGCACATGCACACCTGCACAGTCACCCAAACACACAGACACGAGCAGCACAGACACACCCAAGAGAAAGGCAAGACGTGCACACAAGCATCCTCAGGGGACTGATACCACAGACACAGGGGACGGGGAACACACACACACACAGGCATCCACATTAACTCCGCAGTCCTCCAAATCCTCTCCCTCCAAGACCCCTTCCCTTGCCTCGTCTGCTACCACACCTACACAGCAGGTCTTCCTGTGTGACCTCGGCCTCGTCCCCTCCAATCCTGCTGATCCAGCATACCGGGGAAGAGGAAGTCCACCCACACAGAGGGAGTGCCCTCGCCCCCGGACACCCTCCCCAGGTGCAGGCAGAGTGAGCCCCCCACCCGCAAGTCCCCCAGTCCCGGAAGAGCAAGACCCCGCCACCGCCCTGCAAGTCAACCACCCAGTCTCTCACCTCCATCCCCCAGGCCACCACTCCACAGGTTCCACCGCCACGCCCTGCCCCAGGTTCCCCCACACACCGATACCGCATCCCCAAACTGCTTAGGCCCTCCCCCCTGCCACTTGCTCTTCCACCCCCAACCCAGACGCTCTGCCTGTTAGTGCCACTGGTGTGGAGACCGTGTCCCCCCCCTCTGTCCTGCCCAGCTCTTCTGCCCCCCCTTCCACTGCCTTGGAGTCATGCACTGCGGTGGAGTCCACAACCACCCCGTCTGACTCAGGCACTGCATTGGGGACCCAGTCCACTCCATCTGACCAGCCCACTGCAGTGGTTGCGGCACCAACACCATCTGACTTGAGCCCTGCGGTGGTGCCAGCCCCCCCTGAGTCAGACACCTCCACTGCAGTTGCCGGTGACACTCCTGCACCCACCTCCCCTTCACTGCCTCCTTCTGGCATCCCCTGATCCTGTCCCTGCTGTGCCTGGCCTGCCCCTCGTATGCCCCTCCAAGGGGGATGTCCCCTGTCCGTACCTGTGCAGGCAAGCAATTGTTGACAAGTTGTCACACATCACCCTGTTGGGGCTGTATATTTGGACTGGCCATTGGCCTTAGTTTATTTTGGACTTTTGATTTGAGTTGCACACTTGCTGAATAAAGCATCTTTTTGTTAACTTGTGGTTAATGTTTGAAGGTACATGATGTAGATGTGTAGAATCATGCATTTGCTGTTGTAATAGTGTTCAGATCAGGTAAATGAAGTTTTGCTGTGATGGGCTCCATGTGGTCCATGGGATATGTGTCCTAATCTAGTCTTGATCTATAGCATCCTTTGCTGCAGTCTGCGGGTGTAATGTTCAGCATTTGACACAGGGATGTACGTTTAGCATTTGTAGATTACCATCTTTGTCCTACACTGATGCACATCTGGTGGGCTTACCACTGTCCAATGTTCCTAGTACCCTGACTGTGTGCCCGTCTCCAATGGACATGCAGTTTAGCACATCAAATTTGGAGGACTCATCTGTGTACACAGTGCAAGTTGTTTGACACGTGTCTTGGGTGTATGCAGATGACTGACGTGACACTCCCGTGCCCAGGCTGATATGAGCAGAGCCTTCAGTGTGTTGTAGTTGTTGACTCACTGACCGAGTGTTCTGCTGACATGTTTGAGTCGTGCACAGACAAGGTTTGGCACAGCTGACCTTCCACAGGAGTGGAGTGCCCTCATGGCAGTGCGTGATTCCGTGATATAGGTTGTGCCCGTGTTGTGTGTTGTGTAGGCATGTCTGTGCGTGTACCCTTCTCCTTTTCCTACACAGGCTGTGTCCCTACGGATGTTCCTGTTTGTGATGCTCGCTGAGTTGTTCTGTGTTCATCCAGCATCTTGGACCTGGTTTCTCCGGGATGTGGGTGCATGGCAAACTAATGTTCATGAGGTTGTCATCCCTAGTTGTCATTGTTGTCAGGGCTGGGGATGTGGGCAAACGCAGATGGGACACAGTCAGGATTCCTCTTGGCACTTGTTGGTTACACGAGTAATGTGATTTTCTGTTTGTGTATGCTTTCAGTGATTGTGACACGTTGTGTGTGTGACTGCTGCCACTCCTCAGGGTCAGAGCTGCAATGTTGGACGTTGTCTATGTGTGTCCTTTGTGGGTCAGCTTGGCTTCTTCATTGGTGTGTGACTATGGCCAGGATCCCATTGTTTGGGGGTGGATTTCACGTCATGCCCATGTACGGCATACTGTGCAGTGTGTCAGACATTCACAAGTATTGTTGACTGGCCATGTGTGATGGGTTTCTGCACCTTATTTCCCCCACCACCCCTGGGATTGTAATGGGTGCATGTGCAATGTCAGCAGTCCATGTGAGCTTCACTGCTGCACATTGGTGGAGTTCAAGGTGTGTGGCGTTGAGTGTGTGCAAATGTGAGTTGTTGCACGGCTGGGGCACTACCTCCATATTGTCCTTGGCTGGCAGGCCATGCTGAGTGCTTTGTGCTTGTATAGGTGTGATGGTAGTTTGTTGCTCAGGACACATGGCTGTGGTTCACAGTGTGGATGACATCTACCTTTGCCATCACAGTGTGATTGTCATGCAGGCTAGTGTCACCACAATGTGGGGTCCCTGGGGGGAGTGCTGTGGTGGGTCTGTCTCTTGCTGTGTTTGTTGCTGTTCCTACAAGCTTGTGTGACATGTGTAATTTGGGCTCCCTCTCATCTCACAATGCCTGTTTGCCCACATAGGGGAATCCAATCCCTGAGTTACTTTTGTATGTGACTGTGTTGACATCTGTGTATTAGTGAATCTGGCCTCCTCATGTGTTGTGTGTTTGCCTGGGGACACCGGCACACAACCCCCCTCACCTGTTGTGTATGATATGCAGTGTGAGTCTGCCTGTTTGTGTTTGTGCATTTGCACCACTGCATTGGCATATCTTTAGTTTGCCATTGATGTATGTTGTTTGTTGGCTTTCCCCTGCTGGGCCTGGGACTGCTAGGTCATCAGTCAGCACATTGATCATGGTTAGTATGTCCCATTGCTGCCATGGTATGGTATTTGTTCACATGACATCTACAGTCTCCACAGGATACCTACATTTGTGTGTCCATTGCTGCAGATATGTGGGTCTGCATTATGATGCTCACTTCTGTCATTGTGTTATTTGTGAATGTAGACAATGTGGGCCCCCATGGCTGATGTTTGTGTGCACATGGCTAGAACGATGTGTCATTGGCACTGCACTGCTTGCCTCACACAATCTATGTTGCTATGGGACACAAGCACTACAATGCCACTGTAGTGTTTGGTGTTGTGTGGCCAGGAATAATCCCTGCAGTTTTGGTTTAGCAGCTTTTACCAGGACTACACTTACCTTTTGGGCACTGTGGTGATGTGGCTTTGGGCCCCATTGCCACACTGTTCAAAATGTGCTTCAGCTATGGAGCACACACTTACCTTTTGGGCACTGTGGTGATGGGGCTTTGGGCCCCATTGCCACACTGTTCAAAATGTGCTTCAGCTATGGAGCATACACTTACCTTTTGGGCACTGTGGTGATGGGGCTTAGGGCCCCATTGCCACACTGTTCAAAATGTGCTTCAGCTATGGAGCACACACTTACCTTTTGGGCACTGTGGTGATGGGGCTTAGGGCCCCATTGCCACACTGTTCAAAATGTGCTTCAGCTATGGAGCACACACTTACCTTTTGGGCACTGTGGTGATGGGCTTAGTGCCCCATTGCCACACTGTTCAAAATGTGCTTCAGCTATGGAACACACACTTACCTTTTGGGCACTGTGGTGATGGGGCTTTGGGCCACATTGCCACAGTGGTCATGGTCTGCTTGCATTGTGTAGGCCACACACACAATTATGTGTGACACATGTGTTAGGGGGTCACATTGTATGTTCAATGTCATGTTCAGTGTTGTATGCATTTGACACAGACCACACACGCTTGTCATGGTGTTGGGGGTGGGATGTAATTTACAGACAGTCCTTATGTGGGAGTATGCTAGTTGTGTCATGCATTACCCGTCCTATGAGTAGGGGTGGTTGAAGTGACAGGCATCCAGCCCCCCATGAGTGGGGATGGTAGTAGTGGTAGGCATCCAGCCCCCCATGAGTGGGGATGGTATTAGTGGTAGGCATCCAGCCCCCCATGAGTGGGGATGGCAGTAGTGACAGGCATCCAGCCCCCCATGAGTGGGGATTGTAGTAGTGGTAGGCATCCAGCCCACCCTGAGTGGGGGTGGTGTTAGTAGTAGGCATCCATCCCCCTATGGGTGGGGATGGTAGTAGTGTTAGGCATCCAGCACCCCATGAGTGGGGATGGTAGTAGTGGTAGGCATCCAGCCCCCCATGAGTGGGGATGGTAGTAGTGGCAGCCATCCAGCCCCCCATGAGTGGGGATGGCAGTAGTGACAGGCATCCAGCCCCCCATGAGTGGGGATGGTAGTAGTGGCAGCCATCCAGCCCCCCATGAGTGGGGGTGGTGGTGGTGGCAGGCATCTAGCCACCCATGAGTAGGGGTAGTTGTAGGGTAGTGTTGGTGGTAGGCATCAATCCCCCTATGGGTGGGGATGGTAGTAGTGGTAGGCATCCAGCCCCCCATGAGTGGGGATGGTAGTAGTGGTAGGCATCCAGCCCCCCATGAGTGGGGATGGTAGTAGTGGTAGGCATCCAGCCCCCCATGAGTGGGGATGGTAGTAGTGGTAGGCATCCAGCCCACCCTCAGTGGGGATGGTAGTAGTGACAGGCATCCAGCCCACCCTGAGTGGGGGTGGTGTTAGTGGTAGGCATCAATCCCCCTATGAGTGGGGATGGTAGTAATGGTAGGCATCCAGCCCCCATGAGTGGGGATGGTAGTAGTGGTAGGCATCCAGCCCCCATGAGTGGGGATGGTAGTAGTGACAGGCATCCAGCCCCCATGAGTGGGGATGGTAGTAGTGGCAGCCATCCAGCCCCCATGAGTGGGGATGGCAGTAGTGACAGGCATCCAGCCCCCATGAGTGGGGATGGCAGTAGTGACAGGCCTCCAGCCCCCCATGAGTGGGGATGGTAGTAGTGGTAGGCATCCAGCCCACCCTGAGTGGGGGTGGTGTTAGTGGTAGGCATCCATCCCCCTATGGGTGGGGATGGTAGTAGTGGTAGGCATCCAGCCCCCCATGAGTGGGGATGGTAGTAGTGACAGGCATCCAGCCCACCCTGAGTGGGGGTGGTGTTAGTGGTAGGCATCAATCCCCCTATGAGTGGGGATGGTAGTAGTGGTAGGCATCCAGCCCCCATGAGTGGGGATGGTAGTAGTGGTAGGCATCCAGCCCCCCATGAGTGGGGATGGTAGTAGTGACAGGCATCCAGCCCCCATGAGTGGAGATGGTAGTAGTGGCAGCCATCCAGCCCCCATGAGTGGGGATGGCAGTAGTGACAGGCATCCAGCCCCCATGAGTGGGGATGGCAGTAGTGACAGGCATCCAGCCCCCCATGAGTGGGGATGGTAGTAGTGGTAGGCATCCAGCCCACCCTGAGTGGGGGTGGTGTTAGTGGTAGGCATCCATCCCCCTATGGGTGGGGATGGTAGTAGTGGTAGGCATCCAGCCCCCCATGAGTGGGGATGGTAGTAGTGGTAGGCATCCAGCCCCCCATGAGTGGGGATGGTAGTAGTGACAGGCATCCAGCCCCCCATGAGTGGGGATGGTAGTAGTGGCAGCCATCCAGCCCCCCATGAGTGGGGATGGCAGTAGTGACAGGCATCCAGCCCCCCATGAGTGGGGATGGTAGTAGTGGCAGCCATCCAGCCCCCCATGAGTGGGGGTGGTGGTGGTGGCAGGCATCTAGCCACCCATGAGTAGGGGTAGTTGTAGGGTGGTGTTGGTGGTAGGCATCAATCCCCCTATGAGTGGGGATGGCATAGGTGACAGGCAACCAGCCCCCATGAGTGGGGATGGTAGTAGTGGCAGCCATCCAGCCCCCCATGAGTGGGGGTGGTGGTGGTGGCAGGCATCTAGCCACCCATGAGTAGGGGTAGTTGTAGGGTGGTGTTGGTGGTAGGCATCCATCCCCCTATGGGTGTGTATGGCATTGGTGTTGGCCATCCCACCCCTATGATTCTGCTGATGCTTGTGTACGTCATTTGTGCATCCCTATGTGTGTGTGACATATTTCGGGTACGTGTTGTTTGTTTGTGTTGTGGGTGTTTGACTTACAGTCTGCGCCGTACGCGTCCGTACCGGTCCCGGTAATAGATGTAGAGTATTGGTAGGACCTGCGCGATGGGATTCATGGTTGGTTCGTCTCGTTCGGGTTTCTCGTGTCTTCGACTCATACTCGTTGCTGGCTTGTTCGTCTCGTCACCGTGGATCGTCTTGTGGCGCGAATCGGAGCTTATGTGCAGCTCTCCCGGATGCTCTGACGTGCCGGACGTAGCAACGAGTTCGGCGCGTACGGGAGACGCATCGTACTAGTCCGGCCGGAAGGTGCTGTGTATTTGGTTCCGTGCGACTCGATTCGGCGTTTACGGATCCGGCTCGGGCAGGGAACAGGAGCTGGAATGGGTAAGTACGGCTCGGTCGGAATCTGGGCTGTTATGCGCATCGTACTTGTTCGTTCGGTAGAGTGTTCGAGTCGGTCGGAAAACACGCGTTCGGCTCGTATTTTTTCCGGACGAATACTGTTAGGTGCGCTTCCGGCCGAGATCGGAATCGGCCCCTCAGTGTTTGCCAGGCATAGTACTCTCAAAGGTAGGACATTAACCCTCCCCCACCCTCTTATTTATGGTGAACGGTGTGCTGTCCTTTTGTTCTGTTCCTCACCACCAGGCAAAACCCAGAAGTGAAGAACAGAAAAAACCTCAGAAAATAAACAGAAAAAAAGAATAATGACCTTCACACCCATGGAGAAAAATCCCTGAGTATGGGGGTCATTAGTTATTTTTTTTTCACTTATCAAAAGTGGGTGAAGCCATCCCTCAAACGTTTTGTAACATTTTACAGGAAGCACCACGACAAAGGTTCCTATCAATGTACAGAGATCACCACTGGGCCGGCAGTGCTCTCTAAATTTGGTGAATGGTAGTCCATCAGGGTGGCAGATGTAATAATGTTCTCCACTACCTTGATGGACTGTACTCCAGCCATAAGACTCTAAATCAAGCCCTAAATCCCAAGGTAAAAGGTTTGACCTTTGTGATCCCAGGATTTACCCAACCCTTGATCCATCATGGTCGGTCTGAAATTGCAAGGAGGACTTTGATTACTGCTTTACTATTTCTTATCTGCTTTTGCCTTACAATTGTAAAAATCTATATCTCATGTTCTCTTGTCTGTTTTAAACAATTTTGTGTCATTATGTTTATCAAATTCTCCTGAATATTTCTAAACTTGTTCGGAAATGTAATTGTGCTATTTTCGTAACTTAAACTTAGTTCTTAACTTAATACTGCTTGTATCTATTATACATTTTTCTGATGACTAGTGAGATAGCTTCCTGGTTGAGCAGAGCTTTCTTTGTGAATTTTGTTATAACGTAGCACAATTGTGTCTTATTAAGTTGGTGGAATCACTGCTTCCAAATTAATTATTCGCTTTCTTACATGAAAATCCTGGATACAGTTTCGGAGGTTCTTCTGCTTCTTTGAATGTATATCAGTCACTACAAATGCATTCATTAAAACAGGGAAAGAGGGTCTGGTGTCTCTAATGTGACTTTCAGCACTGGTTGTTTTATACTGCCAGCTCTACTTGCTGTTTTGTTGTCCAAAAGTCACAAGAAAAATCCTGCTCACAAACAGTCATTCCCCATGTTTGGGGAATTGGAATGCATAATTATAATGTTTCTAACACATCCATTCATGTTTTCCTCAGGGCTCCAAGGAAGACATTGCCTACATGACCTGCCTGATACATTCAGGGAACACAGATCCCTAGGACTTAACAGGAGACATCGATTCTACCTGTCTTCTGCAGAAGATGAGCAGCAGCAATAAGGCTCATAAGATGATTTTTTACTTCAGCAGAACCTTCCTTCAAAGCATAAAGCCCTTCCCAGCTACTTGACTGCACTGTTGTCTCTGAATCATGTTTTCACAATCAACACTCCATTTTCTCAATCAGCTAGAACCTGTGGCATGTTGACCATTCCTGTGTGCGAGTGGTTGTGTTAAACAACATAAAAATCAAAACTCTGTTGACTCTGGTGGTGAATCAAAGTGAAGATTATTTTATTTTATTTTTTAGACTCTTGGCAAATTCAAAACAAGACTGTGTATAATGAAAATTTGAAGCACGCGTCAAGGGATTCCAGGTTACCAGCCTTAGTACATAATACTGCAGGGTTGGCGTAAAGTGGCAGCAACCGTGGATAAGATTCAAAATTGATTCTATGCCTCCTCACTCAGTGGTCCCTTAGAAATGAAGTAGTTCACATAGCAATAGCCCGCAATACTGGAAGCAACACAGTTGGAAGGCAAAGGTTGAAAGGCCTGTGTGCCTGACTCAGGAATATGTTTCATTCCCATCATTATATGGCTGCAAACATGTGTCCAACTTAGAGACCCAGACACCAAGAGAGAACACATTACTGATCTGGAAACAAGTAAAAAACTAAACTAGCAAAAGAGTTGGGATCTACGAACATATGCTAAATGGTAGTACATTGCTTAATGCAGCACACATAGAAGTTGCAAAATTTCTTTTTTTTATGATTGTCTGCACATAAACATTCAATGGTGTTTTGCTGTTCTATGTGTGCTACACAACGCAGCCCACATGGAAACAGCAAAAATTAGGAGAAATTAAACATTTCTCCTCGTTGCGCCAGGGTAAGACCAGGTTTTCTCTGGTCTTAATTTTGGCACTGCCCCATATTTACGCCACCCTTGTAAATATGGGGCAGCGTCAAAATCAATGGGTGTTGCGGTGGAATGCCCACTGCAACACCCATTGCCCTCCCCTTTCACGCTAAGTATAGCTTGAAAGGGTGCCTTATTAACGCTGCCTTGTAAATAAGACAAAGCCCCTATCATCACCACAATGTCGTGAAAAGTGACGGTATGGTGGCGATAGGGGCTTGTAAATATGGCCCATAATCCCTTATTCAAAGTAATGCTTAAAAACAATGAGAAATCTTACTATATCGTGCCATGTCACTCAACTCTAATACTAAACAATGGTGAAACCTGGGATACTAGCAATTCATGTTTAACATTATTTTAGCAGAATCAAGAATCACTGCAATGGGTGATTTGCAACATGTTAAACAGGTGGGATGTTTTGTAATGTGAGACATCTCTAAATTCAGTATATATATATATATATATATATATATATATATATATATATATATATATATATATATTTAACTATTCCATAGTTCCATATTGTCTGAAACACGTTCTCCCCTGACTGTCATGCTATGCAAATTGAGGACACAGACATCATTTCAGCATTTGGAGGCCTTGTATTTTGGTGAAAGTTTTATATATTGTGTACTATTTTCATTCCTCATGCTACTGTAAAACAGTTTCAATGTTATGGCAAATTAAAACATGGCGAACTTACTGGACCTCAACAACAACCATATAGGTTTGTATTGAACGGCTTCATTGTGAATTCCAAGAAAGTCTTTAATCAGAAAATTCAGTTACCAGCCCACCCAAAAAATTGGAACAAAATTGAGAAATGAACCCAATCAGCCCAAGAGATCAGTTGCACTCTGTTGAACGTTGGTACTTCAAGATGAAATTGATTTTCTTTCCTTTTCAAATCTCTTTGAAGCCTTGTTAACACAACATAATACTTAAATACTTGATTTGCACAAATTACAACCTATTTTCAATAAACCAATGAATAAAGCATCACTACACAGTGTCTGTACTGTTTATGTCCTTTAATGCCAGGAAAGAGATTTGAGGGAAGGAATTTTGTGAGTCTAGTGATGTGCATAACTAATACAGAGAGTCCAACACAGACACAGGATTCATTTTGATAATCTAATAATTTACATAATCAATTTTATAAGTCCATTGGCACATGGATGTAATTTCTAGAGAGAGTCCAGAATTACCGGAAGGCACTTTTGTGTGTCCAATAATAATAAAGTGCTATTTTGATACGTAATATTACATGGATTTCATTGTGGGAATCCATTGATCAGGGAAAGAGTTTTTGTCCTCAACTGATGTGCTGATGTAATTGTGTTAGCACAGAAAGACACAGAAGATGTTTTGTGAGTCCAGTGACATGCACAAGTAATGCTGCAAACCAAGTGATATTTCTAACAACCTGATTGAATCTGGTGATACACATAAGATTTTTGGTGAATCCGGTGACATTCAGTAGATATTTTTCACAAAATGTCAATTGCAAGAGTGATCTCAGAGTTGTCCTGTTAAAATCGAAAGCAAAGAATTCCAGCATGAACACAAAACTTGTGGGATTCATGGCTATCTGTCAGAGAATTCAGACTCCCCTCCACACATGAGATGCAGTGACTGAAAAGAGAGCTTTGATACAACCGGTCATGTATGGTTGAGATGAAGGAAGGTGTAAATGAGTCGGTTTCCTAATTTTACTAATTTATACCAGTGATACCAGATGAGTGATACAGAAAAGATCATAAACTGAAGATGTTGACATTTCTATTGCTGTCCAAGGAGGACCATTTAGGTTACTTGATCTAGCTCTGCATTTGTGTGAACAATGAGATTATAAACTGGAGGTACTCCACAGGTCTATGCTGTTATGTCACTTGTTTATTCATGTGTGCCCTGACGTGATTCTTTCAAGAGAATGAAATTACTAGATGCCACTGAGGTGCCACCAGCAATAGATAACAAAATGGCCATGTAAGCAGCAAATTTCTGCTCTTGTCCTTTTGACAATTACATAATGAGAACAGGTGCACAGGAAGGCGGCATAGGGCTCAATTTTGAGTTAGGCAACAATGTAAATCATCCTGTTTCTGGAGGACGGAGTATCCACTGATGGAATTTACTCCATAAGGTTACCCCTACTGTATAGGAAATTCCAACAGTGGCTTGCCTCCAATTCCAGCATTTCCTTCAGAAGGTAAAGGATTTTCTGTTACTTTTCAATTTCACACTAGTTGAGTTGCATGTGAAAACATACAGTACAAAAACATTGACTAAAAATCACTAATACTTAAAGTTTCTACTACTTAAAAATATGTCCACGCAAAAAGACATAAACCTAAACTCAGGGGCTCATTATGATGTCGGCGGTCGGATCACTTACTGCTATCGCTGTGGTCGGGAGATGCCCGACAAGCAGTTGGATGTCCGACTGCTGAATTATGATGCGACCACCATGCTAACAGTTGGAAAAGTGCTCTTGAACACAGCAGCTTGTGTTGCGGCCCAGGAAAAGGGCTGCAGCACAAGCCGCAGTGTGATAGAGCACCTTGTGGACATCCGTGCACCGTGTGCCATGCATAATGTGGAGCAAGGCGCACGGTGCATGGATGTGCGTTGGGGCACTACATGTGCCCCCAGGGTCACTTTTCAGTGGCCCACAAGGGATGTGGGCCCTGTTTGGGGCCCCCAAAGTCAGTTTCTGACAGCCTTTTCATGGCAGTCAGACTGCCATGAAAAGGCTGTCGGAAAGGGACATCATAATCCTGATGGCGGTGCCTGCCTCGGCACCGCCATCATTAGGGATTGTGATTCCAACTGCTGCCCCATCGGGATCAGTAGATCCTGTCGGAGCAGTGGTCTGTCCCCCGTCCGACAAGGGGCTGACCACCTGTCTCATAATGCAGTGGTCGGACGAAAAGGTGGTCTGTCAGTTGGACTGCCAATGATGACCTGTCGTGGCGGTCCGACCGACATCGTAATCAGGCTCTCAGTTTTAAGTATCCCCTGAAATAGGCTTAAATTGGAGTTAGAGTACTGCATGAATTCAGTCCTACAAAAGATGTCAGGCGGATTGGCTGGATGCAGGAATTTTTTAAAGGTGACAACATTTAAATGGAGATTTTCTTTTCCCAGATTGATCTGATTGTTAGCTTCTGTTTGTTCTTCGTAGAAATGTGTGGTCTGAGTGTTAGATCGTCATTGCATTGCTCAGTGTTATATTCCAGATGTTTTAATGTTTTATTCCAGATGTGTAGTGAGTTATTTGTAATGGGCACATCATCAGTTATTTACGCATGAATAAGACATAAATGGATATTTTTGTATTATGACTGTAAATGATAATAATACATCACACTGCATCTAATTTTATATACAGTATCACAAAATACAATAAGATAAATTATGGTTTTAATGAATGTGTTTGATGAATGAATCTAAATATAAGTAACCAGCAAATAATCAATGGTTTCAATCTGAACAGAAATTCCTGTTTGACATTTTGTGGACCGTGTAGGCAGCGGCATGTTTAGTCATCTATCTGTCTACTGGTGTAAATTGTGTCTCTCAAGATCCAACCTCTAAACGTAGTCACGCCTTTGATCAACATAGCTTTCAAATTTGCTAAATAATCCCGTTTCTAATTCAGTTCTGAACAGAAAATATCTGGCAAATTCAGGTTATTGAACAGTGGTGACCACACTAATGTCTTCCCTGGAGTGGTGTGGCTCACTTGGGACTCTACGCATGGTTCGCAGTACCTTCTGATTGAAGAAAAGTATTACAAATGGAAACACAGAGGAGTAACTCACGGAGAAGAAGAAGCGGATGTCTGAGGTGGAAGTGAGGATGTTTTTTGGTGAGGTACTCTGATAAAACCATACAGAGTTATCTATGCCAAAGAAGAGGACGTAGAGACTGACCAGAGTGCTGACCGTCTTCGAAGCTCTCGCCTCAGCAGAAAGGGACTGTGACTTCTCCGAGCTCCTTATCCCCTTGACCTGCTTCCCATGCCTGTACAAGGTGTGCAGTATGGAGCAGCTGGCAATGCTCATCCCAGCCACAAACAAAAGATCTCTGGCAAAGACGATAAAGCTATTGCTTAGTAAGGAAGTGTTGCCTGGAAAAATTACGATGCAGTAACTGAAGCGGAAAGCATATTCCATATTAGTGACGTTAGTGCCGGAGACAGTATAAATCAAGGGTGAGATGCACATCACAGCGTTTACCATAAAGAGAATAACAACAATGCGTGTTACATGTCCCTGAATCCACGCTTTCACATGCATGTACGTGGCAGATGTTGACTTGAGAGTCACACATTGGAAGCAGCTGAGGAAGCAAGTCAGGCAGATGGACATGGCACGTGAGATGCGAGACACATACACTAGAAGCTGACAATGGACATCACTAAAAACATTGGAAAGTCCTAAAATAAAAAGAGAATTGGGAAGTCCTCTGGTCAAGGACATCACCAAGTTTGTTGCTGTCAGGTTCAGAAGGATCACCTCTGATGCCATCAGGCCATGCTCCCGATAAGCAGTGCAGAAGAAAAAGGATAAAAGCAAAGAATTTCCCAAGATTCCTACAATAGTCATCAACAAAAAGAAATTGCTCTGATGATTTGAAATGGATCCATCACCTAATGAGGTTTCCCCGGAGTTTCACCTGTATAAAATATCAATAATTGTGAAAACATTAATGAGAAAATAGACCATAAAAATGCTGTAACATCTGTTAACATCTTATTTAGTGTTTTTTCTGTGTGTGTTTGTTCAAACACGAAATAAGCAGAAGGTGGGAAAATGACATGGTGCTTACTGCCATTTAATCGAGACAACTATAAAATAGGCACATCACATAGTTGATAAACATTTCATGGGCATATGAAAAAATGGTAGCTTATTTATCTCCCACAGAGCGAACGTGTTTACATTTCAGCATCTGGCTCTGGAAAGAAAACTGGTTTGGCGAAAATGGAAGAGCAGGCAAAAATCAAACCATGGCATGACAACCATATATACAGTTAGCACTTCAGTTTGTGTTTTTATGTTTTTATGCCGATAGTGTACATGCCAGTAGGAATGCAGTCCTGCTTCTACAGACATTGCAGAATGCAAGCTAAATTCAATAAGAAAGAACAGGCAACAGGCTTTATTCATGTATGCAGCCATAATCTGGAACAACATCACCAGATCCATCAGGACCGCCCAAACGCTGCTCCAATTACGAAACAGTTGAAGAGTTGCCTCTGTACAGAACACTACATCAAATTGCATTAACAGTACGACAACAGCCACCTTGGCTTTCACTCCTTGACGTTATGATCGTCTTTGATTCTTTAGAGCTCTCCTTTGCCTTTTGGCTACATTTGCACTATAGAAATACTATATATATACATTGAATAAGAAAGATAGTTTCCTGCACTTATTGACACATTTCAAGGGTACTGGAAAACATTATAATGATCAAAGTGATCACAAAGAAAATATAAATATTTCCTTCAGAACAGTAAACACAATATAGAACTTAATGAAAAAACAATGGTTAGAAATTAGCATTTAAAAAACCTTAGAAATTCACAGAAAAATCAAAAGGTTAAAGGGACATTATAGTTAGGAAATGAAAGAAAAAAAACCTTAGAAATTCACTGAAAAAAACAAAGGTTACAGGGACGTTATAGTTAGGCTCAGGTTTCACTCATACAAAACCAGTGAAATTCAGCAGTTTTTGAAAAGCTTATCAGTGTTAAATATATATATCAAGGTGTATTGGTGAATCAGTGGGTGTATGAGTACCTGTATGGATGGTTCAGTGGGTGCTTGACTGATTGTATAAGTGAGTGATTAGGTGTCTCAGTGAATGTATGGGTGAGTGACTGGTTGTATGAATGTTTGTATCAGTCTGTCAATTGGTGTTTAAGTGACTGTATGGGTGTGTGAGTGGGTATGTGAGTGGCTGTATGGGTTATTGATTGGTTGTCTAAGTGGCTGTATGGGTGTGTGAGAGGGTACATGAGTGTCTGTATGGGTTATTCATTGGTTGTCTGAGTACCTGTATGGGTGTCTGAGTGTCTGTGTGGGTGGGTGAGGGGTGTGTGACTGCCTGTATGGATGAGTGAGTGGGTGAGTCAGTGGCTGTATGGGTTAGTGATTGTGTGTGTGTGAGGGGCTGTATGGGTGAGTTAGTGTGTGTATGGCTGTATCGGTGAGTGAGTGGATGTGTCATTGGTAAATGGGTGAGTAACTGGGTATATGAAAGGCAGTATAGGTGAGCAATGGGGTATATGATTGACTGTATGGGTGAGTGAGCAGATGTGTGAGTAGCTCTATGGGTGACTGGCTCAGTGTGTGAGTGGGTGTATGAGTGGATATGTCAGGAGCTGTATTAGTGAGTGAGTGGGTTTATGAGTGGCTGTATGGGTGAGTGAGTGGATGTGTGTGTAGATCTATGAATCAGTGATTGAGTGTGTAAATACTGGTATGGGTCTGTGAATGGGTTTGTGAATGCTTTTGTGGGAATGGGAGTTAGTATATGAAATGTTCTATGAGAATGTGAGTGTGTGCATCAGTGATTCTGTAGATGATGTCATCAGGTCATCAGTGATGTCATTTGAGATGTCATCAGTGATGTCACTTAGCATGTCATGAGTGATGTAATATGTGAGGTCATAAGCAGTGCATTGGGGGGCTGCAAGGTATAGTTAGCTATAACTGCTGAATTTCACTGGTTTTATACTAGTGAAACCTGAGCCTAACTATAACGTCCCTGTAACCTTTGGTTATATTTACTTAAAGAGATAGTTTATGAAATTAAATGCATGTTTTTATAAATAAAAGTTTGTTAAGAAATAAAGAGGCTGATTACGACGTTGGCGGTCTGATGCAGGTGGGATAATGCTGCATAGCCTGCGGCTTCTCCACCGCAGTATTACGATAACACTGCTGTGTAGGCAGTGTTGCTTCTGCAGTCCCACCTCAGCTGCATGCTTCGGCTGAGGAGAACAGCCAGCAGTCATGCCGCCGCCATGGGACCACTGCCATGTCAGGAGCAATGTGTACCATGTACCATGTCGTGCATGCCACACAGTGCACACATGATGGTGTACTTCTAGGGGGGCACAACATGTGCTCCCCGCACACACACTCATGGGCAGATTCGCCTGGGGGCACTGTTTGGGCCCCTTTCCCTGCCTTTCCACTACCCTTTTTATGGCAAGGTCCCCTCCATGAAATGGGTGGTAGAACAGCAGGTTGTAATCTGCTTGGCGGTTCGGGCCTTGGCACCACCACCATTTCCTTCCCCTCTCACTACTGCGGCTGTCGCGAAATCCAGGATCACAGTGAAGGTGGTGGGCTACCTACGGGCTTGTGGTTGTCTGACCGCAAGGGTCGGAATCAGGCGGCCTGAATGCCGAGTTCACGGCGGTTGGACCACAACCATGAGTTTGGCGGTCCCAAGACCGCCAAACTTGGAATCAGGCCCAAAATGTTTATTTATGTATGGAAATGTTATTAACAGAAATATATGTTTTCAATGGAAATAAATGCTTGTTTGTTTAAGCCAAGATCTAGTGATATTAGAATCCATCATCTACATAAGGGGGGCTGAATGGGAGTTGTGAGAGGTGATGAAGGAAATGTGAGGGACAGCTTGTTTAGAAAATAAAACACCATTTGCGTTTCTGGCGGTAACTTACTAGACTTATGAGGTCACATAATCACAGTCCTCTGAAACAGGGTAAACATTGGCACCCAAAACCTGCTGGCATTAGAACGCAAAATTAATATAAAAGTGCAGTGACAAAAGCATATGTATAACTAACGTGAAGAGAACAATAAACCACTTACGAGAGCACTTTACTAAATACCGCACACATCTCCCTCATAAATGACTTGAAGGAAACAAGGAATCAACTACAGTAAAGAGATATATCCAACACCATGATATCAAAGTCGGGTCCTATGTGGCGCCCAATCATGTGATCAATAAACAAAAAGATGAGAGCACTTGGTGTAAGCAGAGGACAATAGTTATCCTTATCAAGGCTCCTACCCTAAGAGTCTGGTATGAAGCCCATAACTTTATGGGCCAGCTCTTCCACAGAGAAACCATGAAAGAAGCAGAATATAATGGAGACAATATACTCAAAGAACACAGTGTTCATGAAATCTGTAAGACTCATTGTTAAATTATCATTTATCACCAGACTAGTGGCAGTATTCATTGCCTGGCTAACTGCTGCAATCAAGTATATCTATACACACTGTGATGCAAAAAAAATTTGAACTCCTGAAAGTCTCCAAATTTCCAGGAAAAAGTCCCAAGGAACCAATCAATTTTTTCAATTTGCAGTTCAAGTACAGCAAAGTTTTCAATTGCTACTGGTTCTAGGATTACACTGCAGCATTGCTCTTCAAACACAATAGAAAGTTTTGACAGGCAGAATGCCTAGTTACAATTAGTCTGCTGGTTTTCATCCGGGCATTTACAGCTTCCACTGCACTCTCCAAATTCAGGATGGACATTCTATGGGGAAAACAGGCTCGATTGAAAGATCTAGACTTCAAGTCCTTCGGGGTCAGCAACAACCAATCACTTTTCTGAGGGCAGTCCTAATAGCCACATACCAAAAACACAGGTTCTTTCAATAGCAAATGTCCACATCTTCCTTTCATCATAGAGATCAGAGCGCTCTCTGCTGAGAGTGGAAGAAGTATGGAAATTTAAAGATTAAACCAGTCAGCCAGGTGCAAACACCAAGGAGTAAATCCAATTACATTTCTTGCACTATTTATACCCACGATCTTTAGCAAAGTGACCCAATTCCTATGTCATAAACATGCTTTCAGACAAAAGATATCAGAGACTGTCTTTCACTGCAGAAACGTAACATGTCAGCAGTCTAGCTCCCTTCTGATGACCCTCCTCCCTCTCTAAACTACTCTCAAAGCTGGCCTAGTTAATTAAACCAAGGATAACTACAGTCTCCACTTCCTGTGCCCCTTCTGCTTTTCCTTTAATGTTACTAGGGTTTCTGCTGATCCAAAGGAGTTCTTGTATTTCAAAAGACCACAGTGGGGTTCATTTCAGTAGGATATATAGAATGGGTGTGTTGGAGCAACTTCTTCACCCCACCGGAATTGTTTGTGTGGGTTTGGCATTAAAGTCAACAAGTTGAACTGTAGAACCACAGAGCAGATTAGACATTAAAACTGACAATGGTGTAACGAGTAGGAGGTCAGGCAAAAAATGTCAATAGTCTCTTCCATAACACTCTGCAAGGTTCAAGAAGGTAATACCAAACAATTTCAAATGTGAATAAAAAGTATAGGCAAACTAAGCATTGAAGTTTTCGTACTTGATTACATATCAATGTGAAATTAATGTATATAGCATTTCCTAAGCTAGTAAGAAGATAGCAATTTTTTTTTCATTTTTTTTTCAAAAGAAGATAACAAATTAGTTTTTTTATCAATGTCCAACTTTTAAAAAGCAGACTTATCTAACACCTGCTAACATTTTAGATAGAAAACACTTCTTTTAATGCTAAATCCCATAACTGAACTTTGTGTAACATCACAAATATTTGTGCACAGCACTAAACAGTCCATTATGACAACCTACAAACATTTTTTAGTGTGGGATAAGGCACATACATACGGACCATGGACAAGACGTGCCAGCTACTGTTTAGCTCAAAAATAAGATGCCCAGGACTATAAAGTGCAGGGATTGCAACAAAGATACATTTTCATCACAAAGTATGTACTCAACTGGGTCCTTCCTGAACTCTTGAGGTTGGGTGATAATCTGCTAAGTAAAGTCCCTACAGCTGACACAAATTCACTAATGCATGACACTCCTCAAAAACTAGGAAAAACGTGTGCACCAAAATAGTGGGAGGATTGAACCTTCAGAGCAGGTAATGGCTCTCATTTTTGTTACACAATACACAAACCATCGTGGCCTTGTGCATAGCGAAACAAGTTTATCTTGAAGCACCCAATCTTCTGCCCGCCATTCCTCATTGCACTATAAAAGGGAAAATTTCTATGAAGGGGACTAGGAGATGTGGAGGGGAACAGAATAGGTTCCTGTATGCCAAATGCTTCCCCCATGCTTGCATCGATTGACACAGAAAAGGTAAAAATCAGATAGTAATAAGGGATGGTCTTTGTCTGGTTCACAACCCCTAACTGACAGAGCACATCAAGAGGTGCCACAGGTCCTTTGTGTCATAGTTTGCAGTCCACGGGAATGATAGGCCTATAGTAACAGCACACATCAAATCAACATATGAGGCATACCCCAGGGCTCTGTCCAGCCCCAATTCTTTTAAGCACCCACATAGTACCTGATGGACAATACTATGCGTTGTCAGACGTACAACACCTGCATTCTGTGGTACCTGAGTACAGATGTAATATATCCATCTGCTCGATCACAGTTTACAAAAGTGTGGAAAGTCGCTATCTCCCCTCAACAGGGGAGAAATATGATGTCTTGGAGTCTAGCCTTGTGTTATCTTTGATATCTTCATTTATTTGGTCTGTACATATGGGACGCTCTCCAAACCCTGTCTCAGCAGTTGGGAACCTGGGGATGAGCTTTCGTGAAGGGTTGACCTTTTCCCCAAGCACTATCTGTTGTTAAGGTGGCTCCTTTTTCACAATCTATCTATGATTTGCCCTTTGGTTGACACTAAGCATAGACTAGCTTTGGTGCAGTTCACTGTACTTCAATACTTTGTTATGGAATGGCAATCTATTTAAAGGATCCTCAGTTTTTTACAACTAAGCTTCAAGCAGTTGAAAATAGATCTATAGGAATTGTCTGTGTCTAATTATGATTATTTTTTAAATTGGGAAACTGCCTGTGATGGCCATCCATGGTTATACAGACCACAGCAGCTTTGTGGGGTTGTCTCTGATTATCTTGCAAAATGTTTCACCTATACTCGACTTCAATGAGTCTTGGGGGCTGCAGCTGATCTCAGATTGATTATCTTTAGATGGCAACATCAAAATCTTGGTCTCAAGAGCATCTCTGCATTCTGGAATCTATGGCTGTGGTTTTTCGTTACTAGTTAATACATATTGCTTTTTTATATCATTTAGTCTGTCCTCTCGCTGCTGTTGGTTGGTGATAACTTTAAAGCTTGTACTGTTATCAAGCATAGCATTCAATACAGAAAACTGTTATCTACTAAAATATATGTGTTTTGTTCTCTATATTATATTATTTTATTCTGCAATTAGGTTAACATGCTCTTTTGCCAGTAAGTTGTAGTCTGCAAAGTCCTTTTTCTGAAGTACTATAGAAAATAAATAAATACATGTATACATAAATAAATAAGTTAATAAATAAATAAATACATAAATAAATAAATAAATAAATATACATTGCCATGCCTTCGAACCAGATGTGGATCACGATCCAAATGATTTCTAATTTTAATATTTTTTTAGATACCTGTTTTAAATCATTTGTATTTTTTTGATTGTATGTGTAAACTTTTTGTTTATGATTTAATGGTGCCTAGAAACGACAGTCCTGATTTACTATTCTTTACTCAATGGAGGGATGCATGGCAAATTGAGTGTTGCATCGGTTGAGTGCTAACAATTAGCATATTTAACGATAGTTGCATAGTTAGCCCAGTGATTACACTATCGGTGGAGGTTGATCTAAAAATGGCTGGTCTTTATAACGCTCTGCCTTACACGATGGCTCAAAGACAAACTAGCAGCGTTTAGCATAGGATTTGCACTTGAGGTGTACCCTCCTGTACAAATTCCTATGTGTGGACAACCACACAGGTGTCTGACGTATAAGGTGTATACTTTTGAGTAAAGAACATGTTACATGTAGGTGTATCCAGCAGAATACTATTTGACCCCTTGTTTGCGCAGGTTTTATTTTTTGTTAGACTTTCCACAAAGCCAGATCACATTATTTTAGCAGAGCTGATTGTTCACCAGATCCTATGTTTCATTGAGCTGTTCCAATCCTTTGCATACTTCAAAGGAGGTTGGCAAAAAAGTTTTTGCACTGCATAGAGGGCAACTTTAAGCTCATAAACATTTGCTCTGAAGTGTTGATCGTCGCTGCTGTTTGTACCCCATTGCTTTGCGTATGCGTCCGAGCAAATCTTTAGTAGGCCTGGGAATATGTTTTTTCCTAGCATATGTTTTTTGTAAATAAATATTGAAACCCCAAGGTTATCAACCTGCATGGCTAGACCAATCCTGATAAACAAACATGAGTCTCACAATCAGGATCTCTAAACAGAACATTCCAAACAAAACAGACATGTGAAACAAACAAACAAAGGCTTAACTTTGAGGCATTGTGTAAAGTATTTATGCAGCATACACGCAGCATTAAAGTAAATTACACCACAAAAAACAGTGTACTTCATAAATAAAATGGCACTAAAATGACTTAAGTCCAACCAGTAGAACCAGAGACACTGAATTGTATTTTTTTTGCAAAACTCACACCAAGAAGCAAAAAGAGCCAATTGTGGCTAAATGGCTGCGCTGAACACAGCAAAGTCACAAGCTCAGGCAGACTGCGATGGAGGGCAGGCAGGGCACAGGACCGAGTTCGGCCCGCTGTGTACCTTATGTCCATGATGTGAGGTCTGTGCGGTGTTTCTTTGCAAGACTTTGCATCGCTCAGCATCAGTTCAGATGAAGCTTTCAGCTGTGCAGTGAGGCTATGTAGGGCTTCGCATCTCTCGCCATCAGTTACAATGAAGCTTTCAGATAGGTAGCTAGGCTTTGCTCGGCTTCCCTTCGATCTGTGTTGGAACCGATGCAGCTTTATGATGGAATCTGCGCTGCGCAGCCTACAAGACTTTGCATCACTCGGCATCAGTTCCGGTGAAGCCTTTGGTTTGGAACTGCGCAGCTTTGCGGGGCACTGCATCGCTTCACATTTAACCTGATGGAGCTTTCAGTTAGGCACTGAGGCATGTTCTCTGATGCCAGCCAAGGATCCAAACTGGCTTGGTTCAACAAAAGACAGGTGTCAGGTGCATTGTCCTTAAAGAATTATACCAAATCCTTAAATCCTTTACCAACCCGAAGGCCTGCAACAATAAAGTTGCTTCATCTCAAGAACTCTGCGATAAAATTGCTAATCATTTTGTACAGAAAATTGAGCTCATTTAAGACAAAATCACTAAAGACAGGAACCCTCTGCATGACACTGTTTCCCGTTGTCCTCCATCCTTGACCAATGTGCATTCGCTGGAAAGCTTTTCCCCCCCCTCACAGTTGATACTGTGGAGACATTGTTGAACACAGTTAAATTGAATGAATGAATGAAGTGAGACTTATATAGCGCATGGCTACCCTGAGGCCTCCCAGTGCTGCGGACGGAACAAGCGGGCCAGGAGCAAGTGCTAGAAAGGGATGTTAAAGAGACGGGGTTTCAAGAGTTTTCGAAATGCCAACAAGTTGGACTCCTTCCGCAGATGGAGGGGGAGGGAGTTCTAGGAGTTTGCGGCACTGAAAGAGAAGGAGCGCCCGCTCCATCTGGCTCTCCATATTCTGTGCGTAACGGCAGAAAAGGTGAGACTGGAGCGAAGGTTCCTGGCTGGGTGATAGGGTGTAACCAGGGATTGGGAGATGGCTGGGCCATACTTCCAGAAGGCCTTGTGTGCCAGACACATGGCTTTGAAAAGGATCCTTGCCCTGATAGGGAGCCAATGGAGGTTCCTTAATGCTGGTTTAGCGGATTGTCTGCGGGGAATCTGAAGGAGCAGACGAGCGGCACAATTTTGGATGATCTGGAGCTTATAGATGGTGGATAGAGGGGCTCCCAGATAAAGAACATTTCCATAATCTAGGCGAGAGAGGATGAGGGCCTGGACCAGGATTCTTCTTGCCTGAAATGGGAGAAGGGGGAGGATCTTACGGAGCATCCTCAGCAAGCCAAAGCAGGAGGCTGAGAGCTTAGTAGCCTGATAGTTGAAGGTAAGGGAGTGGTCAAGCCACATGCCAAGGCTCTTAATCTGGTCCTTGGATTCTGGGGCCGGGCCGAGACAGGGAGGCCATAGCAGTGCAGGGTTGAAGGAGGGAGAATTGCCGAGAAGCATAAGCTCGGTTTTGTCTCCGTTCAGTTTGAGACAGGAGAGTTCCATCCACTTGGCATCCTCCTCTAGGCAGGGGCCTAGGGTGCTAGATGACCGCTCGGGATGATTAAGTGCTACCACGAGTTGCGTGTCTTCTGCATAGGTGATGATCTTTATGCCAAATGGAAGGACAATCTCCGCCAGGGGTCTCATATTGATGTTAAAAAGTGTGGGGCTTAAGGAGGAGCCCTGGGGAACCCCACAACTGAGCAGCAGCCGATTGGAGACAACATCTCCTTCAAACACCTGGAAGAAGCGGTCACTAAGGAAGGACTGGAACCATGCTAGTGCAGTGCCGGATACTCCTAAGCTCTTAAGACAGAGGATCAAGGTGCTGTGATTGACAGTGTCGAAAGCGGCACTGAGGTCAAGGAGGATGATTGCGGCAGTACCTCCTTGGTCCAGTATCCTTCTGGCCTCCTCAGTTACCGCGAGGAGGGCAGTCTCGGTCCCCAACTGAGGACGGAAGCCGGTTTGGGAGTGGTGGAGGAGGACATTAGATTCCAAGTACTCAACCAGAACGGAGTTTATGTGTTTTTCTAGTATTTTACTCAACCAGGGAAGGAGGGAAATGGGGCGATAGTTGGCTAGGTTGGCCTGGTCAAGATTGTTTTTTTTTAGAAGGGCTTTGACCAGGGCACATTTCCAGGCGGGGGGGACCGTGCCAGAAAGGATGGATGAGTTTAGGAGATCAAGCATTGCTGGACGGACGATGTTGGTGACTGATTTAAGGGACTGGGGGGGAGCTGGATCGGAGGGAGAGCCTGAGGTTACTTTACACATGAGTGAATCCAGTAAGGTTGAGTCCAACAGAGGGAATCGGCTTAGTGAAATTAGGGGCTCGACAGGCAAGCCTGGAGTAAGGGGGGCCGGATGTTCACATTGGGAAGCTGGAAAAGACGTGTAGATATTTTGAATTTTATGTTGAAAGAAATCCGCCAGGTTGTTACAACACGTGAGTGCCCCTTCAGAGGTTTGTTGTTTTTGAGGCATGTTGGAGAGAGTTTTCGCGGTTCCTCTTTGAATTTCATTCCAGCCAAAATGTCCTCTCTACTCTATAAACAGCTGTCCCCATCTATCTGCTCTATTCTCAATCTTTCCATGAGAGGGGGCCAACTACCACTTGAATAGAAGGCTGCACAAATAATTCCCATCCGAAAGAAAGCTAACGTCCCAATGGAGGATCTGTCCAACTATCTTCCGATTTCTCTTCTACCTCTTCTGAGTAAGTTATTGAAAATGCATATTAAGAGACATCTCTCTGACTATATCGAATGTACTGGATGCCTTGACTCCTCTCAGTCTGGGTTTAGGCCCATGTACAGTACGGAGTCAACATTGATCATTGATTGCCGTTACTGACAATATAAGGCACTCCCTTGACCACAGACAAGCAGTACTACTAGTGCTGCTGGATTTGTCAGCGGCTTTCGACACGGTTTCTCATTCCATTCTACTCAGGAGACTTAGAGAAATTGGAATCCAAGGACAAGCCTTTCAGTGGGTCTCATGCTTTCTCACTCACTGGACTCAGACCATCAATCTTCGCCCTTTCTGATCACAGACCATGGAACTTACCAAAGGAGTAACTCAGGGATCCTGCCTTGGTCCCACTCTGTTCAACGTTTATGTTGCTCCGTTAGCTGGATTACTTAGAAAGCTGAGCTTCACACCGATCTCGTATGCTGATGACACCCAGCTTTTACTGTCATATGCCAAAAATTCCCACAATACTCAGACTGCTTTCTCGGAAGGTATGACTGTCATCGCTACCTGGATGAGGAATAATTTACTGCAGCTAAATGCTGGGAAAACTGAGATCATGCTATTAGGAGAAGCTCCGCTGCTCTGGTCCCCAGAATGGTGGGCACCTGAATTAGGCGACACCCCGGTCCCTAAGACTGTGGTCAAGAACCTAGGCATAAGTCTGGACCAAAAACTCACAATGAAAGAGCAAGGTCCAACCACATTGGTCTCATGCTTCCATATGTTAAGCCTCTTACGCAGGGTATTTACTTTTCTCCCCCTGACCGTATGAAAAACACTCATCCAGGCACTGGTGACAAGCCGCCTTGACTACTGTAATGCTCTCTTGATTTCAGCTAGTGAGTCCTCTCTAAGTAGACTTCAGGTAGTTCAAAACACCGCGGCTCGCCTTGTCTCAAACTCTCCTGCCAGAACAGCTTCTCTCCCTCTATTACAATGTTTGCACTGGCTTCCAATACGCAAGCGGGTTAAATTTAAGATATGTTGCATTGTGTACAAAGCACTAAACAGTAATGGTCCTGGCTATTTAGCAGAAACACTTACTCAATACCAGTCACTTAGACCTCTACGCTCAGGAGCCAAATCCCTGCTCCTTGTCCCGCGTTTTAAGAAATCCCGCTTGGGTGGGAAAGCATTCTCCCACCTAGCCCCCTATTACTGGAATCAGCTCCCCATTCATCTCCGGAAATGCCCAGAATACCCTCTATTTAGAAAGCTCCTTAAAACCGAGTTTTTCTAAAATACCCGCTTCTAATCTGCCTTGACTGCAGCACCTCTGTAGCACGGAGATATCCCTTTGGGGGTGATTCGGGTGCTTTACAAGTTAATAATAATAATAATAATTGTCAGTGTCATGGCAGGCTGCCTTTAGAAGTCAGATAGGGGTGGGTAAGCCCCTAGACTTTCCCTTTGAAGTTCAGAAAAGTTGAGTTCCACCCCCACCCAGGACATCCTACTCAGAGAAACAACACCCTGCACCACACTCAAGGCCCTTGTGTGACTATGTCTGGGAGGAGTACATAAATAGAGGGCCATTAACAGTCATGTGACTCTGGACACTGGCAGAATGGCCCAGTTGTTTTCGGCTGAAAAATGCCAACATTGTAGAAGTTACAACCACAGGGGTGCTGAAATCCACACCCCCAACTGTCGCACTGCGTAGTAGGGAAATCCCACATAATAACTCATCCTCCAGGTTTTCAGCTTTTTTCTCGTCCACCATAATAATAGTCCGACTTCTACTCATCCATTTTCCTTTTTATATAATCACTCCGGAGACAGCATGGTTGCGCCAAAAATATTTTATTCCACTATTTCAAATGTTACTGCTGCCCATCCAAGCTTATAACAGCAACACGTGAGGTCAACCATGTAAATAACAAACTCTTGTTAATTTTCCCAATGCATTTCGAGCCAAAGGCTCTTCTTCAGGGGATTCTGTAATACATGAAAACATCAGTTCATCCACGTGCTCGAAACAACCATTATTCTTATGCAAAACAATATTAGCAAAAACAATATCTGAAAATCCCCTTGTACACATTCTCATTAATCCACCCTCCCCATTCAATCATGAAAATCACCAGCACTCGTGCTTGCTCTTTTTATGAAAGGCCTCTCCCCACTATATTCTAAATCCCTCCCAACAAAAACCCTCAAATGTGCCTAAAAAGCCATGTTGTCCCCTGCTCAAACTAATGTGCCCAAACGAATCTCCTCCCCAGACCACTATATTCTTTTAAAAAATCCCCCATATGTCCCCTACACCGCAACCACCCTTCCCTGTTAACTTGCCTACTCCTTCTCCCTAATGAACCAAATTTACTCCATTTACCTCTTTACGAGCCGAACTGGCGGATAGACCTCCTTACGCTTCCCGTTATTTCCAAGGATTATCTACGATCTCACTCGCGCTCAATCCACTCCTTTAACTGTTATTCTCCCTCAAATGGCCCAATCAACACTCACCTACTACTAAATAGGACTCCCCCCGTGATCTAATCACCCTATGACAATGCTTCCCTGAACAAACTAACATCCCTACTCTAAATCCCACAATGCACTGCTTCCCAGCCAGAAACTCCTGGTCCAACAAAAAACACTTCCCTACCAAACCACTCCACCGGCCTACATGTTAATCCAAAAAACCAACATTGAGAAATACATGACAGTGATAAAATAAAATAACTGCAATAACTATGGATTGAAATAAACACAATATGGATGCTCCAAAATAATACATTGATATGAACCGAAATTAAAACAGTGAATTATAGAAGACCACTCAAGCATGTGGATCACTTGCGACCGTTTTAAAAAATTAATCGTTTCAAAAAGGATGTTATGTCCTGAAACTGCTCCAAGTCGATTGTTAATATACTGTCTCCAAAGTGATGAAATCTTTGTCTTTACTCAAAATTGCATAGTCCTTATGTTAACTTGATGGGGTGCAACACTCGCGTCGGGACGGAAAATTCAATAAACAAGTGCCAAATATGCGGATGCACTCCTTCCCTTTAAGTCTATAATCATTTTTCTTTGAAATGTATGCTCTGCTGCGTGCGAACAGTTCTGTGAACCGTCCCGTGTCTCAGCTGAAAACTAGGAGGATGAGTTATTATGTGGGATTTCCCTACTACGCAGTGCGACAGTTGGGGGTGTGGATTTCAGCACCCCTGTGGTTGTATCTTTGTACGAGCTGTGACACGGGATGGTTCACAGAACTGTTCGCACGCAGCAGAGCATACATTTCAAAGAAAAATGATTATAGACTTAAAGGGAAGGAGTGCATCCGCATATTTGGAACATTGTAGAAGTGGCATTTTCAATATAGTAACTTAAAATCTGAAATTACCATGGAGGAGGATTTAACATTATAATTACTTTGAGTGTAAACAGTATTTTTCTATCTACTCCAAATCTAAAGTTTGCAATTATTAAATGTATTAAATGTAATAAGTAACCCAGTGCTAGGCTATGGGAACGATAGGCCTTTCAGTAGTGAAAAACGACTTTTGGAGTTTTTCACTGCCAGGGCATATAAAACGTAATATACATGTCCTATTTTTTAAACAGAATGCACCCTGCCCTATGAGTAGGGCCTACCTTAGGGATGACTTATAAGTATTGAAAAAAGGAAGGGTTAGGCCTGGCAAAAGGTTTATTTTGCATTGCCAAAATGGCAGTTTAAAACTGCACTACAGGCTGCAGTGGCAGTCCTGAGACATGTTTTAAAAGGCTACTTTAGTGGGTGGCACAATTGGCGCTGATCGCTCACATGATGAGCCTTCATTTTCTGTTGAGACTCTTTCCCTCTGGATTTCATAACTGCATAATCTACACAATCCTCTAACAAAGTGCTTGTCTTGTTCTCCAACGAACTACAAGTTTGAAATGAGGACATCTTCCTCTTAGCAACATAAAAGGAGATACTATTGATGGAGCAAGGACTCGTAAAAGACTTGCTCGAAAGCAATCCTCTCGTTTAACTCGCTAACGAATTACTAACAATGTGTTTTGTAAATAATAATTCGCATTACAGAGAAAATACACGCGTTAGAGAAGCTTGCATATGTGTTTACTAACGCTAACAACTAACTTTGCTCTAACAGGGAAATCTTTACTGCGCATGCGTCAACTGCATCTACGGAGTATGACGTTTAATGCTTGGAGGGAAAATCTTGCGCATGAGCAGAAGGCACTAAAATGGCGGCTTGAAAGCTCACATGCATGGCACCTGTTTAGCTGAATAGAAAATAAGTTATTTTACTAACGCGAATGCAGAAAGGGTATTAATAATTAAAGTGGGTTAGAGTAGAGATGGGTGGTATACAGTGAAACCATTTATTTGAGAGATTAACATTTCTTCTTTTGACTTAATTATTAGTGTGCATTTGGGCCTTTCACATTTGTCTGAACTGGGCTGACTGATTTGAGTCTGCGCATGCTTACACAAGAATGAACCAGGAAGGATGAGTAAGGACTTGACAGCCGTCCAAGGATGAGGATGATGTGCCCTGTGAACAAGGGGTGAAGAGTTCATTTCAAGAAGAGTTGAATTCATGATGTTGAAAGAATTGTGTCGAATAAAGTTTGGACATGTATGGGAACCGAAGAAAATATTAAAGTTTAAGGGGATGGGTTTTACGAACAATAGTGCAATGGAAAAAGTAATAAGTAAGCATGGTGTGATGATCATCCTCCCCTTGCCTGTCCAATCAGAGTTAGTATTTTTACGATATTGAAATATTAATGGGTGGTACATGAATATTGAAGAGTATAATTGAGGTAGCTTTAGTTAGTTAGTCAGACGGAGATTCGCAAGGCAATGCAGAGCTCGGGATGGTGTCGGTGCTGTGGGTGGTGCTGATGCTGAGAGAGACGCTGTGAGATGCTGATGAAGAAACTGAATGCAGAAACTTCCATCTTAACTTAATTGGGTTAGAAAGAAGATCGCGGAAGAATCTCGAGGAGGAAGAGAGTGTCAGAGAGGGGTGCTACGCAGTCGTCAGTATTTAGAGAGGTTAAGTATCCTGTCCTAATTCCTGTCCTGAAGTGTTTGTCTCCTGATCTATCCCGGGGGACCCATACCAGCCCTTTGACCAGGGGGTTGGTCTTCACACCATTCTTGGTAACTATAAATTTATGGTATTTGTAGATGCTCTTCTCTCTCTGTCATCTCCTTTCCAGGCATAGTTATTGTATGAGTCTGAAGTATTTTTGGTTAATGATTATTGATTGAAATTTATACTCTTGTGAATGAGGGTATTTGTACTGAAATTTTGAGATGGTTCACCCTCAATTAATTTAGATAAAGATTTTAAAACTTCCAGAGTCTGTGATTATTTTATTCTAATTAAGGTTGATTAAAAGTTATGTTAATTTATCACCATCAACTAGTTCAACTAATGGTCCATCGACCAGAGGAAAGAACTATTTGATCAGTGAAAGGTTTAGTTAGGAATAAGAAATAACTAATCCTGAAAGATGAAAATCATAAACTAAACCCAGCGGTCTATTTGGATTGGTGTAACTGTTTTATGGGCCCAGGTGAGTATATGGTAGTAGAGTATCTGTTGTTAGTACGCTGCTGGATCAGTTTTCTGGTAGCAGAGTTATGGTTATTATTGATTAGTTTGGTGATAAGTATAGATTATTGGTTTATGTTTTAACAAAAGAGTTAGCGTCTTTGTTTTATGTTCTCTGGAAAATTCCCGGGGAATGAATAGCGGGTGGCGATAGAAACCGCACTGCAGTGAGGTTACTCGTCTGTTGGAATAACACTGAGAAGCTACACAGGGCTGGCAGTGTTAAATTAGGGACTATTTTGTATAAAAGTAGAGTGCGAATGATAGCAAAAGGAGTTCGCTGGTGAAACTTTAGTCTCATTTCCCAATACGGGTGACACTGGAGGAGTAGCAGGTTCTCTGGAACTCGAATGAAGGGTAAGCGGAAGAGTTTTACTCGCAGTATATGAAGAGTAAGCTGAAGGTTTTACTCGTAGTGGAAAGAAATAATCTATCCTTTGAATTTAGTGGAACAGGCAGAGTAGCAAATGTTTTTATGTCGTTAATAATAAAGAATTTAATGTAAAGCATTAAGAAAATAAGTTTTCGTATTACCTTGTGAAGAGAGGGTCAGTCGCCGGAGTTGTACTGACGTCACAGTGAGCTGCGCTGGGATTGGTAGAATCAGCGGGCGTGTGACAGAAGCAGCCTTGCAAAGGAGGGGTCAGTAGTAAGGAGCAGAACTGACGTCAGAAAAGGCCGCGCTGGCATTGGTCAAACCCCGAGTGTGAGCCTGATTTTGATTGGATAACCAGTTAGAAGCCGCACTAGGATTGGTGGAAAAAGAGATTGTATGCGGGATTTTGATTTGACTACTGGTGTGAGACGTGCAAATAGAAGATTTCAAGGGTTTGCAGAATACAATTTTATACATCGTTCCTCAAGGATGTATGGAGAAAAAAGAAAGATGTCATTTATAAAGAAAATTAAGAACTTCTTTAAGAAAGATAAGCCAGTGTTGACTAGAGAGGGAATTCCTATTCCGCCACCGAAGACACCAGCATCTTTTATGATGATGGAAAGAGGATATCATACTTGCGTGTGGTTGGAAAATTGGATAGAATATACGAAAGGTGATGGAGTATTAGCGTTTCCTGAAAATGGTACATTTAATGGGAGAATTCTTCAGAATTTAAGAATGAGAATGAATGATTTAGAACCTAGACCTAGATTAACTCAATACGAGGCTTTGGAAGAATGGGAGACTGAGTCATATGAACGAGAGAAAAACAGAGGTGGGAAATATAGAGGATTTTTCTCCAGATATTGGCATGAGTCACGCGAAGGGCAGATGAAACAGTGGAGGAGAGCTTTGGTATCTGAAGGTATATATCCAGTGTTAGTGGCTGAGGAACAGTCTGGAGGAAAATGTAAAGAGAAAACGAAATATTTAAATACAACAGGATATGGTGAATCAGACGATGAGTTATTGGAGGACATTTTAATTAAAAATCCACCACTGTATCAAGAAGCAACTAGTAAGGTTACCCCAAGTGCGCCAATGATGGGAATGCCCTTAACACCACAAATTTGACATGATACGTCATTCAATAGGGTGTTGCAGGATAATGAGAGAGATGTCCTAAACAAAACTAGAGAAAAATTAGTTCAGAAAATAAGTCAATTAAATTTGAATACAGAAGCTTTGACAGTACCAGTGACTATTGGTCCGGTAATTCCATTGTACGGAGATAAAAAGACTTGCCAAAAACCACAACCTGTGACAATCCCGTTAAATAGTCCTAGGAAAGAAGTAATAATTACAGACGATCAGGTCAGTGAAAGTGAATCAGTTATTTCATTAATGGATCTCCCTAACGTGGAACCTTCAATTGAAACTCCAAAAAGAACTGCACCTATAAATCTTAGAGAAAAGAGATCTTTGGTTCCTATAGGAACTGGAGGTGCAACAGTAGTTACCCCTGAAGACATAGAAAGATGGGCACAGGAAATAGATAATCGGAACCCACCACCAAAGATTTTAGACATTAGCAGATTAAAAGTGGAATTGGAAGAAATGATAGTGGGAAGTGTGGGCATGGAAAGATTGAATGTTTATAATGATGAAGAATTATTATTCTTATGTAAGAGTATAACTAGAAGAGCAAGAGTATTTCATGAGAAATTAACAGATGTTGCTTCAGAAATTGGAATAGATATAAGGAAATCAAAGTTATTGCAGAAACCATATCGAGTGGATTTTACTGACAAAGATTTAGAAAGTGTTAATGCATCTGGAAAGAAACTACAGATAAAGGAATTAATGAATATCTTGCAAAAATGGGGAGACATAGATAAATGGAGAATTAGAAGGATAAGAAAGAAAGAGGAAGTTCAAGCAAGAGAAGCAGCAGCTGCGTTTCCAGTGAGAGAATCAGATAAAGTTGAGAAATTGTGTCCAATGAGAGAGGTTCACGGAGGTGGATATGTTCATGTTCCTTGGAGTAGACAAGATATTTTGTCATTTACAAATGATTTCCCAAAATTGAGAGAAAAACCAGTTGAGTGGTATAAACAGGTAGACAGATTTGTGAAGGTTTCAAAGGTTTTATTGAAGGATCTGGATGGGTTATTTGACATAGTGGTACCTGCTGATTTATGGACGGAATGTAAGATCACAGTTGATTGGCCTAGTGAGGCGTATGCTAGAGACTCAAAGACTGGAGCACCATCAGAGGAGGTGATGAAGAAATATCACCAAGTGATTACTTACTTGAAAGGGAAAATTCCTCCTAAAGAAACAGATTGGGTAAAAATAGATAGAACAACACAAGAACCAAATGAATCTGTACATGCGTACTATGAAAGGTTATTGCAGGTGTTTAAGCAGTATAGTGGATTTGAGAATATTGGAGATAAGGATATGGGACATTTTGTGTATCGGTTTGTGTATGGTTTGAAACCGGAGATTAGTCAGATAATACAGCAGCATATGTTGTGTTGGCAAAGCAAAACAGTGGATGAGATTTTAAAGCATGCAAAATATTGCGGAGATGACATTGAGGCGAGACGTAGAAAACTAAAGGAGAAAATGATGTGGGCACAAGTAAAACTGGCAGAACAGCAGGAGGATAAATCAAATAACCAAAATGATAATCAAGTGAAAGAGCAGAGTCAGAATGATCAAGTTGCGAATGGTAATAAATATAGAGGACGAATGAACAGAGAAGAAGCGAAGAAGAAGTTTCCATGTCATGCGTGCGGAAAGCTTGGACATTGGAAGAACGAGTGTAAGAGTATTCAGAATAATAATGGGCCAAATCAAAATTTAATCCCACAGATGCAGAATGAAGTACTTATGAATCAGCAGCAGCAGGTAGTTACTCCACAATATCAGGTGCCACCAGCTCCTATGCCAAGCTTTGTGAACCATCAAAAGTTCAGTGCGAACACCGGATTTCAAGGAGAAAGTGGTAAGAATAACAGTAACACAAAATTTGTTGCAGAATGATGAGAAAAACTTAGACTATCAGCAATGACGGTGCCTGAGGGGGGAGGAAGAGGAGTGCGTGCTTGGCGTATCCTTGCCGGTAGATCAGTCAGGTCCATTTGTTGATGGGAAAGTAGAAGGTAAAGACATCACTTTTCTATTGGACACTGGTGCTACCCGGTCTACTGTGAGAACAGCGGCCTCCCAAACCTACCCCTCTCAGGAGAATCCATCCAAGTTGTAGGCGTGTCAAACCAACAGATTAGAACCCCAATCACAAAACCAATGGAGGTGCACATTGGAAACTTTAAAGAAATGCATCGGTATGTAGTTTGTGATTCTAGTCCTGTAAATCTGTTGGGAAGGGATCTACTGTGCAAAATGAATTGCACAATCTACTGTACACCAGATGGTGTTGCCTTCCAGACCCCTGATGAAGACGTTATATACAAAATGATGTTAGCTAAACAGGGAACAGAAGTAGATGAGATGTTTTCACTAATGACTGAAAATGAATTACCAGAAGAATTGAGAGCCACAGTTAATCCAGAAGTGTGGGATTTTACAGGAAAAGATATTGGGCTGATGTCAGATGTAGACCCAGTTAAAGTGACGGTAAAGGAAGGTGCAGTTTATCCAAACACACAACAGTATAAGATGAGTCCAGAAGTAAAAGCAGGAATTACTCCAGAAATTGAAAGAATGTTTAAACAAGGCATTTTGAAGGAAGTAATGGGTAGTCCTTGTAATTAGCCAATAATAGGACTGAAAAAGCCCAGTGGAAAATATAGGATAGTGCAGGATTTGCGGAAAATCAACAAAATTGTAGTGCCATGTTGCCCAATAGTACCAAATCCAGCAGTAATCCTTTATCAGATACCTTGGAATGCAGGCTGGTTTACAGTAATTGATTTGTGCCAAGCATTCTTTTCTATTTCTTTGCACCCAGACAGTCAGCATCTCTTTGCATTTAAGTTCGAGGATCGTGTCTACACATGGTGCAGAGTTCCTCAAGGGTACACAGAGAGTCCCTCGATTTTTAATCAGATCCTGAAAAAGTGTTTAGAGTCATTAGTCATGCCTGGAAATTCGGTTCTGGTTCAGTATATTGATGACCTACTGGTGGCATCAAAAACATGAGAAGATTGTGTCACAGACACAGTTGCATTGCTGAACCATTTGGCTGAAGGAGGACACAAGGTGTCTCCAGAAAAATTACAGTTCTGTCAACAAGAAGTTAGATATTTAGGGCATAAAATAGAAAGAGGAGTTAGAAAAGTGACACCGGAGAGAATAAAATTAATCAAAGAAATGCAATTACCTCAGACACAAAGAGAGATGAGAATGTTTCTGGGAGTGGTTGGGTATTGTAGACAGTGGATTAACAGTTTTTCCATGCTAGCAAAACCATTGATACAAATGACCCTAAAAAGAGCAAAAGATCCAATTGATTGGAATCATGAATGTCTGGAGGCCTTTGTAAGACTGCGGAATTGTTTGTGCAAGGCTCCTGCCTTGGACATGCCTGATTATTCAAAAGAATTTTCATTATTTTGTTGTGAAAGAGAAAATTGTGCACTTTCAGTCTTAACACAAAGACATGGATTAAGCAGACGTCAAGTGGCGTATTTTTCTGCCACCTTGGATCCAGTGGCTTCAGCTTTACCTGGCTGCTTAAAAGCAGTAGCTGCTACTTGTATGAGTTTGGAGCAAAGTGAGTCAATAGTGATGGGACATTCTGTAAAGGTCTATGTTCCACACTCAGTGGCAATTCTTTTGACAAAAACAAGAACCCAACATCTTACCCCTAGTCGGCTGACTAAGTATGAAAGAGTAATTTTGGGAGCAGAAAATAAATGTGACAGTAATAAGATGTACGGTCATGAACCCTGCCACATTATTGCCAGACCCATGTAATGAGGAAGTGAGAGATGAAATTGATCATGATTTTTGGATGTGACTGAATCTTCTACTAAGCCCCGACCTGATATAAAAGAAATTCCATTAAAGGAAGCTGAACATGAGTTATTTGTAGATGGGTCCTGTCTTAGGACAGAAGAAGGAGGATTAAGTGCTGCATATGCAGTAATTGTAAAATATCAGGGGTAGTCGAAGCATCTTGTTTGCCGGGAGTCAAATCTGCACAAGTAGCCGAATTGGTGGCCTTAACAAAGGCATGTAAAATTGGGAAAAATTAGAGAATAACCATATTTACGGACAGTCAATATGGTTTCGGGGTTGTGCACGGTTTTGGCCAACTCTGGATGCAGAGGGGATTTCTGACTTCTTCAGGATCTCCCAAAAGAAACAGTAAAAATTTGAAAGATCTGCTGGAAGCATTACAATTGCCAAAAGAAATAGCAGTTGTTAAATGCGCTGCACATCAGTCAGGAAATGACTATGTGGTGGCCGGCAATAGATACGCTGACCAAATTGCTCGATACTGTGCAAAGAACACAATGGCCATAAACAGAAAAGTTGAAACAGATGAAACCAGCTGCCAACTTATGTATTTCTCAATACCAGAAACGTGGGATGAGATTAGACAATTACAGGAAAAAGTTGAGGAAAAGGAAAAGGAAATTTGGATAAAATCAGCATGTACAAACAGACCAGAAGATGAGATATGGGTGTATCTAGATGGAAGACCAGTCATGCCAGATTGTTTGCTCTCTAAAATGGCAAGAGTATATCATGGAGCAACACACATAGGGAGAGATTCAATGATCAGATTATTCAGACAGAGTTGGTATAATCCAAAGTTCAGGGTAGTCGCTGAGAGCCTTTGCCAAAGATGCTTATCCTGTCAGCAGCAAAATCCAGGAAGATAGACAGTGGTTAGCTGGGGAAAGATTGGAAGGGCAGAAGGACCCTTCACCAGGCTACAGTTAGATTTTATTGAATTGCCTCCTAGCAATGGACTAAAATATGTACTTGTCATAGTATGTCTCTTCTCAAGATGGGTAGAGGCATATCCCACTAGAAGAAATGACAGTCTTACAGTTGCTAAATTGTTGCTGAGGGAGTTGATTCCTCGTTTTGGTTTTCCAGTCACTTTGGAATCAGATAGAGGACCTCATTTTCACAATGAAATAATTCAATTAATATGTGCTGCATTTTACATAGAAGAAAAACTGCACTGTGCTTATCGTCCAGAGGCGTCTGGAATAGTTGAGCTGTTAAATGGCACAATTAAGTCAAGATTAGGGAAGGTGTGTGCATCAACGATGCTGAAATGGCCAGATGCATTACCTCTTGTACTGATGGGTCTCAGAAGTATTCCTGACAAAAAGACAGGAATGAGTCCTCATGAAGTTCTCATGGGAAGGGCAATGAGACAAGCATTTATTCCTGGAAACAAATTAATAAGTATAACTGATGATCTGGTATTGGACTATTGCAAAGGATTGGCTGAAATGGTGCGCTCTGTCTCTCACCAGGTTGGAGAAGACGCAGTTGAAAGACAGCCAGACCAAGCACATGATTTGAATCCTGGAGATTGGGTGTTAGTGAAGAAACACGCAAGGAAGTCGTGTCTAGCACCAAGGTGGGATAAACCGCGTCAAGTCATACTGGTCACTACTACAGCAGTGAAGTGTGCAGGTTTACCCAACTGGATTCATGCTAGTCATACCAGAAGAGTACCGAGCCCATCAGAACAACAAGAGCAACCACTGACTGAGCAGGCTGAAACGTCAGAAGTTGAAAACTGTGAAATTGAAAAATCTAGAGTGATAGATTCTGAAAAACAACTATATGACGAACAGCCGGGTACAAGTCAGGTTGAAACAAGAAGAATATCAGAACTGAAAAGGCAGGAAAGTAGACAGGAAGAGACAGGGAAAGAAGAACACACTCAGGTGGAAGTAAACAAAGACTTTCAGGAACCTGAGGAGGGGGAATCAGAATTAGAAGAACAAGTTCAGGCAGAAGAAGAACAACCTGAAATAAGACCTGAACAGGATCAGGTAGATCTAGAAGAACAAGTTCAGGCAGAAGAAGAACAAATTATAATAAGACCTGAACAGGTGCAAGTAGAGGTAGGACCGAGCACAGAAGATAAAGATCAAGGACAGATTGTGCCTAAATTAAGTGAAAATAAAAGAACCTTAGAAAAAGATAAGGAAGGTGAAACTGCTGTTCAGGTCAAAAGAGTTAGAAAAGGAGACAATTGGCCAGTTGGAGTAAAGAAATTAAAGTATTATTTGAGAAAATCAGAGAAGAAACCAGAACAAGTAAATGAAGTCACGAGTCAAACGCAATCAAAACAGACTTTAGTGAAACTTACTCGAAGAAGCTCAAGACTGAGAAATTTAAGCAGAAAATACAAGGCTCCTGAATGGACCTATATTATACTTGAAGATTTTGAAAATCAAGACTTAAGTGAAGAAACAGAAAGGGTTCATGTTGCACAGATTGATGAAAGCAAATTGAGACCTCCTTAAAATAAAAAGAAAATTAAAAAGCAAAAGAAAGAAAAAGAGAAAAGAAATTTTCTCAGATTTAAATGGCAGAAATTGAAGTCACCGAGAAACCAAAACGAGGTTTAAAAAGAAAATGTTTTAGATTTTGTTTTTGTAGTATTCTATTAGTAGTATTAGTATGGTTATTTTTGACAGTAGGAGTACCTTTATTAATGGAAAGAAGTGATAAAAATAATACAATTATTAATGAAAAGATAGATAGAATAAAAGGAACTAAAATAGAAATAGGGGTAGAAGATGAGGTAAATTATCATAATGAATCAGATTATAATACATCTTCAAATGTGTTTATTAAATTGCTATTTCAGTACGTTAACACAATGGAAATTAGTAATTGTTATGTTTGTATGAAGTTACCCTCATCGGTTTTAGAAGGGGTGACGTATCACCATAAACCTTTAACATATGGTGTGTCATGTAGTATTTTATCAAGTTTATTTTATGCTACAGGGAGACTTCAGTATTTTTATTCAAATCTAGATGTAGTATTTTCCGAATTGCCTATTAGAAAGAATATGAATCCAGTAGCTAGTAGTAAGAATGCACAATTTTTCGGTGAATTTTTCTTAACTATGAATTCAATAGATTTAGTTCAGGCACATGAAGATAATTTAACATGTATATTATGAGAAGAAGAAAATGGAGTTTTTGAATTTAGTAGAAGAAAGGAGACAGGATTTATTAAAGAAAGCTGCTGAACAGAAAACCCATGTACCTCCATGGGCTGGGAAAGAGGGAATCTATGCAAATGGCAAAGCTCATGCTGCGATGTCCCTGGATTTTGTGAAAAAGGGAAAATTCTGCCTCCATAGATTAAAGACAGATTATAACAATAATTACATTGGTTACAGTGAATGTGAACACAACTTCCTAATTTTATAAGGGTGGGGACTAAAAGGGGGAACTGATCCTGTATTTCCAGGAGTTTTTTATGTCTGCGGGAACAATGCCTATTATAGGTTACCTGCAAGATAGTACGGGAGCTGTTATTTTGGAATAGTTTTTCCAAAAATTTATCATGTGGACAGAATCAATGGAATCAATGGAAAATCTAATAAATTAACACGTAGAAGAAGAGCTAGTTTTTCTGAAATAGTGGGAGATATATTTAGTGCATTGATACCATCAGTTGGAGTCATTCTTAATTCGCAGAAAATTTGTAAATTATCAACCATAGTTGATCGTCTTTCTACGGACACTGCAGGAGGATTCTTAATGATTAACACAGAGATGGTTGCAATAAGGTCTATGGTTTTACAGAACCGTCTTGCTCTTGATATATTATTAGCAAAAGAAGGTGGAGTCTGTGGTATGTTGAAAATTCAACATTGCTGCACTTATATTCTGGACAAGAGCAGAGAAATTAAAGGATATATTGAAAACATTACAGGAATGCATAACAAAAAGCATAACCTCAATAGGGAAATGGTTTACTAATTTTGGGAAAAGTTTTCTAGTTCAAATAATATTACCAATAGTTATGATGGTGACAATAATAGCGATGATAATGGTTACATACAAATGTTGTAGAAAAAGAGGAAAAGGAAAAATACATTTAAGAAAGAGAAGGAAAGGGAAAGAAACGGAAAAGAGAATATGATGAGATACAGCTGGAAGAAATGAAAGGAAAAATATATAAAAGAATGAAAGATTTAGAGGGAAAAGAAGTGACTGATGGAAAATTGAGAGGAGAAATAGAAAATTGAGATGTGCTAAAGTTGGCATCTGGGATGGGATGGGTAATTTTGTGATGGCCTAAAATGCCAGCAGAGAGGGGATTGATGGAGCAAGGACTCGTAAAAGACTTGCTCGAAAGCAATCCTCTCGTTTAACTCGCTAACGAATTACTAACAATGTGTTTTGTAAATAATAATTCACATTACAGAGAAAATACACGGGTTAGAGAAGCTTGCATATGTGTTTACTAACGCTAACAATATGAATGAAGGACTAACATCGCTCTAACAGGGAAATCTTTACTGCGCATGCGTCAACTGCATCTACGTAGTATGACGTTTAATGCTTGGAGGGAAAATCTTGCGCATGAGCAGAAGGCACTAAAAAGGCTGCTTGAAAGCTCACATGCAAGGCACTTGCTTAGTTGAATAGAAAATAAGTTATTTTACTAACGCGAATGCAGAAAGGGTATTAATAATTAAAGTGGGTTAGAGTAGAGATGGGTGGTATACAGTGAAACCATTTATTTGAGAGATTACCATTTCTTATTTTGACTTTATTGTTAGTGCGCATTTGGGCCTTTCACATTTGTCTGAACTGGGCTGACTGATTTGAGTCTGCGCATGCTTACACGAGAATGAACCAGGAAGGATGGGTAAGGACTTGACAGCCGTCCAAGGACGAGGATGATGTGCCCTGTGAACAAGGGGTGAAGAGTTCATTTCAAGAAGAGTTGAATTCATGATGTTGAAAAAATTGTATCGAATAAAGTTTGGACATGTATGGGAACCGAAGAAAATAATAAAGTTTAAGAGGATGGGTTTTACGAACAATAGTGCAATGGAAAAAGTAATAAGTAAGCATGGTGTGATGATCATCCTCCCCTTGCCTGTCCAATCATAGTTAGTATTTTTACGATATTGAAACATTAATGGGTGGTACATGAATATTGAAGAGTATAATTGAGGTAGCTTTAGTTAGTTAGTCAGACGGAGATTCGCAAGGCAATGCAGAGCTCGGGATGCTGTCGGTGCTGTGGGTGGTGCTGATGCTGAGAGAGACGCTGTGAGATGCTGATGAAGAAACTGAATGCAGAAACTTCCATCTTAACTTAATTGGGTTAGAAAGAAGATCGCAGAAGAATCTTGAGGAGGAAGAGAGTGTCAGAGAGGGGTGCTATGCAGTCGTCGGTATTTAGAGAGGTTAAGTATCCTGTCCTGATTCCTGTCCTGAAGTCTTTGTCTCCTGATCTATCCCGGGGGACCCATACCAGCCCTTTGGCCAGGTGGTTGGTCTTCACACCATTCTTGGTAACTATAAATTCATGGTATTTGTAGATGCTCGTCTCTCTCTGTCCTCTCCTTTCCAGGCATAGTTATTCTATGAGTCTGAAGTATTTTTGCTTAATGATTATTGATTGAAATTTATACTCTTGTGAATGAGGGTATTTGCACTGAAATTTTTAGATGGTTCACATTCAATTAATTTAGATAAAGATTTTAAAACTTCCCGAGTCTCTGATTATTTTATTCTAATTACGGAATGATTAAAAAGTTATGTTAATTTATCACCATCAACTAGTTCAACTAATGGTCCATCGACCAGAGGAAAGAACTATTTGATCAGTTAAACGTTTAGTTAGGAATAAGAAATAACTAATCCTGAAAGATGAAAATCATAAACTAAACCCAGCGGTCTACTTGGATTGGTGTGTTTTATGGGCCCAGGTGAGTATATGGTAGTAGAGTATCTGTTGTTAGTACGCCGCTGGACCACTATCACAACAGAATGTGCTGTGTTGTGACATGCCCACATTTTCTCCCTGATAAATTCAATTACATCCATATCACAAGTTGAAGCAGTTTGTATTCCCTCCTTTAACAACCTGTTCACTCTCTCCACAGCTCCATGTGATTGGTGACTATATAATGACACAGTGTAATGTCCCCTCCGTGACCATTACTTTCTGACCTATTGATTCGGCCAATTTGGTAAGAATCAGTGTTACCAACTATGTCTAGGGAGACTCCTACCTATTCAGGTGATTATATTCAACGAATACTCAGTGGTCCCTCTTTACTCTCTGGCCCCTCCACCTCCACCTCCACTACCCCGGCAACCAATTCCTCCAGGGTCCTGCTTGACAAACTTGAGAAGCTAAAGAAGAGGCAAATTAGAACCAATCTCCACGCACGCATGCTGACAGAATACCTCAAATCAGACATCATTTCCTTGGGCTTACAAATTCGCAATACCCCTGCCATCTTCACCCAAGATCCCAAATTCCGCACAGGCTTCAGCCATCTGGCAACAACTTGCTCACGCCACTGGATGGTTTTGGACATTGACACAGCTATTGAACACAGCTTGAAGGAACTTGAGGAGATTGCGGAACTGGAGAAACTAATACTAGAGGACAGTACCATATTAGATGCAAAAAACCTTTTGGACAAAATTAATGCCACAATCGCCACATTCAACACGTTTGAACTCAACAAAAAAGTCACCAAAATTCAAAAGGATATAAGATACTACGACAAAGAAAAGACCTACCCGCACTTACGCGACGAGTTCTTCAACACTCCTTACAATCCCCCAAGAACCCGCAACTGGGGCAGGTCTCGCAACAACCAACAGATCACTTTCTCGGATTCATCCAACACCTCCATAGAAGACTCAGACACAAGTGAAGGCCCCAGTACCTCACGGAACGCCAACAGACCACCACCTTTACTACCTCCCGGTTTTTTAGAACAGGGCCGCGGCCGCGGCCAGAATCAAACACGGACAAGGAACAACTACCAATATCAATACTCCAGAGAACGACAAACAAGAAGAAAGTTTTACCAATGGGGCCCACCACAATAACTGATAACCCTACAACCAACCCAGAATCTTCAACCAACAACTCAGAGTCTACTAATAACCAAAACCTGCAATTGATACCTATATTCAACCTATCCAGCCATAATCAGTCCTGTGATGCAACCAAACTCCTGAGCAGAGGTCTTACTTTCGTCCCTACGGAACTGAGCAATTTCTTCGACCTCCAGACTAATCTGCTGCAGTTCTTTCGGCGCATCAGGCTACGACAATTCTTCTTCGACAAACCACATTCTCCTCCCATTACCAGATCCCCTTTTCATCCACCCTCCTCCTTCAATCCTCCTTCTGTCGCTATGCCCCCGGAGATACTCTCCTTCGAACGTCTGGTTCTACGTGAAATAGCGGATCTCCAAGAACAGTTTGAATATGTCCCATACAATCTCCCATGGACAGAGAAACAAGCTCTAGTCACCCTAAAAGAAAAAACAGAGCTGATCATCAAGCCTGCGGACAAAGGCGGTGGCATTGTGGTCATGGACATTGACAAATATGACCATGAAATTAAGAGACAATTGGCCAATACCAGCCACTACGTCCACTCACCAAAGACCCCTTCCCTGAACTAAAAATTAAAATCCAGCAAGTCACCAGCCAAGCAAGATCAAATGACATCATCTCATCGAAGGAATTCGCCTTTCTGAATAACCAACATCCCTGGACGCCAGTGATCTATGTATTACCTAAGATACACAAGGACAGTACCAATCCACCTGTTCGTCCGATTGTTTCTGGGTGTGGCTCCATCCTTGAGCCACTGGGCAAGTACATCGACGCCATCATCAAGGAATTCGTACCCCTTACAGAAACTTTCATACGTGACAGTATGGACCTCATTCATACCATCGAGGACAGACCCTTTGATACCGATATACCGAACTCATGGTGGGATTCGACATAGAGTCTCTTTACACCAACATCCCCCATGAGGAGGGCCTCATGGTCATTGAAAAACTGCTGAATACCAGACCCAGACCTACTCTGATCCCGACAGATTTCATTATGGATTTACTTCGCATTGCCCTGGAGAACAACTACTTCCTATATCAGGACACATTTTATCTACAAATCAAAGGTGTATCGATGGGGGCTTGCTTTGCCCCCAACTTTGCCATCCTCTTTGTATATAACCTTGAGATGAATCATATACTTACCTCCAATAATCCCTTCCAAGCTCAGATCTCCCTCTGGCGCCGCTACATAGATGACATTCTTCTACTATGGAAGGGTTCCATTGACTCATTGAACTCCTTCATCCAATGGCTCAATCAGTCACAACCTCATTTGAAATTCACTTCTGACTGCAAATCTAACGACCTACCATTCTTGGACATCACCATTGGAACCACCCTGTACCGTAAACCGACGGAACGTAATACTCTACTTCACTACTCCAGCTACCACCCACGCGGCCTCAGAGATGGTCTTCCCTATGGCCAGTTCCTGTGCATCATCAGAAACTGCAAATGGCGCCAAGACTATTTCCGGGAATCAGACATCCTCCTCAGCAAATTGATCTTCAGAGGATACCCACCTCGATTGGTCTCCCGGACCCGCAAAAGAGCATGGTACTGCCCCCGTGACCAGCTCCTGACGCCCCAAACCAAAAAAGTCAACACCAGGATTCCTTTTGTTACCAAGTTCAGCCCCAGCCGCAACTAAGTCGGTATCAAACGCAATTGGTCCATACTGAGAACACACGAAGCATTCAGAGAACCTCCGCTCTTCTCCTACCGACGTGGCAACAACCTCTCCAATCACCTCGTTCACGCCATTACATGGCCCACGAAACCAGCCCCACAGAACTCAATCACTGCCACATGGGGCCTTCCACCAATAATTGGCCATTACAGATGCCAGACCTGTGTTGTGTGTGGCTTTACATCCAACACCAAAGAATTCAAGGTTAACAACAAAACCTACAAACTAAAAACCTTCACCAACTGCAGGTCGCACAATGTCATCTATGCCATTAGTTGCCCTTGTGACCTTGTATACATCGGCCAGACCACCCAAATGGTTAAACAAAGAATAATCCAGCATAAGAGCCGCATCCATTGCAAAGTACTGACTGCCCCCCTGGTAGCACACTACATTGAAAAAAACCACAGCGAAATAGACATCACTTGGCAAGTGATTAACCAGCCGTCCCTGCCTATCAGAGGAGGTAACCTCCAATTGCTACTCAACAAGAGCGAGTGCAAATGGATTACCCGCTGTAATTCAGTTCACCAGGGTTTGAATACCATTGATGAGTGGAACAGTACAGTACAACTGTGAACACTGCAATTTCCCATTTGTACCTCCCCCCTTGGTACACCACCCCATTGTGAGATCTGTGACCCCTCCACTGGGTCCCCTTTTTCTTTTCCTCGCCCTTTCCCTTTTTTCCCCATGGCAACTGAGCCCTCCCCCGACCTCCATACTTCACCCAAGCTATACTCACAATACTACCCATTGAGTCTGGATTGAGTCCACCTTTTTGCATTTTTGTATTTATGTACCCTTCTGTAACTACTAGGTACATGGCACCAGTAATCACCATGTTTTCTATTATATGCCAGTTTCATTGTTGTTATCGCATCCTTTCTTTGTAGGACTGATTGGTCCATTTCATGGCCAAATTAATGTATTGAATAAACCTGTTCCAGTGCTTATATTGTGTTCAGCCTTTAAATGATAGTAGTCATGTGACTTCACATACCTACCCACTGGCACACCCAACCACTATACTTATTCCTTGCAGTGATCTCCTCCTGTTTCATTTCCCCTCCTCCCCCTTCCCTGCACTCTCACTATGGTCACCCCCGCACCGGTGCCGCGGTGTCCGTGAGTTGCCTGGACAACCCGGACCACTCCCCCAGGCGCCATCACGCCTGGTCACATGACGCTTTCACGTTCCGCATCTGGAAACGCGGCGTCTACATCACGCGCTGGCCATTTCCCTTCAGTTAGACACCGGATTGACCGCACACGACTGTGGCGGCAAGGCGCTACTCAGAGCGCCCCTCCTACCCATGGATTCCTCCTGGCTACTACAACTTACACAATGGTAAGCTAGCGCCCAGCCTCCGCTACCTGCACCCTGACAGATCCCTTGTTTGTTTTTTTCCGAACGTGACGATCACACTAATCGTTTCCCACTCTGTTTCGCCCTAATACAGGACCAAATCACGGACCGTTTTTTTCCCCCCTCTCCCCCTACTGACAGTGGTTCGGGGCTCCGACCCTGTCTAGAGGTATCATACATTCAGACTGCCTCTCAGCTAGGTAAGTCCGCTCCACTGCCGTGCATTTTTCCACATGCTTCCCCGCTACCCTCCCTTCCCTAATCATGCCCCGTCAATCTCCTTTAGCCTCCACTGATCTTTCGAGCCATTGTCACTACGTTGACGCTCCTCCCCACGACGCTTCGTTGTTGGTTCCCTGGTGTCCCACGCTGAATCACCTCCACAGCTTGGTAAGTTCGTTCTCCTGCGGTTCTCTCTTTTCACGCGGTCTTCTACCACTAGCCTCCCTCACTCGTGCCTTTCTCACTCCTAGTAACTGCCAAATTTGCCCAGCAACTGCCACCGCGTTGACGCTCTTGCGCTTCGTCGTTGACCCCAGGTCTTCCATCGTGAGACCATTCCCTCAGCTAGGTAAGTTCCTGTACCTTCTGGGCTCCGCTCCCTCGCAGGCCCCTTGCTTCTGCACGCGCAGTCACACTACCTCTCCCCCGCCCCTCTTTGAATTACACTTATGTGACCTGTCTCGACGGTGACGCTCCACGCACAGGCCTTCTCCTCTCCCCCCAGGACCCCCATGGGCAAGCCTTGCTTCCCCCATCGGCTCGCCTCCTGCCTCCTTCAGACAGGCAACCCTTTGCACTCCGCTTTCCCACGCGCGCGACCTTCCCGATCCCAGCCCCCCCCTCTGATCTTTCCTTCTTCCTCCCTTATACAGCACCCCTAACTTGGCAACCCAGTCCTGAAGATGATCCTGAATAAATAGGATTGAAACGCCGTCGACATCTCAGCGCAATTCGCGGCGCATATTTCAACTATGGTTCACACAAAATGTCTACAAAACCATGTCAAACTTGTGTAAATTATCCTTTGTGAACCATATATTCCTGTATATATTTCTTCACCTGGTCACATCGCGCCTTCCGCTGTTCTCTTACTTGTCACTTGTGCCGTCATCTTTGTGTGTCACGAGCACGTCAGTGCACAAAGATTTCCTTTTGGGTTGCCTATGCATTTTTTGCCCACAGTGCTGATATAACTGTTTTGTATAAATTAGTTCAACTTACTTTAATTATATGATGCCATGAGCACGTTTTAAAACAAACCATGAGTCTCCCTTCTTCCTTCCTTGCAATGTTTTGTACATGCATATATACTTGCCTCTATTAATGACACCGGTTGAGACATTGTTGTTAGTCTTTACAGTGTAATGTTTAACATCATTTTCCTTCAGAAATAACTTAATTTTTCCTGAACTGAAACTAAGTGCACCCAATTATCTGTAACCAATGCCAATGGTGCACCTTCTTCAGCAAACACCTTCGCTAAAAAAAAGTATCGACACTTGAGTAGTCATACTGTCAACAAAATCATAATAAACTCATTTTGAAAAATAATCCACTAATACAATCAAATTCCTCTGATCAATTGGTAAAGAAGCCGGGAGTCCTGCAAAGTCTAAGGCCAGTTTCTTCCATAGTGCATCATGCAATGGTACCGGTATCATTGGTGTATCACACAATTTCCAGTGTTTATTAAACAACAAACATTTATCACACCTTTCATTAAATTCCTCCACACTACTATCAATTCCTGGCCACAAAAATGAATGCCTCAGAATCTTCTTGGTAGAAGTGGAACCCAAATGTCCTGTGTGAGCCAAGGATACAATAGTATTTCTTAGTTTACTCGGTGAAACACACATCCCCCCTGAGCAGAATATTGTTTTCAATTGTCAATTCATTAGCAATTTGAAAAAAACATTTCAGTTTGCCTTGCACATTTTTAACATGAGGCCAACCCTCCTCCACATATTCAAACATGTTCTTCAACATCAAGCCTACCTTCACACTGTTTAGAAAGAATCATCTACACCCACTACAACACATTCATCATTAAACATGACCAAGTCATCCATATCCTCAACAACTGGCAGCCGAGACAAACAATCTGCTTGACGATTTGCTGACCCAGTAATATATACCACTTCAAAATTGTATTATTTTAACTTAGATAAAATATAAATAAGCCTAGAAGATGCCCCCAATATTCCTTTGTCACCTAATAGAAACGCCAAGGGTTTCTGATCCATACAGAAGGTGAAATGTGATCCTCACAAGTTTGTCTTGAATCTTTCAATGCACACGCCTAACTCTTAACAGTACTGTATCTTCTTTCAACTTCTTTAATTGCTCTGGATGCGAATGCAATTGAATATTCCACTCCATTCAAAGTTTGACATAAAACAGCACCAATACCAATTGCGTTGCATCTACTGTACTAGTGCATTCAACACCCGGCATGTATGCTTTTAAGGCTGGAACATTCATTAATATATTTTTATAACTTGAAACACTATTTTTCTCATCCGCCCCACACAAATTTCTCTCTTTTCCTCAACATTTTCTTGTGAGGCTCCATAATAATAGTATCCCCTCCACAAATCTGGAATAATAATCCAACAACCCCACAAAGGATTTCAATTCATCTTTATCCTTAGGGGTAGGTACCTTCCTTAATGCTCAAAGAAGATCCATTTTGGGCATGATGCTCTCTGAGGTGCTCTTGTGACCAAGATAATCAACTGAACATTTGCCACAGTCATACCTCTTTCTTTCAAAATGCTTAACACTATTTCAAGGATCACGTTATGCTCTTCTACTGTTTTGGCATAAATCAAAATATCGTCCTGGAATGCCTGCACCTCAGTTACATCCTTAAATAAGGAAAATATGAGTTTCTGAAAAATGCTAGCTGCTGAGGCTAACCCGAATGGTAGCCTCAAAAACGTATATGCACAGAACGGTGTAATAAATGCGATTAACATTTGAGACTTCTTCTCCAACATAATTTGGTGGTATGCTGCTTTTAAGTCTATATTGCTGAAGAGTTTAACTCCTTCTATCATTGTCAATAGTTCCTGGGATTTTGGTAGAGGTTGTAATTCTACCACAATGTTCTTATTTAAAGAACATAAGTTTGCACACAGTCTTATTTGACCCCTTTTCTTTTTAGCTATTATAATTGCACTGACCCATTCCACCTCATTTACTGACTCAATAACTTTACTTTCACATAACTCATCCAAGTGTTTTCTTAAATCATTTCTTACGCACAGCAGTACACTACGTACTTTATGAGCTACAGGCACAGCATTCTCTTACAATACAATTTGATGTTCAAACCCTTTTACTTCCCCAAAATCTTGTTACATAACACTTCAGGATACTTCATCAAAATGCTTTCGAGATCTTCTGACTTATTATCAATTAACATTACAAGGGTATCAGTACCAGGTCTTAAGATAATTCCTAGCCTTCCCTGATCCACCCATCCCATAATATCCTTTCCTTTTACTGTCACGTAAATTTTTGTAAATATCTCTCTCCAAGAAATATTCAAATTGTCTTCAAAGCCACTGTTTTTATATCTGCTTGTTTGAGATTTTTGTTGTACCAATGAATAATACATGTGCTTTCTGATAACTGGAGATCCAGAATCAGCCATTATCTTTATCCCCTTATCACCAATCATGACTCGACAAAAATTTCCTTTCATACTAGCAATACCCCCTTTGTATCCTCCGCATCAGTTTCTCTGTGTCCTTCTACACTGACTGTCAAAAGAACTTTGGTGAAATCCGCACTCACTTCTTGCACATCCAAATGATGTGCATAATTAATTTTCATAGGATTTCCACTTTTACAAACACACATAAATGCCCTGTTTTTTTTTACATTTATTGCATTTTTGACCCTTGGCCGGACAATTCACATTGCTCCCTATATGTGCATTTGAACCACATCTAAAACAAACTCTAGTAAATGTTTTAGTAGCTTTACTTCTAACATCCTATTCATTCACTTTATGCACAACATTCACACTCATCCTGTCATTGTTTTCATTAGCAGTCACATTAACAAATTCTAACGATCTTTCAATCTCTTTAGCTATCTTGATAGTTTCTTCTAATGTGAGATCAGTACAACAAAGCAAATGTTCTTGCACGTTCTTCAACACACAATTTTAAACAATTTGATCCCTTATATACTGCTCTACAGAATTCTCAAAATTACATGTGCATGCTAAAATCCTTAGTGCTGCCACACATTGATCAACGCTTTCCCCTTTAACCTGTGTGGTATCTTCATGTCCTTGTCATGCATTCTCGCCTTACTTATATGTCCTCTGCTGCTCAGCCAGTGTGATTGTGAGGTAATAGAATGCTGATGTGTGCATAGTTTGAGTGAGTGTCAGTTGGAATGCGTGGGCTGAGCACCAAGGATGCTGCTCCAGGTGGGGCCTTCCTGATTACTTACTCCCATCTTTACCTGCAACCTGAGATTCCTACCTTGTGAATACATCTTATCCTCTTTCACCTATACTACTGGCTACCTTGCATATTTAAACATCACACCCTGCTTTCTGGAATAAAAATTAAACCGTTCAAACACAATACTGGCTTGATCTACAAAATGCTTCGCAAGACTTTTGACAGCTTCAATGTAAACATTCTAAATTCCAGCATCTCCAGATTCTTCTTCTGTAGGTCTCAATTCTGGTAAGGTGTCAAACATTTTGTGTGCCTCAGATCTCAAACAATTGAATAAAAGTGCAAGTTTCTTGGCTGGTGTAAACTTAGCCCCATTTATAGCCACTATATAATTTTGAAAGACTCCGTACCAACGTTTTCACTTTTGAACAGGTTTTCCTGGATTTTTGCAGAAAATATACAGGTTGTTGTATACTACTACTAATGGTCATGTTATAGAGTGTAGCCAAAATGTATTACTCTAATCAAAATCTGACACATGAACAGTACAAAATAATCACAAAATCGCAGTTTTTTTCTTGAAATTTTGCCAGGTGGAGTTAAAATAAGCATACCACTGGGTAATACTTAATTTCAACGTATCTAAAGTCACACGCATTATCTCTGAAGTGCCAAAATGCCCATGAACTGTGCACAATGCAGCTGACGAGAATGCCAAAATGTCTATAAAGTAAGTAAAGATGGCCACCTTACATTTCCCACCTTGTACAAGCTACTCGGATGACACCAACCCGTCACAGCGCTACATATGTCCTGGAATGCGTCATTAGCCTTGCCTTGCATAGACAGTTGTTGGCGCCGCCTTCTTCTCACTACAATCACAGTGCAAATCACAAAGCAATGTACATGGTGTTGAATAAATAAAGCTGCAGATTCAAACCCATCAAAATATTGAAGTACCCGATACATAGCAAATTTTACACAGTGGGTTCTAGAAGTGGAAGGTAACTGTCCACTGTTATAAACGCTTACTTGTCTTGTAAACACTTCTCCCGCTCATCGCTATATGTTATTAATAACTCTTTCCACTTGCTTCTGGGTCTCAATTTGTATATTTATTGTAGTTTCCAAATACAAATGTAATGGAGCCCATCAGTATGCATCCAACAACTTTTCAGTCCACTGCACGGTTCCTAGCAGCCGGCAATCAAACCTTAATAAACATTCCAACATCTCAAAGCTCTCTCTCACATCTTGTGCCATTTCTACTTCACATGCATAATATCAGATAACGTAAAATGTCAACTATAAACAATATAATACTTTTACAAATGTGATCAAATAAATATAATACTTTTGCAAATGTAATAGAATCATCAATACATAGCAGCCTCCTTTCTCTACACCTAAAAATCTTACTCCCCTGTATTCATACCCTTCTCTAAACCCTAAAAAGCCTTTACAACCTCTTAAGACCACCCTTCCCTGAACTCAAAAAATCCCCTGACTATCCTTTTATGCTATCCATCCAAAACTTGTTCGTGGTCACCTAAACAAATAACTATAGAACCGGCAAGAGTGGTTTTCTCCCTGGGCCATGCAGTACTCTACAAATGACTGTTTTAACAGACTGCATTCTCACAGAGCACTCTTCCATTCACAGTGCAAGAGGATGCCCCAAGGCACCTTCCTGCACCCACTTCCACTGCCAAGCAAATATCATCTTTCCCTTAGGACAACACATTGTGCCTCTGTATCCTTGACAACCTTTAGCAAGAACGTGTGGCACCTGGACCATGCACTTCCTTAACTGGATATTCTTGTAGCTGGGGATCAGTCTGGTCAGACACTGTTGACTGCAACAAGGCATGCCCTGTCGAGTGGTTTCGCTAAACCTCCTTCAAATTGCTCTAACTAATGCCATGGTATACTAGTTATCTATTTATCTCTGCTCCCTTCTCCCAAGGAACTCATTTTGGGGTTTCTGGCAATTCTGGCATGATTGGTAATGAGAATTGTATGGTTTGCTATAACTGCATGGATTCCTTCAAGTTACACTTCCTTGTGTACCAGTAAATCTCGAAAGCACACTGGCAGTTATTACACCAAAATCCGGGGACCTCTTGATGAGCCCTTAAATGTATTAAAATGACACCATAACAATTTGCATTGGGGTCCACCACAACAATGCAAAACCATGTTCAATTTTTTTTAAAAACTCTGAAATTTGGTAATCAAACATAGAAACAAACATCGAATGCAAATATATAGTTAAAACATACAATATGTCAGCAATATCATGAAAAATCGTATTTTTAGGTCGAGTCTAAACAGCACAGCTGTGTCTTTAAGACAGGTTGTATATACTTTGTGGGCTTACAGCCCACCCATTGCTTTTCATTTGTTTCTTTCAGTGTCCTTTAAAAATCCTTGCTCCCAAGTGGTTATTCGGTTGTTCACTCCCATGGAGCAGTGATACAGTACTTGTACCCTTCCACTTGTCCCATTTTAGCACATGTAAAAGGGGCTACTTTTTTCCTCTGTCCAAGAGCACTGCACACAAGCGTTTGATCTTTTCAGTCGCTTCGAGTTCACAGAGCTGTAACTCTTGTTTTGAGCTCTGAACACGAGTGCTTGTGTTACTCGGCATGGCGCCTGCTTTTATGTGTCACCATCGCGACAAAATCATGAGCCGCGCAACCTTTTATCAGCACGGTGCCCACTTCACAGCTGCTCAGCTTCATGTTTTAGCATGGCAGCTACGTGCCTTTTATCTACACTGCGCACACTTGTTTAAACTTAAGTTAGCCATTTTAAGGGTATGTTTCTAAAGTTCTGTGTACGCAACCACTAGCGTACCTTAAAAATGAATTTCAACGCAACAGGTATGGTAGAGGAGCTGGAAGCGGAGAGCAGAGTGTGAGAGTTCCTGGGTGTGTGTGCTTAGCCTCGACACACTTTAGCACAGGCGCCACCTCCCATTGGCTCTTATACAGGATGGCGCTTTGAGGCAGCTGCAGTAAAATGAAACACTGCTAACTGCAAGAAGAGCACATCAGCCGGCCAGGCCCTGGAGAGAGAGCAGACTTGCCCATCATCAGCCACCTTCTTATCTGACCTGCTACCTTCCTCCCTGTTGCTGTCCTCCTCTGCTGAGCTCTCTTTCCTCGACCCTTACCACCGGCTGCCTTGTCTTCCCCCCATGGGTGCCTGCTAATACTGCTCTGTCTCTGCCCGGTGCTCCTGTCAACCTGTGGGGAGCCCAATGACTCTGACCAGGTTAAGGAGGAGGTGGAGAACTGTTATACCTGCTGCTCAGCCAGTGTGACTGTGGTGGTGGAATGTTGGTGTGTGAGGTGGCTGTGGAATGTTGGTGAGTGAGAGAGTCAGTTGGAGGATGGGCTGAGCAGCAGGAAGGCTGCTCCTGGTGGGGCTCTTGTTAACATCTTACTGAATAAACTTACTTAACCAATCTACATGGAACTGGACCTGCTTTCCTCTACAGCATATTTTGGCGATGATTTAAAATGGATTACAGAGAAACCTACGTGTGTAAATAGACTGTAAGAAGAATTTTAATGGAACTTAAAAGGAACCTAAAAGGATTTTACGCATTTGAGCTGGAGAAAAACGAAATTTTGAGAAAATCAAGACTTGCGGTAAATAAGAATTTAAAGCTTGAATATTACAAGAAACAAGAAAATCCAATGGGAATCTGAGGAGATTAGAATTTAGTAACTCTTAAAACCCTGCAGCCCCACCAGTGACCTTAAGATCGGTCAGCCCAGCAGGGTGCATTTCTGTCAAGTAGGGACTTTCTTATGTCTAATGGTTTGCCTTTTGGATTCTAAACAGTCGTGGTGTGTCTACTAAAATGTCATGGTGTTGTTCAGGGAATTTTTTCTTGTGAAATATATCAACACTGGCAAGGAGTTGGATTACAATTTAGAGGAGCTGATTGCCTACACCAACTACGCTTCGTGACGACGGTGGTGACCTGCTCTATGTTAGGTGACACAGCTGTGTTAAAGTACCATGTCTGGTGGAAGCGCAACGTTTGAATTCCTGCTTCACGCGCCTAGTTAGTTTGGTGGCACGCGTGAATCTGTCTCCCGTTCCCCAATGGATGGTGAGGAGCCTAGGCAACTCTGTGATGTTCATCCTGTTTCAAGAGATGCTTTCTGGACCATGTACTTCAGTTTGGGGGTACGCTGGTAGACCTTAACGCGCTTGGAGGTTGTGCATGCGTGCTTACCGGTAAGGTGACTGTTGCGGCGCTCGCTGTGGCATGTTGAATTCGTCACATGAGCGGCGCTGTTGGAAGTCTGTAGCTGTCCGGTCAGCGCTTGTGCTCTCCTGCTGGCTGTTGGCCGCGCGCTGGCCCTCTGAAGTCACGAAAGCTGGAGATGGTGCGTTGACTGTGCAAGGTGCAGTGTAGAATTCAATGATGTTTCCGTTTCTCCTGAGCTGCGCGTCTTCGTCTTCAGCTTGTGTGCACGCCTCTGTCCAGAGCCTTACGCCGCATGGCACGTCTGCGTGCCGCCATTATTTATTTTATTTTTTTTCTTTCTTCCCGGCGTTACTCACTGTACTGTTTTTCGCAAGCCCAGGCCCACGTATAAAACTACAGAGCTGCAGAGATATGGCGTTTTTTCACCGTCATCCTACTTGGGACATTTACATGATCTGTGGTCTGGTTTCTGATCTTAAATTGTATTTGAACATTGATAATTTTGTTTTGGGTACAGCCTGCTCCGACTTTGTGGCATGGTTGGTGAATTCACTTTACTTAAGAGGTCACAACGTTATCTGGCCCAGTTACTCGGACCATTCCGGTCTTCAACTATAAACTATGGTGGAAATGTGATGTTAAAGAATTATGTTTATTTTAAGAGCAGTAATTGTTCAGAAATCCTAGAGGGGTCTCGGGTGAGAGGTCGCTCACCAGAGTGTTTCTCATGTCCTTCCTCAGTGTTGCCATATCTTCTTATTTTCAAGGTCTTGTTTTGCCCTGCTGTGTTGGTGTTGTTTTAAATGATGTTTTATTGTCTAAGGTTCAATGCTTAACTGTTGTTTTTCTCATTTTACTTTGTTTTCTCCTTGCAAGGTTTGCAGAGGTCATGAGAGTGCTTAGTGTGCCAGATGGTGTTTGGGTGCTTGTCAATTTGCAGCCATGGTGTTTGATGTTTTTTTTATGGGTACATCTGCCATTATTTGTTTTGATGGTGTGCAGTGAGATGATTGGTTTGGGAGCATGTCTCCTGGCATGTGGGATGGTGCAGTAATACCACCCACCCTTGTTATTGTGTTGTTGTCTCCCCCTTTCATTTGGTTGTGTTGGTGCAGTAATACCACCCACTTGGCAGTTTATGGGATGATGTAGTAATATCACCCACTTTTGATATTACGTTTGTGATGATTTGGGTTGGAGGTGTTGTGTGTTGAAGTTCATTCCACCCTTACTACGGGTAAGGGTGAAGGGCAGAGAGTAAGCCAGATTTTTGAAGTGTGAGCGTTTTTACTTGTGATTGTAGTTTTCCACCCTTACTACGGGTTTGGGTGAAGGGCTGATAGGAAGCCTGATTTTTGAAGTGTGAGTGTTCTTATCCCTAGTGATTTCTGTTTCAACCTTACTATGTGTTGGGTGTAGAGCTGATTAGTTGTTACATGATTGGTGTGGAATGGTTTTCCACACTTTCCACCCTTGCTACGGGTTTGGGTGAAGGGCAGTTTAGATGTCTTATGGTGTGTGTGGGTATGGGGTTCCACACTTACAAAGTTTTGGATGGTTCCCTACCACGCCCCGTGGTCGGTTCCCTATGTACCACTTTTATGTCAGCCTGGCCAGCTGGCATGCTTGTAGTATCAGGGTTCGGTTTGAGGTTTTGTGGTGTGGTAGAGTGTGTGTCTTTTGGTTTGGTTAGAAAGGGAGAGGATGTGAGTGTATTCTAATTACTTTGTTTCTGGTTTTCTTTGCATGTATTATTTTATCACATGTCGTGCATAAAATGTTTCCACCTATTATTTTCATGCATTCGCATTAGTTCTTTGCTACATTGTTTATATGCATGCAAGCATTCTAATGTCATTCTTTTGCATGCAATAGTTCTAATGTCATTCTTATTCATGCATTAGTTTTAATGTCATTCTTTCTATAGTTCCAATGTTATTTGTGTAAAGAAAGGAGATGTGTTGTACCTGCTGCTCAGCCAGTGTGACTGTGGTGGTGGAATGTTGGTGTGTGAGGTGGCTGTGGAATGTTGGTGAGTAAGAGAGTCAGTTGGAGGATGGGCTGAGCAGCAGGAAGGCTGCTGCTGGTGGGCAGGGCCGGACTGGCAATGCCGGGCACCGGGCAATCCCCCGGTAGGCTGGATGGGGGTGGGGGCCGGTTTTTGACAGGGGGCCGTTTTTTTTGCTGGGGCCGATTTTTGGTCCGGACTGTGACTGTTAGTAAATAAGAGAGTTCAGTTCACTCACTCAGTACAGTAGTAGTCACTCGTCACTACTCTGAGTCTCTCCTGCTCGCTCCGCGCTCCGTGCGGGGGAAAAAAAAGCACAACTATCAATCTGGATTCTCTGCATAAATATGCATTGGTGCACCATTTAATAGGGTCGCGCGCAGCGCGCAGATGTCTCCGCCGCCGCGTCTGCGCGGTCTCTTCAGTTCACCCACCTTAGGGTGGGGCGGCTGGTGGTGATCATGCGCATTGGGGCTCGCGCAGTAAAAAGTGCGCGTGACCGGTGAGGCCAGGTCGAGGAGCATTCCAGAACTTAGCCAGAGACTGGTCACGACGACAGAGTGAGAGGCATTCCATCAGGCCTGCACCCCATGATTTAATTATTTCTAGCCCCTGCCTGTCCCTGCTGCCGACTGCCGCCGCCGCCCGTAGGTGAGTCACTGACACTGAGTCAGAGAGAGTAGTGCCTGTGTCTGTCCGCGTCTGAGTCCGAATGTCCATCCAGTCGTTTGCATTTTTGCAAATTGCAATCATCATCATGGCACTGTAAGCCGGGATGAAACAAAAGGAATAGGCCCCCCCTGCCCCCCCCCTCGGCACAGAGCCTTGGCCTATACCCAGGCCTGCCTATACCTTTTTGTTTCATCCCCGGCCCGGTTCTGCGAGGCAGCGCAGCGGCAGCGCACTAGCGCCCTGGGGCCCCTGAGTGTGGATTTATTTGTGAGCACTGAGGCCTGCTCAGTGACTGAGCAGGCCTGCTGTTGGTGAGCAGGGGCCAGGGCGGACCCGGCGGAGCTGGCTGCCGGAGCGAGGTGGTGGCTGTGTAGTAGCACGAGGGAAAGGTCAGGCAGACTTCATTTCTGCATCTCTCAACAGTTTCATTCCTTCAAGCGCTCAACGAAAAATCAGCTGTCTTCTCCAATTTTTCAAGATTGCTGGTTTTTCCACTCGTTTTCTTTCTCCCCTATTAATTATTCCATTGACATCCCAGATGCTCCCGTGTCAAACTCTGTTCCCTCCAATTCTGCTTTAGAATACATTGAATGACTACAGGAAATAAAATGGAGCTGTGTTTTTGTGTATTTCTTATCCAACACTTTCACTCTGTTTCTTAAGTGGGCATGGCTTCCTTACAGAATTTGCATTCGTTTCAGATTTGACGCGAGGCTAAAATACAATTAAATAAAACAAGACATGGTAAATAAATGCACACATTGTTAAAAGCCTTCAAAAGTACACACTGTTACGCACTCCCCAAACAGTTTCTATCAACTACTGGTATTCTGCGAGTTTTCTAATCTATACAGATATAGTTGATAAAATGGAGTCCCTCTTTTCTTTTAGATAAAATGTGGTCAACGCGTGGATTGGCTGCCTGCCTGGCTTGAGTTGAGTTGCGCGCACACTCTCGGGCCTGCGGTGCCTGGCCCTGACTCCACGAGCCGAGACACACACTCCTGGGGAGACGAGCACAGATTAAGAAGTCACTCCTAGTCCTACCCCCCTTTTGCAGGCAGCCCTGCTTTGGTTCCTGCCCCGGGCCCCAGCACTGACCTCAAACATGAGCTCAGGTCAGATTCTATAAAAATGGGTTTTCTTTTCGTCAGGGTGTTTGTTGTCTGTTGTTCGTGTCCGACTCCGAGCAGGGCCAGCTGAAATCAGTCGCGGTCCGTGTAGGAGTGCCGGCCGGGCGGTGACGTGGGGCGGGGGAGGGGCAGGGTGGGGGGTAGCAAAGTACGGATTACGGACCAATACAGGTAAGTAAACATTTAAATCAATAAAACGAATTTCGTTGTGAGCGCTGCATCGCCAAATGCGATGCAGTGCGCGCAATGAAATTCGTTTCATTGATTTAAATGTTTACTTACCTGTATTGGTCCGTAATCCGTACTTTGCTACCCCCCACCCTGCCCCTCCCCCGCCCCACGTCACCGCCCGGCCGGCACTCCTACACGGACCGCGACTGGCTGAAATGTTCCGAGCCAGCAGCAGGTAGGATACGTGACACGTGTGCTCCCTTTGGTGGCGCTGTGCCGCAGCTGCTTGACTCTTGGGGGCTGTAACTGGGGCGAAGGTTGGGGTCAGCACAGCAGGGCTGCTTAAAATATATTTTTCAGCACAAGCCCCAACAGGGCTTTCTAGTTTTTTTTTTTTTTTTTACACAAACGAGTCCTTTTGTTTTGTTTTCTTTTAAGGTGTTACTTGCCACTGGCACTAAGTAAGGCTAACGTGTAAATTTCTAGGAGCCCTCAGTGCGTTCCCTTGACGCTGGCTCAGTTCATGACCTATGTTTTTTTAAATTGTCCGGATTTCAGTCCGGATTTCACAGGAAAGGAGTTTGCGCTGTTAAAATGCGCACTTGTGTGTTCAGTGCGGGTGGTGGCCACGCTGCCTGCTAGTGTGTTTTGCAAGATGCCTCATGCTAGGGCAGAGGTCTTCAAACTTTTGGATGCCGAGACCCCCCATTCAACATTTTGAAACGTAAGGACCCCCTCCTGACAAACATTTCTAGAACTTGATACACCTCATTATCGATAACCATACACGCCCCCAGTTCCCACAGAAAATCATTTTTACAGTGGGGAAATATTATTTAACAGTGTTTAGCAAGTCAAAGGTTTGTGGGTGACAAATCAACAGTAAAAACAGTCCACCAGACCACAAAACAGGCCAGCAAGCAGCCACAAAAAGCCAACACACTGACCTGCCTGGCCACCCCTTTGGGCACTGCCAGACTGTCCTGTAGGCAGGGCTACTGGAATTATGAGGCAAGGGAGGACCAAATTATGTGGCAGTTTTAAACTTGTAAAGGCTGAGCTGTATAAGTGTTTTGCAAGGAATGGGAAACTGCATGCATTTGTGCTTGCTGCAGACAATATTTGTGGTCCTAGCACAGAAATTAACAGTAAAAACAGTCCACCAGACCATACAACAGGCGAGCAAGTAGCAAAAAAATAAAAACGCCCACACACTGACCTGATTGGCCATCCCTTTGGGCACTGCCTGCCTGCCCTAAAGGCAGGGCTACTGGAATTATGAGGCAGGGGAGGGCCAGATTATGCAGGAGGGTTGATTGAGTTGTGTGGTAAGAAAATGTAAATAATGCTATGTGATGTATATTTTGGGATAGTATTGCTTCATTATTGTGACATTTTTTAAACAGGGTAACACTAAGCAAAGATTTCACCTCATCAGTACCAGTTTATAACCAAAATACAGCAATAAACAACAGAAAGATGTCTAGTCATCATTTGTGAAGGGCCTTCCACTCTGCAGTGTCGCCACATTAGAAGCTCACCTGGCCCTGGCCGGGAGCAGCACGGGTCCCTTAAAACCCTGGCGGTCTTGTGCAGAGTTAAGCAGTTCACACACACCTCTTTCCTCCCACCCCGTCCCCTTTATCCCTCTCTCCCTTTGCAGGCCATTTTCTTTCACCCCTTTTTACAACTTCTGAACTCTCCCCATTCAACCTCTCACTGCACCTTTAATCATCTCTCGCTGTTCTGTTTTTTCAATACCCTCATCTCTAACAGTATCTCCTATTTATCTCATGGCCTACCCGGCCCCGTCTCCTCTCTCAACCCTCATCACTTCTCATTCACCTCAAGTCTCTCCCTTCAAATTTCTGTCTTATCTATTTGTATCTTACACTTCTCCAGTCCCGCCATTCATCGTTCCCATCTCTCCTTTGTTCTTCCACACCTTCTTGAACTAACGTTCCTCTCTCCTGTTACCTCAGCACCCACCCCAGTACTCCCTCTATTCCCCTTTCGCTGCTCTCCCTCACCCACGTCGCAACAAATTCTCTTTATACCTCATGGATCACCTCTCAGCTATCTTCTCTCACCCTTTAATGGTAGCTCTCCTCTCTGCCTTCACCTTTCTCTCACACTCACCTCTCCTCTTGTGTTTCCGCACTTCCTTCGCCACTTCACATTTCTCTTCATCCCTGACCTCTCAAATTGAATTCTCTGACTCCCTTGCTGCCCTCCTCACTTCTCTCCTCTGTCTTCTCTCATCTGTCTTCTCCCATCCCGTCTCCTCTCACCCCTCACACGTCTCTCACCTTGCCTCTCCTCACTTCTCTCACATCATCCACCCCTTCTCTCCAGTCCCCTCCCACACCTGCATCCCGCCTCTCACCGCTAGCTCCACACCTCTCTCCTTCACTCCCAATCGGCCTCGCATACCCCCATCTCCTGTCAGTTAAAGTATGTCTGGCCCTGTCTTTCAATACCTAATAATCACACACAGACAGTGCCTTGTCGGTCCAGGCTCCTCCCCTTCATCCCTACAGTATTATCCCCCCTTCAAAACCCTCCTCTGGCCCAACCAAGCACACTGCCCTTCTGCCAGCTGCATGATGGCAGTGCCATTTCTAAAGGGGGAAGAGCACCTGCAGCCTTCACCACAGCAGCACTGGCCCAACCCTGCCTCGGGAAGAAAGTAAAAGGCACACCCCTATCACACAACATGTGACACCTCTGGTTGGATTCTCCTTATTTTCATATGTTGAATACTCAATGATAACACATGATTGAGTTTTCTTAAGAATGGCTAGTTTTGTGTTCAAAAAACCTTTTTTGTTTGAAAAGATTGTTCTTTCCGGTGGCGCAGGTGGGAGTGTGACTGCCTACCTTGGGAACTATAAAGCGCAGATGGAAGTGTCAGATTGAAAAGCATGTGGGATAACATTGCAATAAAAGTCGAATAACAGATATCAGTAAGTGAAACTCATGCTATTTACGAAATGTAACTGGCTTGGTAGATGCCAGTGGGACAGTGCACAGTGGGGTTTTAAGGTGTGTAGGCAGTTGTCGGGGAGAACTGAGCTGATTGATGTGCCCTGCACAGGTGCACAACGCCCATTTGGCTCAAAGGGCTTCAGCTCCCCCCTCCACCCCTCCTCGTGTGTGTCAGCCCGGGCTGCGACAGCTTCCCGGGCACACACACAGACATTTTTTGAACTGTTGTGGTCTGGCATCTGTCTCACTGCAGCCTCACCCGAGTACTTCACAGGTCTTTAAAAGACCATTTACATGTTAACGAGGCTTTGTTGTTCTTTCACCCCTTCTTAGAGCACCTGCATCTTCAATCTGCCAATTGCTAAAAGAATTACCCCCTCGAAGGTTTTATTAGCCCCCCTGAAACTTGACTCTAGTTGCGCCTCTGGCCCTGCATGCACACTACCAGGGAAGCAAGTACACAGAGAAGTGTGACCTACACAGGGATTTCCATTTGCACATAGTGCATTTACCTCTGGGGTCTGGTCCTTAGCTTTTGTTAAGAATAGCTAATTTTGTCTTCGAAAAACCCTTTTGTTTCAAAAGATTGGTCTTTCCGGTGGCGCAGGTGGGAGTCTGACTGCCTCCCCCTTCCTCCCCTCCCCTCCAACTCCACCCTACCCCAGAGCCCGGGATAGCCTATGTGGCCTTTCCCCAAGCCAAAACGGAGGTCAGAGTTCGGCAACAGATTACAGCGAGGGCAGAGCAGAGGAATTTCAAAGACAGCAGTGGGGAAAGGGCGGGCGTGAAAATAAAGGAGTGTTTTGGATTGCAATTCCAGGCAGAAGTGCAACCGGGAATGCGCGACCCCCTATCTTTGACTCCAGGGCCCCCCTGGGGGTCGCGCCCCACAGATTGAAGACCCCTGTGCTAGGGCCTGCTCTTTTGCTGTGTGAGGAAACAGAAACGGCCCCAGCAATCAGTTCCGCTTGGCTAGCGAGTTGGCACTTGGCAGCCATGTGCCAAACAACACTCTCCCTGGCACGCGTAAACAGAAACACACAAACAGGGAGGCGGCGTGGCTTGTTGACAACAAGAGGTAGGGACATGGCTGGTCTTGCAGTTATTTGATGTTTCCTGTATTTGGCTAACGTGGGCGCCAGAGAGCAGCCCATCCAACCCCCCTCTCTTGAATAAGGTATATTTACCAGTGACCGCTGTGTTCATGGCGGAGGGTGGGTGGGTTAAGTCTCACTGGACCTTGTCCCACAGCAAGTTCTGTGATGTGATCCCCGCTGACAGACAGATCACTGCTTCAGACAGTTGGCGCCTCTCAAAGGCATCATCCCTGTGGCCCCCCCCGTCCCTTCCTACCACTGCTCCGAGCACCGTTGATCTGCACCGGACATCCATTGCTCCCTGCTCCCACCTGAATGGACCATCTCAGCGCCAACTGGGGCTGCTACAAACGTGGTCAGTGCAAAAGGCTCCCACTGCTCCCCACAGTTCATGGCCATCCAACCACTCCATTATAATTGTTCCTTATATGTGTGTGCACGAGTGTGTGTGCACCCGTTGGTGTGTACATGTGTGGTTGCATGTGTGTGCAAGTAAAGTATGCAATGCTGATGCCCCTGTGGTACCAGTTCAGTGTGTGCTAGGCAAGTCTGCACATGTTATATCAGATTGTATATGTGTGTGTGTGTGTGTGTGTGTGTTTTTGTTGCACTTTTTCGCCCATCATTGCATTGTGCATTTACATTGTGTCCCCATGAACCCTTTGTGCCCTTGCACAGTGCGCACCCCATGGTACCTTGAACTTCCCCACTTGCACTCTATTTTCTTCCTTTCTTCCCTGAGACCTCTTCACACTGTACAACCATTTTTTTTTATGTAGTTGTTTAACAATTTTATAGGGTGCCCCAGCAACTTTGGTTATATGCACACTTTACAATAACCGGTAAAAGATACAGCAAGCAGTGTGCATACGTGCCTTTATGTAATAAGTCTATAAAAAAAGTTAGTGCAGTTGTACAGGGGAGTAACATCAGGTTTACGGGAAGGCATGCCTATGAAAGTGCCTGTCAGACAAGCTCACAGTTATTTCGAAGAGCATGGGAGTGGGAGCAGTTCCTAAATCCGCTTTGGGTGTGTTCCAGAGGGATGTAGTGGCACCTTCAGTGCTTGAGAGGTCTTGAATTTAAACGTTTCACCTTTGTGTCCTGCATCTTTGTATCCTGCACCTACTTTCCCATGCCCCCTACACTTCGCTCCTTGATTGTACTAGTGGTTTTAGATTTTGAACTAAGAAAAGCTACCCTGCAAGCTCTGTTAAAGCTCAACAGCGGTACAGCATGGACAACAGCAGTGCAAGTTTCCCTAATAGAAATAACAGCTACAGGGGAGGCAGAAAGTCTGAATGGCCCGTCACCCCCAAAGAACAGGTACCTATAACGTGCAGCAGAGCGTCTTATCTGTTGGAAATTAGCACTGACTTCTGCTACCTTTGTGCTACGTGATTTGTGTATTATTCAAGCTTGTGAACATCTTTTCAGTAGACAGAAAACAAACCCATTTACATTGGCAATTCTTGTTCTTGAATTGCGTTTTCTTGTTCTTCACACCATATGGGGGCTGGTCTCACTTTTACTTTGTTCACTCTGATTAACTACTCGTGTCTATTTTTGGTGCTCTCTGTAAGAATGTCTAGGGGTACATATGACTGGGTGGGTAACCTGGTGCTCTTTAAGGTCATCATCTATTATTTACTGTGCTTTGAAAGTTGATACAATTGAATATGTAATGAAAAATGTGCTGTAAAATTCACCATTTTGGTCTGTCGTTTTCCAAAATTTTCTTGGGGGAAAACCCCCCCAAACCCCCCCTAGTACCGGTCGGGCTCGCTCGCTGCGCTCGTGCGCTACGCGCCGGACGGGGGCTGGTCTGGCAAAATTTGCCAGGGCTGCTTTCAGTTCCCAGTCCGGCCCTGCTGGTGGGGCTCTTGTTAACATCTTACTGAATAAACTTACTTAACCAATCTACATGGAACTGGACCTGCTTTCCTCTACAGCAAGAACCCACACGCAAAGCACTGTTACAGTGCAGAGAAGTTCTCTCACGTCGTAACGGAGGCGCCGCATTTCATCATGATCTTCGTGCACTGGTAAATATGAACAGATACTTTAATGCGAGGATAAATAGCCCACACCCCCTCAAAACAAAATCTCCCACCCAGGGCTGCTGACCGCAAAGTACATTTCCTTAACTAGCACAACGTATTTCAAAGTCCCTTGCAGAATTCTAACCAAATTGCAAAGTGTGAAGTAAGAACAAGAGTCTCCTCGATTTCTCACACCCAAATTAAGTAGATTTTGAGTTGTCTTTAGTACTTGGTATGATATTTCACAACCTTATATCAACTTTCTCTTCTAAAATATCCCTCAACACAATACAAGCCAAATAACCTTCACACTTTCAGTACTGCAAACACCTCTCACATCCACCTTTTGCAAGGATCTCAGGGTCCAAGTGTACAGAAGTGAGATTTAAGAACTTTTGCTCAGGAGTTCATTTCAGGGGCCTAGTAGTTTTCTCAAAACATGCCATGTACAGTTCTGAATTGTCATTCAATATTAGAACATTGGAATGTTGGGAGCTCCATTGTAGACAATGGAGTGCTCCATGCTTCTACGGGCCGGTAAAGGCCCGCAGAGCAACATTCCAATGTTTTACAAAGGCCTCTCGGAGCTCGAGTGGATTTAAATCCCCTCGAGCTTCGAGAGGCCTTTGTTTTATTTGTTAGAACATTCTGCCCTCTAGTGGCAGAATGTTCTAATAGCCTTATAGCCCTTCGTAGCATGGCTATACCGGCTATTAAAGTCCCACTCCCTTGTTAAAGTCCCTCGCCTTCGGCTCGGGCCTTTAATGCGGGAGCGGGCCTTTAATAGCCGGTATAGCCTGCTACGGTGGCTATAAGGCTATAGTAAAATTGAACAGAGGGCGCTTACACGCTCACAATGTGGTAAACGTTCCATGTGCAAAGTGCCAGTAGGAACATTAAATCAGGCCCTGAAGCAACTATATTAGGTTAAACTGGTCATGTGCGGCTGTCGAGATTTGTAAAATGGGACACTCTAAGCTAAAAAGTTGTCCTAGCTTCGCATGAGACCGTTCTAAGGTGTGGGATTTTTTGAGTGTGTTTAGGTATCTCTGCACTTAGCTATTGCCTTGTACACTAACTGGACTATTTTTCCATAGCCAACAAGAGTATTACACATTTATACATATACCACAAGAGAATTTAATATAATGCCCAGCCCCAAAGAGATGTGCAACTCAGATCGAATTTAACCAACGTTTTGGGGGAAAATGAAAATAAAAAGCAGTGACTCTAAAAAACTTAAAAATAAAAGGTTGTGATGAATTTTTCCGTTTTTGCCCGTTGTTTCTGGAGTGGTATTCCAGGATTCAAGCCTTAGGAATACAGTTACTGGGTTTTTCACATTTTGCCCATCCATTCAAAAGTGCATCATGTTGCATTGTGTAATTTTAAGTGAAGCAAACTAATTCAGGCCTTCCTTTCTGGCTTCCACCGAAAGTTTCCTCTCTTACGGGTAGATTCCCCACATCATATTCACCCAGCTGCCTTTGAGTGTGATTGTGTTCTGCTGTGAGTGTCTGGCTACCATCCCAGATTGTACCCCCACCTCTGGCTCCACTCCTACGATCTGTTCCTTTTGTGTGTCAGGGTAGCTTGTAGTACGCCCATGCTACATGTTGTGTGCACAATGGAAACTATCTGTACTGATGCCCATTTGGCAACTATGTGTCAGAAGAGAGCTCATGTAACTGTTTTGTGTATGGGGAGGGCATTTGCTGTTGTATGCACTGTGCTTGTTCAGTGTGTGCAATGGAATATGCCCCTGAGCAGTTACCATGTACTTCTGTCCCTTCACCCTCATTGCCCACTCTCGTTCGTGTGACTCTGTTTGCCTTCTGCTTTGCTCAATTTTTTGTCTAAAGCACTCTATGAGAGTGCATGTTTTCTAGCTATAGAGTACAGATTATAGAGGTAAATTAGCAGAATGATTGTGCACTCCCCTCTGCCTACTCTGGAGCTTGGGTTGTCACTGCCATGGCTGCATATGAGTTGGATGCCCGCTGCCTCTTCCTGTTGTCCTCCTCCTCTCAGAGCTGTGATTTCAAAGTACATTCATGGCAACTCCCCAGAGACTGTGAGGCATTTCTTGTCTGCCCACTCTCACACTCTGACCCAGCCCGCAGTCAAACAGCACCAGAGGTTACGTCTTGGTGTCAGCCATGTCCTGCTCCCTAAGGAGATTACATCACAGCACTATCCACCTCGACCGTGAAGGAGTCTCTAGCCACTGTCTCCACTACACCACAGCATACTTCAAGTTTAAAGCACTTTTAGCATCTGGTACCTCTTGTTGCTTTTTGCTATGCGGTATTAGTACATGCTCCATTTTTTGTAACATTTATCAAGGAAACACCTTCAAGATGGCCTCACACAGATTGTTATAGTGCTGTTGACTTGCATATAGGCACTTGTCTTTCTGTCTGTGCATTAAAAAGCCTTGGAATGCGTCCATAAATGTTTCCTGAGGCAAGCATGTATTCCTGAATCAGACTGCATGAACCAGTGTGTAGTAATTGCATAGCTCTTCAGTCCCTGGTGACACAGCACCCAGGATAATGAGCTACATAACTAAACACTTATAAGGTTTAAAAGGCAAGACCTCTGCTATGCCAATGCTTGTTAGCTTTCCAACTTGACAAAACGAGATGCATCTTACATAGAAACAAGTCTATTGCCAATGCAGTCTCTTTAGCCTGGAGCCTAAAGCATCTTCGTGGCACTCGTTCTATTTTTTACACTTTTTTAAATAAATCCAGTCATAAAAACTTTCCCTTAGCTCCTAAAATAGGACTCTAGAAGGACAACATCTTCGAACCTACAGTGGAAACCCAAACCACGGACACAAAAAATTGTTTCTCCACACATTGCTCCCCAAAGTTGTGAGGCCTTATGAGATCAATTCACTTTCACTCTGCACGTGAGATTGCTTGGGAGGCAGTTTTTGCGTGAAAGTTCGGAATGTACGTCACAGGATTTTACCAGAAAAGATAATTTGACACGCATATTTGAAGCCTCTTTGTTCTTTGATACAGTGATAAATCTACCAGTTGCCCTAGTAACCCAAGTTCACAACAAAAACGGACATTCAGCAACTCGGATGTCAAATTCTTCAACAACCTGCAAACCTATACACTTCCCCAGCATGCCACAGACATCACACCCCCTTTCATCCATCCTTCTAACATTCCAAATGATTAAAATGTGTTTGGGTTATCACTTCGAATGAGATAAGCTTCATTTCAAACCCTGAACTCTGAACTCTGAAGCAGTGCTTAATTTATATGTAAATAACCGTATGGTCCCATCCTTTTTAGACCTAGTCAGCAGCATTGCCGAATGGCAGGATCATAGACTACCAATCCTGCCAATTCTTTTTTCCACTTCATGCCTCTTTCTTGCACTTGCAGGATCTTTTTTATTTCTGCTTTCTTGCTTTTTCACCATTTTCCTATTTTTACCTTTCTTCTTTCGCCCTTTTCTGCCTTTCTTTTGTTCTGGATCAAAATCTGAAGGTGAAAAACAAGTGGTGGGTCAAAAAATGACTGCCTGTGCCCACCATCAGCAACCACTGCACTGCCGTAGTGCATTGTGGCTGTTGAAATAGCCTTTGTTCAGATTTACTCCACCCATCTAGAACTAACATTTGCACCTCCGCAAACTTGATGAAACCTTTTATAACATGCAGGATGCCACTGGCTACCGCATCCCCGTGGGAACTGCAGTTCAAATAACTAGTAAAAGTCAACCTTGAGCTTTTGTTGTTGAGCCACCAGAACCCGGATCTTCCTACTTCTACCGTCCCACCAAACACCTGATGTTTGGCAAAGGTTTTCTTTTAATTTGTTTGATAGACATTACATCTCATGTCAGGTCAACTGTCCCGGCAGACCAATTGGCATGTAACCCAACATCTTTAGGTCATCCGCACAAAACAGTGAACCCACTCTGTCACCACCAACTTAATGGTGGAAAGACTGTAAATCTGGGTCAGATAAAATGCTGTTCTTGGTGTAGTCACAGCGCTTCTTCGTAGGCTTACCATACGGTTGAGGAGTTAATTTTTCCAGTTCCGTGACATTCTTTTTACAAGCCATTGTTTCCAACTAGAATCTAACAGATTTAAATGAGCTAAAGAATTACTCAAAGTGGGATAATACACTGATGTACTAAATGACAGGCAACCCATTCCTGGCACCACAACTGAATGTGGCTTGTTTTAATGGTTCTTTTAATAGTCTCATTTTAGTCACTTTTATTACCCAATCTCTCTTTGCTAGTTTTCTGTACTGGGTTACTCATTGTGCTAGTGCTTGTATCCAACCCAAATAACCAAATTCCGCTCAAAGATTTGTGTCAGGAAGAGAATCAAAACACATTTCATCATACAATGGCAAAGTCAACATATCCACAACATTTTACAGGCACCACTATCCCACTGACTATAAATGAGCACCTTTCCTTAGTTATTAAATCCCAATTGGGCCGAAGCAGGGCCACTCCATACTCCACCTGAGATCAGACACAAACCCCAATCCCTTTCATTCAGGCGCACCCCTGCCATCTTCCCATCTACCCAGCCCCATCAATGCAACATCACAAGCCATCGAAGGCACTGGTGTGTCCCCATAGATGGCACAATTCACGGTGATATCATTACGAGTCACTTACTGTAATTAATAACCTTAAAACTGATTCCTATGTGAAGCTGCTTTCAGCAACGTTGCTTCACGTGCAGGACTGTATTTACTTGTCTGTATTGAAAGCGAATTGGAATCAATATTTCATATGTTTCTCATCAACAACTGTGTAAGAGCAAATGAAGCCAGTGTCCAGCGTCCTTACCTGACTCCAGCACGGGGCCCACTGTTACCACGGATCCTATTTTACCCTGTCCTGGACATATTAAGTCAGGTTCATTTCTCGGACAAGGTGTAAATTACATATATATACATGTGCAGTGCAGCTGCGCCAGCACACGCTCGTCCCCTGTGTTCTAGCACCAATTAATTTAATTCTTAATGATCACACTGGTTCCATATTGCCAGGAGTGGGCTTTAATTATTTTACTACAGGTGACACTACACAGAAGTAAGTAAAGGCTCGTTGGAAACTGCATAGGGTTTTGTTACTTTTTTCAGTTGGATCGGTGAATTTTGCATGTGAGTTTGTAATGTGATAGTGGATTCAATATGCATCTGGGAAAAGTAACTGATTATAATTGACCATTTGTTTAAAAACTTCAGTGTGAAGTGACAGTAATACAAGTAATACTTTAAGTTCAACAATGCAATGATTTAATCATTATTTGAGTAAATGAAACACAAACGCTTCCTGTTGCCCTTAGAGGAGGGAATAGCCCAACTGGTGTAACACCGGCCTTACCTTAAAGATAAGACTGGTAATGGGTGGAGCCTCTTACAGCAGAATGCAGTTGGCCAAAATAAAAGTGTGGACAGAGATTATTCCATCTGTGAATTGTTGCGCCAAACATTAGGTCAACATATGACACCTATCATGAATCTCTAAGAAACAATTCAGTTTGTAGCCTGTGCCATGTATCTTTTTATTTCAGCAATTTTTTGATTCAGACATTCTATGTATTTCCAATTAATCTCACTGTCCCATCTTGTTAGACCTGTTATTCTTAGGGTGGTCTCTTCCCCAATTTTTTACCTTTTGCCTCTCATTTTTGCTGATTCCTTTTGTTGGCCTAACGCCTCTAAGCACTTTACCACCGCAAACCAGTGCTAAAGTGCACATGCTTCTCTTCTAAACATGGTGACATTGGTTTATAGCTGAGTGGCTTATTTGTTGTACTGGTAAGTCCCTTGTAAAGTGGCATACCATATACCCAGGGTCTGTACTTCAAATGCTACTACTGGGCTGCAAAACTGATTGTGCCACCCACAGAAGTAGCCTTTCAAACTTGTCTCAGGTCTGCCACTGTAGTGTCTGTGTGTGCAGTTTACTGCCACTTCGACTTGGCATTTAAAACTACTTGCCAAGCCTTAAACCCCCTTTTATTGTCTATAAGTCACCCCTAAGGTAGGCCCTAAGTAACCCTAAGGGCAGGGTGCTTTGTAAGTAAAAGGTAGAACACATACATTTATGTTTTGCATGTGCTGGTAGTGACAAACAACTCATTTTGTTTTTCACTACTGTGAGGCCTACCCCTCTCATAGGCCAGCATTGGGAATTCCTTAATATACTTTTCACCTGTAATTCCTAATCAGAGAGGAGTAGCTTTTGCATGTTTGATATGCTTGGAATGGTAATGATAAATTCTCCTCACTGGTGAAGTTGTATTTAACATTACTGTTTTAGAAATGCCACTTCTAGAAAGTGGACATTTCCCTGTACTTACTGCTTTATGTGCATGTCTCCAATACATAAATGAATTGGCTGACAGCTGCACTTTGTGCATTCCCTCTAGACAGCCACAAACACAGGAAGGTGAGGCTCATCTGTATTCTGAGCACTCATCTGCATTCATCTGCCTTCTGATGGGTCTTCCTGTGCAGGAAGAGGGAGAGGTGGCTCACACTTACATCTGCATAGACTGTGCCCTGCCCTCACACAAACCACTGATTTACCCCCCAGGGTAAGCCTGGTAGACAGGACTGGGCTGAAAGGGATCCCTGTGCACTTCAGAGTGCTTTTTGAAGTCACCCCCTACATCAAAGACACTTTTTGGTATAAGTACTAGGTCTCTGACCCCCACAGATCAGACACTTCCGGATCTTGAACTGAACCTCTGTCAGAAGGACTGCTGTGCTGCCTAAAGGACTCAACTGGACTGCTTTTCTGGAAGGACTGCTTTTCTGCTTGTTGACCTCCTTCCTGCTGCTCCCTGACTCTTCTGAAAGGAGAGTTGGACTCTGCCTTCCCCTCAAGTGATCTCCAAAGGGTTGCTGGCTTGCCTCCTGTTCTTCTGAAGTCTCAGGGGAACATAAGACTTCCTACAAATCTGCTTGTGCTGCTGGACTCTGCTGTCTGTGAGTCCTGCCCTTGCCTGAGGTGCCCCCTCAAAGTTCTGGGCCTCCGAAGTGGGTTCTGCAGCTGCTTTCATCATCTACTGCTCCTGGGCCCCTGAAATCAAGCTTTTGGGCTCTTCATGACCGCAAACAGGCCCATTTGTACTGGGACTGTGCCTCTCGCTCGAAGGATCAGTACAAGCCGCCGCAGCACCGTCTCATCACACAGTGAGTAGCACTGCCAGTGACTGCGAAGTTCTGTCTGCTGTCCGCGATGCCTGGCTGACTCTTCACGCTTGCAGGATCATCTCTAGCGACACTCTAACTGCTCTCTGTGACTTTCTCCCCCGCGAACCGGGCACTTTGCTCAGCTTGAGAAAGTAAAAATTCAGCAGGACCTGTTTGGAACTGTATCCGATGCGGTTGGCCTGAAATTTGGATTTACCCCGGTCTAGTGCGACCTAAAGTAACCTTTTAGAAAATTCATAACTCCGGTTCTACTTATTAGATTTTTGTCATAATGGTCTTGTTTTATTCATAAAAATATAATATATATTTTGAACCCTCTGTGGAGTATTTCTGTGGTGTATCCATTGTGTTACTGTGTGTGTTGCACAAATACTTAACACATTGCCTTTGTAGATAAGCCTAACTGCTCAGTGGCAAGCTACCACAGGGTGAGCACAGTTTATCTTATTGTGATTCTAGATTACCCCGACTAGAGTGGAAGTTCCTGCCTGGCCTCAGTGCATACCTCAGCCAACCAGGAGCCCACTTCTAACACACCTTATGTTTTGTAATTTGGCATTATGTTTTGTATCAGACACAAACTGTCAATTGTGTTCTTTTTTTGACAGCCTTGCTTCTCTGACTGCACTGATGTAACTCTCATTTAGAAGTGACAAAAGCAATCATTATTTTAGACGGAATTATAAAGTGTGAGATAGGTGTTTTCATATGAAAAACCCTCTAGATAATTTATTGTGTTCTTGAAGACAGCAGTCAGGGGACTTGAAAAGAATATTGTCAGTTCCGCCATGTCCGAAGGACTCACTAAATTGTGGTTTCAAACAGACAGACTTAGTAAAGATGTGCACCTAGATCCACCAGTGCCAAATGTGCTCAGAAGAATGCCAGCTCTTAAGATTGGGGGGAACTTCGCCATTGTCAACAAGCACAATGCCAATGTAACCAGACTGAAAAGACTCACTCCTAGAACTGGAAGGAACTAGAAGCAGTCAGGTGGGGACTCTTAGCATTTGCTCTTCTGCCGCAGGATGTGCCAATATTAGTAAGAACAGACAACATGGTGGCAAAGGTGTACATAAACAGACAAAAGTATACCAGGGTGAAAAGTCGGAATTGGCCAGGCACATTATGCAGTGAGCCGAAACTTGAGTTGTACCAATCAAAGCTTTGGACCTCAGTGGTGTGGAGAAACAGTGGGTGGCCTATCTGAGGAGAGACTGGCATTCATCGACTCTCTATTTATTTTCAGTCAAGTTTATTAAGACCATTCTCCAGTAAACTGTAATCCAATAAATAATATCATAGTGTATACCACACCACACAATAAAATAGATCTACTTGATTTCACATATCTTTACCACTAATAAAAATAATTCCACAGCACAATTAACATATAAAAACTGAATTGCAAATAAAAAACTCTTTGCTCTCAGAATGAGAATTTACAAAAATGTACACAATATTTGTTTAAAACTGGTTTTGAACTGGTTTTAAAAGCTTCCACCTTTCTTGTCTAGATAAACAAGGTAATAAGATATGTGTATTTGAACATTTCAAGATTATTCCACATTCACATACACTCCCCCGCCAATTTCATGTAATTGCTTAGTCATCTCTGGTCAAGCTTAAAAGGGATTTAAGCCTATTTGAAATTTATAAAATAACATATCTCATTTCTGTATTTTGCAAGACAGTGATATAAGGAAAAACTGTATTGCTACTCCATGAATCCCACAGGGACAGTGTAGAATTTTTCTGCAAGAAACAACTACAATCATTTGCTCTGAATGCCATTTCTATCCTTAAATGTTATTCTAATTTTGATAACCTTAATGGGTAAGGTTGGGCATTGGCGGAATTCCACTCTTTGCACTTAATAAAACAGAGACCTCATATACTTTTGGTAAAATAACAAGTAGCTCTGTCTTTACATGCTAAAATGCATATAGTCATTTCACAAAAGTGAAAATGAAAATTTAGCAAGCAGTGAGAGAGGTGATGATTTTGAGATCCTCCCTAACCTAGGAGAAAACCAAGCAGATGCCTTGAAAACAAAGAGCACATCTTGCTGAACGATTCGGTGGTGGTCCCATCCTCTTAGGACCACCCCAAGCACAGTTATGGGCAAAAATACAATCCCAACCAAAGGCCCTGCAAAGCATTATGGGACGAGATTAGCAGTGGGCAGTGGATATTATAGTATCCAATATCAAAATAATTCTACAAAGAGCTGCAGTTCAACTGGTCATTACTAGGTGTCCCTCACGAGTCAAATGCAAAAGCATTGAAATTATTACATCAAGCTGCAGTTCCACTAGTCGTTACTAGATGTCCCTCACGAGTCAAATGCAAAAGCATTGAAACCCTTTCATGAAGCTGCAGTTCAGCTCTTTGTAGAATTTATAGTATTAACTCTCAGCTCAGGGTTTCAATGCTTTTGCATTTGACTCGTGAGGGACACCTAGTAACGTCTAGTGGAACTGCAGCTTCATGAAAGGGTTTCAATGCTTTTGCATTTGACTCGTGAGGGATATCTAGTAACGACTAGTGGAACTGCAGCTTAATGTAATAATTTCAATGCTTTTGCATTTGACTTGTGAGGGACACCTAGTAACGACCAGTTGAACTGCAGCTCTTTGTAGAATTATGTTGATATTGGATACTATAATATCCACTGCCCACTGCTAATCTCGTCCCATAATGCTTTGCAGAGCCTTTGGTTGGGATTGTATTTTTGCCCATAACTGTGCTTGGGGTGGTCCTAACAGGATGGGACCACCACTGAATCGTTCAGCATGATGTGCTCTTTGTGTTCAAGGCATCTGCTTGGTCCTCCCCCTGGGTTAGGGGGGATCCCAAAATCATCACCTCTCTCATTGGCTGGTATTTTAATTTCAAAGTTCACTTTTGTGAATTGGTTATATGCTTTTTTAGCATATAAAGTTGCTTTATCAAAGAATTTGTGGGTGCTGTTTAGTAGCTGATTCCACTATGTGGAGGTTTTTGCTTGAATTCGAATGCGTAGCTAACAATTCGGAGCGGAGTTCATTGCCCACTCCTAGTAATGGGACAATTTAGAGAGATTTGCACTGTCATCTTACTCTCTCAGTCTCATAGCCTATTTCAAGTCACTACTCAACACTTCTGTTCTGCAGAAAGAAGCAATTTTACCTTCATCTAAAATTAATAGTCTGCTCCAAAACCATAAGGTTTGCTTCATAGTTGTAAAATTCTACGAAGTTAACCCTTTTGGTCCTAAGCTTTTTCCCCCCGAGTGCTAATGCTTTTTTGGGCTATTTGGGGGAATTTGCGCTTAGGCCTCCATACCTTTTGTCCAAATAAGCTATCCACACCAGATCTGTGTCTATTTTTCCATCATCCTGGGGATTGTAACGGTACCCAGGGTTTGTGGATTCTCCTGGAGGGGACTGAGAAATAGCCAAAATATGGCTTTATCTTGAGTTTTTGGTAAAAATAGGAAAAAAGTGCTCTGGATAAAAGTATATGTTTTGTTTCAGAAAAATGGCATCAATGTACGGTTTGATGTGCTGAAGTCACCATCTTCCCAGCTTTGAGGAACATGTAGAGCTGAATCAGAAAACGTATTTTTTTATCACAGGTTTGGCCTTTTTCAGAAAGGTGGCCCATTTTTCCTATTTTTTTGTGCTTCCAACCTACTTCCAATTTGAGGCCAAGTCACACAAGTAGGGTAGCATTTTTATCGGGACAAGTGGGGGAATGCTATGTGGTAGGAATTTTGTGGATTCCTGCTGATTCCGGAAGTTTACGTCACAGAAATGCAAGGGAAATTGAAGTTTTAGGCAAAGTTTGAGGTTTGCTGGGTCTTGCGGTTAAGAAAACTTTGTGTGATCCAAGCAAGGCATACCACCGTGGACTTCCCCAGATGTCTAGTTTTCAGAAATGTCTGGGTTTAGTGAGTTTCCACAGATGGCAGCTGACCGAGCCTGGAAAGTGAAGCCATTCAGCATAGAAGTAGGACAATATTGGGACGTAGCCCAACTTTGCTTCCCATATTCATAAAAAAAACACCCAAAATCAAAATTGCCCTTCTTGCCAAAAAGATGAAGATACTTTAGTCCCCGGGGGGGGGCAGAAAGAATATTAGGGTAATATTGGAGGTGGAGCCTAGGCCCGATGTGTGGGCGGGTGGGCAGGCCACCCCCACACCTTGAGGAATAAAAAAAAGTCCCTCCCACTAGGGCAGATTGGAGATAAAGAACTCTTATCTGCACCCCTGTGGGTCAGAAAGACTGTTGCAAGTCATGTGAGGGGTGGGACTAGGCCCAATGCCTACAAGGGTCACCCCCACCCAATTCTAGGTAAGAACCTCCAATATGCCCCCAGGGGGGCAGAAAGACATTTGGGTTTATGGTAGAGGGGAGCATTAGCCCACTGGAGGGGTTGGTGGGGCAGCTATCTCCTTGAAATGTAATCCCTGGTGGTGTAGTGGGCCTTCTGCCCCTGACAGGGGCAGATTGCAGATGTCTTACTCCACAGGGGCAGAAAAACTGCTGGGGGCTATATGGGTAGGTGGGGATCTAAGACCAATACCAGGGGAGGCCATCCCCACCCATTTATGGCCCTATTAAAAAATCCCTGGTGTCCAGTGGGCTTTCTTACCCCCCTGGGTGCAGATCTGCCTCCGAGGGGAAAGACTTTTGGGCCTGGGGAGGTTAAGAGCACTCGCCAATTGCCGTCGGAGCACTCTTCTCTCCAAATATAGTCCCTGGTGGTCTAGAAGGCTTTTTGCTCCCCACCGGAGGCAGATTGGAGGAAGACACCAAGCTTCCCCAGACAGGGGCAGATCCACGGGGGGTTATATAGATGGCTGGGGGCTAAGCCTGATGCCTGGGTGGGCCGCCCAACCCATTTATGGCACTATGTAAAAATCTCTGGTGTTTAGTGGATTTTCTTCCCCCTGGGGGACAAATTGGAGGTTAGAACGTCCAATCTACCCCCAGGGGGTAGAAAGACCTTTGAGCCTGGGGAAGGAGGGAGCACTAGCCCTTTCCCGGGGCGTCACTCCACCTCCAAATATGGGGCCTCATTTATGAAAAGTGACGCATCGCTGCGTGAAAACAGCGATGCATCACTTTTCATTGCGCCCTCCTTGCGACATGCTGGATGCGTCATATTTATAGTATGACGCATCATATCGCAAGGAGTTACAGATTCGTCAGTTTTTCTGACGTATCTGTAGGCGCAAAAATGACGCATTGCTGGAGTGTGTCACAAAAGTGATGCAACTTCAGCAATGGGTCATTTCACATGGGCAAGTCCCATTTCAAATGTGCCTGCGTCAGTCTTACGCCTGCTGCGAAGCAGGCGTAAGATATTGAGGCATTTGCGTCCTAGAAGTGGTGCAGTGAAATCTCATAGATTTCACTGCGTCACTTCTACGAGGCTTACTGGCGTCAGAACGCTAACCCTGCATACATTATACCTGGCGCAGGTATAATGTGGCGCAGGGGTTTACAAAGTGACGCATCTACCTGGATGCGTCACTTTGTAAATATGACGCAACATTGCACATTTTTTACTCCACTGGTGCGTCACAAAAAGTGACGCACTGGTGGCGCAAAAGTGACGCAAGGGCTCATAAATAAGCCCCATAGTCTCTGGTGGTTTAGTGAGCTTTCTGCCCCATAGAGGGGGAAAGACATTTGGGCCTGGGGGAGGAGAGAAGCACTAGCTCATTGCTGGGGGGCGCCCCCTCCAAATATAGATCCTGGTGGTCTGGTGGGCTTTCTGTCCCCCATCGAGGGCATACTGGAGGAAGACACCAATCCCCTCCCGACGGGGGCAGAAACACTGCTGGGGGTTATAGGGGTGGGTTGGGGCTAATCCTGATGCCTGGGTTGGCCACAGACCCATTTATGACCCTATTTAAAAATCTTAGGTTAGGTTAGAGCCTCCAATCTGCCCCTGAGGGCAGAAAGACCTTTAAGCCTGGGAGAGGGGGGACCACTAGCCCATTCCCGGGGTCACTTCCCCTCCCAATATAGTCTCTGGTGGTCTAGTGGACTTTATGCCCCCAGCAGGGGTGGATTGGAAGAAGACACATCCAACAGACCCCAGCAGTGGAAGAAAGACTGCTGGGAGTTATATGGGTAGGTGGGGGCTAGGCCCTATACCTGGGTGAGCTGCCCCACCCATTGTTGCTTACAATAAATAAACCCTGGTGGCTAGTAGGGTTTTTGACCCCCAGGGGCAGATTAGAGGTAATTGCTTCCAATCTGCCCCCATAGGGCAGAAAGACTTTTGGTGCTGGATAGAGGGTGGAGCCTTTGCTCTTTGCCAGGAGGGCCACTCTGCCTCCTAGTAATCCTCCTTGGGGGTCTAATAGGTGGATTCCTGCTTCGGGGTCGCCCTTCTGTGGTGATCTCTGAGCAGGGATCCACTGCTGAATGGTACCATTAGAAAGGGGAGATTCCCCCTTTCCAATGACACCTCCCCCAGCTGAATCTGTGCTCGGGTGGCTGAGATAGGCCCCCGAGCACTGATGCAGTGAAAATTAAATGAGTCAATTGGCTCATTTCACTTTCAACGTATTGACGTCAGCACGCCATGCACACCGATCATCATACACTGAAAAAAGTCTCAGGGCTGCTGGGGAAGCTCTTCCCCAGCTCCTGAGGCTAAAATAAATAAAATGAAATCCCTCTGGTGCACACACCTGAGGATATCCTGCCTCAGTGCGAGGACAGCATGGAGCCGTCCTCCGCACACAAGTGGTTAATCTTGTCTCTAGCCTATTGCCTGTACTATTGAAGATTTAGGCAAATTCAAAAAGGATTTCAGGCATTGACTCTCTATCCCATGCCAATTCTCTAGTCCTGTGTCTCACTCATATATAAAACTTCTGTACCATAAAAACAATTTGTCTGAAACCTTGCTTTAAATGCTGTCAGGACTGGTAATACATCTTGACCACCATAGTTTGTACTCAATTTACATTGCCCAGCAATGTTATGTAATGCACGGATTTTAAAATCCAAATGCATTTTCCATCTTAAATTCATTGAAAAGTGCACACCTTAATATGGGGTCGCTGACATAATATCGATCCATAAAAGTTCGAACCACAAAAATATCAGAGATTAAATATCCATAACAAAAATACTGACTCCATATATTTAAGTATAAAAACCACAATTATCGTTATTAGAAATATCGATTTTAACATATACCAAAAACAAAAAGTATTGGAAACAAAAATATAATTACCTTTAAATAAACATATATGTCAAAAATAGCAACTCACACAATATCGGCTACAAGATTATCACCAAAATAATTGAATAATCATTACAAAAAAAAAAACGCTTTTCACATAAAACATTTACTTTAAATAAATCCTAAACTTGTTATACACATATTTAAATTAAATAAAAATATACATCAACATATTTACCATTCACCCCAAAAAATGATATATCTAAAATATATACACTAAAGCCCCCCAAAAAGTTAGCATTACCTACAAACATTTAAACACCAACCTAAATATTACTAAATATATACTTATTAATACATTCATAACCAAAAATATCAAACTATATAATATACAGAAAAAGTAAAACCTAAATAATCGTTTACCATAAGAGGACTCAACTACACTAAACGAACCCAAAAAAATAAAACTATAAACAACTTTAACCAATAAATCAAACAAACAATCAAATCAACAATATAAAAGGCACACTAACTCAAACTACTAAAAACTTCAAAAGAGACAAACACTGAAAACGAGGAAACTGCTGGATTGTCTCAACAAACCATTAAAGAAAAAAAATATACCTGTGAAGAACTACATAGCCAAGTCAGTAATACTTTTTTAAAACGTAACTGTTATGAAACTTAAAATGTAAAATAGCAAATAAATATTAACACACTCTCCAACTTTTAGCTTTTTACATAGACTTCCTAAAAGAAAAATTATACAACTTCAAAACGGATAAACTGCCAGAAAATAACAGCCATCACAAGTGAGCAAAAAGATATTAGAAAGTAGGTACTCTTAAATAAATAACAAATTATAAACTCACCCAAATAGCAACCAAAAATAAACCTAACATCCTCATGCTTTACAAACTATCAACAAAGTGCCATTTAAAATGTAACATACGCGTTTTTTTCATTCAACAAAAGAAAACACCTGCTCCCATTTAAACTAAACAAACAACTCCCATTTAAACTAAACTAAGCTGCAAAACCGTGTGAACAGAACAAACATGTATGTATACAAAATATATTTTTTAACATATTAACAAACACAAAAAAGTTAAAACATATTTTATATTTATAGAATTACACTACTTACAGATACAATGACAGGGGACGCCAAATGTATCACTTCACAGAAAGGAAAGCAGTTACTAAATCCCATGAGCTACACCTACAGCCAAGAAAGTGCATCATCAGGAAACATAAACCGGAAATGTACTAAATATTATTCTAATGCATGCTACTGGAGGGCAACTACAAAAGATGATGTTGTAATTCATGTAAGAGAGCACAACTACCCCCAAATGTGACTGAAATAGAAGTAAGAGAAATATTGCAAGATGTAAGCGAAGCAAGCTCTAGCTCATAGGAACTCACCAGCAAAATCCTGAAAGATATACTACCTAGAGGCCCCAAACACAAAACAGGGCAACACCCACCTATCCCCACTTTAAAACTCTTAATTGCATGAACTAAAAAAGCCACCGGCGATACCTCACCTCAACTTAATGAAACTTAGCCAATGTTAAATCTGGATGATGGATGGGACATTTAAAATGTACCCCAAACCATTCACTCAGATATATACACCATACATGGTGAATATCAAAACACAAATATCCCTTTTATATATGCCCTACAGCCAAATAAACAATGCAGCACTTACTGTGAGCTCTTAAACCATGTAAAACATGGAACAAATAACCACTAACCCCCAAAATTAATCATATACTTTGAGCAAGCCATGATTCAAACCATTCTAAAAAATATACCCACACACAGCCATACAAGGCTGTTACTGTCTTTTCAAACAAAGCATATGGAGACACCTCCAAACATCTGCACTAAGGGCCTGATTACGAGTTCGGCTGGCCCCGTGGTGGCGGTGCAACTGCTGCGACCTCGGCAGTCCGACCTTCCTATTAAATTAAGAGATTGTTGGATTGTTGTTGGATAGACCGTCGGTGAACCACCGACACTGCCAACCAGCCGTAGACCGCCGCAGTTGTGGTGGGAGCAAAGCAGTAGTCATAGGGCGGTACAGAGAAGTACACCACCGTCCTAATTATGAGTTGGCTTTTCGAGGAGCTGACTGTGGTGGTGGGACCGTCTTCCTTGAGTCGTCAGAATTGAAGGATTTGGGGGCATAATTACTCACCCATTTCCTGTTCTTTGTTTCAAACTCTGACATGATCCCTTTCTCCAGATCCCCCCTTCACAGCAGCATCTTCACCCCAAAGTAAATAACCCTGTTTGCGTCAAAAAACAGGTAAGTCCATTTTGTACCATATACCCATTGATTGGACTGGCCACATATGGGCCAGACTCCAGAAATGGGTAGGTGGGAATTTTATGCATGTATCAATCATGGATATGTGTACATTCGACACATGTGCAGTCAAAATTTTCACACGTGCAGTGATAAATATGGAAATACATTGACCACCGCAATGAAGACCACTGCCGACCCATCGGAAACCTCGTAATACGGAGGGCGGGAGACCGCCCACGCTGCGGTCTTCTGGAGGCTATGGGGGTCAGACTGCAAATGACCCCAAAGGAGCTGCTCACATCCCCCCCAAGCACCTTGAGACCCTCACAGGTGAGTAGTTCGCTCTACAAAACCCTGATTGATTGATTGATTGACTGACAACCTCATAATCGGGCCCTAAGTGTAGAATATTCCACAAACTGCCAATTTATCTTTGAAACAAAAAAATGACAGCACTAGCCTATGTACCTATCACAGAGGTATCCAACCACTACAATTTACTAATTGAAAGTCCTTTCTACGAACAAAATGAAGACAAACGTGGACTATTTCGAAGACACTTAGGTTGGCAGAGTGCATTGCTCTGGACACAGAGGCCAAGCCATATTCCAAATGTCATAGTGGAATGTTTGTGCCAAAACAAACAACGCAGTGGAAGGATGGCACAATGCCTTCCAATTCACACTAGGCAGAACTCAACCTACACTATACAAATTTATAGAAGCATTATAAAAAGAGCAAAGCTATTACCAACGACGAATGGAGCAATCTGTTTGCCAAATTGGCCCTAAACTTAGCAAATAAACCAAAAGAATGTGTAACCTTCTACAATTTAAAGTTCCACTTTTCATAAATAACAAAGAAGTAGAGTACTTAGAAATGATAGCCAAAAGTATATTATAAAGTAAAGTTAACCTACCAAAGTCCTCAAAAAGTATGACAAACTCTAAACTAACATACCAAATCTATTTTTTTAGATAATTCATATAATATTTAATTAGATCAGTCAAATAATTATTTAACATCATAGGGGCCGATTCCGATCTCGGTCGGAGGCGCACCCAATACCATTCGGTCGGGAAAAAAGCCATGCGAAAGCCTGTTTCCCGACCGATCCGTACAGTACACCGAACGAGCAAGTACGATGCGCACAACAGCAAAAAATCCGGCCGAGCCGTACTCACCCAAACCAGGTCCTGTTCTCCGACCGAGGCGAATCCGGAAACGCCGAATCGAGTCGCACGGAAGGAAAATGCAGCCCCGTCCGGCCGGACAAGTACGATGCGCTTTCCGTACGCGCCGAACCCGTCGCTACGCACGGCACGTCAAAGCATCCGGGAGAGGCGCACATAAGCTCCGATTCGCGCCACAACACGATCCACGGCTACGAGGCGAACACGCCAGCGACGAGGACGAGGCGAAGCGACGAGGACGAGGCGAAGCGACGAGGACGACGCGAAGCAACGAGAAGGACGAACGACACAAACTAACCATGAATCCCTTCGTCCCGATCATACCAATATTCTACATTTACTACCGGAACAGGCACGGACGCGTACGGCGCAGAAGGTAAGCCAGACACCAACCACAAAACACATACAACACGTACACGACACATCACACACACACACGGGATGCTGAATATACTTACACCAGCAACAGCAGCACCATAGGGGCGGGATGCCCATCACCAATGCCACATATGCACACAGGGGCCTGAATGCGCACCACCACCCCTACCCAGGGGTGGCATGATGCCTACCACCACTACCACCCTCACCCAGGGGTGGCATGATGCCCACCACCACAACCACCCTCACCCAGGGGGGCAGGATGCCTACCACTACTACCACCCTCACCCAGGGGGCAGGATGCCTACCACTACTACCACCCTTAGCCAGGGGGCAGGATGCCCACCACTACTACCACCCTCACCCAGGGGGGCAGGATGCCTACCACTACTACCACCCTTACCCAGGGGGGCAGGATGCCTACCACTACTACCACCCTCACCCAGGGGGGCAGGATGCCTACCACTACTACCACCATCACCCAATGGGGGCAGGATGCCTACCACTACTACCACCCTTAGCCAGGGGGGGCAGGATGCCCACCACTACTACCACCCTCACCCAGGGGGGGCAGGATGCCTACCACTACTACCACCCTTACACAGGGGGGCAGGATGCCTACCACTACTACCACCATCACCCAGGGGGGCAGGATGCCTACCACTACTACCACCCTTACCCAGGGGGCAGGATGGCTACCACTACTACCACCCTTACCCAGGGGGGCAGGATGCCCACCACTACTACCACCCTCACCCAGGGGGGCAGGATGCCTACCACTACTACCACCCTTAGCCAGGGGGGCAGGATGCCCACCACTACTACCACCCTCACCCAGGGGGGCAGGATGCCTACCACTACTACCACCCTTACCCAGGGGGGCAGGATGCCTACCACTACTACCACCCTCACCCAGGGGGCAGGATGCCTACCACTACTACCACCCTCAGCCAGGGGGGCAGGATGCCCACCACTACTACCACCCTCACCCAGGGGGGCAGGATGCCTATCACTACTACCACCCTTACACAGGGGGGCAGGATGCCTACCACTACTACCACCATCACCCAGGGGGGCAGGATGCCTACCACTACTATCACCCTTACCCAGGGGGGCAGGATGCCTACCACTACTACCACCCTCACCCAGGGGGGCAGGATGCCTACCACTACTACCACCCTAAGCCAGGGGGGCAGGATGCCCACCACTACTACCACCCTCACCCAGGGGGGCAGGATGCCTACCACTACTACCACCCTTACACAGGGGGGCAGGATGCCTACCACTACTACCACCATCACCCAGGGGGGCAGGATGCCTACCACTACTACCACCCTTACCCAGGGGGGCAGGATGCCTACCACTACTACCACCCTTACCCAGGGGGCAGGATGCCCACCACTACTACCACCCTCACCCAGGGGGGCAGGATGCCTACCACTACTACCACCCTCACCCAGGGGGGCAGGATGCCTACCACTACTACCACCCTTAGCCAGGGGGCAGGATGCCCACCACTACTACCACCCTCACCCAGGGGGGCAGGATGCCTACCACTACTACCACCCTTACACAGGGGGCAGGATGCCTACCACTACTACCACCATCACCCAGGGGGCAGGATGCCTACCACTACTACCACCCTCACCCAGGGGGGCAGGATGCCTACCACTACTACCACCCTCACCCAGGGGGGCTGGATGCCTACCACCACCCTTAGCCAGGGGGCAGGATGCCTACCACTACTACCACCCCCACTCATAGGATGGATAATGCATGACACAACCAGCACACCACAAACTAGGGAATGCAAGAAGAAGACATCCCCCCAACACCATGACAAGCGTGTGTAGACTGTGTCAAATGCCTACAACACCGAACATGACTTTGAACATACAATGTGACCCCCTAGCACATGTGCCACACATATATGTGTGTGGCACCCGCAATGCAAGCAGGCCATGACCATTGTGGCAATGGGGTCCAAACCCCCATCATCACAGTGACCAAAATGTAAGTGTGGGGTCCATAGCTGAAGCACATTTTGAACATTGTGGCAATGGGGTCCAAACCCCCATCATCACAGTGACCAAAATGTAAGTGTGGGGTCCATAGCAGAAGCACATTTTGAACATTGTGGCAATGGGGTCCAAACCCCCATCATCACAGTGACCAAAATGTAAGTGTGGGGTCCATAGCAGAAGCACATTTTGAACATTGTGGCAATGGGGTCCAAACCCCCATCATCACAGTGACCAAAAGGTAAGTGTGGGGTCCATAGCTGAAGCACATTTTGAACATTGTGGCAATGGGGTCCAAACCCCCATCATCACAGTGACCAAAAGGTAAGTGTGGGGTCCATAGCTGAAGCACATTTTGAACATTGTGGCAATGGGGTCCAAACCCCCATCATCACAGTGACCAAAATGTAAGTGTGGGGTCCATAGCAGAAGCACATTTTGAACATTGTGGCAATGGGGTCCAAACCCCCATCATCACAGTGACCAAAAGGTAAGTGTGGGGTCCATAGCAGAAGCACATTTTGAACATTGTGGCAATGGGGTCCAAACCCCCATCATCACAGTGACCAAAAGGTAAGTGTGGGGTCCATAGCTGAAGCACATTTTGAACATTGTGGCAATGGGGTCCAAACCCCCATCATCACAGTGACCAAAAGGCAAGTGTGGGGTCCATAGCTGCAGCACATCTTGAACATTGTGGCAATGGGGTCCAAACCCCCATCATCACAGTGACCAAAAGGCAAGTGTTGACAAAGTAAGAGGTGCAACTGCCAAACTGCATGGATGATTCCTGGTCACAGAACAACAAACACATCAGTGGCAAAGTAGTGTATGTGTCCCATTGCAACATAAATTGGGGGAGCCAAATCCTGCAGTGCAAATAAAACATAACTTTGGCCATGTGCAGACAAACAACACCCATGGGGTCTGACACCGTCAACAATCATCAATGACACAATGACAGAAGTGACCATCCGAATGCAGACCCACATATTTGCACCAATGGGCACACACATGCAGATACCCTGTGGAGACTGCAGATGTGAGGCGAACAGATACCATACCATGGCAGCAATGGGACACACAATCAACAATTAGCAACAAATGAGGGCTCCCGTCCCATCAGCCTGGTCATGGAAGTGCCAACGGAATCATCAGCACAGATCCAACACACTTGTATAGCAATGTTGCACTGACAACACAGATGAGTCCTTCCCCATTGATGCCCAAACCTGCATGTTCACTGGAGATGGCCACACGGTCAGGGAAGTAGACGAATAGAACAATGGCAGGCACAACAGATGTGCAGGGGTGGAAGCCACAGATGTGAAGTTGCCAATCTAAGTAGGAAATCTCATTGCCAAATACTGAACACATGACACCCTCAGATGCTGCTATGGATGACATGGATACACCACAGGATAGGACACTTAACCCCTGGACCACATGGGTTCCTGCACAGTAACACTTCATTATCATGAACCAAATATCACCATCACTGCAGCAAGGGCATTGTTAGCATCATCAACATCATGTACATCAGAAGCAAAAGCACTAGAGAACAGAAAGTTGCTTTATTCAGCATATGTGGCATTAAAAGTAGAAGTCCGGTAGAACATAAACAAAGGCCAATGGCCAGTCCATCAACAAAGTCACAAGTGGGTGACAGTGGCAGATGCCACCCTACACATGCCTGCACAAAACCAGGGACAATCCACTAGGAGGGTCAACCGGGGGGTAGACCAGGCACCGCAGGGACAGGATCAGGGCTCACCAGGAGGAAGCAGGGAAGGGGTGGTGGGTGCTGGAGAGCCACTGACAACTGCAGTGGAGGTGTCTGACATGGTGTGTGCCGGCACAACTGGGGGGCATGGCTCAGATGTTGTGGGTGCCGGCACGACTGCAGTGGACCCTGCAGATGGAGTGGACAGGTCCGCCACTGCAGTGCCCAAGTCAGACAGGGTGGTAGTGGACTCCACTGCAGTGCCTACCACCAGGGGAGGAGAATGGGGAACAGGCAAGGTGGGCTGGACAGAGGGGGAGGACACCCTCACCACATCAGTGGCACAGACAAGCGCAGCGGGGGTGTGGTGCCGGGAGAGCAAGTGGCAGGGGAGAAGGCCGGAGCCTCTTGGGGATGGTATATCTGTGGGTGGGGGAACCTGGGGCAGGGTGTGGCGGGGGCACCTGTGGAGTGGGGGCCTGAGGGATGGAGGAAGGTGACCTGGTGCTTGAGCTGCAGGGCGGCGGCGGGGTCTTGCTCTTACCACTCCGGGGGGACTTGCGGGTGGGGGCCTCAGTCTGTCTGCGCCTGGGGGAGGGTGTCCGGGGGCGAGGGGCACTCTGCTCCGTGTGGGGGCTTCCTCTTCCCCCTGGATGCTGGGGCAGCTGGATCGGAGGGGAAGAGGCCGAGGTCACTGAGGAAGAGGCACTGGGTCTTTGGGGTTGCAGGTGAGGCAAGGGAGGGTGCTTTGGAGGGAGAGGCAACTGAGGACTGCGCAGTGCCCGTGGATGCGTGTGTGTGTACCAGGGCCCCATCCCCTGTGAGTCTGGTTTCAGTCCCCTGACTGTGCGTGCGTGTGCGTTTAGTTTGTGGCGTGTGTGTCTGTGTGCTGGATGTGTGTGTGCTGGTGTGTGCCTGTGCCGGTGTGTGTGTGCTTGGGACGGGCAAGGTGCTGGGGAGTGTGGATGGAGCAGAGGCAGGAGGGGTGAGGGACTGTCTGAGGAGGGACACTGCTGCCGTCAGGGAGGAGTCCATGGACCTGTTGCCCCTCTGTAGGTCAGACGTGCCCGATGAGATGCCCTCCATGAACGACACCAGCTGAGTCAACAGTGCGGTGTGCGCATGGAGGACACTCAGCATGGCTGTCTGCCCAAATGGAGCTGGCGAAGGAGGTACACAGACTCCTCACTCAGGGCAGCAGGGGACACAGGGGCAGGGGGTGCGGTGCCTGGGCCAAAGGAGACACGCTCCCGAACATGGGAGCCTCCACGGACCTGGGGAATGGGAGCCGATGGGAGGGCGGTGGTGGTGCTGGTGGTGGCGGGGACAGCAACACTAGCTGGGGTGTGGTGGCTGCTGACACCCGCCTCCACAAGGGAGTCATCCTCTGAGTTGCTCTGGTCCTCAGCTGAGGTGGATGGTGCTGAGGATTCCTCGGTGTGGCTCCCCTCGCCCTCCGTGCCACTGGGTCCCTCCGACCACTCCTCGGCTGCTGACCCAGTCTGGCTCTCTGGCTCCTCCTGGTCCGTGGAGCTGTCCCCTTCCGTGGCCGTGGATGTATCTGCAAACAATGGGGAAACAGACAGACATCAGTCACCTGCACCAAACGCACACACCACTGTGAGCACATCACATCACAGAGCAAGCCCTGGCATCATTAGTTGTACATTGCTAAAAGTGCCCTAACTGAACAGGAGAAGCCAATTGTCAGTCTGATGCCAAGCATGGCACTCACATCCCACATGGCCTTGCACCCATCTGTCTGGTGTCTGTTGGATTGCAACACCCCAGTGTGGACACATGCACCAAGTACACAGTAGTTGGACAGTGCAGAGGACACGGTGTGGACACATCACAGCTCTTGCCACTGAGTCAGTACAGGTTTCCGGATGAAAGGGATGCCCAGAGTCAAATAGGAAATGCATGTGATGCATACCAGCGACAGACATCATGATGCACCCATGTCCTGATAGCCAGCGCCACTATGGTGTGCATGTAGCACATGTCACTCCCCTGCAGGACCACAAATAAGTTGACACATGCCATGGCAGAGGCATGACTGTTAAGTCATACATCACTGTCTCAGTGATGTATGACTTGGCAGCCAGACAACAACACTATGCACTGTGTCACAATAGTAGGTCATGGGGAATGCAAGTCCTGGAGCTGCACAAGTGCACATGTACATCCCCCACACAACACATCATCTCAACCCTCATCTGTCCAGGTCACACCTATTGGACATATGGGAGACCTGTGACACTACCCTCTGAACCTGAGCCCCTCACAATTTGCTGTGAATGGGGAACAGCTGCCTGAACATCACATTCGCATACCCCAGTCTGCACGGGCAGCTGATCAAACACCTATGTGACACACAAGTATCGTCTCCTATGGTCACATCTCCAGGGGCATGCTGAGCCCCTACCAAGAAACACCACAGCAGTCCTGGCAACTAATCCACAGCACACTGACACAGAGGCAGACACCGGAGGGGTCAAATCACTGTGCACAATGTGTCAGCTGATACACGGGAGTGGGAGTACAGAGTGCATTGCATGGCCTGGAGTAGGCATGACTGGCCTGCTCCACATGAATGAGGGATGTGCCCTGGACAGTGGATAGCTGGCTATGTATGTGTGACACACGTAATCTGCACACTCCTGGGGCACAAACATTGTTCCCACCCGCTGCATGGGCGTGTGCCACATACCCCAGGCACATGTGGTGGCTCAGCTCAGCAAGTGGACCACATATCAAAGCAACACGCAGATCACATGTCCAAACCCAGGCGTTGTGTGAACAATGGACCCACCCATGATGCCCACAACAGAGTCAGGGAAACAGATGCTGTCCCCCACCTTTAGTGAAGCAAACTGCAAGGACACAGTCCCAAGTGACACAATTCCCTGACTGTAAGGGCCACACCTGGGTATCAGATGAGCAGTGGGCAGTGCACAATAGAGGGACATGGCTCCTGGACAACATGACTGCTGCACTGTGGCAGTTGAACCAGGCCAGAGGAGGGCACAAAGCATGTAATACAGAGTTCACAGTGCAGTCTTTGACTCACCCCCTCCTTGCTGCTGTCTGGCCTTCAGCTGCCCATCCAGGTCTGGAAAGACCACCGCCAGGATCTGGAGCATGTGGGGGTCAGGGTCCGTGTTCCGCCCCTCCTGCGAGGAGGCGACAGCTTCAGCTGGACCCGTGCAATCCTCCGGGTCCAGCCCCGAAGGTCCTGCCACCTCTTCTGGCAGTTGCGGATCCGGCGCTTGTAGACCCCCACGGACCGGACAGCCCGGACGATGTCCTTCCAGATTTCCTGCTTCCGATGGGCATTAACCTGTGAGGATGACAAAGTGAAAAGGCCATTACCACACATGCAACATATCCGTGCATGACACAGTCGTATATACATGTCTCAAACACAGGGGCACATGATGTACACAGGCAGTGCAAAGCTGACCATGGACAGTTTGCCAGACGTCACTACATGGTATCATTGCATGGGAAGTAAAACCATGTTCAAATGCACTGTCACTGCACCATACCTGTCCAGTGCAAGTCACTACACACTATGGGGGGTGACAACTACTCAGTGAGCCTGCTAGCCAGTGGCGTGCAGACTCTCAGCCTTGCTAGTCACACAAAATGCACATTCAGAAAGGCAGTGCACAGAACACTCACCTGCTCCCCTGGTGTCCCATACAGCTTGCTGTACTGTGGAAGTAGGCTGTCCAGCAGGGCCTGGTTCTCTTCAAGGCTGAAGGCTGGGGCTCTCTCCACAGTACGTGCCATTGCAGGGTCCAGAGGGGCAGAGACAGCAGCAGTGCAGTGGCAGATGTCGTCTTGAAGCATGTAGTGCAGGCAAGTGGGCTCTCAGGGGAACAGCCAGCAATATATATGTGCTGGAGAGGCAGATACTGTCCCTTGTGTCCAAAGTGATAGGTCCAAGTCGTTTGCATCTTCTGAATCTGGCCAATCCATGGAATAGCAGCACCAAAACACGCCCACAGCATCCTTCAAATCTTCAACTTCATGACATACATGATTTTGCAACATTGTTGTGGGTGACCAACTGATTTTCCAGCAACCGACTCGTTCGAAATTCGAAAACGCGTCCGTTGCCAGGCAAGCCCATTGTCAATGGGTGCGCACCGATCGGTCCATTGCGGTACAACGCGCACAGGGGTACAACGCGTACCCGCACACATTGAAAGCAATGGGCCGGCCGGAGGCACCGATCGGTCCATTGCTGTTCAACGCGCACAGGGGTACAACGCGTACCCGCACACATTGAAAGCAATGGGCCGGCCGGAGGCACCGATCGGTCCATTGCTGTTCAACGCGCACAGGGGTACAACGCGTACCCGCACACATTGAAAGCAATGGGCCGGCCGGAGGCACCGATCGGTCCATTGCAGTTCAACGTGCACAGGGGTACAACGCGTACCCGAACACATTGAAAGCAATGGGCCGGCCGGAGGCACCGATCGGTCCATGCGGTACAACGCGCACAGGGGTACAACGCGTACCCGCACACATTGAAAGCAATGGGCCGGCCGGAGGCACCGATCGGTCCATTGCTGTTCAACGCGCACAGGGGTACAACGCTGCACCCGCACACATTGAAAGCAATGGGCCGGCCGGAGGCACCGATCGGTCCATTGCTGTTCAACGCGCACAGGGGTACAACGCGTACCCGCACACATTGAAAGCAATGGGCCGGCCGGAGGCACCGATCGGTCCATTGCAGTTCAACGCGCACAGGGGTACAACGCGTACCCGCACACATTGAAAGCAATGGGCCGGCCGGAGGCACCGATCGGTCCATTGCTGTTCAACGCGCACAGGGGTACAACGCGTACCCGCACACATTGAAAGCAATGGGCCGGCCGGAGGCACCGATCGGTCCATTGCTGTTCAACGCATCACTGTACATGTGACTGGCATATGTCAGCATGCCTGTCTCAGATGGACATATGCCAGCCACAGATAGCTCCCAGGGAGTGAGGGGCACACCTACATCACGACAGCCTGTCCAAACCTTATCATAAGGCATGTAAGGCTGCATTTCCTATTGTGTGTATGTTGGTGTACATGTTGTCCTGTGGGTGTCACCTTTGGGCAGCCACCCCCAGGCTGTGCATGTGTTCATGGGGACAGGATCATGGGTGTTACGTGTACGTGACCACTGTGATGTGCAACTGTTCATATCTGTGCATGTGCCATGGTCACATTTCACAGTGGTGTATGTGTATGTCATGTCACATACCCCGTGAGTCCCATGTGGGACGGTATGTTTGAGCCAGGGTGTCCCAGTGGCACAATAGTGATGGTCCTCCACAGTCTTTGTGCATGTAGTGTTTACAATGTCTCTGATTTCATGTGCACAATGGGAGACAGTCTCCACATCCACGTTGTGTGTGCATGGACTCTGATGTTGTGCGTGTGTGTCACAGACGTCCATGTCTGTCCTGCCGTGGCAAGTGGGGCCACTACCTGTGGGGTTCATGGTTGTTTTGCTGTGGTGTATACATGATACTCCATGTAATGCCAGTGTCCATGTGGCATTACAGGGTCCCTGGGAATGTACCTGTCGTTGAGCTGTGGTGCCTGGGGCCCATCTGTCCTCACATGTCACTGTGGGGGGTTATTGTGACACGGCAGCAGGAGATGGGAACTGTGACACGGCCTCATGATATCCAATGGGCCAACCTGGGACAAATTGATGCCACCTGTAGGACCGTGTTGACAGATGTTGGCCATGTATGTACCATACATGTCCTTCCGGTGCTGCACACTTCATGTAGTTGTGCCTCATAATGATGTATGTTGGGATCTTGAGTGTGTACAATGCCGCATATGTGGGGTGACTGACAATCTTGCTTACTTCTCCTCTGCACTGCAGGGCTCCTGCTGTCCATCGGCCATTCCCAGACCTGGCAACGATGGTGGAACGGGACAGCATCCGACGGTACCGCTTCACCAGGCAGCTGATTGAGGATTTGGCAGTGCAGTTGTCCCCACATTTGCAGCCTGGCCGGCCGTATCCTACAGCGCTGACCCCCAAGGTGAAGGTGATGGCAGCCCTACACTTCTTTGCCACTGGTACCTTCCAACATACTGTGGCGACTGCTGGTGGGATGTCACAGACCATGTTCAGCCGTGTGCTCCGCGATGTTTTGGCGGCAATGTTGCTCTTCCTGAACCGGTACATCTATTTCCCTAGACTGCGACGACTCACTGACGTGAAGAGTGACTTTTATGCCCTGGGGAGGATGCCGCATGTCATTGGCTCCATTGATGGGACACATGTGGCTTTGGTACCACCACAGGCCCAGGAGCAGGCCTACAGGAACCGCAAGCACTACCACTTGGTCAATGCACTGGTGGTGTGTCTTGCAGACATGACCATCACACACGTGTGTGCCCGTTTCCCTGGTTCAGCACACGATGCCTTTGTGATGAGGAGTAGTCGCATCCCCAGGATGATGGCACAGATGCAGAACCAGCGTGCCTGGCTTGTCGGTGTGTACTGACTTTGTGCCATTGTGTGTGATCTGATCTGTAGTATTCCGCCCACTTTTCCAAGTCAGCTAATGTGCACTTGTCTGTCCATAGGTGACTCGGGATACCCCAACATGCTGTGGTTGCTGACACCCCTCAGGAACCCTGTGACACCTGCCCAGATGCGCTACAATGAGGCACATGGTCGGACCAGGAGAGTGATTGAGCGGACCTTTGGTCTCCTGAAGAGCCGCTTACGCTGCCTGGACAAGACCGGAGGGTCCCTCCCATATGCCCCTGCGAAAGTGTGCAAGATTATCATCGTCTGCTGCATGCTCCACAACCTGGCAGTGCGGAAGGAGTTGCCTCTCATCCAGGATGACAATGACCAACATCCGCCACCTGTGGAGGATCCTGGCCTGGACCATGATGCCAGTGACGACGATGATGATAATGGTGATGGTGATGTCCGCACACAGCTCATCACCAACTTCTTTAGCTGAATGTGAGTATCCTGAGGTGTCATGTCAATGATGTGAGTTGGCATGATGTGTGGGTGGTGCTCTGGTGCTGTTGGAGTGTGTCCATGGGCTACTTGACTGGATGTGTGTTGCGATGTGTGGTGACAGGTGGGCTGTACTCCCCAACAGTGTTGACATGCTAACTTGGTTCTGGGTGGGTATCTTGTAACATGTATTGTGCATGAGTTTTGCTGTTCTGTCCTGTACTCCATTGCTTTTGACTGTGTGTCATTTCTGTCCTTCACAGGGTACTTTCAGATTCGTTTGGTCAACTGTGTCCACCGACGACGTGATTGCACATCCAGGCTGATAGCTGTTGTGTCCCTACAGGTGATGTGCGCCACACCCATGGACTTCCTTCCGTCTACAGTTGTTGACTGTGTGCCCGCTGCCAGGTGGGGTTACCTTGCATCTGTAGTGGTTACGGCATGTTGCAACTGTGTAATAAACCTGTGCTTCACTTTGTGATGTGCGTTGTCTGTGGTCACACATTTGACTGCCATTTGCTTACTGCACCTGTGGGCTACTTGACTACAACTGGGAATGGGTGTGGTGTCTGTGCATTGCACCGTCTTCCCTGGCGACATCAGTGTAGGCAATGAGTCAGATGGCCTAGGTGTGTATGTGTCGTGTAGCCCTGGTGGTGTGTCTCCCTCATGTGTGTCACGTTGCCTGTACTCACATGCCTGTGTTGTCCTTGCTGTTGCTGTTCGCATACACAGTGTAATTTTGCAGTTCATCATCCCCATAAAATGTCCCTGTGCACCGCCGTCATCTCATGCAGTGCATCCCACTTGGACTCCACGCGGGACATGTGTGAGTCCACACGGGACATGTGTGACTCCACGTTGGACATGTGGGAGTCCAAGCGGGCATGATGGGCAGCCTGCTGCTGTTTAATGTCTCTGAGGAGCCCCACTACCTGGCTGAGCTCTCCGGTGCTGGACTGGTACGCATCAGCTATGCGTACCAGTTGTGGGTCGTCATGCACACCAGCAACGTCTGCAAGCAGCGACCTCTGTCTCCCACCCCTCCCACCACCCCTGCTGACATGTGCAGTGTGTGCAGTGGCACGCACAGATAACCCTGGTCCACCTTGGGGGTTGGTGGTGGTGGTAGTGTCCATGGCCCCAGGTTGGTCCAGGGTCACTGTGCTGGTGTTGCTCCTTATTCTGTCCATGTCGGCAGGGATGGTATTCGTGGTGACAGTCGTTGTAGGGGTGGGTGCAGGGGGTGCAGCTGGTGGTCCTGCTGGTGCTGCAGCTAGTGGTCCTGCTGGTGCTGCATGTTGACTTGCACCGGATGTGCCAGGTTGTTCTTCATCGTCCGAGGAGGACAGAGGCTGTACGACGCCAGTGAGCTCGGCATCCTCTTGAGCCTGGGACTGGGACTCCTCAGCGTCTGCTGCTGTGTCCCCATCATCACCTGTTTTTGGGAGACACAAACAATGTATGTCATGTTTCTGCAGGCATCAATGGTTGACACACATGACAGTTGTGACTGTGCCTCTGGGTGCGGGCCTGTACATTGCATTGTCCTAAGTCGTCACAGTCAGGGGTTGATATTGGTGTGGCACATTGTCCTGCATTATTTGGGCATTTCTATGTATTTTCTGGGGTGTGAACATGGTCTGCATTGGTTGTGTTTGGTTGACAGCCGGCCCTCCTTCCCACCCACCCAGCCAGTCAGTTATCCCACCATGGAACGTGCTTGCGTTGCAGGGAGTGTAAGTTGTCTCTCAGGATGTCAGTCAGTGGTGTCCTGCTGTTTGTTGGTGCACAGTTGGCAGCAGGGCCTTGTGCTCCCCACAGCAGTAGCCAGTGTCAGCCATCTTGTGAGTCCTTCTCCACTCCCTGTGATGTGAGCATGGTTCAGGGTGGTGTTGATGGGCCAGTTGTGAGGCTGAGCAATGTCTGTGACTGCGACTCCCATCATGCTATTGCCTCCACCCCCTTCCCAGCATGCCCATGCTTCCTTCCTTTTGACTCTGCTTCCCTGTGGGGTGGGCTGGCTGTGCTGACAGGATGGCTGGGAGTGTTGTCCTGGCAGTTGTTTGGCTAAGAGTCCCAAGAGTGTCCCTGTGCTTCACACAACATAACCCAGGGTGGTGGTGCTTTGTGGGATCTTGTGTTAGGATGGGGGGCATTGCATTCTACCAGGTGGGTTCTGTGGAGTTTGTGTTGGGGTGTGTGTGAGGGGAGGTGCTTGTGACTATGGTCAGTGCTGCAAGTCCCCCTTCCCACCCAGCTAGCCAGATATCCCACCATGGAACGTGCTTGCATTGCAGGGAGTGGAAGTTGTCTCTCAGGATGTCAGTCAGTGGTGTCCTGCTGTTTGTTGGTGCACAGTTGCCAGCAGGGCCTTGTGCTCCCCACAGCAGTAGCCAGTGTCAGCCATCTTGTGAGTCCTTCTCCACTCCCTGTGATGTGAGCATGGTTCATGGTGGTGTTGATGGGACAGTTGTGGGGGTGACCAATATCGGTGACTACGACTCCCATCATGCTATTGCCTCCACCCCCTTCCCAGCATGCCCATGCTTCCTTCCTTTGAATCTGCTTCCCTGTGGGGTGGGCTGGCTGTGCTGACAGGATGGCTGGGAGTGTTGTCCTGGCAGTTGTTTGGCTAAGAGTCCCAAGAGTGTCCCTGTGCTTCACACAACATAACCCAGGGTGGTGGTTCTTTGTGGGATCTTGTGTTAGGATGGGGGCATTGCATTCTACCAGGTGGGTACTGTGGAGTTTGTGTTGGGGTGTGTGTGAGGGGAGGTGCTTGTGACTATGGTTAGTGCTGCAAGTCCTCCTTCCCACCCAGCCAGCCAGTCAGTTATCCCACCATGGAATGTGCTTGCATTGCAGGGAGTGGAAGTTGTCTCTCAGGATGTCAGTCAGTGGTGTCCTGCTGTTTGTTGGTGCACATTTGCCAGCAGGGCCTTGTGCTCCCCACAGCAGTAGCCAGTGTCAGCCATCTTGTGAGTCCTTCTCCACTCCCTGTGATGTGAGCATGGTTCAGGGTGGTGTTGATGGGACAGTTGTGGGGGTGAGCTATGTCTGTGACTACGACTCCCATCATGCCATTGCCTCCACCCCACTTCCCAGCATTCCCATACTTACTTGCTTTTGTGTGGAGTTCAGTGTGTGTGGGTGTGAGAGCAATGGCAAGATGGCTGACAGTGGTGTCCTGCTGTTGGTTGGTGTGCAGTACCCAGCATGCCCTTGTGCTCCCCACGACACAGCAACAGTGTCAGACATCTTTGATGGGCCTTTCCACTCTCTGTGGGATGTGCATGCGTGAGTGTGAGCTTGCTGGGCCATGTGGTGGGGGATGTAGAGCTGTGACTACGACTCCCATCATGCTATTGCCTCCTCCCCCTTCCCAGCTTGCCCATGCTTCCTTCCTTTTGACTCTGCTTCCCTGTGGGGTGGGCTGGCTGTGCTGACAGGATGGCTGGGAGTGTTGTCCTGGCAGTTGTTTGGCTAAGAGTCCCAAGAGTGTCCCTGTGCTTCACACAACATAACCCAGGGTGGTGGTGCTTTGTGGGATCTTGTGTTAGGATGGGGGCATTGCATTCTACCAGGTGGGTTCTGTGGAGTTTGTGTTGGGGTGTGTGTGAGGGGAGGTGCTTGTGACTATGGTCAGTGCTGCAAGTCCCCCTTCCCACCCAGCTAGCCAGATATCCCACCATGGAACGTGCTTGCATTGCAGGGAGTGGAAGTTGTCTCTCAGGATGTCAGTCAGTGGTGTCCTGCTGTTTGTTGGTGCACAGTTGCCAGCAGGGCCTTGTGCTCCCCACAGCAGTAGCCAGTGTCAGCCATCTTGTGAGTCCTTCTCCACTCCCTGTGATGTGAGCATGGTTCATGGTGGTGTTGATGGGACAGTTGTGGGGGTGACCAATATCAGTGACTACGACTCCCATCATGCTATTGCCTCCACCCCCTTCCCAGCATGCCCATGCTTCCTTCCTTTTGAATCTGCTTCCCTGTGGGGTGGGCTGGCTGTGCTGACAGGATGGCTGGGAGTGTTGTCCTGGCAGTTGTTTGGCTAAGAGTCCCAAGAGTGTCCCTGTGCTTCACACAACATAACCCAGGGTGGTGGTTCTTTGTGGGATCTTGTGTTAGGATGGGGGGCATTGCATTCTACCAGGTGGGTTCTGTGGAGTTTGTGTTGGGGGGTGTGAGGGGCGGTGCTTGTGACTATGGTCAGTGCTGCAAGTCCCCCTTCCCACCCAGCTAGCCAGATTTCCCACCATGGAACGTGCTTGCATTGCAGGGAGTGGAAGTTGTCTCTCAGGATGTCAGTCAGTGGTGTCCTGCTGTTTGTTGGTGCACAGTTGCCAGCAGGGCCTTGTGCTTCCCACAGCAGTAGCCAGTGTCAGCCATCTTGTGAGTCCTTCTCCACTCCCTGTGATGTGCGCATGGTTCATGGTGGTGTTGATGGGACAGTTGTGGGGGGGCAATATGTGTGACTGCGACTCCCATGATGCTATTGGCTACACTGACTTGGCCAGCATACACAGAATTCCTTCCTTTGAGTGGTCTTCACTGTGTGTTGGTGTTGTTGTGGTGGCTACATGTGTGGATGTGTTTGTTAGTTCTATTTGTGCCACTGCCTAGCTGTAGTTGTGGTTGTGTTTGTACATGTGTTGGCACAGTTGGATGTGACTTTTTTGATGGCATGTGTTGTGTTTATCTGACTGACATACACATTTTGGGATGATTCTGTTCTGGTTGCTGTGTAATTGCTATGAGTGCATGGTTTGACTCTCCCCTTGACAGTGATGTGTGTGTGTTTTGTGGCAGTATATTGTGTACATTTGTTGTGTACTCACCAGGCTCTGGGATGTCCTCTAGTCCATATACGCTCACTGGCGGAAGGATGGCCCGCACCTTCTCCTCCCAGGGCCTGAGGTATATTGGCTTGGCAGGAGGGCCACTGCCGGTGTGTTGGCTGTTGATGTAGTCTTGCTTCAGCAGTTTCCGTACCCTCCTGCGCACGTCATACCACCTGTTCTGGATGTCGGTCTTTGTGCGCCGACATGGTGATTGGGCGTTCACCCTGTTGATGATCCTCTCCCACATCTTGGTTTTCTGCGACATGGGGGTCTGTTGGACCAATGTGCCAAACAGCTGTGGCTCTACCCTGAGGATCTCGTCTACCAGGACTTCCAATTCACAATCTAGGAACTTGTGATTCTTCTTGGGGGCATGGTGATGGGTGGTGATGGTGAGTGATGTGTGTGTTGGTGTGCAGGTGAGGGTGTGTGAGTGTGTGTTTTGCTGGGTGTATGTGAGGTAGGTATTTGTTGGTGTGCTGATGGTGTGTGGCTTGTGTGAGGGATGAGCTGTGGGTGTGTGGTTGCTTTCTCTTGGGTGCTGGCAGTGGAATGGCATTTGCAAAGGCTCATGGTAGTGATTTGTGTCCTTTATATAGGTGGAGTTGTGGGTGTGTCTTTGTTCTCTGTCCCCACCCCCCAGTATTTATTGGCTTGGTAATTGCTTGTTTGGCCTTTTTTGGGTGATTTTTCCTTTGTGCTGTTTGTGTATGTTGGAAACGTTCTTGTGACCGAGTCGGACCCTGCATTGGTCTCGTACGGTGTTCTCCGTTTCGTTCACGCTGTGTTTGTGCAGTTTTCTATGCTGCATACGCGTCGGTCGCGGTGTATTGTGTTGCTTCGGCTCGGTTTTGTATGCGTGTCGTCCGTACGGCTTGTCCTCCGTCCGACTCGCTCGTGGTTTTCGCGCCTTGCATCGTACTTTGCGGTTTGGAGTTAGCGTGTACGTTTCGGTCGGATTTGTTCCGGGTGCGTGTCGGTCGGTTGGATTCGCGTGTTTTTCCGGCCGGATTGCTGTTTTCCGTGCGGCTCGGTCGGTCGACTTGGTTTCGGTACGTGTCGGTCGGATTTTTCGCGCCTTGCATCGTACTTGGCGTGTCGTGCGCCACGGGTACGTGTCGGTCGGTATTTTTTCCGGATCCGAGTCGGTCGGTGCTTTTTCCGGCCCGAATCGGAATCGACCCCTGAGTGTTAATAAAGATTGATATAATAAAAATATATATAAATTATTTTTTTTAAATGAAACTGTCAACAGCGCAAATAGATAAACTTAAATTCAATCCATCACATACAATAATTACAACACATAATCCAAACAATTACACATAACGATCACATTAATTTGACGTAAACAATTTAATATCACATTTCCCACCCAAAATAAATGCTGCTGCTTGGGGGAAGAAGTTCACTTTAGTCCTGAGGCCCTCAGGAGGCAAGGGGACCTCATCCCCCCACCAGCAGTGCGCAGAGAGGCACGTTTGCAGAGTGGTGGTGAAAGGGGGCATGGCCACAGAAAACCTCTCAGTAAACTCACTGTGTGGGACTTGCTGGAGGCAACAAAGGGGTAGTTGCCCCCCAAGGACATCCTTGGGGGCCAACTACCCCCCTGTTATCTCAAGTAATTCCCACACAGCGGGATTGCTAAGAGGTCTTAGGAGGCCAGGCCCCCTTTTTTTCCACCACTCTGCAAACGTGGCTTGTGGTACACCACTGGTTGGGGAATAAAATCCACTTTACTTCTGAGGGAACGTGGGGGCCAAGAAGCCCTCCTGGTACCTCCTGCAAGTTCTATACAGCAGGATTCCTGAGAGCTGGTCAGAGGCCCATCCCCCTTTCTCTACCACGCTGCAAACGCGACTAGTAGTTTAAAAAACTTAAAAATTCACTGAAAAAAACAAAGGTTACAGGGATGTAGTAGTTAGGAATTAGCATTTAAAAAACTTAGGAAATCCATTGAAAAAAACCAAGGGTTACAGGGACGTTATAGTTAGGGTCAGATTTCTCTTGTACAAAACCAGTGAAAGTCAGCCGTTATAGTTATCTGAGCTAACTATAGCTCATGACCCCCAATGCACTGCTTATGACCTCACATATTGCATCACTCATGATATGGTCAGAGACATCACTGATGACATCTCAAATTACATCACTGATGCCATCATCCACAGAATCTCTGGTGCACCCACTCTCACCAAACACAAGGAGATGATGGACGGAGTACTGACATTTTTCAGACACTCTCCCCCAGTCACAGATCTGGATTGAATCCATTATCGCACCCATGTTTGGCATTCTGAGGGTCTTAAAACAACCACGTTCGGACAGTCAAACAGATGTCCCTTGACAACCCCCATAAATGTAAATACACATTCACCAATCACGTAGTGCATCGATCTTGACCACAGACCTAGGTACCCTACTCTTTACTATGGCCGCCATTTTGAAGACAGGGCTTATATAAGTGTAAAATAAAGGTCAACATTGTGGATTAACACTTCTATTCAAAATGCAAACAGCAAGAAAAGCTTAACTGCTAAAAATTGATTACTTAACTAAGTTCACTGCAACTTCTGTTATTATATCTGTAGCACAGGCAGTAGTACAAAATAAAACAAATGCATTGTGAGCTGTCACTCAGGTGAGTTCCATCTTGGAGCATATCTAGAAAACTTCCTTAAAAGGGTTCATACACTAAAAGCCTGCACTCAAACTATAGATCAAAACTATCATTAGAATATATACAAAAAACAGCAAACCTACTAGAAGAAAAATATCTATACTAAGTTTACTGTAATAACTATATGCCTGTACCATTTTGTACATTGCATAATAATGCTTAAGTACACAGCATCTTGAAACTGGCAGCTGGTGTCTAAGAAACTTTCTAGGTGAATTCATACATTGCAATTCCCCACTCAAGAGCATATCTCCCTGAGATCTGTATCAAAACATACACCATCATGCTACCAGTGGCGCCATTAAATGTAAAAGTATTATTCTATCAAATACACCACTCCAAATTCATAATTCAAACTTGTGTCATCTTAAAGACCTGAATAAAACATCAGAAATGGGATTGGACTAGGGCAACCATTCTAATCCCCGTTGATACATCACTAAGGGTTACAGATGTCAAGCCAGGCACACCCTTTACAAGAATTTTGAATTTTATGCACCTCCTGACTGCTATCATTAAACTTGGAAACAAAAGCTAACCTGTTTTTAGCCTTGCCCCCTTTCGGTTTGAGCGTGTCTGTTTTCTTCATAGACTTGAACTGTCTTTCTACATTAACCAGAGTGGTGTTGCAGCTTGCAGTTTTGCACAGTCTGCTGTAGATTTCCCTCAAATGTATCCTCCTCACTGCAATTACATTGCATGCATATCATCTCCTCTAACAGGATAGTGTGTTTCACACACTTAGGATGAGCAATATGAAAATGTAATATACTGCTGTCTTCTTACGGTTCAGAGTATTATGTAGTATGTAGTTTATTTCCTACTGAAAAAAATTCCACATCCAAGAATTGGAAACTATCCTTAGCCATATCAAGAGGGAGCTTTACATTGAACGAATTGCAATGTAAATGATTGTGATGCAATCTCATCTGCTCCGATCCATACAACTGCAATATCATAGATATATCTCCCCCAAAAGTGTACATACTGGAGCCATTCTTTGGCATTCGTAGCACAGCCATTTCCCCTTTCATACCAACCAATGAAGAGGCTTGCATAAGAGGGGGAAAACCTGGAGCCCGTTGCTGTGCTGTTGGAACCAAACCTATTTGTACATTAAAACATTATTGGAAAGTGTCAAATCATCCAGCTCAAGTAGCATGATGTTATGTTCATTAAAGTTAGCTCATTGTGAGGACAAAAAATGTCCCACAGCTGTCATAATAAACTTCTTCTTAATACAAGTATAAAGTGAACCCTCATCTCAAGTCACTAACCGCATTGACTCTAGGTCCCATATCAACTCCTCAAACTTATTCAAAATGTCCATTGGGTCATGAATGAAAGAAGGTAGAGTAATCACAAGAGGCTTCAGAAATGTGTCCACATATTGTGAGAGGTGTTCTGTCATGGAGCCAATTCCTGCGATTATGGGATGTCCTCAAAGGAAAAGGGCAGCTTTTATGGACTTTCAGAAAAAGGAGTAGGCAAGGAAATTTTGGATTACTGATTTTTTTTTTAAACTGTACTCTTCATCTGATGAAAGACCATTTTCCAGCCAGTGTGCCAACCTATCATTTATCAAAGCAGTTATCCGAAGACAAGTATTGCGTGGCAATTTCTTGTAACTTGCAGGATCATTTAACAGTCAAAAGTGCCCATTTTGTCAGCCTTATGGATAATTATAGAGTTATCCTCACTCAAACTTCCACGTGTTCATGCTCTGTTTATCCGCCAGTATGTGTAAATCATCTGTAATAGGTTTGGCAAACACATCTATACAGTTGAGATGCGAACCTTGTGGAACAAATTTAGAGCATGGCCTCAAGCTACTATCACAAGAAAAGCCAGGCAAAATATCCAGATAATTCATTGCTCCCCAATATTGCCTTCACTATCTGGGTCTAAGGACAGAGCTGTGCATAAGTCATGTACATCCAACACTGATAGTTCCAATAATTCAGGTTGTATTGCAGGAATTACAAGTTTGGAACTATGTAACTCATAGTGACTTTTCAACTCAACATTTCTGACAAATTTATAAAGGTCCACATGTCCATCAGAAAATACATGATTGCTTGCTGGACAATAGCCTAAGCCTCTAATAAGTACACTGATTTCATGACAGTATAGCACCCAATTTGAAAGATTAACAAGATTATTTTTCATGAAAGATACATTCTGTGTTCCTACTGGCAAATTAATATTTAACAAATCATACATCATTGTTTCTTATTCAGCTTGTTCCTTGTCTGTACACCTGTTTTTCTTTGATTTTTTTCTTCGCCTCCTCTCCATATTTTACAGAATTTCTTTTTGCTTGGATTCTATCCAGTACCTCATTCCCTCCTCTAAAAAAGATGATGAATCACTTCGTTGAGCCCCATTGGCCCCTATCATACTTGGAACTGCCTCATTGTAAGAAATTGGGTTACTGGTAGAGGGGGGGGAGAAACCCTTTTCAAGTAGCAACCACAATTCTTGTGAGGGTGAAGTCACAAGCAAATCCTAAATTAACCTGTGCTCAACCCTCTGGCACAGAACAGTCAGGCTTAACTCAGAGGCAATGTGTAAAGTATTTGTGCAACACTTCAAATAGTAACACAGGGAAAACACATCACAAAAGGAACTCACAACAGAATTATAAAGATAGAGTCCTTTTTAATAAATAAATTTAAAAAAAATGACAAAAATCCAATTAGTTAAACCAGAGACATTCAATTTTAAGGATTTTAGTAAAAAAACAGTGGCAAAAGGGGAAAAGCAAAATGTGGATATGTGTTCACTCTGGACCAGGACAAGGTCACAAGTTCAGGCTGACCACAACGGAGCACGGGCCGGCCACAGAGACCCAGTTAGCCCTACTGAACAGAGTACCTTAAATGTTGGTTTATGAAGCATTGGGTGAATCCGTGCCAAAGATGCGTCACACAGCTGAAGTGATGCATTGATTCCAAGGTGCAGCAAGACGGGGGTGCAAGGTCCGGATACCTTGAAGATCTCATCGACGAGGGTTTGTGATGCGGAGTTTGGAGTCGGGGATGCGTCGCACAGTCAGGACGATGCGTCGGGGTCTGAGGAGCTATGTGGCTGCAATGCGGAGTCCTGTGTCATCACTGATGCTGCCATCCACAAGGGATGTGAGGGTATGCACTAAGATGTTTCACGCAGTGGCAGTTCCGATGCAGCAACTGGCTGCGATGTGATGCGGGTCTTTGCGGCGGTTCCGATCCACGCAGCAGCAGTAATGCATTAATTCTGCTCGGGGTTGCACAGTACAGCAGAGGAGATTCATCGGCTCTGCCAGATCCACAGAGGCTGACAGAGCACCTTAGGCCCACTTCCAAGGATCCAGGACTGGGATGGTATCACTTGGCAGGGTAAGCTCACAGAGTCCAGGTGCAGCAGCAAGGTTGTTGGATCCTTCAGTCCCTGAGGCTCAAGTCAGGAGGCCAACCAACCAGCCCTTGGAGTCACTATGGGATTCTGGGTTCAAGAGGTCCAGTACTTCTCACCCAGGAAAACGGGCCGAAAGCAGCAGGTCAGCACAGCAAGGCAGTAGTCCAGCAGGGCAGCAGTCCGGCAGAGTGACAGTCCTTCGACAGCTCATGCCGTCCATCTTCCTGGCAAAGTATCCACATGTCCAGAAGTGTACTGAAGTGGTGGTGTTTGAGGTTCATTATCTAAACCCTGTTGTGCATTTGAAGTGGGGTAGAAGCTTCTAGAGGTTTCCCTTTGAAGTCCCCAGGCATCCTACCTTACCTGTCCTGGCTCCAAACTAACTACAATGGATATGTAGCCCTTTGGGTGAAGGTATGACAAAGCCTATTTAAGTGTACGTGGGGTTATGCATAGCTCCTCCGTCCCATCCTGCCAGTGATGGCCCGACCAGGCACACCTAAGCCCCCTTTTGTGTGTGGCAGTCTAGGAGGAATACAGAAAGCTTAACTTTCAGCTACATCCAATACTGTGACCCAAGTACAGGCTACAAGCTCTAAAGAGCAAAGGCAGTAAAATTCCAACTTTCTTAGAGTGGCATTTTCAAAATTGTCATTTAAAATACGACTTCACCATATGTTAGGATTTTTTATTACAATTCCTAAGCCTCCAAAAATGAACTGGGTACATGCTCCCATTTGGAAATTACAGCTTATTAAATGTAATAAGGTAACCCTAATGCTAGCCTATGGAAAAGGTAGGCTAGGCCGTGCAGTAGTGAAAAATAAATGTAAGAATTCTTCATTACCAGAACCTGTAATACTTAAAAGTACATGTCCTACGATTTAAATACACTGCACCCTGCTCTCGGGGATGTCCAGGGCATACCCTAAGGTGACTTACATTCATCAAAAGAGAAGGTATGGGCCTGGCAAAAGGGTTACTTGGTCAGGTTGAAATAACAGTTTAAAAACTGCACACACAGGCTGCAATGGCAGGCCTGTGACATGTTTAAAGGACTACTTAAGAGGGTGGCACAATCAGTGCTGCAGGCCCACTAGTAGCATTTTATTTACAGCCACTGCACTGGGTCTTACAAGTAATTTAAATATGCCAATTGTAGATATGCCAATATTACCATTGTTTAAGGAGAGAGCACGTGCACTTTATCACTGGTTAGCAGTGGTAAAATGTGCAGAGTCCTAATGCCAGCAAAAGTGAGATCAGAATAAATGGAGGAGAACGGCAAAAAGTTTGGGGGAAGACCACCCTAAGGCTGACAGGTCTAACATTCATCAATAGAAGACTACTTGTCGCACTGGATAAGGTTTCTATGGCCTGATCTTCATGTGATCAAATCAAGGGAACTGAGACATTATCAAATTTATGTGCAAAGGTAAAGATCCTCCCATTCTTATAGTCCTGGTCATCTCTCTGAATCTGACTAAGTTTCTTTTCCTTCACAACCATCTGATGTTTTTATATTTCATCTTTTAAGGTGGATTAATTTTTTCCGGTGGCCTCTTTCAGATTCATTTTCTTAGTCTCCTCCTCCAATCTTACTCCCGCCTCCCTTAGCTGTACCAATCTTCTCTCTGTATGTTGTATTAAAAATCTCATCGTTGTGAATGAGGAGCTGTGTAAGTCTTCCCATTTACAAAGCAGGTACGGTCCAGGTCAACAAAATCCTGTTTTTCCGCTATTTATTCATATTGTGGCACATTACCTTGGAGATGTTTCTATATTAGGTCCTGAAGAAGGCCGCTACACCTCTGTTGAGGGTAGTAGGCTGAAACATGTCGAACTACCTTTCATCTTAAAGCAGGTTGAATTCCCTTCTGTCCTAGCTTAGTTTTTAATCCTGGCCCAGGGACGCCCCAATAAAGATTTTGGCGTAGTCTGGAGCTAGTTTTATCCGATTTTTCACACTTCACTTTTGCTCTGCAAACCTCATCACACTTAGCTCATCCCAGGTCTTTAGTATACCTCTTTTCAAAACTGTCTGAGCTCCTCCCTCTCAGAGAGGGGATTGCAGCCTGCACCGTGACTAGGTTCACAATGCGAGGAGGTTACCCTATGATGAAGCATGCCACCTCTGGGTGGGTGATGGAATCTATCCTTTTAAAGGGACACTCCACCAACACTAGATCTTGTATTTCCTCTTTTAGACCCAGGGTTTTCTTTCTGTGGTTGTTAGTCAAATTAGGGGATCTAACCCTTGCATATCTTAAAATCTCCTCTATCCTCTTAAGTTGTTTTAAATGCCAAGTTGAAGGGGCAGTCAACTGCACACACTGGCCCTGCAATGGCAGGCCTGAGACAGGTTTGAAAGGCCATTTGTGTGGATTCCACAAGCAGTTCTGCAGGCCCACTAGTAGCATTTAGATTACAAGCCCTTGGTAAATGGTATACCACTTTACAAGGGACTTATGGGTGAACTAAATATGCCATTCAGGTATACACCAATGTCACCATGTTTAGGTGAGAAGCAAATGCACTTTAGCACTGGTCAGCAGTGGTAGAGTGCTCAGAGTCCTAAGTCCAAAAACAGGAAACAGCACAAAATGGAGGTAAACAGGCAAAATGTTGGGGGCAAACCACCCTAAAGATGACAGGTCTAACATGTGTTCCCTCAGTTGAAAGTGGGGAGATCTACCCAACCTCTAGGGAGTTCTCATCACTAAAGAGGAAAATCCTGGATAGATCATCAGCATTGGCGTGGTCTACTCCTGGTCTGTGTTTCATCCTGAAATCCATACACTGCAGGGAAATAAACCACCTCAATAATTTTGGATTCGCACCCCTCATTTGCATGAGCCACCTGAGGGGTCTGTGGTCAATCAGAATCAGGAAGCGAGTGCCAAACAGGTATGGCCTCAAGTTTTTCAGTCTGTAGACCACAGCAAAAGCTTCTCTCTATATACCACTTCACCTATGTTCCCTGGGGAGTAACCTCCTGGAGATGAAGGCTACAGGTTGGTTCAGGCCCTTTTCATTTAGCTCTGATACACTGCCCCTATGCCATGTTCAGAAGCATCTGTTTGCAATAAACTCCTTGAAGAAGTCAGGGACCTTAAGCACAGGTTCTGTGCACATGGAATGCTTCAGGGAGTAAAATGCACTTTGGCATGCTTTTGTCCAATTCACATTTCTGGGCGGTGTCTTAGAAGTCAGCTCTGTCAAGGGGGCAACAATGGTGCCATATTCCTTGACAAACCTCCTGTAATAGCCAGTGAGGCCCAGGAATGCTCTGACCTCACTCTGGGGTTTGGGAGGCTCCCAGGCCATGATAGTCTTTATCTTGGCCTGGAGTGGCTGCACCTTACCCCTGCCCACCAGGGGTATCAAGTACATCACAAACCCCTGCCTTATCTGGCACTAGCTGGCCCTGCTAGTCAGGCCTGCTTGTTGCAGAGACTGAAGCACTTCCTGGAGGTGAAAAAGATGGTCCTTCCAACTGTTACTAAAGACAACTATGTCATCCAGGTTGGCAGCTGAGAAGGCCACCACACCAGCTAGTAACTAGTTCACTAGCCTCTGGAAGGTGGCAGGGGCATTCTTCAGTCCAAAGGGCATCACACAGAATTAGTAGTGGCCCTCTGGAGTGGAGAAGGCTGACCTCTCCTTTTCACCTTCGGTTAGTGCAGTATGCCAGTACCCTGATATAAGATCAAAGGAACTTATGTACTGGGTAGCCCCTAACCATCCAATGAGCTCTTCAGCCCAGGGGATGGGATGAGCATTAGACTTTTTCATGGAATCTATGCATCTATAATCTACACAGAACCTCAGTACATGTGTGGAGCCTGGTGGGGCAGCTTTTGAAACCAGAACAACAGAACTGGACAAGGGGCTACTTGAGGGTTCAATCACCCACAACTCCAACATCTTGGAGACTTCACTCTTGATGCTGAACCTCACCTTATCCGACAACGTGTAAGACTTATTCTTAACAGAGCGGTTGCCCCCTGGTTCTATATCATGCGTAGACAGGTGGGTAGTCCCAGGGGTAAGGTATAAAAGAGAAGAGTACTCCTCCAACACTTGGCGGCAGTCACTCTGCTATTCAGGGGTTAGAGTGAGGGAAAGTATCACTCCTTCCAGTGACTCATTCTTCTGATTGGAGTCCAAGAGGTCAGGGAGAAGTTTACTCTCCTCTTCCTCTCTCCATCTGTCACCAACAGTATGATGATCTCAGACCTCTCAAAGTGGGGATTGAGGCAATTGATGTGAAGCACCCTGTGGGGTTGCCCGGGGGTCTTCGGGTCCACCAGGTAAGTAGCCTTACCCTTCTTTTCAGTCACCTAGTAGAGCCCAGTCTAATCCTCCTGGAGGGCCCTCGGTTCCACAGGTTCCATTACCCACAATTTCTGCCCAGGCTGCAAATCCACAGTGGTAGAATTCTGGTCATACCACTCTTTCATCACAGCCTGACTGGCTTCCGAGTTGTCAGAAGCTTGTTTCCATAACTTGGCCATCTGGCTTGTGAAGGCCAGCATGTAGCTCACTACATCCGTGGAATCTTCCTGGGAGCTTGCTCCCACCCCTCTTTTGCCAGACTTAGAAGTCCTCTCATAGGGTGCCCATACAGAAGCTCAAATGGGCTGAAGCCCACTTCCTTCTATGGCACCACCGTGTAGGCAAACAACAGGCATGGTAAGAGGATGTCCCACTTATCCCACAGGGTCTCAGGTAGTCCTCTAATCATGCCATTCAGGGTCTTGTTGAATCTCTCAGCAAGCCCATTGGTTTGTGGATGGTGAAGAGTGGAAAATGTGTAAGTTACTCCACATTTCTTTCACATTGACTGCATATAAGCAGATATGAAATGTGTCCCTGTCAGACACATCGTCCTTGGGGAAACCCACTCAGGTAAAAATCCCCATCAGTGCCTTTGCCACCGTAGGTGCAGTCATGGTCCTCAGAGGGATTGCCTTAGGGTACATAGTGGCATGATCCACCAGAACCAGGATAAACCTACAGCATGATGCAGTCTGGGGATACATAGGCCCAACAATGTCGACACCCATTCACTCAAAGGGTGTGCCAACAACAGGCAAGGAATTAATGGGGGATTTCAGAATCGGTCCTGTCTTCCCACTGGCCTGGCAGGTTACATAGGTCCTGCAGAATGCATATGAGGATGTCCTAATCCTGGGCCAATAAAAGGGTAGGACAAGTCCTGAAAAGATCTTGTCTTGGCCCAGGTGTCCTGCCAGGGGAATCACATGAGTCAGCTCCAGTAGGAAGGCCCTGTAGCACTGGGGGACCACCAGGGCCTTACTTTCCCATGCGCAGGAGCCTAAGACTCACTGTAAAGGAGGCTGTCCTTCCAGTAAATGTGATAACTCCCAGAGACATCACCTGCTGCTTGGGCTTCAGCCTCTTCCCTTATGCCCTCAAGGGTTGGACACTCCCTCTGTGCCCTACAGAACTCCTCCTTGGTGGGTCCTCCTTCTAAGTGCCAACCAGCAAGTGTAGGCAGGTCGCCAAGGGAGGCAGTGCCCTCCTCAGTGGGCACCGGGTTGGCCACTGCAGGTGCCCCTTCCACCTCAATGAGAAGACACTCTGCGGCTGGTTTACAATGCCCTAAGCCTTTTCCCTTTTTAGCAACTGACCGGGCCATTGTTCCTGGCTCCAGCCCTTTTTGACTCCCACCCTGGGCAGCCATGAACCTTGTCACTGTACTAATCCAATCAGCTATCCTCCAACATCTCCACATGAGCCTTGAGTTCCACTTCCTTCCAGATATTGTGCTCAAGGTCATTACCTAACACACAGTTCACAGGCATGACAAGGCTCACAGCAACTTTCAGAAGACCTGTAGTTTACCCAGCCCACTCAAAGGGAACAAGAGCCAATGGATAGTGACCCTCTCTGTTGTCAGCCACCACAACCTGCTGGAATGCATTGGGAATCACCTGCTCTGGGGACACCGGCTGGCTCCTAACCATAGTCATGCTGGCAGCTGTATCCCTCAGAGCCTCCATACCTCAACTATTGATGGTAACCGATTGTCTATAATTTGTAGTGTTTGAGGGCACATGGATCTTAGGAACCATCTCACTGTCACCCAGGGACACTAGGGTAACCCTGCTAAACTCACCCTCATTAACTGGGACAAACTCCTCCCCCAGCACTACACTAGCCACCCCTGGATTCTTTTCTCCAGTGGGAGGTGGTGCTCTTTTTGTGCACTTGGGATCCCCCTTGTAGTGTCCATATTCATAGCACTCATTACACTTAATGGGCTTGGGCTGCTGACCTGTGTCTGAATAGCGTTTCTTTTGGTGGCCAGATTGGGAATTAGAACCAGACCCCTACCCCTGTGAGTTGTTTTGGGGGCCTTTAGGGAACTCTGTCTTTTTATCACCCCCCTTTCTTCTGTTGGGAACCCTGACCATCCTTTTGGGAGACCCTCAGATGTCTTCTTAGACACTCTGGTGCTGACCCAGATGTCCGCCTCTTCCGCAAGTTTCCTGGCTTCAGTTAACTTTCTATAAACTAGGTGTTGGCGCAGCCCCGGAAAACAAATATCAAGCATGTGCTCCTTCAAAAACAAGTTGTACAGCCCTGAATAATCATCATCAGCCTTACTGCCCCTCACCCAGCCCTTCAGTGCCTTGCTGGCATAATGCAAGAAATCCACCCATGCTTGTGATGAGATCTTCTGGCTGCCTCTGAACCTGAGCCTATACTGCTCAAGGGTCAGTCCAAAGTTGCTGACTAGTATGGCCTTCATTGGACCTTAGCATATCTGGTCCTCTACCTCTAGTGGAAGGAGTGTGTCCATCCCCACTGTGGGCCTATACCTCTACAAACTACCACCCTAGAACTCCTCTGGGACCTTGTGGACTCTTAAAGCCACTTCATAGGTTGCAAAACTTTTGTCTATGTCATCTCCCACCACATAACTGGGAACCAAATCCTTTGGGATCCTGACTCTGGACTCACCAGTGACCACTGTAGGTAGCTCCTTCTAGAAACGTGAAAGTCCTTGCAGAAATCTTTCAGTTGCTGCACAGTGTAGCATTCTAACCTGGCCAGCTCAAACTCAATTTCTACAGGTACAGGTGTGGCCTCTCCAGAGTGAGAAATAACTTAGCAGAAAATTCGGAAAGCCAATCAGGGAGAATTGGAAAAGGCTTAGGTATAGGGCTGTAGTGAACAGTGAATTACTATATGGTATTACACAAACACAAGTCCTACCCTCATCACTGATCATCAATGTTAGAAATGGAGTTTCCTGATTGGCAGAGGTATGCACATTGTCCAAGCAGGAACCACCACTCTAATCAGGGTAAGCTAGAAACATCCTAAAAGATAACTTGTGCTCACCCTCTGGTAGCTTAGCACAGAGCAGGCAGGCTTATCTAAAGAAGCAATGTGTAAGTATTTGCACAGCAAACACACACACAGTAACACAACGAAAACACCACAAAATGACTTCACACAGGTTTAGGAAAATATACAATAATTTTAGCAGAAAATCAAGACCGAAAAGACAAAAACCCAGTAAGTAGAACCGGAGTTATGAATTTTTAAAGAACAAACCAAAAATAGTGCTTAGAAGTCAATAGTGCTAAAAGGTTACTTGAGGTTGTACTAGACAGGGGTAAATCCAAAGTTCAGGCTGACCTTGATGGAGGACAGGCTGGCTACAAGACCCAGAAAAGTTCCACTGACAAAGTACCTTGGATGTAGCAAAGTGTGGACGTTGAAAAATCGAGGCTAGGAGTCGAGGAGACTCTGCATCATCTTTGATCCATGGAAGGAGACGAGCATCGGCACCCATCTGCGCCATTGATTAAAGCTTTGGTGTCAAACCACTTCGTGATGCAGGCACTTCGTCGATGTCGATGTCGAGGCGCGCTGTCTGTTGGCGTCAAGCCGCGCCAGCTGTAAAATTGCTGTCGGCGAGTGGTCGCTGCTTCGGCATTGAAGGTGATGCGGCGGTTCCAATCAATGTAAATTCACGGCTGCATTAACATAGATTTAGGAGAAACTGCAAGAACCCACTTCTTAGGCCCAGGACTTGAGGGGGCCCCTCAGGCAAGGGTGGGACTCACAAATGGTTGAGTACAGCAGCACCAGCAGAGTTGCAAGTCTTTTAGGACCCTGAGACTTCAGAAAACAGAATGCAAGCCAGCAAGCCCTTGGAGTCACACTAGGTTCAAGTGATATTGGTCCAGTCCTTATCCTCAGCAGGACAGAGATCAGCAGGCAGCAGGGTCAGCTCAGCCCAGCACATCAATGAAGCAATACCTTAGAACAGTCAGGCAAGAAGAGTGGCAGTCCTTGCAGAACAGAAGTCCTTGCTCCTGGCAGAGTTCTTCACATGTCCAGTAGGGTACTGATTTGGTAGAGTCATAGCCACTGTACTTATACCCAAATGTACCTTTGAAGTGGGGGTGACTTCAAAGCAGCTCCTTGAAGTGCACAGGCCCCCTTTCATCACTGTCCGGTAGGCTATTTGCGGGGGTAGTTCTGTCCTTTGTGTGGATACAGGACATAGCATATTCAGGTGTAAGTGCCAGCTCCCACTCCCCCTTCCTGCCCAGGAAGGCTATCAAAATGCAGATGATTATTCTGTCACAACCACCCTTCCTGTGTTTGTGCCTGTCTAAAGGGAATGCACAAAGTGTAGCTGTTACCCAGACCAGACGTGTATTGGAGAGAGGCTGAAGGCACACAGAGCAAAGTTAAGAGCAGAGAAATATCCACTTTCTAAGAGTGCCATTTCTAAAAGAGTAACGTTAAATCTAACTTTACCATTAAAGAGGATTTATCATTACCATTCCAAAGATATGAAACATGATGTAACTACTTCTTTCTAATCAGGAATTACAGCTTAAACGTGCTTTAAGGAATTCCCAATGCTAGCCTATGAGAGGAGTAGGCCTCAGAGTAGTAAAAAACAATGTTGCTATTTGTCACTACCAGCACATGTAAAACTTAAAAGTACATGTCCTACCTTTTAGTTGCACAGCACCCTGCCCATATGGCTACTAAGGACCTACCTTAGGGATGACCTATGTGTAATTGAAGGGGGGGTTTGAGGCTTGGCAAGTGTTTTTAAATGGCAAGTCGGCATGGCAGTATGCTACACACACCGGCCCTACAATGGGAGGCCTGAAACTGGTTTTAAAGGCCACTTGTGTTTGTGGCACAACCAGTGCTGCAAACCCACTAGTAGCTTTTAGATACCCAGGCCCTGGGTATATGGTATACCACTTTACAAGGTTCTTATGGGCAAACTAAATATGCCAATCAGGTATACACCAATGTCACCATATTTATGGGAGAAGCGCATGCACTTTTGAACTGGTCAGTAGTGATAAAGTGCTCAGAGTCCTAAGGCCAACAAAAAGATACAGCAAAAAATGGGGGTATACAAGCAAAAAGTTGGGGGAAGACCACCTTATACATGACAGGTCTAACAGAAATAAATGAAGAAGTAAGGGAATATATGCAGGTATTGGGGAGCTCTTGTAGAGTTCCTGGAACTTTCTATAGAGCATTAAACTTAGAACTTGATGTGGTCTGGGTTAACATTTTTCCTCTTGGAAAAAAAGGAGTTGGAGCTGGGCATCTGATGGTGTAAGCTCGAGGTATTGGATGTGGAATAAACAACAATTTTCTTACTAATCTCTGCGTGGATTTCTACATAACCGGCGATGAATTGAACCCACAATCTGTGCGGTGGACAGACAAACAAAATACCTCCACCCCTGGATATATATATATATATATCTACAAAGATACAATTTGGAAAAAGAAAGGGAGAAAAAAAGAAGAAGAAGAAGAAGTTCATATACCCAGTGTCTCAAGAAAGCATTGGAGCTGCCAGGAGACCATCCATTAAACTATAAGTGTCATTATTTGACTAGTCTAACTTCCCTCCGTGTTCGTGTATTCGTGCTAATGCTCTTGGATGTTGTGCCTACGCAAAGACTGCTGAATGATTTTCACTACTTACAAGTGCCAAATTATTAACGCCTACGAGTGCTGAAATTAATTAATAATTCGTGATGTAACTGCCGCCTTGTTGAAATTTAAAATTGACCGTCATGATAACCTACCTTGGTGTCCTTGCGTCTTCTTGGAATTTTCATTCCTGACGTTTCGTTCCACACAACAAGCCCGATTCCTTGTCGAAACACATATCGAACAACGTTGCAGCAGTGGCCATTTTAACAGATTGGGACACGAAGCAAGGAGAAGGGAAACAAGCCCAATTTCACCTAGAAATACACTTTGGACGACGTCTCTGTGGTGGCCATCTTAACTGCTTGGGAAAACTCCATTTACTACAATGCAATACACAGGAAACGCATGAAGAAATAACTTTCGAGGATTACAAACTGATTTACTGAATAATTCAACTGGACATCGACTTAAGCTCTCAGGAGAAAGTTGGTTGCCGATTCTGACAAGATTCTTCAAGTTTGTTGTGGTAGTTTATTGTTTTAACCTAGTATCCTAATTAATTATTTTCAGAGCTCCTTAGGATTGTTTCCATTTTCTTTCCAGGTGGACTCTTTACTACTTTATTACATGTCATCTTTCCATGGTATATTTATGATCTCCTTGGGTGGCATTTGTTAAATTTAGGAAATTGCACCATAGTCAAGGTACCATACTGGAGGCTTTGAATTATGGTAGACCAAGGTTTATCCCCCAAACCATGGAAAGAATGGAGGAAATTGTTTATTACTTATATTAGGTGCCGACAAGTATGGTCCTGTAAGAGGACAAGCTATTTTGCTCCATCATTTGGAAGTAGAGGCACTACGATTGTACGAAGATCTTCCTGAAATCTCCTTGGGCATGGGGATGGTCAACCTAGCAATGTATATGAAATGACCATGCAGATATTGGACACGCGTTTTGTAACTAAAGTGAATATTGTATAGAGAGACATAATTTTTTCTCTCGAGTGCAAAGGGTGGATGAAGATATTGTGTCATATGTTGCAGCATTGAGAGGCCTCTCCTTAACTTGCCTATTTGAGGGTTTGGGTGATTCCCTCATACGTGATCAGATTGTGAGGTGTACCAACAATAAGAGAGTCAAGGAAAAATTGTTGATTAAGGATCCCTCTTTGGAAGAAACGATACAGATTGCCAAAGGGTTAGAGTATACTGATTTATGGATCAAGGAAATGGACAAAAGTGGTGGAGCAGAGTTATCTAAGGAGCACTTTGCCAAAGTGACAGAGGTGCGCATGTCAGTTAATGAGGTGAAGAAATTGAAACAAAATGTAAGGCACCAATTTTCAGGCAAGTTTAGATATGAAATACAACCTCAGCCCATAGCCTCAGGCTCTAACCCAAGGGTAGTCAAGTGCTACCGTTGTGGTGCTCCTGGCCACATTGCATCGAGCACTAAGTGCATGGCTAGAAATGTGATCTGTTATGCTTGTGGCAGGAGGGGACATTTTGCCAAGGTCTGCAGGGCTAGAATCCCAGTCTACTCAAGTACAAGAGGTGGATGACACCTGTGAAAGTATTCAAGAGCTAATATTGAATGTGGAGGAATCTGGGGTGTGTGGAGGATCGATGAATGATATGTCTTTCCAATCTAACTGCATTGTCAGGGAAAGTATGGACAAAACGGAAAAACCTCATTGCATTGTGAGCTTGGATGGGTGTGACGTCAAGATGTTAGTGGACTCTGAGAGTTTATACACCTTGGTATCTAAAGATACGTATTGTAAAAACTGGAAGGAGATGGATCCTGCATGGGATAAATCAGACATTAAAGCTGTGGGGTACGGAGGAAAGACCATAGAGTTATTGGGACTGAAGTGGAATGTAATAAGCTTTAATGGTAAGAAAGTATTTGGTCGAGTGTACATGACAAAGCAGGGCTCTGATCTCCTGGGATGGCGGCATCAGAAAAACTCAACATGAGCCTAAATCCCAATACTGTGAGGCCAGTTATGACTGTAGTTGTGCATGATGTTGAAAAAAAATTTGAGAATGTTTTAGAGGATTACAGTGTGGCAATAATGGAAAAATACCCTGATGTGTTTGCTGATAAGTTAGGAAGACTCAAAGATTTGTCTCACCGTATCATTCTAAAACATAATGCTGTCCCAGTTGTGCACAAGGTTAGGAATGTTCCTCATTTAATGAGAGAACCCTTGCGTAAGGAACTTGAGAAGTTGTTGGAACAAGGTATAATCTAGCCTATTGAGGCTTAAGAGTGGTTGGCGCACATTGTGGTGGCACCCAAGGAAGGGAAATAAATTAATCTATGTGTGGACTTGCGAGACCTAAACAGAAACATATGGGTGGATAGGCAACCTTTGCCAAACATATCTGAAATGCTGACAGCAATGGGTGTTGGTGAGATTTTTAGTGTGATTGACAAGTCTGCGTCTTACCACCAGATCAATTTGCATGAAGAGTCCAATAATCTTACCTCATTTGTAACACCGCTGGGAGCTTTTCGTTATTGCAGAATGCTGTTTGGTGTGTTTCAGAGGCTCATGCAGCAATTATTTGCAGGGCTTAAGGAGGTTCTTAATTTTATTTCCAGGGTGATGTGCTAATTGTGGGAAAGAATGGAGTGGAACATGATGAGTTGATGGATGAAGTGTTGAGACATATGGAGAGTCATGGTTTGACAATAAAAAAAAGGAAAAGTGCCAGCTGAGGAGAGAACAGGTCACGTATTTAGGACATGCGATATCCAAAGAAGGGATTAGGCCGCAGAAGAGTATTGTTTCAACAGTGAAAAGGGCTCCCAGTCTGCTTAGTAAGGAACAATTGAAGTCTTTCATCGGGCTGGTGGAATATTGCTAAAAAATTTGTGCCTGGCTTCACTGAAATAGTGGAACGATTAAGGCTTAAAATGAAGAAAGGTACCGTATTTCAGTGGAATGAGCATTTTTTAGTGAGGCTTTTAACAAAGTGAAGGTCGGATCCTTCATGCTTCTACACTGGGTAATTTTTATGTTACAGCTAAAACATACATTACATCTGATGCTAGCAGTTTGGGGATTGGTGCTGTCCTGACTCAGGTGAAGGACGGTCAGGATAGGATCATACAATTTGCCTCTAGGTGGCTCCAAGGTGCAGAAGTTTCTTATTCTGTTATTGAAAGAGAGGCCTTAGCGTGTTGCTGGGGGATAAAACTTTTCAAATACTTTGTCTGGGGTTTGCCTTTCAAAGTCCGCACTGATCACAAGCCCCTTATCCATTTGTTCAAAGGAGGGAGGGGTTTAGAGGGAAATGTGACACCTAGGATTTCCAGGTGGATGTTATCTGTCTTGGAATATAATTTTGAAATGGGGTACGTTAAAGGTTTAAGAAATGTGATTGCTGATTGTCTATCAAGGATGCCGGTGGATGAGTTGGATCTGGGGTTAGATGAATAGATCGAAGTAGTAAGAGGTGGAGCAGAGGAAGTAGCTCTTGAGAGAATGGAATGGGAGGTGGCTATGTTGGAGGATGATGTATTACAACAGGTAGTCAGGTGTGTGTCAGAAGGTTGGGAGAGGGATCAAATAGTGGATACACAGTTCAGAGGATATCGCAACCTGGAGGGAGAATTGAGTGAGTGTGATGACAAGTTGCTGAGGAGGAATCAGTTCGTACCACCTGAGAAACTTAGGAAGAGGATAATTAACATTGCGCATGAGGGACATCCAGGTAGGAACATGACTAAGAGGCGTGTCCACCAGTCGTTTTGGTGGCCCGGGATGGATGAAGTGATAGAAAGTGTGGTGAAGGAATGCTATGCATATGCAAACAGTGATAAAACTAGAATTGTGAGACAAACTCCCTGAGTTGTATGGTCCTACCCAAAAGGCCTTGATAAAGAGTAGCGATCAATATTTAAGCTTGGGTCACGAAGTAAGTACAGAATGGTACTGGTGGACTACCATTCCAAATGGTTTGTCATTGAAACCACTGATTTTATTGACACAGAGACGGTTGTAGGATTTTTAGAGAGAGTGTTCATGAATGAAGGCATTCCTAAAATCCTAGTATCGGACAATGGAGTGCAGCTGGTGTCTAGGAGAATGAAGGAGTTTTTGTGCAGAATGGTAGTTAAACATGAAAGGGTGGCTTTGTTCAGACCTCAAGCCAACAGATTGGTTGAGAGAGTTAATCACCTGATTATGGAAAATCTAGAACTTTCTTTGTCAAACGGGTTGTCCTGGTGTGAGGAGTTAAAGAAGTTGATTTGGTCTTATAGGGTGAGTACTCAATCAGTGACCAGGGTGTCGCCGTTTATCTCTCTCAAAGGAAGGGAACCTGGATTGAAGGAGGTTCCAGGTTGGTTGAGGGACAAAGATTGTGTGTGGGTGAATCGTTCGGCTGTGGAGAGTGATGTTGCTGAGAAACAACGTATGCCCAAGGAACACTGCGACGCCAGGAAATGTGTTAAGGCACCTGCCAGAAAGGAAGGCGATTGGGTGGCGGTCAGAAGAGGTAGTTTGTCACTACAGGAAAGAGCAAATCTTTTAAGCCAATACAAGTAAGAGGGGTGAAGAAAAATGTTCTAATTCTGGCTGATGGTTCTGCATGGAGCGTGGGTAATGTATGCAAGTGTCAAGGTCCTCAACCAGTTTTGGATAATGGGTGTAATGTCTGAGGTTGGGAGGTGTGGTATTTATATCTTTTCTGTGATATTGTATAAAGTTGAATTGTAACTGTTCTGTCTAACACCTGCAAGCTTCTTTTCTGTAATTTATATTCATAGTTTATTTTGTTGTGTGTAAAGTGGGAAGATGTGTAGAGTTTCTGGAACTTTCTATAGAGCATGGAACTTAGAACTTGATGTGGTCTGGGTTGGAATGTTTTCTCTTGGAAAAAAAGGAGTTGGAGCTGGGCATCTGATGGTGTAATCTGGAGGTATTGGATGTGGAATAAACAACAATTTTCTTAGTGTGTGGATTTCTACAGCTCTATATTGCAAATGCATGGGGAGCTTCTACCAGCTGAGCTTCTCAGTTTGTAATCACAAAATAAATGCATACATTTATATTCTACCTAAGTTGCATAGTATGGAATTATTGTTCTTCAACAGTAATGGTTCCATTATCTTCAAATGACTCTTGACTGTGATGGCTGATGGAGCCTACCCCATTTCCTCCCACAAATCAGGGGCACCAAATGTGGTAAGAGAGATTTCCTGGAAGGAAGAAGGGGCCCAGCGTCCAGTTGTTACCACGTTAAACAGTGTTTATGTGACTCGAACTGAGAAAGAGGATATTGTGTGCATTAATTGTTTACATATATATACACACAAAAGAAGGAGAGAGATTAGTAAAGCTTGTCAATACTTCCTCCCTAACGCTAGAACTCACATAACAGTATAGCTAAGCTTAAAGAGCTCCAGAGTGGAACTCGTTATTAGTATATGTTTAAATCGTAACAGGTAGCTATTAAACCGGCCCTTAGCTAGTTTGTGGCATGCTTCCTCATCGGGGCTGTCAACATCCTGACATAAATCCTGTCGTGATGGGTTCACCCACAGTAATGGGAGCAGTGAATACTTTGTAGATAGGATCTGAAGCAACTTTTGATACTCTGGCTGAAGGCTGTTTTAACAACTATCTGTTGTGATGTGAACATACACTCAGAACGAGCCCCACTCAGGAGCTCTGTTAGCTTCACTATACTGTTGTGTGAGTTCTGATTTTTATGCCATGGCAGGCTTGGTAGTTGATGTTAAGGAAACGGTCTGAGTTGGATATGGAGAAAGGGGAAATTTTAGGACTTAGACATGTGTGAATGCAGTCCCTGGTAGAGAGCGAGTGGGCTCTAGAAATAGCCCGGGAAAGGGAAAGAGAGGCAGGATTGCCAGGATGTATAGCGATGAATGTGTGTATGACAAAGACTTACTGATTCAGCTTCCCTGGAGTTTCAGCGAGCTTCAAGGCTGAGACTGGAACATTTCTGAAAATAAAGGGGTTATTGGGTGTAGGTGTGAGATACTTTATGTCTTCCCACCACTAGAACAGTTAGCTAGATAACTGTAAGGTCCTTCTTTCCTTTCCCTTCTACACTACCTCCCTCCAAGAGATGAACTACAGCACAAGCCCCAAAACAGCAATAAGGGGCCTGACTCAATTCAGGAAAATGAGGGTAGGTGTACTCAATGGAAATCAACGAATGGGACCCTCATCTACCATGGATATCTTACATTTATTTAGTTCTGTGACGTGCAGACCTTTTTCAACATGTCATTGTTCATTACTTGAGTACATTTTTCTCATTTAATGCGCTGAACAATGTGTGGCTCAATGTATCCAGTATCTCCCTTTTCAAATGTAAGTCCTTGTCCCACCTTCTTTAGGGTATGTCTCCTGGTAGGGTGCTGTCAGGTGTCCTTTAAGGCGCCTAAGCTCTCCTACGCTTATCTCTGTGGGGAACTGTATTTCATGAAATCTTCATCGGGCTGGAAAACTCAATCTATGTGGCTAAAAAAAAAAATGATACTGTCTTAAGGACATTTAAACATTACGATGGTGGTGCCTGCTTAGATAAGGTGTATGCACATAACAGCCTATTCTTGTTATTCTGGGTGCTCTATATAAAGAAATAAATTAAAAAGATCATCAGTCTTTGTGTTAACCCTACTCTTCACCTAACACTCCTTAGTGTATAGCCCTTTGTGTCTCACCTTATCAGGGGTAAGGACCTTAACTTGCTAAAAAAAAAAAAAGCAGCACAAGGCTGGCAGTTACCTTTATGTGTGCCTAACAATGAGTGCATACAAGAAGGTAAACGGTGGATCTAGAAAACCTAAATCTGAAGGAAATTGATGCAGTCAGTGGGACTTATAAGTGAAGATGGAATGAAGTCCTTTCTGGAGGAAGGTACCTTTGATTTTTTAATGTTTAACCAACTTGAAGAGACAGGTAAAGGTTCCTAAAAAGATAGATAGTTAGATAGTTAGATAGATAGATAGATAGATAGACAGATAGATAGATAGATAGATAGATAGATAGATAGATAGATGGAGAGATGGATTGATGGATGGATAGATAGCATTGTCTAGAGGATGCCTTTCCAGTCTCTAGTGACTTGTGTAAGAGCTTTGAGTTGCAAGAACAGGACAATTGGAGTAGTGAACTAAAAGACATAAGCCCACATAAGTGAACCCCCGCTCACTACATGGTTGAATATGCAGAGAAGAGACTTGCTGGTGCCTGAAGGAATGGTAAGGGTATACTAAAAAAAACGGTTCTGAATTTAATGGAAATTAAGCCACGGGAGTAGAGCTACAGGTGTGGTAGTTAAAGCAAGGAGGGAAACCTAATCATCCCCTGACAGTGCGGTGTTCCAAATTGTGATCTATTGCTGAAGCATGGTTGGTACCTCTCTTCGCTGAACCAGTCCTCAGAATGGAAAAGTACCTAGCTTTATTATCACCTGTGAAAGTCATAGGCATATTACGAAATTAGGAGCACTTGTCATGACCAAACTAGAAGACAGGGAATCCGAAGACAATGCTCTGCCTTTTCTGACACACACATACACCCACATACACACATTCACACTCACACACATTCACACGCACACACACTCACACACTCACACATGCACACATGCACGCACACACACACACACACACACACACACACACACACACACACTAGAAACATTTGTCATCTGAATAGATTGAGATGAACCAAGCAAAGAGATTTCTAATGCCCTTGGATGGTATGGGCATATTAATAGAGAGAATCATGAACCCATTATTATTCTGACTATGTGTGACTGTTATAAGCCATGCTGGGGACGTATTATACATACAGCGCATTTTCCTTGATTGCGCAGGGCGCACCTTTTAAAAGGTGCACCCGGTGCAATCAAGGAAAATGTGCCGTACTAGGATCAATGCACTGCCCTGGGGGCAGCCGCGAACTTGCGCTGTCTGGGGGCTGCGCATTCATGTGAAAAACTGAGAGGCTGCTTTAAAGCTGCTCCGTGTTTCACAGTGCAGGCGGCAACCCATTACAGTTGTGAATGAGTTCCTTTGTCGTATTGTCCATTCAAATGCCAGCCATTTAACAGCAGACACATTGCAGCATCTATGTAGTTGACTCCTTCCCCAGCAAACAGTACCAATAGGGTTTCTATAACTAAGATATACCTTCCTGTAATGCACCGCCTATGTTCACCCTTCCTCTTGTGTAATTTCATGACCAATTATCCGTCTTTCTTATCCACTTCTCCTTGGCTATTCATCAATTTTGAATGTGATTATCATCTTTTCAGGCCTAACTCTTGGCACCCCCAGCTCTAACCTATCGCGGAAGTTGCTTCCTGACAAATTTTCCATGTTGCTTTCCTTAAACGTTATTAAGCGACTATATGACATTAACGACCTTTCCAAGTCAGTCATGTGCTTTTGTCAGACAGTGTTGTTTTCTACTTCTGAAAAAAGGGTAAGTTAGGAGTGAAGGTTCACATAGTGTCAGTGAGCTGAAATAAGATGGCCTTCGCTCAGTTGATGGTGATGCCCGCTAATCCACTGAATCGAATACATTCCGGGAGGGGTGGATCCAGGTTTATGGATGGAGGCAGGATGTATAAAGTAATGTCATCCGTGTATGGAGACATGGACCCACCTAGGTTGAAAGGCAAGGCCACGGTGCGAATGGTGCTGTCGCAGCCGGGCCGCTAAGGGCTCCATCACAACAGCGAAGAGAATAGGGGACAGCGGGTACCCCTGGCAACTGGAAAAGGGGCAATAGGCCTTCCTGACACAAAGCAGGATTGAACCAGGTGGACCGTATGAGGAAGAAGAGGCAGGAGCCGCTAGGCAATGAGTTTTGCTAGGATCTTATTGCCTATATTTATCATAGAAAGGGGCCTCTAGGGCTCGAGTCGTTTAGGTTCTTTGTCAGGTTTCAGGATGGTCACAATAAGGGCCTCCCACAGGGAAGGAGGGAGGACACCAAATCACCCAGATTCCTTATACATATCAAGGAGCTGGGGTGCCAGAAGGATTGCTAATTCTTTATAAAAGGCTGTTGTGAGGCCATCGAGACTCGGGCCTTATCTCCAAGCAATCTCACAGTAATCTGAGTGATCTCCTCCACTATGAAGGGCTCTTTCAGAAAAAGGCAATGGCCCTGTTCTATCCAGAGAAGCTGCACTGAGTCTAGGTAGAGGGTCAGGTTGGGGGGGAGTGGGGGGGTAAGGAGGTGGTATACAAATTGGCATCGAAATCCACCATGGTGAGTTGAACGGCCTCATTTCCAACCTGTATGTTTTGGTGATCGTCTAATAAGTCGAGCACATAGTCACTCGCCCAGGGTTTACGAATCAGCTCAGCCAAGGTCTTGCCTGACCTCTCTCCCTAACCATAGCGCCTCGCTGGAGCCTCCCTTCCCAGATAGTGGGTCTCTCAAAGTCCTCCTCATACTTCGCAAGTTTACTGTGAATGGATGCAAGGAGGTACTCCTCACCAATGTTGAAGTATTGAAGTTCTAAAGTACAAATGTCAGCTTCTAGTCATTAGGATCATCTTCAACACCCCAGCCTGTTTGGCCCTGCGAATCACCACCTTGAAGGCTGGGCGGGAATTGACAGACTGTGAGTTCAGGGTAAAGTAGTCCACAACTGCTTCCCGAACTTCATGGCAGAACTCCTGGCCCCACAAGGTGCCAGGAGGAAGCCTTCAAGAAAAAGCACATGGGACAGCGTCAGTCAGGCACATCTCCAGGAGCACTGGCGTGGCCAGACAGTGTCCAGGGAAGGTGTCTGACATCAAGGTTCCAAGAGACCACATCTCTGGGCAAGCCAAAATCTATTCTAGACCAAGGGTTGTATGTGGAGGTAATGAACATCCCCTCCGTACTTTGTAAATTATGCGCACGCCAAACATCCATCAGGCTATTGTCAGCTATAATTGCGTGGAGATTTGCAGCAGATTGTGGGTGGGGGTGGCATGTCATGGTAGATCTGTCTACAGTGGCATCTGGTCCCACATTAAAGTCTTCTCCCCATAATAGCACCCCTGGTCCCATAGTGCCCACCAGCCTCCAATCCTCTGCGAAGAAGGCAGGGTCATCTGTGTTGGGGCCATGTACCATGACAAGTATTAACGGCTGGCCCTGTAGGATTCCGATCCGTATAATGTACCGGCCCTGTGGGTCACAAAGCACTGAGCATCTGTGCCATTATACGCATCTCCAAAGGACCACACTTACTCCCCTTGCATAATTTGAGTAGCGGGCCACATGTTTTTCACCCAGCCAATGTGCCCTCAATAGTGTCAATGTTGTGGTCGTCAAGTGGAGCTCTTGCAACAGGCATATTTTGACTTTATGGCACTATAAATAGGAGAAGACTGGTCGTGCCTTTCGTCTGTCATTCATGCCCCAAACATTCCAAGTCAAACATTTAATTGATGACATCAGGTGTCATAGAGAGTACCAAAGACACTCACATAGGACGGGTGCTAGCAATGGAAAGTGGAAAATAATGCAATGTTGAGTGGCAGAACAAGAAGCAAACCAAACATACACAAAACAGTGTCATGACAATGTCCCAATACCCACCTTTCACTTTGGCCACCCAATTGGGCCAAATGTGACCAGCCCACTCGCACAGCAATTCCCTATATACAATCTGTAGCAGCTTAAAAGGACTCATCCCAGGATGGGGTGAGGAAGAAGCCCAACCCTCGCCAGCACAAAAAGGCCCGGGTGGCTAGCAGAAAGAATTGGAGCAGACAGGTGTGAGTGCATCCAGAGAAGGTTATCAGTTATAATTGTCATGCCGTGGGGTATAGGGTTGTAGGGTTGAACTGCCATGTTACAGTCGGACTGCAGGAGGAAACCATCTGGACCCGGGCGGCGCCAAAGTTCTCATCTCTCATTGTCAGGGAGGTTCAAAGCATTCAATTGTTTACACTGAGCCAGTCATGTCCCGTATCCACAGGTGAGGGCGGAGAGGGTTTTCCTGCCACCGGCAGCCCCCTAGCAAACTTGGCGGCCGCCTTCAGGTCAGTGAAGATGTGAGTTTTGCCCAAGTGTTGTAAACGAAGTTGGGCATGATGAATCAAGGAGTACTTGGCATCCATCTTGTGGAGGGCTTGTTTCACCGGAAGAAAGTCACACCTGGCGGTCTGGACAGCCACAGTGAAGTCTGGGAAAAAGGAGCTCTTGCTGCCCTCCTGGAACTGGAGCGGATGACGTTCTCTAGTAAGGCGAAGTGCAGTGTCTCTGTCTCGCTAATTCAAGAACTTCACTATAATCAGCCGGACAGGAGCCTCCTGGAGAGGACGCTGCCCCAGCGATCTGTGCGCCCTCTCAACAATCAGCATGGGGGCAAGACTTCTCCGAAGAGTGTCCATAGCAGGATTTGAATAAAGTCCTGCATGTGGCCCATGATGGTCAATTCGGGGACACCCAGAATACCAGATTGCTGCACTGGGACCGTGCCTCTAAGTGACTTTCTTATTCCAAATGACTTCTAGTACTTTCTTCATCTGGAGACGGCGTTCTCCCGCCGAGGAGTCAGAGTCCTCCACCTAAGAGGTATGATATTCAAGTTCGTCCAGTTGTTTTTCGTGCCGGTCCACTTTTTCTTTCAGGCGGTCAAAACAATCTGCCAGCATGTCAATGTTGGAGTCAATAATGTGCAGGCTTTGCTTAAGGTCCATAAACATGGAGCGGATGTCTGGCTGATTCTCCCTCAGTCTGGGAGCATTGCGCAGGCTCTTCCTGCAAGGATTCCATGGTGCGCGTCGTCCTACGTGGCTCAAATGGCAGCTTGGATTGCCTGTTGCCGGCCTTCCCTTAGCAGCAACATTCTAACCGGTCACCCCAGGGAGGGGGTATGGTAGACAGTCAAAGCAGGGGAGACAAGGCAAAGCAGACAGTCCAACTCCTTCACCGCACAGTCACATTCCAGGTCAAACAGGATTACTTTAGAAGCCATCCCAGAGTCATTGGATGATCATCCAACTACTGTAGAAGTCATTTTCATGTCATCAGACATCGTCAAGCTCTTGAAGTCATCAGCAAAGCATAGAAACTTGTGCCCGACGATTTGAGGATGACTTGAAAATGAGTATCTGATGACTTCACAAGGTGTGACTATTCCTGATGACTTCAGGAAGATTTAAGAATGAGTATCTGATTACTTCACAAGGTGTGCCTTTCCTGATGACTTCGGGAGGTTTTCAAAATGAGTATCTGATGACTTCACAAGGTGTGACAATTCCTGATGACCTCAGGAGGATTTAAGAAGGAGTATCTGATCGCTTCATAAGATCCAATTGTTCTTAATAATTTGAAAATAAACATCCAAAACTCCTGATGTATTGAGAATGATTTGCTGATTACCCCAAGAATACTTCCTACTATTTTGGTTCCATTTTTTGTCAGAAAGGTCCAACCTGCTGTGTGATTTTAGAATTATTTGCTGATTACTACTCAGTGAACACTATTTAGGTATTAAATGAGTTTTCTTTAAATGCAAATTAGCATACAGTGTGATTCATAGGATATGTAATAACAGTCACAGGTAAAAATAAAAGTAGTTTTTTATTTTATATCATTTTTATTTATAATAATCATATTAACAAGTATATTGTGATACAATGTTCAAAACATGTTAATTTTGATTCCAATTGATCAGTTGTAGGTAGGGCCAATGGAATTTAGTAGCAATGGAGTATGAAATTATGGGGCAGCTCAACTGGGCAGGGCAGCTGCCTTGTAAATGGGAGATAATTAATTTCCTGGCCCACTGCGCGGTACATAAATTAATACAATCTAGTCAAAATGAGTAAATTAATATTGAGGCTGCTACTGTTATGAGAACAGAGCAAGGAGCTGGGCAGCAGAGCAAGCTCGCTGCTTTACATGCATTTCGGCCTCCCCTTATAGAGTGTGCCTTGGGGTGGTTCCTGAGGCGCTATAATTGTGTGACTTATGCATCTTAGGGCCTGATCACGATGCCGGTCGGACTTCTGTCCGACCGGCACCATGGCGGAAGCAGGACCACCTGACTAGAAGTCGGTGGTCCCGCTACCCGCATTACGATACGACCGCCTTTACGGCGATCGCAATGTGTATATTTTGCATTGCGGCATGTGCTGCAGGCTGCAGCACATGCCGCAGTACAAAATATACACATTTTAAACATCCATGTGGTGCCTGCCACATGGTGCAGGGATGTTTAGGGGGGCACCATAAATGCCCCTCAGGGCCCATAGAGGAGGGCCAGGGGGCCCTGCTAGGGGCCCCCAAAGTCACTGTCCGCCTGCCTTTTTATGGTGGGTTAACTGCCATGAAAGGGCTGGCGGAAAGGGACATCCTAATTCTTACGGCTGTTGTAGGGAATAGGAGTCCGACCGCCACACTGATGGGATCCTTGATCCTGTCTGACGCAGCGGTCTTTCCCCCCGCCAGCCGAGATCCGACCACCTGCATCCTAATGCGGCAGTCAGATCCAAAGGGCTGGATGGCGGTGGGACCACCACCGACAGCCTGATGGTGGCAGTCCCACCGCCATCGTAATCAGGCCTTCAGTGCGGTTTTGCAGACAACAGCACTAAAATGCGTTAGTCTAACCCATTTTGCATGGTACTTGGCAGGGCTGTTTTATTACATCTCTATTTGATTCTCATTGGTTCCAGTGAGTGTGACCTTTGAAACTGTGCCTCTGAGTCATTTAAGGGTGTGTACATTTATACTTTAACAAATGTTGCACAGATTTCTAATACAAGGTGTATTAGCACATGTTGATGAGCAACTTTAAAAATGATTGAAAATATTTTAGGTTTCTGAAGTTCTACTTGTTTTTGTAGATCAATATTTTCTCTGTTCTAATCTGCCACTTATTAAGTAATGTTTTGCTATATGTTTGCAGTAAGGCTGTTTCAATTGAATTAGAAATTGAGTTTTTGACCCACTTATGGACCAAAGATTTGGCTAACGGTAGAGCTATGTAAATACTTTTACAAAAGGGATATGCGAATGTTGTTGAAGGCCTTATATTTCTATAAAAAAGTGCATATGCTGAAAAGGCTACCAAAGCCTCTGTGCTATGCAGATTTAAAAACTATTAGGTAAGGCAGTAATTATTTTACTCTGCGCTTTTCTTGTGCTTTTTTCCCATGGATTTTGATGTTGAGAGTGAGTCTAAATATACAACAACATGTTCCAGAATTGAATGCGGATAGGAAAGAAAGCCTGTTGAAGGTGCTTCCAAGCAAACATGTAATTTACTCCACCAATCAGACATTCAGAAGTTGGATCTTTCCCCATTAGCATTTCCTTTGCACTGGATGCCTTTGTTTTCACTTTTTCTGAATCAACTTGATTATAAAAACGGAAGCTGGTCAGAAAGCGTGATTCAAATAGACTTCTCATTTACTTCCAGTGGTAAGGGAAGTTCCATCAACCGCAAGGCCTTTTGTTTGGTGTGAGGGCTAGGCTGGGCAACACCTTTGTTTAATGGGGTAGTCATTCTGCTGTTTTGCATTCAGGAATCGTTCAGTGGGAGGTCTGCAAGGATGAGATGCCCGAGTATGGGGGAGGTGGGACAGCCCCTTTCCACTTTTCTCGAATGGCCAGCCACACTCCTATTATCAGTCCTGTTAATTGTCTGGAGTTGTGATTTGTCAAGGCTGCTACTTTTGAACGTCATTTTCACGTTCCCCCTCCAACCCACAAGCCGAATCCAGTTACCCAACTTCCAAACATAGCTTTTACCAGAATAACTTCCATTCTGACTCATCTCCTTCATAGTAAAGATATTTTAAAATATTTCATGTTAAATACGAGTATTTCCCTCAGGCTTTTGCAGGTAAGGGGCAGAGGCAGAAAGAGAATATAATTCGTAGAGTTTGGAAGTGAGGAAGGTATGACCTTAGTGTAATCTTCCTGGTATTTTACATGGCAGCTTGGCTAAAGGATCTCACCAGGGACATCTTAAGGATTTTGGGGGCCCTGGGCCAAACATATTTTGCGGGCCCCTTTTCAGAACAGCTTTGAATTTATGATCCAATTTGAGCCTCTGTTTCTCACGCAGTTTCCGCTTCCTCAACTGCGTTAGCGATCCAGTTTGCATCATAGGCATTAGCCTATATATTCCCAATGCAAATGGACGCGCGCAGCTGGCAGCGGTAGGATTTAGTGTTTCCTGCTACTAGGTTTTTAATACTTTTTAAATTGTATATGTGTGGCTGAATTACTCTGCTTTTTAACAATTTCTCCTACCTACGCGCACTTGCACTTTATTTGATTCTGCTTGCCTACACCTCCTTAGCTGCTCCGATTCGCATCTCGCTTTTCCTCCAGTCCAGGTCCGCCACGGCTGATACGCCGATTGTGCGGAGGCCTGGGGCTACTATCGGGCTCCTCACTTCCGCCCATGCAGTTTCTGCTTCCTCAGCTGCGTTAGCGATCCAGTTTGCATCATAGGCATTAGCCTATATATTCCTGATGCAAACGGATGCGTGCAGCGGGCGCCCGCTGGCACACCAAAGGCAAGCCCGTCTGCGCCCGGAGGCGTCCCGGAGGCATCCGGCACCGGCCATGCTGCCCAGTTACCCTCCGGTGAGTTTCTTCCACTATATTACAATAGGGAAAAACTGCTTAGCCTTAGGCGGCTACCATTATGTCAGTGTACAGCGGCTGATCCGAGCCTGGAGGTAGACTTTCGATGCAATAAGTGCAACTGGTCTCTCCTCCAGCCCAGGAAACTTGCACCCAAGATCCTCCCACGCAACAATAAGTGTAAAAACAATAAAAAAACAGAGGACTTAAAGGCCACCCTTTTGAATTGTCGCTCTATGCATAAACATGAACCACACATTTATGACCTACTTTTAGATGAACAGCCTGATCTTTTATATCTCACTGAGACCTGGCTGTCTGAAGCCTCCAACCCTACTATCACCTCAGCCTTCCCTAAGGGTTATAAAATCCTTAGGAGGGGCCGACCGAGTGGGAAGGGGGGCGGTGTCGCCATAATTTACAATCAAAAACTAGATTGCTCTCCCATCCCGATGGAAAACATTGAGGGCGCAGAGTCCTTAGGCTTCCGCTGTACCTTATCCCCCATCATAGCATAGCTGGTTTTCTGATTTACAGACCTCCCGGTGCAATTGGAAATTTTATTACTACGCTTAATAACTGCCTTATTCTGGGAGATTTCAATATACATATGGACAATGGAAAAGACCCTCAAACAATTTCCTTGTTGGAGACGCTGCAGGCCTGCAACATGTTTCCATCTATTTTTTCGGCCACCCATGAGAAGGGCCATACCCTAGACCAAATCTTTCACAACTTTGACATATCAGTAAGCCTACCTCTTCCCATTACCTGGTCTGACCACCTCCTATTAAAATTCCCAACTCTGCCACAGCCCCTCGGGCTAACGCAGGGCAGAGGGTCCCTAAATACAGGACGTTCCATAAAATATCCATCCCGATGTTAGCAGATGTTAGCAGATGCCCTCGGTCGTTCCTCACCGGAGCTGTCTGGCTGCCCCGACTCGGGTGCCCTCTCCGAACCAACATTGGTGCAGCGCTACCGGTTGTTTCCGCTTCTCAAAGAGGTCGGCCCCAACAGCTCCATGGTTTAATGATTCCCTCAGATCTAGCAAAAGAAATTGTAGAAAAATGGAACGGAAATGGCGTAAATCCTATCTACCTGAGGACAGAAAGGTGTATAAAGACACCTTAAAAGCTCATTACATTCTCGTGAAGGCAGCCAAGAAAAACTTCTTTCAAACCAAGATAGAAAATGCCCAAAATAAGAGTAAGGAAATCTTTAGCATAGTTACATGCTTTACCACCCCGAAAGCCGGTACAAAGGAAGGACCATGCACGGAAGAATGGTCTAAGCAAATAGCTCAATTCTTCCACAAAAAGATCTCTGTGATCCAACAAGCCTTCACTAACATCTCAGAGGAAGAACTGACCTTCTACCTTAGTTCGAATAGCAAATTTCACCTCTTGGATCCGCCATCTTTACTAGCTTTCCCTGAGTTTCAGCTTGAAGAGTCACTGATCCTTCTCCAAAGCATTAAGTCTGGCTCTCCTACCGACCCATGTCCAGCGAATATCCTGAACCTATTAGCTTCCACCATAAACCCCACGGTATACCAGCTCATTCATGTTTCCCTCTCCACAGGCAACATGCCGAAATTATGGAAGAATGCTAAGATTCTTCCACTGATAAAAAGGCTAACGCCAAACCGACGGACCCTGCCAACTACAGGCCAATCTCCCTTCTTCCGGCCCTCTCCAAAGTATTAGAGAAGCATGTAAACAAGGCCCTCCAAAAACACATTGAAGATGGGAAGCTCCTTCATGAGTCCCAATCCGGTTTTAGGGCTAACTACAGTACGGAGTCCGCTCTGCTGGAAGTGACTGAATTTCTCAAGGGTAAGCTGGACCAGGGAGGCAAGGCTGTTCTGATACTGCTCGATCTGTCGGCGGCCTTCGATACGGTCCCACATGAGAGGCTCCTGGAGAGACTTGCTAACATCGGCTTAGGGGGACCGCCTTAACATGGATGTCATCCTTCTTGGCAAATAGATCTCAGGACATCTGGCTCCCCCTTTCTCATCCCCGGTTCCGGCCATGAATGTAGGTGTCCCTCAGGGCTCCATTCTCAGTCCTACCCTTTTTAATATATATCTATCCCCCTTGCATTTCTGGTAGAGGAAGAGGGCGCCAAAATAGTTTCCTATGCTGATGACACTCAGCTGATTTTTACATGTGAAAAAGGAACTGACTTTGACGGGGCAATGATTAGGTCTTGCCTCACAAAGGTTTTTAACTGGCTTAAGACCAATCAGCTGAAGTGCAATCCTGACAAAACTGAAGTTGTTTTCTTTGGTAATCCAGAAACGCCTGACTGGAGTTCTTGGTGGGCAAAAGATCTGCCGCCCCGCCCGCGGAAAAGGAGAATGTAAAAACTTAGGAATTGTCATAGACAAGACACTCTCCATGCACTTTCAAATCCAAAATCTAACTGGCGCTTGCTTGGGCATACTTCGGGTGCTAACAAATTCCTGCCACTGTTACCGCTTGAGAGCAGAAAGATCGTGGTGCAGGCTCTGGTGACATCAAAGCTTGACTATGTTAACAGCTTGTACCTCGGTATTCCCAAATCCCTTATCCAGCACCTACAAGTGGCACAAAATGCGGCGGCCAGAGCCATCCTAAGACCTAAACCCAGATCTAGTATGACCCCTATTCATAAGTCTCTACACTGGCTCCGCATACAAACGAATCGACTTCAAAGCGATGACCATCTTCTTTAAAGCTTTCCACGGCTTAGGAGCCGGCTACCTAAATAAGTGCGTTAATCGCTACACAACATCTAGACCCCTAAGATCTTCCGATGCCAACCTGGCCATCGTGCCTAAAATATGCCGTGCCCGCACTGGAGGCAGATCCCTCAGCTTTCTAGGTGCAAAATTGTGGAATAGACTCCTGAGTCTCTGAGACTAACCACAGACCTACTCTCTTTCAGGAAGAACCTAAAAACCTGGCTTTTTAACCCCTTCCGTGCTCATGACGAGCTCAGCTCGTCATGCTGCGTGGTAGCGCTGTGCGCATGACGAGCTGAGCTCGTCACGACCCCACCCGCGATCGGAATGTCCAGCACACAAGCGGAATTCCGATCGAGGTCAAGGGGTTAATAACTGATGGGTCTTTTACACACGTTTTCCTCCCCTGTCACGCGCCAGGACACTCTAGTCTGAGTAGCTGCACGCTTTATTAAATACACTATTTCATTTCATTAGGTCCCTGACAGTGCAAAGGAACACTAGTCCAAATTCTAAGGGCCTTATTTATGAGGCCTTGCTTCACTTTTATGCTGCCGGTGCGTCACTTTTTGTGACGCACTGGCAGCGTAAAAATGTGCCATGTTGAGCTCCTATTTACAAAGTGACGCATCTAGGTAGATGCGTCACTTTGTAAACCCCTGCACCACATTATACCTGCCACAGGTATAATGTATGCAGGGTGGGTGTTCCCCGCAAAAGCCTCGTAGAAGTGGCGCATTGAAATCTATGAGAACTCAGTGCACCACTTCTAGAACGCCATTGCGTCAATATCTTACACCTGCCTCACAGCAGGCGCAAGACTGATGCAGGCCCTTTCACATGTGTGAAAGGACACATTGCTGGAGTTGCGTCTATTTTAAGACACACCCCAGCAATGCATCACTTTGCGCCTACAGATACATCAGAAATACTGACGTATCTGTAACTCCTTACGACATGATGCGTCATACAGTAAATATGACGCATCCATCATGTCGCAAGGAGGGCACACTAAGAAGTGACGCATCCCTGTTTTCACACAGCAATGCATCACTTCTCATAAATAAGGCCCTAAATGTGTTTACATCTAATATTCAGGGATAGTTATATGTGTTTTCAATATTGTAACACAGCAGCAGCTCACCAATATTATTGCAAATAATCTCTGTGACGCCCTCCCATTTCTTATATGTTAGGCCTTGTTTTGATCTAAAAGAAACTTTTTTAATGTATATTGCATGAAACATAAACACAACATTTTCTCTGCAAAATGGCTGTACTAGACTCACACATCAGGTACATAAAAATAAACTAAAGGAAAACAGTATTTAAAACAATCTGTTTAAGAAATATTCAAGGTCATTAGGGCAAAACTCTGGAGAACGGAGCTGACTCTGTCAGGGGGCCCCCTGAAAGGCTGGGGCCCTGGGCCAGAGCCCACTTTGCCCTTGCATTAAAACGTCTCTGGATCTCACGTCGGCTCTAAAATTCAGTAGTGGCACGCAGAGATTTATAGCAAAAAGGCTTTAATCATATCACAGTTCTCTTAATGGGTGCAAGGGTTGCAAATCCTGCAACCATGTCAACGTTTCCAACAGAAAATCAACGGCAATGAAGACGTGTTAGGTTTCAACTTTAAAATCTAAGCGATATAGGTAAACAGCAGGGGCTAAGGTGGAGGAGCATCGCCCCACTGCTCTGTGAGCAGTTGACAAAAGGAAAAATAACATGATACTAACAAACGTTATAATCATTTTATTTTTCCATCTGTGTCTCACCTTGTTAAGGGCGGGACAGGATATCATCAGAACAGTGGTGGCACTCTCTTGAGTGCGCATTAATGTTTGGCTGGCCCTGCATTACAGCCTGGGTGGAGAACATGCCCAGGCCCCCAATCCCTCTCTGAGCGCTGAACCACAGTGCTCAGACCAATCACAACGCTGCTGCAAGGCAGCATTGTGATTGGCTGGGAGAGACTGGGAGCCTGGGTACTTCCTGGTTCCTGCTTCCTTCCTGCTCCCGAAGTGAAAGAGGACCAAGAGGCAGTGGCCGGCTGTCGTGCAGGTAAATACTTTTTTTGTCATTTACACCCATACCTCCCCTCCCCCCCTCCACCCCTGTTAAGTAGCATCTGCCACTGGCAAGCAGTGCAGGAAATATTGCGGAGATTAATGAACGCATGGATGAATAGGTAGAAGTGTGGGTCGGCTGGATGGAAGAGTAGGTAGATGCATGGATGAATGAAGGGTAGCGAGATCAATGGATCGTTGAATAAGTAATGGGCGGGTGGGATGGTGAGAGGGTGGGTAGATAAATGGGTGGCTAAGCGAATTAACGTGACTAGTTCCTTTCAGTGTCATGAATCGCATCAATGCCCCCGTCATAAATGGGTACACAAAGAACACATATAAAGTTGAATATATGTAAGGCTCCCTGTTTTCCGTTTTTACAGATTTTTACAGATAAATACAGACAGAAACGAAATGTGCATATTTTCATATAAGTGCATTGATTTATCTTCTGCGGGTGTTCATATCACTGAAACCTGGCAGGCACTGAAGCATGACTGCATATTTATTGGTTAAATAAATGTGGAAATATACCAGTTTCAGCTTTATTTGTTTCACAAAACCCATAATAAATATGGATAAATACAGATAAAGTTGACAAAAAATAAATATGGATAAATACAGACGGAAATGTTAAAAAAATAAATACCATAAAACCGGGAGCCCTAAATATATGCTTTTTTTCCCACCTCAGGCTCACTGCCCTTAGTTTTGATGAATCAGACATGTGTCACAACCAGTTTATTAGTCAGCGCACAATGTTAACTTTCAACAGCGGTATGGGCATTAATTTCATCACCCAGCTTGCTTGCCTGTCGTTATCTCACTCTCATACAACTATGGTCTGTGCTTTGTACGTCACATAGAGTATTTTGTTGCCAGTTAACACTAGATTATACAGTGGATGACTTCCCCTCACACCTCGGTGTAGAAAGCCTGGCGTAACCAATACATTCCTTGTGCACTTCCTCTAGGTGCTGTATGTATGTATTGTTTATAAAGCGCTGCACACAGATGGTGACCACAAGCGCTGCACACAGCTGGTGACCACATCAGAGTCTTTAAAAGGTGAGAGACCATGAATGGAGATTAAAATCTCTCTTCTTGCTGCTCACAATGGTTCAATAAAATGGTGCTCAATTGTCAAGGTTTTTGTATTAGTAACTGGTCAATGTGCATTTCAATTGTGAAATACAAAGCAATGTGCCGAAGACCGCACAATGTGGTAAAGCGGGGAAGCCAGAATTCAGTTAACCTCAAGACACCCTGGCAGCAACCCCTCGCATCCGCAGAACCAGAGCTGGGGGAAGAGCTTTCTCCTACGTAGCAGCCAAAGCCTGGAACGAGCTCCCAGTCAACATCAGACGCTCCCCTACCCTGCACACCTTCAGGAAGAGCCTCAACACCTGGCTTTTTGGCTGACCTGGAGCTGCACTCCCTCCCACCCCCCAGCGCCTTAAGACCCTCACAGGTAAGTAGCGCGCTATAAAAGCCCCTGATTGATTGATTGAAAGTGAAGGGCGAGAATGAGGAGTGAGTTGTCTGAATGCAGGGTGCATTCCCAGACACTTTAAGTAACTCAGCATGTTATTTACTGCGCATAGGGTTTCAGATATAAGTTAAACTATTGCTATTATGCAGGGCTTTAAGTGGGATGGAAAAACTGGGGGGGGGTCTCTCAAAGGGGCGTGGCCGATATAATTAAGGGCGTGGCTTAAAATATTTATGCTAAAAATTTGTGCTCAGCATAATGTGCCGCCTGAATGATATTTTGCTGCTTCTGTTATTGCCTCCACATAAGTAACATTAGAACATTGGAATGGTGGGAGCTCCATTGAAAACAATGGAGTAGCTCCGGGCTTATAATGGCTGGTATAAGCCCGGAGCTCCAACATTCCAATGTTTCTTTGTTCACAGCTTTGGCTGTGAACAAAGGCTTCAGGGAGCCTGAGGGGATTTCAATCCCCTCGCGCTTCCTGAAGCCTTTGTTTTATTTGTTAGAACATTCTGCCCTCTAGTGGCAGAATGTTCTAATAGCCTTATAGCCCTTCGTAGCTGGGCTATACCGGCTATTAAAGTCCCACTCCCTTGTTAAAGGCCCTCGCTTTCGGCTTGGGCCTTTAACGCTGGAGCGGGCCTTTAATAGCCGGTATAGCCCGCTACGTCGGGCTATATGGCTATATTACACCTACAACAAGCCAGGACTATTGGCTTTGTCAAAGGTTGCTAGTTGCATAAGATAAATATACTACATGCATACATACAACTATGGCTTTGTTGTATATAATATTGAAAATGCTTTAGTTCTTGTGGGAGAGGCTGTGACGTAATGGCTAGAGCTGCCAACTTTGGCGCTGAGGAAGCAGGTTTGAGTCTCTGCGTCGGCTCAACATCCTGTGTTTCTGGGCAAATCACTTAAGCGTCCGTGCCTACTGAAAAATAAATGAAGATGTCCTTGTTGGTGGTAAAGCACTTCGAGTTTAGCAATACAGAACTGCAAAAAAATAAAAGTTACATCAAAACACTGAACTGCTGCAGAGTTAAGATTTTTTTTTTCAATTCTGAGTGTGAGGGTGAAAATGGAGAGCCCGATAGGGGCCCGTCTCAGCGCCTCCTTTTAAGAACTGCTGCAGCTGAGCACCAGCAAGACCCGGCCCACTTAAAGCCCTGCTTTTATGGCATTAATCAGGGATCGAGGACAGAGGAAATAAATAATGTGCTGATCCTGCAACAAACTTCCAGTTTTATGAATAGGGTTGCCAGTTCATTATTTTGATGTCCCAGATGGCACAAAAATAAGCAGTATTAGCAGTAAATAGCTGTATTTTCATCACTTATCTGTGCATACTTGGAACAGAAAATATAAATAGAAAGCACTTTTAATTGTGTGCTAGGGCTGCCTGAATTATCCATGACTGATAATTAAAGGGAAGAAAGAGTCACATTACAAATGAATACATACTTTTTTATTTATAATAACCCTATAATGGGGCCGATTCCGATCTCGGCCGGTAGGGCTCCGAATAGGATTCGGCTTCACCGGATCCGATTCGGAGCCCTGTTCCCGACCGAACCGTACGCGGGTCCGGCGGCGAGTACGATGCGGGTCGCCGACCGACTCGTCCGGGCGACCCGACCGCTCCGACCGACTCGTACCCGGATCGTGCCGCTCCGACCGACTCGCTCGGACACGATTCGCACAGCGCAATGGAGACGTTTTCCGGCCGGGTAAGTACGATCGCACCTCGACCGCTCCGACCGACTCGCGCCGTCCGACTCGAACTCGCTGTCGGAGCCGTACTTGAGGTCCGTGTCGGACCCCTGTCTGCGCATTCCCGTGCGAGCGCACACAGGGGACCCATGGGTCCCCCTACCTGTGCGTGTACGCCGCGAAGCGCTCGCGGCGTACTCGCTGTAGAGGCGCCCTTGTCCGCCTCGCACCCATTGAGGCAATGGGAGCCCGCGTACGCGTTGTACGACCGGCTCCCATTGAGTTCAATGGGAGTCCGACCGACTCGTGTCGGTGGCATACGAATGCATCGGACTCGTTCGGTCGGACTGCACGAGTCCGATTCGGTCGGAAATCTCTCGGGTCCGGCTCGGTCGGAGAGATTTCCGGCCCGAATCGGAATCGACTCCTTAGTGTCAAGACGTGGGAGTCGATTCCGATTCGGGCCGAAATCTTCCGACCGAGCCGGACCCGGAGAGATTTCCGACCGACCGACTCGTGCAGTCCGACCGAACGAGTCCGATGCATTCGTATGCCACCGGACACGAGTCGGTCGGACTCCCATTGAACTCAATGGGAGCCGGTCGCACTAACGCGTACGCGGGCTCCCATTGCCTCAATGGGTGCGAGGCGAACAAGGGCGCTCTACAGCGAGTACGCCGCGAGCGCTTCGCGGCGTACACGCACAGGTAGGGGGACCCATGGGTCCCCCTGTGTGCGCCGCACGGGTACGCGTACAGGGGTCCGACACGGACTCCCAAGTACGGCTCCGACAGCGAGTTCGAGTCGGACGGCGCGAGTCGGTCGGAGCGGTCGAGGTGCGCATCGTACTTACCCGGCCGGAAAACGTCTCCATTGCGCGGTGCGAATCGTGTCCGAGCGAGTCGGTCGGAGCGGTACGATCCGGGTACGAGTCGGTCGGAGCGGTCGGGTCGCCCGGACGAGTCGGTCGGCGACCCGCATCGTACTCGCCGGCCGGACTCGCGTACGGTTCGGTCGGGAAACAGGGCTCCGAATCGGATCCGGTGAAGCCGAATCCTATTCGGAGCCCTACCGGCCGAGATCGGAATCGGCCCCGTGGTCTTTGCAGGCTCTTTAAACAACACATCCTCTCCCTCCTTATTGTATAAGTATTGTAAGCAGCCGCAGCACCAATGAATATTATAATAAACCCTGGCACCCTTCTAACCTCAGATCCTCTCTCATTTCCAGACTCCGAGCCGACATTCTTCTATTATTCTTTTAAATGATGAATTCAGATTTTCGCTACGCTTGAATGAATTAGTTTTACTGTCTTCTTGTTACTCTCATGTGTTCAATAAAGTTTGTTAAAATAAACTGGATAAGGGCTCTCCTGCAACCAACCTTGTCGCCCTGTCTCCACCTCCTAGGCTGGTTCGGCCAATCAGTCATGGCATTTGGTGTCCAAACAAGCAGCACTGCCCACAGCTCGCTGGTCTTTGTTCTACATGGAGCTGAAAACGAGGGAAATTTGAAGCTGTGAGAATGGAGCTAAAACCGGAGGAATTATACTCTTATTCTCTCTGTGTCTCTTTTGAGAGAAAAACGAAGAAATGTGCAGGGTTTTAAATCAAGTACGTTCGGCAGGATGGGAATTGGTGTAGGAGAGATAGCAAGGAGAGACGCGATGGCCGAGGTGAGTGAAGCCGGTCGATACCAGCCACGAATACAATTAAGCTGGCCAGGCAGGACGTGAAAAAGGGGAGTGCAGTCTATATGCTTTGTTCCTGCAGAGGTTCCAGAAGGATTAGTCCGGAGGGGACATGACCATCCACCAGGATCAGTGAGCCAGTATCTCGTTATCGCTGCAGGGCCGCCTCCGGAGAGTCCTGCCTCAACCTGGGAAATCTATCCTGGGGGGCAAGAGCAGCCAGGAATATCCAAAGCCCAAAGTGGCGGCAGCAGAGCACCTGGGGTCAAGCCACAGTCAGCCAGGGCCCACCAGCACAATACGGAAAGTCTACCCCACGAGCAATCCACCACCGCAGCAAGGGTGCTCTATTTACTTCATCACAACATCACCGCTGGGGCTCCACAGATCACACCGCAGCCTCGGCTAAGGTGTGTCCTTCTATTTAAGGAATTTTAACTGTGCGGAGTGGGACTACATGGGGGCACTCCACTCCAGGACAAAACAGATGCAGCAGGCCCCAGCTCACCCCAGGGAGAACAAACTGGCCTGTGGCTTGTCCAGATGCTGAGATTATGATTCCACTCTGGCCCCCTGCACTACGCTTGGCCCTGAAGGGGCAGTGGCGTAACGAAAGTTGAGGGGGCCCCTCCTGCAAGGTATATGGAGGGGCCCCCACTCCGGCCTGAGTACTGTGCTGAGGGGGCCCCCTGCAGCACAGGCACCCCCACACCACAGGGGCTGCAGGGGTCTGTGTTACGCCCCTGTGAAAGGGGGGGCTACAGAATCCAACAGGATGAGGATAATTCAGGCCCTTTAAGGCCCCATCGTCTCCCGATCTGCTCAGGATACTGGCCCCACATAGGCCCCACCATGCCCCACCTACTCTGGTGGGTCCCCAGGAAAGAGCAGCCAGGCAGAAAGGCAGTAAAGGCCGATGGTGCAGGGAGAGTGGAGACGAGGGCACATCTGCACGCACACCGTACTATCCGAGGCCCTAGGCCAGAGACTGCAGTGGGAGAGTGCCATCCTCCCAGTGATCCAGCGGTGTACTAATAGCAGATACTCCACTACCATATACTCACCTGGGCCCATATAACTACTTCCACAAAACACCAAGTAGACCGCTGGAAACTTTAGTTTATGATTTTCATACTTCAAGATCTAGTTATTTCTTTCCCTAGCTAAACCTTTCACTGATCAATTAGTTCTTTCCTCTGGTCAATGGACCATTAGTTGGAACTAGTTGATGGTGATAATTAACATAACTTATTAAACATTTCTCGATTAAATGAAATAATCACTGACTCTGGAAGTTTTAGAATCTTTATCTAAATTAGTTGCATGTGAACCATCGCAAACGTTTCAGTACAAACACCCTCATTCGCAAGAGTGTCAATTCAATCTAGTTTCAAAAGATAATAGCAATTCAGATCCACACAATAACTATGCTCAGAAAGAAGAGGACAGAGAGAGAAGAACATTTATCAATACGATGAATTTATAATTACCAAGTATGGTGTGAAGACCAACGCCCTGGCCAAAGGGCTGGTAAGGGTCCCCCGGGATAGATCAGGAGACAAAGACTTTAGGACAGGATACTTCACCTCTCTAGATACCGACGACTGCGTCGCACCCCTCTCTGACACTCTCTTCCTCCTCGTGGTTCTTCCGCAATCTTCTGTCTAACCCAAATAAGTTAAATAGATGGTTCTGTATTCGATTTTCTTCATCAGCGTCTCACAGCTTCAGCACCACCCCCAGCACCGACAGCATCCCGAGCTCTGCATCGCCTCAGCTCCAAGCATCTCCTCAACTAACTAAAACTACCTCAATTATACCTTTTCATAAGCATGTACCACCCATTAATGTTTCAATTTCACAAAATACTAACTCTGATTGGACAGGCGAGGGGGGATGATCATCACACCATGCTTACATTTCACTTATTTCATTAAACCATTGTTTCAAACCCCTCCCTCAAACTTTTATTAAATAATTTCCTTTCCCATACATCTCCAAACTTTATTAATACAAAATGTTGCGATATCATGAATAAAGCTCCTTCATATGAAGTCTTCACCCTTATGTTCCCAGGGCACATCTTCGCTGGCCTTGGACGCGTGACAAGTCCTTAGTCATCTTTTCGTATTTTCTCTCTAGTACGCATGCGTGGGGTCAAGTCTCTCAAGTGATATTTTAGTTTCTTTACTCCAGTTGGCCAATTGTCTCCCTTTCTGACTCTTTTGATTTGCACTGCGTTTTCACCTTCTTTATCTCCTTGGAAAGTTCTTTTTATTTCATTTATTCTAGGCACAATCTGTTCTGATTCTCTGTTTTCTGTGCTTGTACCCTCTTTTACTTCCACCTGCTCAGGTCTTACCGTATTGTTTTCTTCTTCTTCCTGAGCTTGTTCTTCTAATTCTATCTGACCTTGTTCAGGTCTTACTTCATATTTTTCTTCTTCTGCCTGAACCTGTTCTTCTAACTCTATCTGATCCTGTTCAGGTCTTAATTCAAACTTTTCTTCTTCTGCCTGAACGTGTTCTTCTATTTTTCCCTCCTCAGGTTCGTGTAAGTCTTTTTTATTTTCCACCTAAGTGTGTTCTTCTTCCCCTGTCTCTTTCTGACTACTTTCCTGTCTTTTCAGTTCTGTTCTTCTTCTTGTTTCAATAACATCATCAATTACTTCAATCACTGGTATCCACTCTTCCTGACTTGTACCTGGCTGTTCGTCATATGGTTGTCTTTCAGAATCTATTACTCTAGATTCTTCAATCTCATAGTTTACAACTCCTGACGCTTCAGCCTGTTCAGTCAGTGGTTGCTCTTGTTGTTCTGATGGGCTCGGAACTCTTCTGGTATGGCTGGCATGAATCCAATTGGGCAAACCTGCACACTTCACTGCTGTGGTAGTGACTAGTATGACTTGCCGCGGTTTGTCCCACCTTGGTGCTAGGCACGACTTTCTTGCGTGTTTCTTCACTAGCACCCAATCTCCAGGATTCAAATCATGCGCTTGGTCTGGCTGTCTTTCGACTGCGTCTTCTCCAACCTGGTGAGAGACAGAACGCATCATTTCAGCCAATCCTTTGCAATAGTCCATTACCAGATCATCAGTTATACTCATTAGTTTATTTCCAGGAATAAATGCCTGTCTCATGGCTCTTCCCATGAGAATCTCATGTGGGCTCATTCCTGTTTTTCTGTCTGGAATACTTCTGAGACCCATCAATACAAGAGGTAATGCATCTGGCCATTTCAGCTTTGTGGATGCACACACCTTTCCCAATCTTGACTTGATTGTGCCATTCATTTGCTCAACAATTCCAGAAGCCTCTGGACGATAAGCACAGTGCAGTTTTTGTTCAATGTTAAATGCAGCACAGATTAATCAAATTATTTCATTATTAAAATGAGGGCCTCTATCTGACTCCAAAGTGACTGGAAAACCAAATCGTGGAACTAACTCCCTCAACAACAATTTTGCAACTGTAAGACTGTCATTTCTTCGAGTGGGATAGGCTTCCACCCATCTTGAGAAAAGGCATACTATGACAAGTATATATTTCAGTCCATTGCATGGGGGCAATTCAATAAAATCTAACTGTAGTCTAGTGAAGGGTCCTTCTGCCTTTCCAATCTTTCCCCAGCTTACCACTGTCTTTCTACCTGGATTTTGCAGCCGACAGGTAAAGCATCTTTGGCAAAGGCTTTCTGCGACTACCCTGAACTTCGGATTGTACCAACTCTGTCTGAATAACCTGATCATTGAGTCTCTCCCTATGTGTGTTGCTCCATGACACACTCTTGCCATTTTTTAAAGCAAACAATCTGGCATGACTGGTCTTCCATCTAAATACACCCATACCTCATCATGTGGTCTCTTTGTACAGGCTGCCTTTATCAAAATTTCCTTTTCCTTTTCCTCAACTTCTTCCTGCAATTGTCTAATCTCATCCCATGTTTCTGGTACTGAGAAAAACATAAGTTGGCATCTGATTTCACCCGTTTCAATTTTTCTGTTTATGGCCACTGTATTTTTGGCACAGTATTTGGCCACTTGATCAGCATAATTATTGCCAGCAGCCACATAGTCATCTTCTGACCGATGTGCAGTGCATTTTACAACTGCTATCTCTTTTGGTAATTGTAATGCTTCCAACAAATCCTTCACATTTTTGCTGTTTCTGATAGGAGATCCTGAAGAGGTCAGAAATCCCCTCTGCATCCAAAGCTGGCCGAAGTCATGCACAACCCCGAACCCATATTGACTGTCCGTAAATATGGTTACTCTCCAATTTTTCCCCTTTTTGCATGCCATTGTTAAGGCAACCAATTCAGCTACTTGTGCAGACTTGACCCCAGGTAAACAGGATGCTTCAATTACCCCAGATATTTTACAAACAGCATATGCAGCACTTAATCCTCCTTCTTGTGTTCTGAGGCAGGAACCATCTACAAATAACTCATGGTCAGCCTCTTTCAAAGGTGTCTTTCTTATGTCCGGCCGGGGCTTCGTACGTAACTCAGTCACGTCCAAACAATCATGATCACTCTCATCTCTCACTTCTTCATCGCAGGGGTCTGGCAGTAGGGTAGCTGGGTTCATAATCGTACACCTTATCACAGTCACATTCTCAGCTCCCACAATCACTCTTTCATACTTAGTCAATCGACTAGGGGTGAGATGTTGTGTTCTTTTTCTTGTCAAAAGAATCTCAACTGAGTGTGGAACAAAAACTTTTACCGGATGTCCCATCACTATCGACTCACTTTCCTCCAGACTCATACAAGTAGCAGCTACTGCTTTTAAGCAGCCAGGCAATGCTGAAGCCACTGGGTCCAATGTAGCTGAAAAATATGCCACTGGACGTCGACTCAATCCATGTCTCTGTGTTAAGATTGAAAGTGCACAATTTTCTCTCTCACAGCAAAACAAAGCAAAGTCTTTTGAATAATCAGGCATACCCAAAGCAGGAGCCTCACACAAACAGTTTCTTAGTTTCACAAATGCCTCTATGCAGTCATCATTCCAATCAATCAGATCTTTTGCTCTTTTCCAGATCATCTGTATTAATGGCTTTGCTAACATCGAAAAACCATTAAGCCATTGCCTTCAGTATCCAACCACTCCTAGAAACATTCTCATTTCTCTTTGAGTCTGTGGCAATTGCATTTCTTTGATTATTTTTATTCTTTCCGGTGTCCCTTTTCTAACTCCTCTTTCTATTTTATGCCCTAAATATCTAACTTCTCGTTGACAGAATTGTAACTTTGACACCTTGTGTCCTCCTTCAGCCAAATGATTCAACAATGCAATTGTGTCTGTGACACAATCTTCTCGTGTTTTTGATGCCACCAATAGGTCATCAATGTACTGGACCAAAACAGATTTTCCAGGCATAACCAATGACTCTAGCCACTTTTTCAAAACCTGATTAAAAATTGAAGGGCTCTCTGTGTACCCTTGAGGAACTCGACACCATGCATAAATATGATCCTCAAACTTTTTTTATTATAACAATTTTATTGAAAACAAAAGGCAGATATAGCAGACATAGCAGAGTCAGCAGTGGCAGGGCAATCAATTTGGTGGTATACATTACCAATAGCATTCAAAAAGAGAGTACACTACACATCTTCTGGATCGAAAGAATGGCATTCATGACCTTGGTTACAGCTTTACAGAGGTTTAAACAATAGGAAACAGATGCATGTTCTTTATACATTGAGGTTATAACAGTGGCCAATCAGTGACTATGACCCCTCTGCCCCATCCTGCATTTCTGTCAAAGTCCTCATCTCCCTTCTCAATTCCACCATGGGGGAAATACATATGTCACCCCGGTATTTATTCCACTTACCCCATTTACTGTCCCATTTTTTGGGGCAGCCTCGCCCTTTGTACACCGTCTTTTCGGCTACCATGGCATGGTCCATGTCGGTCACCCAGTCTCTTACCCGTGGCAGCACCTCCGAACCCCACTTCTGGGTGATATTACACTTTGCAATGATCCACCCCATGGTCGCCCATGTTTGTTCCGTTTGGGTAAGGTCCGTGGCGTCCCAAATATTAAGGAGGCAAGCCTTGGGGGAAGGATGGATGGGCTTACCGCAAGTCTTGGGGATTTGCTGAGTAATGTCTGTCCAGTATTTTTGGATAAGATGGCAGTCCCAGAGCATGTGTAGGAAGGTGCCAGTCTGGTTACAGCATTGTAAACAGAGTGGGTCCGGTTTTCTACCTATCCGGAACAGCAATGTTGCATCAAAGTAGACCCTGTGGAGCACCTTCAGCTGGACCAGTCGGAGTCGTAGTGGAATCGCCACCTCCCTGGGGGAAGCGAGCGCATCCCGCCAGTCATCGTCCTCTATCTCCCCCAGGTCCTGCTCCCAGCTCCCCTTCAGTTTTAGCATTGGGTCCGTTCGGTTGTTGACTAGTTTTTTGTATGTAAGGGAGATTGCTTTACGGTCCATGGGATCTAACAACAGGCGATCCTCCAAGGGGGAGGAGTCCGGCAGGAAGCCTCCCCGGGGAGGGCTGAGTCAATTGCGTGGCCAATTTGTAAATATCTAAAGGTCTCCGAGGGAGCGAGGTGGTATATTTTTTATAGGTCTGGAAACGTGGCCTTTTTCCCCTTGACCCAGAGGTCCCCGAATCTGGATATCCCAATCAGTTCCCACTTGTCAAATCCCGGGCATGTACTAAGGTGTCCTAGGATGTCTGGTTCCCATAATGGAGTGGCCTTAGTGAGACGGTTATGCCACCCCAATTTACGCTGGACTTTGTGCCATACCTCCACCGTACGAGCTTGGGGCCGGTGAGACGCAATTTGCGATGGTTCATATAGAGCGCCCTGTTGTACCCCTCTCCCCAGCAGCCAGAGGTCAGTCCGGAAGTTAGGGTCGTCGTGAGAACCGAATACCCATCTGTTGATGACTGCCAGCTGCGACGCCTGGTAATACAAGCGCAGGTCCGGCAGACCTATACCCCCATCGTACCATCCCATGGTGAGTTTGGTGATGGCGATCCTTGGGGGCCGGCCGTCCCAGAGCAGCTCCCGTACCACCCCTTCAATTTGCGCGAAATAAGAGTCCGGGATCAGGTAAGGAGCGTTCTCCAGGGCATAGAGAAAGCAGGGAGCGCGAGTATTTTAAATAAGGCAGCGCGCCCCAAAAGAGTCAGGGGAAATGACCTCCAATGCGTGACGTCCGACCTCAGACGTTGCAGGGGCTTCTTAAGATTTCGCTCATAAAAAAGCTGCGCGTCGGGAGTGAGAAAGATGCCAAGGTAAGTAAAGCCCCGATCAACCACCGGAATGGCATACCCTCTAGGGCTAGATGGGGTGGTCACCCCACAGGGCATACATTTGAGACTTAGACCAATTGATCTGATAGCCCGAGTGTGCCCCGAATATGTGGAAGATGTGGAGGGCCCGATGCAACGATCGTGTTGGGGAGGCCAGATAGAGTAGGATATCGTCTGCATAGAGCGATATCCAGTCCTCGTGATCATGAGTCCACTTAAGGCCTCTAATTTCGGGGTCTCCTCTCACCCAGACTGCCAAGGGTTCCAACACCATGGCGAAGAGGAGTGGTGATAGTGGGCAGCCTTATCTTGTACCCCGACGAAGGGGAAAGTGGGCCGAGCAGTGGTTATTGACCCGGATGTGCGCCATGGGTTGCCCGTATAGCAACCTGATCCACCGAATCAGCTTTGGGCCCAGACCCATACGGGCCAGTACCGCAAAAAGGTAGTCCCAGTCCACCGTATCGAACGCCATGGTGGCGTTGAGTGACAAGAGGATTGCGTCCTCCTCAAATGTGTCGATCCTACCCAGCACTCCGTGGACACGGCGTAGATTCCTGGCCGTATTCCTGCCAGGCATAAAGCCCGATTGGTCCGGGTGTATCAGGTCGGGCAAGTATGGGAGCAATCGATTGGCCACAAGTTTGGCAAGAATTTTCGCTTCGACCGACAACAGCGAAATAGGACAATAGGATTTGCACTCTTCCGCCGGTTTACCAGGCTTATGGATCTCGACTATAGCTGCATTACAGATATCTGTCGGCAGCAAGCCCCAGTCATAGCATTCGTTGTATAGATTTAAAAGGTGGGGCGCCACCATCCCCGCCATGGGCTTAAGAAGTTCGATGGGCATACCGTTTGGGCCCATCGCTTTGCCCGACCGGACCGCTGAGATTGCTTTTTGAACTTCTTCCACCGACATATCTGCGTCTAGGACCTCCCTGTCTTGCGGTGAGATGCACGCCACTTTGATATTGGCTAGGAGATCCGCCACCCACGCGGACTGCGAGTCCTGTGGGACCCGATAGACTTCTTCAAAATGTGCGGCAAACGCGTCGGCAATCTCCTGGGGGTCTGTGGTCAGCGCGCCGCTCGGGCCCGTTATCGCTTTTACCCATCTTGTTGCCTGCTCCCTCCATTCAAGCCATGCCAAAAGCTTACCCGTGCGTACGCCATGTTCGTAAATATGGTGTCTCGTCGCTAGGGAACGCAGAGTCCAGCAAAAGTTGTTTATAATCATACCTCATTACGCCTATGCGGTGTTGTGTATCTGGATTCGGGTCATGGGCTAGGGCCCCCTCCAGCTGGAGAATGTCGGATTCCAATTCCACCACTCATTTTTTACGTTCGATTTTATGGCCCACCATCATCGACAACGCCCTCCCTTTGATTACCGCGCCATAAGCGCCCCAGAGGGTGACCACCGACCCAACCGACCCCACGTTTTCTGCAAAATAGAAGTCAGTGTCTCGCCTAAGCCCTTCCCTGATATGGGGTATCTTCAATGCCCACGGCTGTATTCTGATTGGGCCAGGGCGCCGGAGTCTCCGTACTCCGAATACCGCCACCAAGGGGGAATGGTCGGATATACCACGAGCCAGGGTCGCCAGCTCCGTGAAGTCGTGTACGTCTTGGGCGTGCATGAACAAGTAGTCCAGCCGGGATTGGCTGCCATGTACTCCCGACTGGTGTGTGTAGTGTGTGTGCAGAGGGTGTGACCAGCGCCATACATCCACGACCCCCAGAGCCTCTGCAAACCCCTGTAGACAGGAACCCTGCGGTGGGTCAGGTCTGGGTGGGAGCCTATCCTGGAGGCCATCCAAAGTAAGGTTAAAGTCCCCCCGTAATATCAGGGAGCCCATCGGCAGGGCCAATACCAGCATCCCTATCTCCTGCAAGGTCGGGCGCTGCAGGCCTGGGGGGGCATATACCGACACCACATTGACCACTCTTCCTTCCCAGAGCCCTGTAGCTGCCGCATATCTACCCTGCACGTCTGTCCATGTATTTTGTAGTACGTATGGGCAGCCCTTGCGCAGGAGTATCCCCGCTCCCCTGGACCCTGTAGTGAACCCTGAATGTACAATCATACGATATCCCTTCCTGTTAAGTGCCAAACACGTATTTTCAATCAAGTGGGTCTCTTGCAGCAGCACTATATCCAGGGCCTGGTGGTGTATATACTGCAGAACTATACCTCGTTTAATTTTATCTCCCAGGCCATTCACATTCCAGGTAGATACTCTAAGTCCCTGTCCAGGAGCCATCGGGACCCATAAAGCGGACCCTCAGCAAGACGCGCCGGACGGCTGCACCCACAACATCACAACCGCTGTCAAAAGTTAATCCAAAGCTGCCCTCTAGACTGTTCCCATCACATGCTATATTACCATTGGCCATCACACCACTGCCACTCAAAACATCAGCGATCTCGGAAATTACTCTGCCCGAAAAGCCCCCCCAACGAAAGAAACCCCAACATTCCCCATCCCTCAAGAACAACACCCCCTCCCTGCATCCCTGCTGGACAGGACTAGAACCGCCCGCCACCCCCAACATGCAGAGTGCATGTCGCCCTCCCATATACAACTCTAGGGAACGTGAGCTACCCCCCTCCCCATCCCTCTACAATCAGTCAGAAGATATGATGTTCCCCCGACCCTTCCTCCCCCCCCCCAAAATAGTGCACAATACTAAAACACCAATTGGGCCCATCACAGATAGTATGTTGCGACCCCTGGCCGGAGCACATCAGTCGCATACCCCATTAAGAAAACAACAATCAACATATGGCTGAAACATGGCAGGCGGACCCAACAATCCCAGTCATAGGTAGGCCCATCGATCGCCAGGAGCAGTCCCCCGGACCGTGGTCAGTGAGCGCACCCATAGATCCGGCATCTCCTCGTCCCCCACCCAAGCAGCGCCCCAGCAATCCCACCATCAGGAGGCCATGTGATCGAGGCCCCTCGTGGGAAAGTTCCAGGAAACCCCAGGGGGCCAGGACCAACCCTTTGCAGTCTTACCACACCACAGCTCAACTTCCACCAGTATGTCCCTAGGAGTCAGTGTCCGAGTGTGAGGGAGAGCACCTCTGTTGCCGCCAGTCTGGCACGTCGTCAGCCGCCGAGCTCACCGCCCTTCTCTTCCTCTCGACCGTGCGCCAGCCCTCCAGCCAATCCCAGGCATCTTCCAGGCGGGTGAAGAACCACGTTTTCCCATTGGCCTCCACTCTCAATTTAGCTGGAAACATCATGGTGTATTTGACTTCTTGTTCTCGAAGGGCTCTTTTCACGTCCAAGAAGCTGCGGCGCGGTTTTTGTACACGCAGAGTGAAGTCCGGGAAGAACATGATCTTACTATTCTCGAGGGTAAGCGGTGGGGCAACTCTCGCCGTCTGGAGTATTATATCCCGGTCCCGGAAGTTGAATACTCGGGCCAGGAGAGGACGGGGGGGCGCACCAAGCTTAGGGCGGCCTCATGGGACCCGATGGGCCCTTTCGATTGTGAAACCTTTGGAGAGGCCCCGTGGCTGAAGATGTTTAAGAACCAGGTCCTCAACGAAAAGGTCCGCCGCCTGTCCTTCTGCGCGTTCCGGGACCCCGATAATGCGGACGTTGTTGCGCCGCATTCTCCCTTCGTAGTCGTCCAACTGCATGGCCATTGCCTCGTGGGAGGCTCGCAAGTCGGTGACTTGGGTCTTGAGCAGCGCGGTTACACTGACCAGTTCCTTTGTCGTGTGCTCAACTGTGGCCACCCTTTCTACCACCTTTTTGATGTCTTCCCGGATCAACGCCACGTCTGTGGCGACTGTGTCGATTCTCACCTCGAGGGAGGTACGTATCGCCGTGATGATGATCCTCAAACTTAAACGTAAAAAGATACTGGCTGTCTGGGTGCAAAGGAATAGAAAAGAACGCTTGGCATAAATCAATTACTGTAAACCAACCTGCATTCCAGGGTATCTGATAAAGGATCACTGCTGGATTTGGCACTATTGGACAACATGGCACTACAATTTTATTTATTTTCCGTAAATCTTGCACTATTCTGTACTTTCCGCTAGGCTTTTTCAGTCCCATTATTGGCGAATTGCAGGGACTACCCATCACTTCTTTTAAAATACCTTGTTTAACCATTCGTTCAATCTCTGGAATAATTCCTGCTTTTACTTCTGGACTCATCTTGTACTGTCGGGTGTTTGGATACACTGCACCTTCTTTCACTGTCACTTTAACTGGGTCTATATTCGTCATTAGCCCAATGTCTTTTCCTGTAAAATCCCACACCTCTGGATTAACTGTGGTTCTCAACTCTTCTGGTAATTCATTCTCAGTTATTAATGAAAACATTTCATCTACTTCTGTTCCCTGTTTGGCCAGCATCATCTTCTATACCACGTCTTCATCAGGGGTTTGGAAAGCGACACCATCCGGTGTACAATAGGTCGTGCAATTCATCTTGCACAAAAGATCTCTTCCCAACAGATTTACAGGACTGGAATCACAAACTACGAACCGATGCATTTCCTTAAAATTTCCAATGTGCACCTCCATTGGTTTGGTGATTGGGGTTCTAATCTGTTGGTTTGACACACCTACGACTTGGATTGATTCTCCCGAGAGGGGTAGGTTTGGGATGTCTGCTGTTCTCACAGTAGACCTGGTAGCACCAATATCCAATAGGAAAGTAATGTCTTTACCTTCTACTCTCCCATCAACAAATGGACCTGACTGATCTACCGGCAAGGATGCGCCAAGCACGCACTCCTCTTCCTCCCCCCTCAGGCACCGTCATTGTGCGACATCTGAATGTTCTTCATCATTCTGTAAAAAATATTGTGTAATTGTTCTATTATTCTTACCACTTTCTGTTTCTTTAGGAGGAATTTTCCCTTTCAAATACGTAATCACTTGGTGATACTTTTTCATCACCTCCTCCGAGGGTGCTCCTGTCTTTGCGTCTCTAGCATATTCCTCATTAGGCCAATCAACTGTAATTTTACATTCTGTCCATAAATCAGCAGGTACCACTATATCAGATAGACCATCCAAGTCTTTCAATAAAACCTTTGAAACCTTCACAAATCTCTCTACCTGTTTGTACCATTCAACTGGTTTTTCTCTCAGCTTTGGAAAATCATTTGTAAATGACAAAATATCTTGTCTACTCCAAGGAACATGAACATATCCACCTCCAGGAACCTCTCTCATTGGACACAATTTTTCCACCTTGCTTGATTCTCTTACTGGAAATGCAGCTGCTGCTTCTCTCGCTTATACTTCCTCTTTCTTTCTTATCCATCTAATTCTCCAATTATCAATGTCTCCCCATTTTCGCAAAATGTTCATTAACTCCTTTATCTGTAGTCTCTTTCCAGAAGCATTTACACTTTCTAAATCTTTATCAGTAAAGTCCACTCAATATGGTTTTTGTAACAACTTTGATTTCCCTATGTCTATTCCAATCTCTGAAGCAACTTCAGTCAATCTCTCATGAAATACTCTTGCTCTCCTGGTTATACTCTTACATAAAAATAACAACTCCTCATCATTATAAGCGTTCATTCTTTCTGTACCCACACATCCTGTCGTCATCTCTTCCAATTCCACTTTCAATCTGCTGATATCTAAAATTCTTGGTGTTGGGTTCTGATTATCTCTTTCCTGTGCCCATCTTTCTATTTCTTCAGAGGTAACTACTGTTGCGCCTCCAGTCCCAGTATGAACCAAAAGTCTTCTTTCTCTCAAATTCATGGGCGTAACTCTCTTTGGAGTTTCCGTCAAAGGTTCCACATTTGGGAGATCCATTAATGAAATAATTGACTCACTTTCGCTAACCTGATCATCTGTAATTATTATTTCTTTTCTAGGACTATTTAATGGAATTGTCACAGATTGTGGTTTCTGGCAAATCTTATTATCTCCATACAATGGGATTACCGGACCAATGGTCACTGGCACCGTCAAAGCTTCAGTATTCAAATTTAATTGACTTATCTTTTGAACTAGTTCTTCTCTAGTTTTATTCAAAGCATCTCTTTCATTATCCTGCAACACTCTGTTGTATGACGTCTCATGTAAAATCTGTGGGGTTAATGGCATTCCCATTACTGGTGCACTTGGGGTAACCTTACTAGCTGCTTCTTGATACGGTGGTGGATTTTTAATCAAAATATCCTCTAACAACTCGTCATCTGATTCTCCATATCCTGCTGAGTTCATGTGTTTCGTTTTCTCCTTACACTTTCCTCCAGACTGTTCCTCAGCCATCAACACTGGATATAAACCTTCTGATGGAAACAGACATAATATCGAATTTTTAATATCGAATTGCCAAAATATCGGGTTTTTAATATAGAATGGACTGAATATCGAATTGCCAAAATATAGTGGTTAAGAATATCGAAATTCAGGTAAGAAATATCGATTGTCAAAATATCGACAGTCATAATATAGTTGTTAAAAATATCGAATTTTTTTATAGTGTTTTAAGTGTTAGTATATGTGTTAAAAGTATGTATTATTTTTGTAATGTATGTTTTAATTTTTTTAAAGTAATGAATTTTATGTTATTTAATTTTTGCGTAATTTAATTCGGTAGCGGGTTGTGGGTTTATAGGGGAATAGGGTGGGAAGTAATTTAATTATAGTAAATTAAATATAAATTTTTAGGAATTATTAATTATATTTAATTTAATTTTGCGTTTTAGTTCTGTAGCGGGTTGTGGGTTTATAGGGGAATAGGGTGGGAAGTAATTTAAATGTAATTAAGTAATTATTTAATTTTATTTATTGGTATTGATAAATAATTCATTGTTAATTAATTATTAATTGGTAATTAATTTCTATTAATTGGTAATTACTTTTTAATAATTTTTTAATTGATAATTATATTAATTGTATTAATTTATTATTCAGAGCGGGTTGTGGGTTTATTGGGGAATAGGGTGGGAAGTAATGTAATTGTAATAGTCATTATTTATTTTTATTTATTGGTATTGATTATTAATTTATTGTTAATTAATTCTTATTTGGTAATTAATTTGTATTAATTGGTAATTAATTTTTATTAATTGGTAATTATTTTTTATTAATTTTTTAATTGATAATTATGTTAATTGTATTAATGTATTCTTTGTAGCGGGTTGTGGGTTTATAGAGGAATAGGGTGGGAAGTAATTTAATTGTAATTAATTAATTATTGAAAATATTTTGGTGTATTGATAATTAATTTACTGTCAATTAATTATTACTTGGTATTTATTTATTTATTATTTTTTGGTATTGAAAATTAATTCTTTGTTAATTAATAATTAATAGGTAATTAATTTTTAAGAAATAATATTTATTGGTATTTAGAATTAATTATTAAATATTTTGTAATTGGTAAGTAATTTTAATAAATTTTTTATTGGTATTGATAATTATTTTATTTTTATTAAAATATTAAATAATTATTTTCCCTACTGTTGCACTCTCTGGAGTGGGAATAGTAATTTTTACCCCTACGCTATCCAACGCTTTCCCTACTGTTGCACTCACTGGAGTGGGATTAGCAATTTTTACCCCTACGCTATCCAACTCTTTCCCTACTGTTGCACTCTCGAGTGGGAATAGTAATTTATACCCCTACGCTATCCAACGCTTTCCCTACTGTTGCACTCTCTGGAGTGGGAATAGTAATTTTTACCCCTACGCTATCCAACGCTTTCCCTACTGTTGCACTCTCTGGAGTGGGAATAGTAATTTTTACCCTCCCGCTATCCAACGCTTTCCCTACTGTTGCACTCACTGGAGTGGGAATAGTAATTTTACCCTCCCGCTATCCAACGCTTTCCCTACTGTTGCACTCTCTGGAGTGAGAATAGTAATTTTTACCCTCCCGCTATCCAACGCTTTCCCTACTGTTGCACTCTCTGGAGTGGGAATAGTAATTTTTACCCCTACGCTATCCAACGTTTTCCCTACTGTTGCACTCTCTGGAGTGGGAATAGTAATTTTTACCCTCACGCTATCCAACGCTTTCCCTACTGTTGCACTCACTGGAGTGGGAATAATAATTTTTATCCTCCCGCTATCCAATGCTTTCCCTACTGTTGCACTCACTGGAGTGGGAATAGTAATTTTTACCCTCCCGCTATCCAACGCTTTCCCTACTGTTGCACTCACTGGAGTGGGAATAGTAATTTTTACCCTCCCGCTATCCAATGCTTTCCCTACTGTTGCACTCACTGGAGTGGTAATAGTAAATTTGACCCTCCCGCTATCCTACGCTAAAAATATTGAATATTTTTTATAAGTATTACGTTAATATATATATGTATTAAAAAATAAAAATGTATGTTTATTTTTTTTAACTTACATTAATTATTTATTAATTTTAAAGTTATTTAAGTATTTTTAAGTATGTTTTAGTTAATTATATATAGTATTTCATTAATTTTACATTACTTTTAAGATATTTAAAAAATTCGATATTTTGACTGACTATATTTTTTACAACTATATTTTGGATTCAATATTTTTGTACTTACCTGTTTGTAGATAGGGATTCGATATTTGGGCATTCTATATTTTTACCTCGATATTTTTGTAGGTCGATATTCTTCTCATCGATATTCTGTCAGTGATCCCCTTCTGATACCATAGCTCTCCTCCATTGTTTCATCTGCCCTTCGCGTGACTCATGCAAGTGTCTCGGAAAGAATCCTCTATACCTTCCACCTCTGCATTTCTCTCGTTCGTATGACTCAGTCTCCCATTCTTCCAAAACCTCATATTGAGTTAACCTAGGTCTAGGTTCTAAATCATTCATTTTCAATCTCAAATTCTGAAGAATCCTCCCATTAAACGTACCATCTTTAGGAAATGCTAACACTCCATCATCCTTTGTATATTCTATCCAATTTTCCAACCATACGCAGGTATGATATCCTCTTTCCATCATCATAAAAGATGCTGGTGTCTTCGGTGGCGGAATAGGAATTCCCTCTCTAGTCAAAACAGGCTTATCATTTACAAAGAAATTCCTAATTTTCTTTAAAAATGACTTTTTTTTTTTCTCTCCCTACATCCTTCAGGAACAATGTAGGAAATTGTATTCTGCAAACCCTTGAAATCTTCTACCTGTACGTCTTGCACTAACAGGCAAATCAAAATCCTGCATACAATCTTTCTCTCCACCAATCCTAGCGCAGCTTCTAACTAGCTATCCAATGAAATCAGGCTCACGCTCGTGATCTGACCAATGCCAGTGCAGCCTTTTTCTTGACGTCAGTTCTGCTCCTTGCTACTGACCCCTCCTTTACAAAGCTGCTCCAGTCACGCGCCCGCTGTTTCTACCAATCCCAGCGCGGCTCACTGTGACGTCAGTACCACTCCGGCAACTGACCCTCCCTTCACAAGTTAATGTAAAAACTTTTATTTCTCGATATTTTCTTTAAAATTCTTTGTTATTAACGACATAAAAACATTTGCTACTCTGTCTGTTCCACTAAATCAAAGGATAGCTTATTTCTTTCTACCACGAGTAAAACCTTCATATAAGCTCCAGAGAACCTGCTAGTCCTCCGGTGTCACCCGTTTGGGAAATTTGAGACCAAAGTTTCACCAGCGAACTCCTTTTGCTGTCAATCTAGCTTGGAAGAACCTGCTACTCCTTCAGGGTTACCCTTTCTAGGTGATATAATGCCTAAAGTTTCACTAGCGAACTCTTTGCTATCAATCACTTTCACTTTTACACAGAAAATAGTCCCTACTTTAACACTGCCAGCCCTACCTAGCTTCTCAGTGTTATTCCAACAGACGAGTAACCTCACTGCAGTGTGGTTTCTATCGCCACCCGCTATTCATTCCCTGGGAATTTTCCAGACAACATAAAACAAGGACGCTAACTCTTTTTGTTAAAACATAAATCAATAATCAATAATCTATACTTATCACCAAACTAGTCAATAATAACCATCCATTACCAGCACCAACTCCCGCAATACCGCAGGGCACAATAAGGCACATGGAGCACTCACCATCGGTGCCGCCCCATGTCAGAAATCCTTTGCGGCAGCCCCAAGGAGTCTGCGACCCGAGGCGCGGTGAGTGGTCATCTTCTTATCGTGTCAGCCCAGCCAGCAGCATCCGGTAGCAGCAATGACAGTATCCAGTCGTCAACAAGCCCGAAGTTGTAGCTCGGGCCCAGCCACCTAAAATTGTTCACCACTGGCATAAATGTATTCAGAACGGCATCAGAGGGCTATGCTGTTACACGTACACCTCAATGCCGCCACTAAATGCTGATAATCACCAGATAAAGATTCTGGCCGACAGAGCCTCCTCAGGAGGTGGCCATCTTGCGGCCGGGCTAGCTCTGCCCCCGGCAATCCCATTTTGTTACTATGCAATTCCATGCCCTTACGTTTGTCACTAATCTTTTGAACCAACGCTGAAATTCATTTGGTGTCTTAGCACACCACCCAGACAACACTGAACTGTGTGGCACAGCAACTGCTTCCTCTGAGGTTGGTTTCCATATACCCTTTACACTTTCCTGCACTTCTTTACAAACAATGTGCATAACACTTTGATCATAGGTCCACCTATCTAGCAAGGTTTCAAATCTGCAATTTACTACCAAAAGCTCAATGCAGGAAGAAATGGACTGGATCTAGAAAGAAAGACAAGCCCATGCTTTTAAGGCCGCCTAGGTCACCCTGTTGAAAGAGGCCACCATGGAGTACTTTGATCACAGCAGGGCTACTGAGATGGTGGTTAATGCCAGCCCATGTGACTTTCAGGGGTCATTCAAGCGTGTACTACCCTTGAGATGATGTTAGCACCTTATGGCATTCCTGATGAAGTAAAGTCTGACAAAGGACACCCCTTCTAGGGGTCAGATTTTCAGGAATATCTCGACAATCCCAATATCAGATACAAGAAAGTGACACCTAGATGGACATAAGTAAATAAACATTTTGAGTGATTCAGGCAAACCTTGCAGGAAACTATTAACATTGCTGATGATTCAGCATGTCTTTTGGACTTATGTGACTGACTCTTATTGGGCTACTCTCTGTGCCCCTGATTCCATGCATTTTAGTCAACATATTGAGGACATTACCCTTGTGGAACCAGGGTGGGCATAACCTATTGCAACATCTGCCATAACAGAGTAAAGAGAAAAAGGAATAATGACCAAGGGGTCGATTCCGATTCGGGCCGGAAAAAGCACCGACCGACTCGGATCCGGAAAAAATACCGACCGACACGTACCCGTGGCGCACGACACGCCAAGTACGATGCAAGGCGCGAAAAATCCGACCGACACGTACCGAAACCAAGTCGACCGACCGAGCCGCACGGAAAACAGCAATCCGGCCGGAAAAACACGCGAATCCAACCGACCGACACGCACCCGGAACAAATCCGACCGAAACGTACACGCAAACTCCAAAACGCAAAGTACGATGCAAGGCGCGAAAACCACGACCGAGTCGGACGGAGGACAAGCCGTACGACCGACACGCATACAAAACCGAGCCGAAGCAACACAATACACCGCGACCGACGCGTACGCAGCATAGAAAACTGCACAAACACAGCGTGAACGAAACGGAGAACACCGTACGAGACCAATGCAGGGTCCGACTCGGTCACAAGAACGTTTCCAACATACACAAACAGCACAAAGGAAAAATCACCCAAAAAAGGCCAAACAAGCAATTACCAAGCCAATAAATACTGGGGGGTGGGGACAGAGAACAAAGACACACCCACAACTCCACCTATATAAAGGACACAAATCACTACCATGAGCCCTTGCAAATGCCATTCCACTGCCAGCACCCAAGAGAAAGCAACCACACACCCACAGCTCATCCCTCACACAAGCCACACACCATCAGCACACCAACAAATACCTACCTCACATACACCCAGCAAAACACACACTCACACACCCTCACCTGCACACCAACACACACATCACCCACCATCACCACCCATCACCATGCCCCCCAAGAAGAATCCCAAGTTCCTAGATAGTGAATTCGAAGTCATGGTAGACGAGATCCTCAGGGTGGAGCCACAGCTGTTTGGCACACTGGTCCAACAGACCCCCATGTCGCAGAAAACCAAGATGTGGGAGAGGATCATCAACAGGGTGAACGCCCAATCACCATGTCGGCGCACAAAGACCGACATCCAGAACAGGTGGTATGACGTGCACAGGAGGGTACGGAAAATGCTGACGAAAGACTACATCAACAGCCAACACACCGGCAGTAGCCCTCCTGCCAAGCCAATATACGTCAGGCCCTGGGAGGAGAAGGTGCGGGCCATCCTTCCGCCAGTGAGCGTATATGGACTAGAGGACATCCCAGAGCCTGGTGAGTACACAACAAATGTACACAATATACTGCCACAAAACACACACATCACTGTCAAGGGGAGAGTCAAACCATGCACTCATAGCAATTACACAGCAACCAGAACAGAATCATCCCAAAATGTGTATGTCAGTCAGATAAACACAACACATGCCATCCAAAAAGTCACATCCAACTGTGCCAACACATGTACAAACACAACTACAACTACAGCTAGGCAGTGGCACAAATAGAACTAACAAACACATCCACACATGTAGCCACCACAACAACACCAACACACAGTGAAGACCACTCAAAGGAAGGAATTCTGTGTATGCTGGCCAAGTCAGTGTAGCCAATAGCATCATGGGAGTCGCAGTCACACATATTGGCCCCCCCACAACTGTTCCATCAACACCACCATGAACCATGCGCACATCACAGGGAGTGGAGAAGGACTCACAATATGGCTGACACTGGCTACTGCTGTGGGGAGCACAAGGCCCTGCTGGCAACTGTGCACCAACAAACAGCAGGACACCACTGACTGACATCCTGAGAGACAACTTACACTCCCTGCAATGCAAGCACGTTCCATGGTGGGATATCTGGCTAGCTGGGTGGGAAGGGGGACTTGCAGCACTGACCATAGTCACAAGCACCTCCCCTCACACACCCCCCATCACAAACTCCACAGAACCCACCTGGTAGAATGCAATGCCCCCATCCTAACACAAGATCCCACAAAGAACCACCACCCTGGGTTATGTTGTGTGAAGCACAGGGACACTCTTGGGACTCTTAGCCAAACAACTGCCACGACAACACTCCCAGCCATCCTGTCAGCACAGCCAGCCCACCCCACAGGGAAGCAGAATCAAAAGGAAGGAAGCATGGGCATGCTGGGAAGGGGGGTGGAGGCAATAGCATGATGGGAGTCATAGTCACTGATATTGGTCACCCCCACAACTGGCCCATCAACACCACCCTGAACCATGCTCACATCACAGGAGGTGGAGAAGGACTCACAAGATGGCTGACACTGGCTACTGCTGTGGGGAGCACAAGGCCCTGCTGGCAACTGTGCACCAACAAACAGCAGGACACCACTGACTGACATCCTGAGAGACAACTTACACTCCCTGCAATGCAAGCACGTTCCATGGTGGGATAACTGGCTGGCTGGCTGGGTGGGAAGGAGGACTTGCAGCACTAACCATAGTCACAAGCACCTCCCCTCACACACACCCCAACACAAACTCCACAGTACCCACCTGGTAGAATGCAATGCCCCCATCCTAACACAAGATCCCACAAAGAACCACCACCCTGGGTTATGTTGTGTGAAGCACAGGGACACTCTTGGGACTCTTAGCCAAACAACTGCCAGGACAACACTCCCAGCCATCCTGTCAGCACAGCCAGCCCACCCCACAGGGAAGCAGAATCAAAAGGAAGGAAGCATGGGCATGCTGGGAAGGGGGTGGAGGCAATAGCATGATGGGAGTCGTAGTCACTGATATTGGTCACCCCCACAACTGGCCCATCAACACCACCCTGAACCATGCTCACATCACAGGAAGTGGAGAAGGACTCACAAGATGGCTGACACTGGCTACTGCTGTGGGGAGCACAAGGCCCTGCTGGCAACTGTGCACCAACAAACAGCAGGACACCACTGACTGACATCCTGAGAGACAACTTACACTCCCTGCAATGCAAGCACGTTCCATGGTGGGATAACTGGCTGGCTGGCTGGGTGGGAAGGAGGACTTGCAGCACTAACCATAGTCACAAGCACCTCCCCTCACACACACCCCAACACAAACTCCACAGTACCCACCTGGTAGAATGCAATGCCCCCCATCCTAACACAAGATCCCACAAAGAACCACCACCCTGGGTTATGTTGTGTGAAGCACAGGGCCACTCTTGGGACTCTTAGCCAAACAACTGCCAGGACAACACTCCCAGCCATCCAGTCAGCACAGCCAGCCCACCCCACAGGGAAGCAGAGTCAAAGGAAGGAAGCATGGGCATGCTGGGAAGGGGGAGGAGGCAATAGCATGATGGGAGTCGTAGTCACAGCTCTACATCCCCCACCACATGGCCCAGCAAGCTCACACTCACGCATGCACATCCCACAGAGAGTGGAAAGGCCCATCAAAGATGTCTGACACTGTTGCTGTGTCGTGGGGAGCACAAGGGCATGCTGGGTACTGCACACCAACCAACAGCAGGACACCACTGTCAGCCATCTTGCCATTGCTCTCACACCCACACACACTGAACTCCACACAAATGCAAGTAAGTATGGGAATGCTGGGAAGTGGGGTGGAGGCAATGGCATGATGGGAGTCGTAGTCACAGACATAGCTCACCCCCACAACTGTCCCATCAACACCACCCTGAACCATGCTCACATCACAGGGAGTGGAGAAGGACTCACAAGATGGCTGACACTGGCTACTGCTGTGGGGAGCACAAGGCCCTGCTGGCAAATGTGCACCAACAAACAGCAAGACACCACTGACTGACATCCTGAGAGACAACTTACACTCCCTGCAATGCAAGCACAGTCCATGGTGGGATATCTGGCTAGCTGGGTTGGAAGGGGGACTTGCAGCACTGACCATAGTCACAAGCACCTCCCCTCACACCCCCCCCAACACAAACTCCACAGAACCCACCTGGTAGAATGCAATGCCCCCATCCTAACACAAGATCCCACAAAGAACCACCACCCTGGGTTATGTTGTGTGAAGCACAGGGACACTCTTGGGACCTCTAGCGAAACAACTGCCAGGACAACACTCCCAGCCATCCTGTCAGCACAGCCAGCCCACCCCACAGGGAAGCAGAGTCAAAAGGAAGGAAGCATGGGCATGCTGGGAAGGGGGAGGAGGCAATAGCATGATGGGAGTCGTAGTCACAGCTCTACATCCCCCACCACATGGCCCAGCAAGCTCACACTCACGCATGCACATCCCACAGAGAGTGGAAAGGCCCATCAAAGATGTCTGACACTGTTGCTGTGTCGTGGGGAGCACAAGGGCATGCTGGGTACTGCACACCAACAAACAGCAGGACACCACTGACTGACATCCTGAGAGACAACTTACACTCCCTGCAACGCAAGCACGTTCCATGGTGGGATAACTGACTGGCTGGGTGGGTGGGAAGGAGGGCCGGCTGTCAACCAAACACAACCAATGCAGACCATGTTCACACCCCAGAAAATACATAGAAATGCCCAAATAATGCAGGACAATGTGCCACACCAATATCAACCCCTGACTGTGACGACTTAGGACAATGCAATGTACAGGCCCGCACCCAGAGGCACAGTCACAACTGTCATGTGTGTCAACCATTGATGCCTGCAGAAACATGACATACATTGTTTGTGTCTCCCAAAAACAGGTGATGATGGGGACACAGCAGCAGACGCTGAGGAGTCCCAGTCCCAGGCTCAAGAGGATGCCGAGCTCACTGGCGTCGTACAGCCTCTGTCCTCCTCGGACGATGAAGAACAACCTGGCACATCCGGTGCAAGTCAACATGCAGCACCAGCAGGACCACCAGCTGCAGCACCAGCAGGACCACCAGCTGCACCCCCTGCACCCACCCCTACAACGACTGTCACCACGAATACCATCCCTGCCGACATGGACAGAATAAGGAGCAACACCAGCACAGTGACCCTGGACCAACCTGGGGCCATGGACACTACCACCACCACCAACCCCCAAGGTGGACCAGGGTTATCTGTGCGTGCCACTGCACACACTGCACATGTCAGCAGGGGTGGTGGGAGGGGTGGGAGACAGAGGTCGCTGCTTGCAGACATTGCTGGTGTGCATGACGACCCACAACTGGTACGCATAGCTGATGCGTACCAGTCCAGCACCGGAGAGCTCAGCCAGGTAGTGGGGCTCCTCAGAGACATTAAACAGCAGCAGGCTGCCCATCATGCCCGCTTGGACTCCCACATGTCCCACGTGGAGTCACACATGTCCCGTGTGGACTCACACATGTCCCGCGTGGAGTCCAAGTGGGATGCACTGCATGAGATGACGGCGGTGCACAGGGACATTTTACAATGCCTCCGCCAGATGAACAGCAACCAGTCCACACCTCCCTGTGTGCCAACAACATCTGGTGCCGAACAAACTGCAACTGCCACAGGGAGGGAGGAGTACTCTGGCGGAGTGTCCCCTGCACCGCAGCAGCCTGCACTTGAGGGCCCCCCCCAAGAAGAGGGGTCGTCCGAGGAGGGAAAAGTGAGAGGCCGATGGCCAAGCGCAACTCCCAGGAAGCCTGAACCTGTTCTGGATGTTCGCCTTTGTGCACAGACTGTTCACCCTGTTGACGGCAACACTACTCCCACACATTGCATGGGGAGTACAAGTTGGACCAATGTGTCAGGCAACTGTGGCCCCGATACTGGGGATCCTGTATACCCGGACTTTCTATTCACCTAGGAACTTGGGATTGCAAGATTCATGTACAGCACAACCCATCCTATGCACTATTAACACAAATGTATCACAATAAACACACTAATACACCATACTTGCCTCTGTCGTGATTCCAACGTGGGTGCTGTTATGGGGATGATGAACTGCAAAATTACACTGTGTATGCGAACAGCAACAGCAAGGACAACACAGGCATGTGAGTACAGGCAACGTGACACACATGAGGGAGACACACCACCAGGGCTACACGACACATACACACCTAGGCCATCTGACTCATTGCCTACACTGATGTCGCCAGGGAAGACGGTGCAATGCACAGACACCACACCCATTCCCAGTTGTAGTCAAGTAGCCCACAGGTGCAGTAAGCAAATGGCAGTCAAATGTGTGACCACAGATAACGCACATCACAAAGTGAAGCACAGGTTTATTACACAGTTGCAACATGCCGTAACCACTACAGATGCAAGGTAACCCCACCTGGCAGCGGGCACACAGTCAACAACTGTAGACGGAAGGAAGTCCATGGGTGTGGCGCACATCACCTGTAGGGACACAACAGCTACCAGCCTGACACGTCTTATCCTCGACATCCCCCGACGCAGCCACATCACACCCCACCTGAGAGACCTGCACTGGCTCCCTGTCAACAAGAGGATAACCTTCAAGCTCCTCACCCACGCACACAAAGCACTCCACAACTCCGGACCTGCCTACCTCAACAGACGACTCAGCTTCTACACCCCCACCCGCCAGCTCCGCTCGACCAGCCTCACCCTCGCCACAGTCCCCCGCATCCGGAAAACGACCGCCGGCGGCAGATCCTTCTCCCACCTCGCCGCCAAGACCTGGAACACCCTTCCCACCAACCTCCGACAGACCCAAGACCTACTGGCCTTCAGAAGACTCCTCAAGACCTGGCTCTTCGATCAGTAGCAGCACCACCCCCCTCTTCCCCCAGCGCCTTGAGACCCTCGCGGGTATGTAGTGCGCTTTATAAGTGACATGATTGATTGATTGATTGAGCCTGGATGTGCAATCACGTCGTCGGTGGACACAGTTGACCAAACGAATCTGAAAGTACCCTGTGAAGGACAGAAATGACACACAGTCAAAAGCAATGGAGTACAGGACAGAACAGCAAAACTCATGCACAATACATGTTACAAGATACCCACCCAGAACCAAGTTAGCATGTCAACACTGTTGGGGAGTACAGCCCACCTGTCACCACACATCGCAACACACATCCAGTCAAGTAGCCCATGGACACACTCCAACAGCACCAGAGCACCACCCACACATCATGCCAACTCACATCATTGACATGACACCTCAGGATACTCACATTCAGCTAAAGAAGTTGGTGATGAGCTGTGTGCGGACATCACCATCACCATCATCATCATCATCGTCACTGGCATCGTGGTCCAGGCCAGGATCCTCCACAGGTGGCGGACGTTGGTCATTGTCATCCTGGATGAGAGGCAACTCCTTCCGCACTGCCAGGTTGTGGAGCATGCAGCAGACGATGATAATCTTGCACACTTTCGCAGGGGCATATGGGAGGGACCCTCCGGTCTTGTCCAGGCAGCGGAAGCGTCTCTTCAGGAGACCAAAGGTCCGCTCAATCACTCTCCTGGTCCGACCATGTGCCTCATTGTAGCGCCTCTGGGCTGGTGTCACAGGGTTCCTGAGGGGTGTCAGCAACCACGGCATGTTGGGGTATCCCGAGTCACCTACGGACAGACAAGTGCACATTAGCTGACTTGGAAAAGTGGGCGGAATACTACTGATCAGATCACACACAATGGCACAACGTCAGTACACACCGACAAGCCAGACACGCTGGTTCTGCATCTGTGCCATCATCCTGGGGATGCGACTACTCCTCATCACAAAGGCATCGTGTGCTGAACCAGGGAAACGGGCACACACGTGTGTGATGGTCATGTCTGCAAGACACACCACCAGTGCATTGACCGAGTGGTAGTGCTTGCAGTTCCTGTAGGCCTGCTCCTGGGCCTGTGGTGGTACCAAAGCCACATGTGTCCCATCAATGGAGCCAATTACATGCGGCATCCTCCCCAGGGCATAAAAGTCACTCTTCACGTCAGTGAGTCGTCGCAGTCTAGGGAAATAGATGTACCGGTTCAGGAAGAGCAACATTGCCGCCAAAACATCGCGGAGCACACGGCTGAACATGGTCTGTGACATCCCACCAGCAGTCGCCACAGTATGTTGGAAGGTACCACTGGCAAAGAAGTGTAGGGCTGCCATCACCTTCACCTTGGGGGTCAGCGCTGTAGGATACGGCCGGCCAGGCTGCAAATGTGGGGACAACTGCACTGCCAAATCCTCAATCAGCTGCCTGGTGAATCGGTACCGTCGGATGCTGTCCCGTTCCACCATCGTTGCCAGGTCTGGGAATGGCCGATGGACAGCAGGAGCCCTGCAGTGCAGAGGAGAAGTAAGCAAGATTGTCAGTCACCCCACATATGCGGCATTGAACACACTCAAGATCCCAACATACATCATTATGAGGCACAACTACATGAAGTGTGCAGTACCGGAAGGACATGTATGGTACATACATGGCCAACATCTGTCAACACGGTCCAACAGGTGGCATCAATTAGTCCCAGGTTGGCCCATTGGATATCATGAGGCCGTGTCACAGTTCCCATCTCCTGCTGCCGTGTCACAATAACCCCCCACAGTGACATGTGAGGACAGATGTGCCCCAGGCACCACAGCTCAACGACAGGTACATTCCCAGGGACCCTGTAATTCCACATGGACACTGGCATTACATGGAGTATCATGTATACACCACAGCAAAACAACCATGACCCCCACAGGTAGTGGCCCCACTTGCCACGGCAGGACAGACATGGACGTCTGTGACACACACGCACAACATCAGAGTCCATGCACTCCCATTGTGCACATGAAATCAGAGACATTGTAAACACTACATGCACAAAGACTGTGGAGGACCATCACTATTGTGCCACTGGGACACCCTGGCTCAAACATACCGTCCCACATGGGACTCACGGGGTATGTGACATGACATACACATACACCACTGTGAAATGTGACCATGGCACATGCACAGATATGAACAGTTGCACATCACAGTGGTCATGTACACGTAACACCCAGGATCCTGTCCCCATGAACACGTGCACAGCCTGGGGGTGGCTGCCCACAGGTGACACCCACAGGACAACATGTACACCAACATACACACAATAGGAAATGCATCCTTACATGCCTTATGATAAAGTTTGGACAGGCTGTCGTGATGTAGGTGTGCCCCTCACTCCCTGGGAGCTATCTGTGGCTGGCATATGTCCATCTGAGACAGGCATGCTGACATATGCCAGTCACATGTACAGTGATGCGTTGTACCGCAATGGACCGATCGGTGCCTCCGGCCGGCCCATTGCATTCAATGTGTGCGGGCACGCGTTGTACCCCTGTGCGCGTTGTACCGCAATGAACCGATCGGTGCCTCCGGCCGGCCCATTGCATTCAATGTGTGCGGGTACGCGTTGTACCCCTGTGCGCGTTGAACCGCAATGGACCGATCAGTGCCTCCGGCCGGCCCATTGCATTCAATGTGTGCGGGTACGCGTTGTGCCCCTGTGCGCGTTGTAGCGCAATGGACCGATCGGTGCGCACCCATTGACAATGGGCTTGCCTGGCAACGGACGCGTTTTCGAATTTCGAACAAGTCGGTTGCTGGAAATTCAGTTGGTCACCCACAACAATGTTGCAAAATCATGTATGTCATGAAGTTGAGGATTTGAAGGATGCTGTGGGCGTGTTTTGGTGCTGCTATTCCATGGATTGGCCAGATTCAGAAGATGCAAACGACTTGGACCTATCACTTTGGACACAAGGGACAGTATCTGCCTCTCCAGCACATATATATTGCTGGCTGTTCCCCTGAGAGCTCACTTGCCTGCACTACATGCTCCAGGATGATATCTGCCACTGCACTGCTGCTGTCTCTGCCCCTCTGGACCCTGCAATGGCACGTACTGTGGAGAGAGCCCCAGCCTTCAGCCTTGAAGAGAACCAGGCCCTGCTGGACAGCCTACTTCCACAGTACAGCAAGCTGTATGGGACACCAGGGGAGCAGGTGAGTGTTCTGTGCACTGCCTTTCTGAATGTGCATTTTGTGTGACTAGCAAGGCTGAGAGTCTGCACGCCACTGGCTAGCAGGCTCACTGAGTAGTTCTCACCCCCCATAGTGTGTAGTGACTTGCACTGGACAGGTATGGTGCAGTGACAGTGCATTTGAACATGGTTTTACTTCCCATGCAATGATACCATGTAGTGACGTCTGGCAAACTGTCCATGGTCAGCTTTGCACTGCCTGTGTACATCATGTGCCCCTGTGATTGAGACATGTTTATACAACTGTGTCATGCACGGATATGTTGCATGTGTGGTAATGGCCTTTTCACTTTGTCATCCTGACAGGTTAATGCCCATCGGAAGCAGGAAATCTGGAAGGACATCGTCCGGACTGTCCGGTCCGTGGGGGTCTACAAGCGCCGGATCCGCAACTGCCAGAAGAGGTGGCAGGACCTTCGGGGCTGGACCCGGAGGATTGCACGGGTCCAGCTGAAGCTGTCGCCTCCTCGCAGGAGGGGCGGAACACGGACCCTGACCCCCACATGCTCCAGATCCTGGCGGTGGTGTTTCCAGACCTGGATGGGCAGCTGAAGGCCAGACAGCAGCAAGGAGGGGGTGAGTCAAAGACTGCACTGTGAACTCTGTATTACATGCTTTGTGCCCTCCTCTGGCCTGGTTCAACTGCCACAGTGCAGCAGTCATGTTGTCCAGGAGCCATGTCCCTCTATTGTGCACTGCCCACTGCTCATCTGATACCCAGGTGTGGCCCTTACATTCAGGGAATTGTGTCACTTGGGACTGTGTCCTTGCAGTTTGCTTCACTAAAGGTGGGGGACAGCATCTGTTTCCCTAACTCTGTTGTGGGCATCATGGGTGGGTCCATTGTTCACACAACGCCTGGGTTTGGACATGTGATCTGCGTGTTGCTTTGATATGCGGTCCACTTGCTGAGCTGAGCCACCACATGTGCCTGGGGTATGTGGCACACGCACATGCAGCGGGTGGGAACAATGTTTGGGCCCCAGGAGTGTACAGATTACGTGTGTCACACATACATAGCCAGCTATCCACTGTCCAGGGCACATCCCTCATTCATGTGGAGCAGGACAGTCATGCCTACTCCAGGCCATGCAATGCACTCTGTACTCCCACTCCCGTGTATCAGCTGACACATTGTGCACAGTGATTTGACCCCTCAGGTGTCTGCCTCTGTGTCAGTGTGCTGTGGATTAGTTGCCAGGACTGCTGGGGTGTTTCTTGGTAGGGGCTCAGCATGCCCCTGGAGATGTGACCATAGGAGACGATACTTGTGTGTCACATAGGTGTTTGATCAGCTGCCCGTGCAGACTCTGGTATGCGAATGTGAAGTTCAGGCAGCTGTTCCCCATTCACAGCAAATTGTGAGGGGCTCAGGTTCCGAGGGTAGTGTCACAGGTCTCCCATATGTCCAATAGGTGTGACCTGGACAGATGAGGGTTAAGATGATGTGTTGTGTGGGGGATGTACATGTGCACTTGTGCAGCTCCAGGACTTGCATTCCCCATGACCTACTATTGTGACACAGTGCATAGTGTTGTTGTCTGACTGCCAAGTCATACATCACTGAGACAGTGATGTATGACTTAGCAGTCATGCCTCTGCCATGGCATGTGTCAACTTATTGGTGGTCCTGCAGGGGAGTGACATGTGCTACATGCACAACATAGTGGCGCTGGCTATCAGGACATGGGTGCATCATGGTGTCTGTCGCTGGTATGCATCACATGCATTTCCTATTTGACTCTGGGCATCCCTTTCATCCGGAAACCTGTACTGACTCAGTGGCAAGAGCTGTGATGTGTGCATGTCCACATGCCACACCGTGTCCTCTGCACTGTCCAACTACTGTGTACTTGGTGCATGTGTCCACACTGGGGTGTTGCAATCCAACAGACACCAGACAGATGGGTGCAAGGCCATGTGGGATGTGAGTGCCATGCTTGGCATCAGACTGACAATTGGCTTCTCCTGTTCAGTTAGGGCACTTTTAGCAATGTACAACTAATGATGCCAGGGCTTGCTCTGTAATGTGCTGTGCTCACAGTGGTGTGTGCGTTTGGTGCAGGTGACTGATGTCTGTCTGTTTCCCCATTGTTTGCAGATACATCCACGGCCACGGAAGGGGACAGCTCCACGGACCAGGAGGAGCCAGAGAGCCAGACTGGGTCAGCAGCCGAGGAGTGGTCGGAGGGACCCAGTGGCACGGAGGGCGAGGGGAGCCACACCGAGGAGTCCTCAGCACCATCCACCTCAGCTGAGGACCAGAGCAACTCGGAGGATGACTCCTTGTGGAGGCGGGTGTCAGCAGCCACCACACCCCAGCTAGTGTTGCTGTCCCCGCCACCACCAGCACCACCACCGCCCTCCCATCGGCTCCCATTCCCCAGGTCCGTGGAGGCTCCCATGTTCGGGAGCGTGTCTCCTTTGGCCCAGGCACCGCACCCCCTGCCCCTGTGTCCCCTGCTGCCCTGAGTGAGGAGTCTGTGTACCTCCTTTGCCAGCTCCATGTAGGGCAGACAGCCATGCTGAGTGTCCTCCATGCGCACACCGCACTCTTGACTCAGCTGGTGTCGTTCATGGGGGGCATCTCATCGGGCATGTCTGACCTACAGAGGGGCAACAGGTCCATGGACTCCTCCCTGACGGCAGCAGTGTCCCTCCTCAGACAGTCCCTCACCCCTCCTGCCTCTGCTCCATCCACACTCCCCAGCACCTTACCCGTCCCAAGCACACACACACCGGCACAGGCACACACCAGCACACACACAACCAGCACACAGACACACACGCCACAAACTAAACGCACACGCATGCACAGTCAGGGGACTGAAACCAGACTCACAGGGGATGGGGCCCTGGTACACACACACGCATCCACGGGCACTGCACAGTCCTCAGTTGCCTCTCCCTCCAAAGCCCCCTCCCTTGCCTCACCTGCAACCCCAAAGACCCAGCGCCTCTTCCTCAGTGACCTCGGCCTCTTCCCCTCCGATCCAGCTGCCCCAGCATCCAGGGGGAAGAGGAAGCCCCCCACATGGAGCAGAGTGCCCCTCGCCCCCGGACACCCTCCCCAGGCGCAGACAGACTGAGGCCCCCACCCGCAAGTCCCCCCGGAGTGCTAAGAGCAAGACCCCGCCGCCGCCCTGCAGCTCAAGCACCAGGTCTCCTTCCTCCATCCCTCAGGCCCCCACTCCACAGGTGCCCCCACCACACCCTGCCCCAGGTTCCCCCACCCACAGATATACCATCCCCAAGAGGCTCCGGCCTTCTCCCCTGCCACTTGCTCTCCCGGCACCACACCCCCGCTGCGCTTGTCTGTGCCACTGATGTGGTGAGGGTGTCCTCCCCTCTGTCCAGCCCACCTTGCCTGTTCCCCATTCTCCTCCCCTGGTGGTAGGCACTGCAGTGGAGTCCACTACCACCCTGTCTGACTTGGGCACTGCAGTGGCGGACCTGTCCACTCCATCTGCAGGGTCCACTGCAGTCGTGCCGGCACCCACAAAATCTGAGCCATGCCCCCAGTTGTGCCGGCACACACCATGTCAGACACCTCCACTGCAGTTGTCAGTGGCTCTTCAGCACCCACCACCCCTTCCCTGCTTCCTCCTGGTGAGCCCTGATCCTGTCCCTGTGGT